>OU744792.1:32714892-33423015 GCA_916614155.1 Mesoligia furuncula | reverse complement strand
ACACAGCTTTTTATTACTTCTATCTCACACAGCTTTATTTATTCACACAGCTTTATTTATTCACACAGCTTTAGTTATTCACACAGCTTTATTTATTCACACAGATTTATTTATTAACACAGCTTTATTTACTCACACAGCTTTATTTTATTCACACAGTTTTAATTTATGATAAGCTTTTAAGCAACTGTAATTTATGAAAGAGTGCAACCTAGGTTTATATATATAAATCAATCTGTAAATCAAATTTAAACAAGTGTTTTATTTTACTTATAGATTAGTGCTTAATCTGTATTTTAAGAATAATTCTACTAATGTATGTTATGTACCTACCTACGTGTTTTATTTTTCCTTTTTTTTTTACATTGCAAATATGAA
The DNA here is from genome assembly GCA_916614155.1 of Mesoligia furuncula. NCBI lineage: Eukaryota > Metazoa > Arthropoda > Insecta > Lepidoptera > Noctuidae > Mesoligia > Mesoligia furuncula. The sequence continues at coordinate 33,422,637 of OU744792.1, read as the reverse complement.
TAGTTAAGTAAGTATAACTTTAATTAGCTTTCTAACAGGTCTATCAGATCATCCCTATCGACTTCATGGTCACTACCACTACTTTCATCAGGTATAGACGAATTATAAGGTCGGAGGACTTCACCACGTACAACTGCTGAAAATTGTCTATACCCTTTCATACCCTTTATACTAGTTATCGTGTAACGATCTAACGAGTGATCGGCTTTGCATATTTTATATGGCCCTGTGTACAGACCGTTAAGTTTCCTAGTAACGTTCGCGCTTTCTCTGGTAATTCCTCCTTTCCATAACACTAATTGCCCTATAGAGTACTTAACGCATTTCTTATGAGATCGGTCGAATCTGTCCTTCATGAGGGTCATATTTCTATCAATACGCAATTTAGCCGCAGATCGCCTTTCCTCAAGAGCCTTTGCTTGACCTTCAAAATCGTTAGCATCCCCTGTCGGATAAGCCGGTAACCGTGAATTGGAATGGCCGAATAAAAGCTTAAAGGGGGGAAAACCGGTTGTTGCGTGAGGAGTATTATTTATGCCCCAAACTATATCACTCAAGTAATCATCCCAGGTGCACTCGCTGTCAGACATAGTATTTAAACCATTAATCAAAGTTCGGTTTACACGTTCTACTTGGCCGTTTGATCTAGGGCTTGCAATAGCGTTTAGGACATGTTTGAATTGCGTCTCCTCAGCAAATTCTTTAAAATACCTACTTGTAAATGCTTTTCCCCTATCCGTAATGATCCTGCTAGGATTTCCAAACTGGGAAATAATATCTTTCAAATGCTTTATAGTTTCAATGGAATTACAGCTTTTACAAGGTTTTACAAATACAAATTTTGTAAACGAGTCTATAACAACGAGTACATAGGAGTTTCCTTTACGAGTCTTAACGAACGGACCTAAATGGTCAACATGTAGTGTGTGCATGGGGACAGCCGCCTTTTGAATTGGGTGTAGCTCTCCTTGCAATTTACCATGGTCTCCTTTTCCGTAAGCACATCGAAGACATGATTTTATATATTTACGAATAAACCTAGTCATGCCCTCAAACCAAAATTGTGATTTAATGGTCTTTTCACACTTATCAAAGTCAACATGTCCTATTTGATCATGGAATTTTTGTAGTAAGCCCCATTTTGCTAATTTGGGTATAACAAGACGATGTCCGTCGATTGTTTGTCTATAAAGAAGGTCGTCTTTTATTACGTAATTACTAGTTATATCATTATTACTTGTGCCATTACGCAACTGGGTCAAGATCGACTGAATATTTTCGTCCTGCAACTGTAACATTACCAGCCAGTCGGAATCGTCAATTAATAAAACAGGACTCTGTTCTGGATTTCTACTCAAGGCATCTACGTGACTCATACGATCACCAGGTCGATACTCGATTTGTAGATCGTAGTCTTGGATTGAAAGCCACCAGCGGGCTATGCGAGGAATTAGGTCTTTCTTAACTAAGGTAGTTCGCAACGCGGCACAATCTGTCACTACAGTGACAGGAATAGGTGCCTACGAGATAAATTCGAAATCGTTTTAGGGATTCTACGACTGCTAATGTCTCCAGCTCATAGCTATGATAAAACTGTTCTTCTTTACTTGTGACCCTACTAAAATACGCAATCGGTTTCAGGGCACCATCAGTTTGGTATTGCAAGAGTATACCGCCTAGTCCTAGCTTAGTAGCGTCGGTATGGAGCTCAGTACGTGCATTTCTGTCGTAAATGCCTAAAACCGGTCTTTCAATGAGACGTTCTTTTAGAGTCTGAAAAGCAGTTTCTTGGGCAGAACCCCAAGTCCATTCTACATCCTTTTTTGTTAACTGTGTGAGAGGTCTAGCTATTTCGGCAAATCCGCGAATAAATTTCCTAAAATACGATGTCAAACCAATAAATTGTCGGATTTCATGCACATTACGGGGTTTTTTGTATCCAGCTACGCAGCGAATTTTAGCCTGTCCTGGTTGTATTGTACCTGCGGTAATCTCATGTCCCAAATAATTTACGCTTTTCTTCAAAAACGAAAATTTACTTAAATTCAGTTTTAAATTAGCTTCTGACAAAAATTGCAGGACTTCGCCCAATAATCTGAGTCCGTCATCGACCGAGATTGTCGGGAGCATTACGTCATCTAGATATGAAGCTACGTCGTTGCCCAGTCTGCCCAAAACTATTTTGTTGAGACGTGAGAACACCGCGGGCGCATTGGCCAGACCAAATGGCATTTTCAAAAACTCGTATTGCCCTGAAGGTGTTACAAACGCGGTTTTATGAACCGAGTCTTCAGCTATTCTAACTTGGTAATAGCCTTGTGCAAGGTCTAAAGTAGTGAATAAAGACTTTCCAGTTAAACGAGTTACCTGGTCATCTATATGAGGCAACGGATAACGGTCTTTGATAGTGCGTGCGTTGAGTGCTCTATAATCTATGCATAATCTATAATCACCGCCTTTTTTCTTTACAAGGACTACTGGACTTGCATAGTCAGACATAGATTCCCTTACAACACCTGCATCAATAAGATCCTGAACTTTTTCGTTAACAATCTCATTTTCCTTATAAGAAAGTCGATAAGGTTTGCAGTAAACAGGTTTCTCGGTTGTTGTCTGAATATTCATCTCCAGTACGTCGGTACATCCTGAATCTTTGGTATTTTCCGCAAACAAATGTCTGAATTTATTTAATAGCTGTAGCAATCGATTGCTATCATTGGTTTCTAAATCACCTACATCTAAATCAGATAACTGTAATTCTTTGTCAGTAGATTGATCAATTGTCATTACATTCGTATGCGTACTACTATGTATATCATCAACTAGTTCCGCGCGCGCTACGAGTCTATTTGGTTGCCACTCTATAATATCATCCCCAATGTTAACTACTTTAAAAAAACAACCCCTCGACCTTGTAAGTCCTCCTATAATGACATAAGACATACTCCCTAGCTCAAAATAAACAGAACGCATAAGAAAAGTCTGGTTAGGTATGGACATAAACTTGTACAAAAGCGGTGCTTCGTTGTGGTATTACACTATGATATTTTAAATAGACGGAATTTTGAGATAAAATCGGTTTCATTTAACTGCATATGACATAGTTCGTCATTGAAATCAAATTTACACAAAACTTAACCGAGTTCTCTGACGTAACTAAGCTTATATTTCTCTGGTTTATCATTGATTGCCCGATTATTAGATCTATATCAGCTAGTTCATTACTAGTTAGTTCAACAGAACCGCTCAAAATTATATTATCTATTTTAACATCAATATGAGTTGTTCCCAATGAATTTGAGTATGCACCACCAAAGCCTTTCATTGTAACTGCAGAAGGCATGATTTTTAACTTTAAACTATTAGCTTGTGACACTGTGAGAATATTTAATTTACTGCCCGTATCGATATATGCAATAAGATTACGTCCATTAACTACCACTGCCTTCTTGTACAGGTCTATGAAAATATTGTAGGTTGTAAACATGACGTTACTAACCTTTTGTTGCTGTTGCTGTTGCTGTGAAGAGCTGGCCGCAAACCAGCAGCTGGCGGCAGTGTGGCCCGGACGTTGACACACCTCGCAGCGTGGAGTCCTGCAGTCCTTTGCCTCGTGTCCAGGTCTTCTGCAGGCGTAGCATTTCTTCGGCAGCAGTTCGTTTTCTTTAGAATTTGGAGCAATGTTGCTCCCTCGCCTCCATGTTGAAGTCGGCCGCTTGGAGTTACTTGGTTCTACTTGCTTGTAGTTTTCTAGGGATGATAAATATCCATAATACAGCTGCGTTGGGGTTTCGCACTGATAGGCTTTAGCGTTGGCTCTTATTTCCATTGGTAAACCTTTGATAATGCATGAAATCGCAGATTCACCGGTAATATTGCATTTCTTGAGTAGGGATGCTTTTTCGTGAAAATATTTTGTCATTGTTTCAGAGTCAGTTTTTTTTCGAGCGAGCATGGTCTCTAATAGTTCGACATACTCGGTAGAACGTGGGAAGGCGGTCTCTAATTCGTTTTTCCATTCCTTCCAAGTGAGGTTACAATTTTCTAAGTCGTTATACCAATCACGTGCGGATCCACGAAGACGAATTTGCATGTTGAACTGCCGATCCTTGTTGTCCCAACCGTATAAATCGCCAAATTGGTCAATCTTGTGCAACCACCCATTGACGTTGCTTGACTTTTCATCCGGCCGGAACTTTGGGATAACTTCAGCATCGGTTTGGGTAACGCGGTGCCTTTTGCGTCGACGGTATCTTCTATCGGTAGACTCGCAATCAGAAGAAAAAAATCTGTGTTTTCGTCACTTTCCGACGACTCTGTTTGATAGTGTCTCCTTTTCTTGGCGCCAATTCCATCAATATATGGGCCTGACATATCCCACTTCTGACTGTGAAACGGTGGGCACAGTCAGGAATCAGGATGGTCACAACAAATGATATATTTGCACTATAATACGTTTATTATTTTTTTAAATAGGACAGAGTTTTCCCTTACGGCGTTTGCACTTGGTGACGGTTACAAAACGATTCGTTCGAACTGCCTAACACAACGGTATTTATAGAATTCCTTATAACTTAATATTTTGATCGTATTACTAACTATAATGAGGTAAATTAAATAACAATTATTAACAAAGAAATAAATGAAATAAAGTATCCAAATCAATAATCTTAAGCAATAATTAATTTAAACTTAATACTTGGCGCACCGGAAGTTGACAACCTGAAGCGAAGTAACTATTTAGTAATCTGTGCCTGAAGGCGCCAAAATGGATATTCAACAATTCTGATTATTTAAACACCAAGAATAAATCAGACATAACTAAACAAATTCATAACAATTACCTATTAAATACTTACTAAAATATTGACGTTAAAATTATTACTTGTTTAGATTACTAAGTCGAGCTGGTATATGCAGGACCGGAAGTCGATAACACTAGCCATTTAATTAAATTGTTAAGAGAATTATTTACGTCCGTTTCATATGTATTTACGTTTTTACAAGGGATTGTAATGGTGCTATCATTAGCAAACATAGTTAAAGGATGTTCAATGGACGTGGGCATATCATTAGCATATAATAGAAATCCAAACGGCCCCACAACGCTTCCTTGTGGAACGCCAAATTTAATTTTACGTTCTCGTGATCGTGATACCTCTTCATGTTTATTCATTACATTAATGCGACTAATCTCGGTTATCTATGTTCTGGTTTCTAAATACGATTTCAAGAGTTCGATCACGTTACCTCTTATGCCGTAGGCTTCTAATTTACTCAACAATGTATTATAATGGACGTAATCAAAAGCCTGCATCATATCACAAAATATGGCACATATGGGGCATCGTTTATCCACACTTCTTCTTCTTCTCAAAGGTTCGATAGTGGAACTAATGTAACTTTTGTTGATGATTTCTGAAAAGTGTGCTATTTAGAGACTTCGTTTTATTTTTCCTGTAATCGTTACATACACTTCTATCACATAGAATAATTTCAGATTTTTCTCTTTGCAAACTTCGGAGATAAGGTGGGGGACGGTATTTTTTTTTACATTTTTCATTAATAGTCGAAAACTATATGGCCTAAAAAAAAAGGAAAAAATGTTTGAGAATGTGCAAACTGCGCTTTTTCATATGATACCCCACATGCCTTAGTAGCCCCACTTCGAATTTTTCAGACCCCCTTTCAGTCCCTGTTACAAAAAATATACACATATTTTTATTACTTTCTTATTTGCAAAATAGTTGGGCAAACGTCATCTAAAACTGTTCCAAATTTCCAGTTGATAGCATTAGTAGTTCTTGAGATATCCAGCTGTGACAGACAGACAGACAGACAGAGTGCAGTCTCACCATAAAGGTTGCGTTTTACCATTTTGGTACGGAACCCTAAAAAGAATAAATTTTACAAATTAGCAACCAGTTTGATTTTGTCTAGACTCTAGATTGTCCTATGGAGCAGGACCAGCATGTTTCCAAGCGTTCTTATCTTGAATGATAATCTTCTAATTTATAGTATGTTTGTTTAACTTTGTGTACCTACGTTTAATGTGAATTTTAAATTTTATTTCATTTAATTGCAATATATCACAAGGTATTTTATTGTAACGTTTAACACAGTACCTTATACAAGATGTATGATGTACTTTGACTAATCTGAAAAATGGTTGATGTATTTTATCTTTATTTCTACTATTAAAATTATGTTTATCGCTTATTTTATTAAAAACTAGCTGACCCGGCAAACGTTGTTTAGCCATATTTCTAGCTGCCCGGTGCTAAATCGTTTGCGTGGTGTCCTACCCCTTACCCTACCCTACCCCTACCCTACTCCTACCCTACTTCTAACCTACTCCTACCCTACTCCTACCCTACCCCTACCCTACTCCTGCCCTACTTCTAACCTACTCCTACCCTACTTCTACCCTACTCCTAACCTACTCCTACACTACTCCTACCCTACTCCTACCCTACTCCTACACTACTCCTACCCTATTCCTATCCTACTCCTACCCTACTTCTACCCTACTCCCATAGATATATTAAATTTTTCTCTGCAAGAACCGTCCTCGTACTTCAAGGAATATCTAAAAAAAGAGTTAGTAAAATCGGTTCAGCTGTTCTCGAGATTTGCGCTTAGCAACACATTCAGTGATCCATTTTTATATTATAGATATGTAGATTTTTTTTATAGGTACAATATAGGAATCCGTCCTAACTAACAGACCGCAAGCGCTAATTTAAATTATCGTGTCTCATTAAAAAATAGATCTGCGCCGGGAACATTTTCGCCCTATGATTTTTTACGATTTCAAGTGTCGCCTGAAATCGGACGAATCGTACGATAGACTTCATGCTATTACTATCAACGGGCAGAAATCCAGCTGCTACTGAGATTTTCCTCTTCGAATAACACTGTCCGACCTGGCGATCGAACCCAGGACCCCATAGTCAACAATCAATATTCGTCGGCTATTGACAAATGAAAAATAAAAACATATCTGTGTGTTCTGGAATGGCTTAGGTTTAAGCAATCACCAGATATAAAGAAATATAACGCCCAAAAAATCGTAAGTACTTACCAGAATTTAATCCCCATTTTAATATGAAATTATCACCAATAAACGTAAACTCTGATATCCTAAAAAAAGCAAGTATCTTCAGGATAATCGCTGAGCTACCCAAAAAGGTCACGCATGCACCAAATATGTACTCGAATTTTATTTAAAAATTTCATCCAAATATGTTACACAATTTTATCCTAATAAAGTAAATTAATATACAAAAATCATTGTTTACCCAAAAAATATAAATGAAGTTCTAAAGGTTCACCGATTCTACCGTAAAATGTTTACGGTAGAAGGCTGAGCTTCTTGGAGCTTTCAATAAAATAACGGCCACAAAAAAAAAATTGTTTATAAACCACATGTTTTATTTCTACATACAAATAAACATAAAACTTAATAAGGCAGTCCGTGTAATTTTAAAATTTTAATGAAGAGTGGATCTTCAAAAAACTTAATCTTAGTGATAAATGAGTCTTCAAACAACCAACATTAAAACAGTCATTTGTATAGTCATAATTATTTAAAAATATTAATGAAGAATCAGTCTTCAAATAACATAACATCACACTCCTTTGTATGGTAACAATTGTTTTAAAATCTTAACGAATAAATCAGTCTTCATAAACATAAAATACAATTATTTTGTGTAGTTATAATCATTTTAAAATCTGCCGCGAGACTCAACTAATTTGCCATCAATATAATATACTTGGTTATTTGCATATACAGTTTATGACAAACGTAGTGATATATTTGGGTAGTAATGCCACAAAACTTTGGTACTTAGTTAAAATTTGGTGCACGTGTGGCCTTTTTGGGTTACGAAAAGTTTTTGTAGTGCAGGCCATGACTTAAATAGCCCGAAAGATTTTGGTACAGGTTTCATTTATTTGTACATATTATATTTTTTTTGGATGAGGCTGTTTAGGGTAACGATTGTTTTTTTTGGTGGTCATTCAATTTCATCCCTTCTGGAATATATCTGTGTACAGACGCCAGCACATCAAGCTACTACAATCTGTCAAATTTCTTTAATAGATTTTCAACTTTATCGCTAAAGCATAAGGTTCAAAGTTAATTGGGATAATTTTACAGTTTCGGGTAGCTTGATGTGCTGACGTCTGTACCTACTAACTGCCTACAGTAAGAAGCAAATTAATTTGGTTAGGAGGCATAAAGGGTAATAAAACACTTATAATTTGCTTTGTCTCCTATATTTTATTTAAATATACTTTATGGTACACCAGAAAAGTACGTAATATCTACTTAACAAAAAAATAAAAATAAATCAACACCTCAAAATATACAATGGGCGGCCTTATCGCTTTTTGCGATCTCTTCCAGGCCTTGGAACAGACATAGATTTGCCTAGACATAAAATATTTTATTTATTTGCATTGAGAATCAAGTGAGTGAACGCGTTCTTCGTTCCTCAATGTTCTTTTACATAAAAAAAATAGAACACTTATTAAGTCATAATTTATGACATAAGTGTTCTATTTATGTTATCTTTATGACTCATAAAGATATTGTCAAGCCCTTGCATTTGATACCTATATTGAAGGAGTTGTGAAAAAAGAATATAATTCGCCATTTTGTGTAGGCGGCCATCTTAGATTTGAAATTTGTAATAGCGTATAATATTCTACTAGTCAAGCCCTTTAATTTGATACCCATATTGAGGGAGTTGTGAAAAAAAATGTAATTCGCCACTTTGTGGTGGCGGCCATCTTGGATTTGAAATTTATCATAGTGCATAGTATTCTACTATTCAAGCCCTTTCATTTGATACCCATATGAAGGGAAAAAATATGTATTCCGCCATTTTGTGAAAAAATATGTATTCCGCCATTTTGTGGCGGCGGCCATCTTGGACCGATTTTCATCAAACATAGCTAAGAACACTCCCGACTAATTCACCTTTCAAACAAAAAAAACAAAATCAAAATCGGTTCGTCCGTTCGGGAGCTACGATGCCACAGACAGACACACACACACACACCCCCCCCCCCCACACACACACACACGTCAAACTTTTAACACCCTGTCGTTTTTGCGTCGGGGGTTAAAACGTGCATGACAACACTCCGCCGTGTGAACGTAGTCTTACTAGGTAACCTATATTATGATTTACAATAAAACCTAATTAAACAATACAAAAAGCCTCTTATCATTAAAGTTCTCCCCCACCACGCAAGCGTGGTCACAAGACTGGTAACATTGCCCAGTTTTTTGATCAACGTGCTACGGGCGACTGCTAACGTGTAGCAGGATAGACCACGGTGTTCGAAGCAAATCAATGGAGTAAATCAAGAAGCGATTAAGCATAGACGCTAACGCTACATGTGTGGGTAATACTAATTAATTATTAACATGAGCGCGGGAGAGTGCAAGTTGGTTAATGGTTGCACTTCTCCGCTCTACTCCGCCATTCCAAAAGACAGGCAAATTCTTAAGAGGCAGTCTAAACTTAAAGAATGCCAATAAACTCGGCTACCCATCCCGTGCCGCCATTATTCATGGTGGTTACAAACACAATCTTCACAAAGTTATCCTCACTCGTGTAGTCGGCAGGTACGTCCTCACAGAACGTTCGCACTACTACACCCTTACTGTCCACCAGTTGCACATAATTCTGCTCGCAAGTAATACCCAAGTCGAACGTAGGGAAATGCAGCAGTAAACGTGTTCCTAAGGGAGTCTCAAGCTCCCACTCGCAGCTCGATACCTGCCTGTAAACGTTCGGATACATGGGACTGGTGACTTTACCCACCACACTGTGAAGTTTTCCACCACACCCACGACCTTTATCGGATATTACGTAAACCAAATCAAACGTGACACGATCGCCAGCATGTTCATGATTGTGTAATAACAAATATCTACCAGTGGAGAAGACAGGGTTATTATTATCATATCCTGTGACAATTTTGTTAAGTCTTGGCGCACTAGCGTTATTTCCGTCAAGAATTTCAAGGTAACAGTATTCTGAGTTCCAGTAACTTGGGACGGCGTACAAGAAATACACAGATATCGTATAGTTAACTGGAGCAGTGATCAGCGTGTAACAGTCATGGTTGGGGTTACTATCATAGTCAGTTATATAAATAGCCTGAACTCGTCCGTGAGGTTCCGTATAATTTCTCCCACAAAATCCTGTGAACGCTGCTTCTATTTCCATACCTTTATATACATTAGAATCCGAGTCTGCTGATGTGATTAAGTTAATAGACGTAGTTCCATAAACATAAAAGTCCGTCGGTTCCTTACGCCCGCATAGCTCAAACCGATCGGGAAAGCGCAAAGTGCTGTCGTAGAACGAACTACGACTAAAGAAGTCCGTCCGTTGGTTCATGATAAAATCTTTTCCGAGCGTATTATTTTGAACGCCTGGATTACTGGATATCAGCAGCTTGTCTCTATTGCAGCGCTTTATGCCTGTACTATCAGTGACGGGGGGCTGTATGTCTAAATCTTTAACAGTGATACGTAGTAAAATGTATGGAGACGCACTAACATCCAAGTGATATACGCAACGAAGCCCCCGAGGGATGGACCCAGCTTCATAACCAGGAGATTTCAAGCGTTGTGGCGTATTACTCACTGAAATGACGGAAGTCCCACATACTGCCGGCTGAGCTGTTAACGTGGACACAAAGCCTTGACTACCTATTTCGCCATCCGTAGACAACCTGACGCTCATCACATTTCCCGATGATATTAATTGCGGTGGGAGGCTGTGACCACAATAGGTTCCTATTAATAAAGCATTAGGATTTAAACCATCCTTTATTTCAACTAAGTCGCAATCGCATTTACTGTACCCTATAGCAGTTTGGTTGACATTTTGGCAAGGGGCTACGTGGAACGAGGTGAATTCGATTTTAATAACTGTGTCAGGTGGTGATATTATTGACCAATGACAATCTAAGAATTCTTCGTATACATTATGACCCATGAAAGGGGATTTCAGAGCTTGCGATGACGCGGTTGTTAAATTAATAAGTCCACCACATTTAGCTGCTTCAGAATAACTAAAGTAAACTTGAACTTTGAAGCCTTTAAGATTTACGCTTGTGTCTGATACAAACTGTAACAACGCTGTGGTCCCTTTGCTTCTAAGTGTTGTCGTTGAGTTGATATTACCACACATTAGCGCTAAACGCTTATCATCATCAATTTTGAGTCCATCATACACTGCGATATAATCATTATAACAGTCTGTTTGGCTTTCTAAGTCAATATAAAGGAATTTAAGTACAACAACCTTAGTAGGTGGTGCTTCAATGAACCACGTGCAGTTCATATTTATTTCGTAATATTCAGAAAGCGATGATGTTAGAACAGTACTATCGTTTACTCTACCTCCACATGAACATATAAAGTAAGCAATTTTAAATCCTTTCCTCTGTATATATCTATCACTATTAAATGACAATGATACTCTTTCAGACTGAGCTGTGACGGGAGGAATTTCGTCACCGCAGTAAACTTCGTTTAAACCGTTATAATCTGATACTGTTAAATTATCAAACGAACAGTCAGAAGTAGAGCCTTCTAGTTCAAAATCAAGGAACTTGAGTACAACTTTGTTGTTTGGAGCAGATATTTCATATTGGCAATTCATACGCGGTCGGTAAGAATATGGAAAACCTGGACTATATAAAAATTGTTCTTTAAGAGTTGCTACATAATATCCTCCGCATATAGAATCCCATTCAGCTTTGAATCCATCGAGATTTTTATCAGCATCTGTGCGTAAGACAACTTTCATGCGATTAAAAGTGGACTTATATATAGGTGGTGTGTTTCGTCCACATACCCTTGCTATCTCCGTGTAAACATCGTCTTTCCAGTCATAAATTATGACAGCATCTTTAGTGCAATTAGTTGTTTCCTCAACAAAAAATCTTTCTACAAATTTAAGAGATACTCTGAACCCTAAAGCGGCCTTTATTTCCCAGGAGCATTCCTGGTTAGGCAAATAATTTTTGGGATAATTTGGCGATACAAATGTATTTTGATATGAACTCAGTAATCCGCCACATTGGCCAGTAACAGCTCTAACCATAAGCTTTATATTTGTATTGTTTTTCACATTCGAGTGATACTGGATGTACATGTTACTGAAATGCGTAACTAATGGGCTATCTAGAAGTGTTTCTTTGCAATAATCACCAATTCCAGGTGCGTTTTGTCTTGTGTTTGAACTTATTTTCAAATACTCCTCATCACAATTTAAAGTGAAATGCCCTTCCATTTTAATTTCAACTCTATTAGTCGGGCCAGTAAGAATCCAAGCACAATCTATGGTATCACTATAAGAATCAGGTAAGTTTAAAATATTTACAGGATTTTCTCCTATTTCAATAACACCACCACATGGTTGAGGTTTCCATTCTAAATGGAAGTAAATCGAACTCAATTTATTTTTTGTTGCAGTAATATCAATTATTGTTGATGGAATTCTGTATGACATTTCAGTGTTCCCGCAAATTTCCAGAGAAAATCTACTTTTAATAGCTGACCTAATAACGACTTTAGGATTAAAGAATTTACAACGTGTTCTGGTTGTTGACGAATTTATCTTGGCCGTTAAAAATATAGAATTATAAGTAAGATTTGTTGTATTATAATGATTATCTGCGTTTGTTTGACTATTATAATGCCATACACAAGTATAAGATCGGTTTAAGTCCGGTGAATCGAGAACCTGGTTCATATCAGATAGATCTCCACCGCATAGTGCTTGTTCGTCAGAGCTAAATCTAGCTTTGAAGCGGTGCGAGGAAAACGTACGGTTGAGCCATACATAAAGTCCCAACTTGTTTCCAGAAGACTCAAAAACATTTGTTCCAGGAATATAATCGACGCTAGGGATTGATTGTATAACTGTATGAAAGTCAACGTCATTGAAAATACCAATTCTGTGCTTTTCTGCGTCCATGTCTATAAGTTCCAAACGCACTTTTCGAGACTTATTTGGCACTATTACTAGCCATTGGCAGTACCTTAATGTGGTTTCTTGAGGATAACTTGGAGATGTTAAGTAACCGTCTGAAGCCGTTATTACGCCACCGCACATAGGTCGGGAAGAATTAAAGCTGATTCGGAATCCTCTATTGTCTGATATTTGATCCCATGCATCCGGCTTACCGATATAAAGTTTGATACTAAACTCGTTTCTTGAAGTTTCAATCGGCTCAAGGGAGTGAGCATCATCATTACATAAGCTTTTTAGTACGGTGATAGTGTTATTGGCAAGCATAGTTTCTTCAATAGTTATTTTGGTTCCACAAGATAACTCAGATTGAGGTAACTCAATATCATCGGGTTTAATTCGAAAAACGTGTCTTGGAGGTCCTATAATGTGCCACTCACAAACTGTCCCGTAAGGAAGCATTTGCATGTGTGGGTACCCAGGCGATGTCAGTTCGCCGGCATCGGTGACAATGGTTCCACCACACGTATCGATAGACACGTTGGCTTTAAATCCATTTCGAGGTTCAGCCAACTGAGTTATGTATTTAATATATATTGTATTACCAGTACTCTTAATGGTTCCAGGTCTATCATTGCCACAATATTGGCCGTGTAGAGGAGAATATTGCGATGACCCAAATCGTATTTCGACGGCTTCAGTTCCGCAATCACCAACATGATCCAAGTCAAATCTATCAATAAAATCTATTCTAATAATTTCTCCAGGTGGGCCGGCAAAGACCCACTCACATTCTGAATACGGAACTGGTACTGATGGATAGTTTGGTGAACTTATAATTTCCCAATTGTGGTCGGAAGTAAGAGATGATGTTGAGCCACATTCATAATTGTTCTCTTCGTAATTAACCACAAAACTTTGATGTGTGTATGATCCCTTTGTGAAACTTATAAATAAAGTATTACTAGAAGTAGTTATATCTGCTTTATTTTCGTGATCGTAACCGCAATACTTTCCACTTGCCAAAAGGGGCGCTTCCTCGGAATCGCCATTCCGTAAAACAACATATGTTGTGCAATCGTCATTTTTATTTGTAATATTAAAATGATTTAATTCTAATTTAATAGTCCTGCCGGGGCGCACTTTGACGACCCAGTTGCATTTCATTTTGTACAAATTCCGATATTCCGGCATATCCCACCAAGTCGGACCGACTTCACCGGACAAACTAGTCACGAGTCCTCCGCAATTAGACTTGACTCGAGCAAGAAATCCTCTTTTAGTAATGGATGAATCTGTTTTGAATTTAATTTTCATGTAAGTAGATGCATTAATGCCTATTTTGGATGATTCTGTAGTACATATATTTTCAATGACAGGCTTCCAATTTCCAGGGGTGTCAGAGGAATAAATAGAAACCGAATCTGCAAAGCAAGAGTGGACATCTTCGATATTAAAATGTATGAAACTTAAACTTAAACTTAAATGTCTTCCCACTTGTGATTTGTAAACCCATTCACAATTTAATTTATCTGAATAGTCCTTTGGATAATTCGGTGACATGAAACTAATCGTACTGTTACCTGGCCAAACTGTTACAGTCTCATTCGAACCACAGTTTATTACATCTCCAGTTTCAGGTTCAGAATTTCTAGAGGCTTTTGTCCAACTCATATGAAACATCGAACCCATATTTGATTCATCCGTTGTAAGGGTTATGTAAACTACACTGGAGGAGCTCTGAATTACTTTTGTTTCAACCAGTACACCATTAAGTTCTTCTAAAATTGGAGCAGTTGAATCATATCCATCATAAACAGTTAATTTGTTATAGTTTACCTCGCTGTGTGAATAAATTTCCAAAACATCAAGTGTAATAGATAAAGCATCCGAATCGGTAACGAGCACGCGCCAACTATATTCGCCAGAGCCTAAATATCGAGTGGGGTACAATGGTGAAGATATCTCGCCACTATCTCTCGTAATATCATTTTCTCTTTGGAATCCATAATGTAAGAGAAAACCTTGACCACTGGTTTTGGAATTACTGTGGAACTTAACATATATTTGTGATGCTGTGCTTTGATTGCTGGGAGTTTCACTACTACAATATACACCCAATAGCCGACCTGCACCGTTATTTTCGCGAACTTCTACGTAGTCGTCGTTACATCCTTCAGAAAATTCTAAGTCAAATCGCTCAAATTGGACGTATGCAGTGTTTCCAGGAGATGATTTTAGTACCCATTCACAATCGGTGTTTACAGGATACGGGCCAGGATAGTTTGGAGACGCTATGGTTCCTTCTTCTGAAGTTAATGTACCTCCGCAGGCGTTACTGAGTGGTGAATAGTGAGCTGCGAACATTCCAGTAGTTCTACCGGTGTAACTGCCGAACTCTATCGTTAAGGCACTGCCGCGGCTGACAATCATAGGTGGTACTTTGCGTCCACAGTATTCCCCGATTAGCGGAGCATTACTGTCATCTCCGTCGAGAACTCGTAGGAAAGAGGAGGGACATGATCTATTTGTGACTACATTACTGTCTTTTGGCAACGACATTAGAGTTAATGTTAAATATAATTTTTGATCGGGGGAATCCGCAAGAATGGTCCAAATACAGCTTTTGTTGGTATGTTGAACAAAGTTATCGCTTTGTATGATACCCTCATGTGCTGCACTTATAAGAGCACCACACGTAACAGTAAAGTTAGCTTTGAAACCTTTGGCCGTTCCATAAGGATCGGTTTTAAATTGCACAACTATGCTATTGTGTTTGCTAACAAATTGTGTTAGATTTGAATTTGGACATAGACGGGACGTGTAATTTGAGGAAGGACTATAGTTCTTATCATAATCGTAGATTTGAATCGAGTCTCCACAGACACGTTCCCCATCACCGAATTCAAAAACAGAATAAAGATCAAGATCCATAAAGTTAAGTTCAACACGATGATAAGCGGGGACAGAAATATACCAAAAACAATCCAAATTATTGTCGTAATTCTTTGGATAGTTCTTAGAGTATATGAGCCCAGATTTTGAATTTATAGCGCCTCCACATTTGGAATTGGCAGATTGAAATTGTGATGAGAAGTGAACATCCCTGAGCTTTGACCGTTTGGACACACGCACCAACATGAAATTGCTATCAGATTGCACAGACACTTGTTGTCGATGGCAAATTTTTGTAAGAAGTGGAGCCATTGTATTTCGACCGTTATATATTTCAATAGCATCAATAGAACAATTAGCGTTATCTGTCATATATACGTCTGTAAATGAGATTGTGATACTCTTGCCTACTTGTGTTTCTATCAGCCACTCACAATCAAGATCTTGGTCATTAGTTTTGCTTTTATCGAGGATTATAGAGCCTGTGGATTTTTTAATATGTCCCCCACAGCCATAACTGATCCATTCTAAACGGAATCCAGTGCGGGGCATATAAATACTGGAGGCGAATTTAATTTGCAATGTATTGCTCTTTGTACTAATTGGACGCGGAGTTGTACTGCCACAGATTTTACTAGAATAATTTGGATCGGATAACTCTTTTTTTTGTAAGTAATCTAGATGGCAATCGTCGTTGTACATGCTATGCCGAGATCTCATCCAAGTACGATAAAATCGATGGGTTTTGTAAACATCAAAGTGTGTGAAGGTTGCATTAATTTTATTTCCTTTGGGAACTGTGATGCTCCATATACAATTTAAGTTCAACGGGTAATTACTTGGATAACCCGGACTCTCAATTACTCCGTATCTTCCGGTTATATTGTTATTACATATTGTTTGATAATTAAACAGAAATCCTTTACCGCCCTGGTATATATCGGATCTGAATTTGACGTACGCATAATTAGTTGATGTTTCGATGCTAGCTAGCTCCGTTGACATGTAACAATGTTTTCCTAAAATGGAGGCAGTCGTATCGCGACCGTCAAAAATTTCAACATAATCATCTCTACAATTAGGAGTTCTTTCAAGATCAAGCTCTGTGAATGTAATGCGAATCCGTGAACCTTCACTAGTAACTATTCTATAGAAACATTCGGCGTTTTCGTTGTAATCATTTGGATAGTTCGGCGATGATACAGAGCCAGAAGGGCTCGCCAGTGTTCCTCCGCATCCTGTGATAGTACCATCCCATTCAATTTTGAACCCAGTCCCGGTTAAATAGAAGTCAGAATGAAAATGAAGATGTATGGCATTAGATAATGATACGATTCGTTTTGATTGGAACATCCCACAATACTGGCCAATCAATGGTGAATTTTCGTTGCCACCATTTCTTATTTCTAAAAAGTCTCCGAGGTTACATTTATCTCGTATAGGTCGTTCTAAATTAAACTGTGAAATGTTGAGCATGATCTGTTGCCCAACAGGCACCGTAATGATCCATGTGCAGTCGCGATTGGGTTCGTACGATCGAGGCCAGCCGGGAGAGTATATGAAGCCATGAGTTTTAATATACGCTCCGCCGCAATGAGATTTTTCATCCAAAAATGTATACGATACAGAAAAACCAGAAGAACGAATGCTGCCATCAGTCTCGAAGTTTAACATGAGCCGGTTAGTGGACGTGGTCAAGGCAGGAGGCGCGTGAGTACCACAGAATTTGCCCAATACATTATTTTCATTGTTATCATCTATCTCTAGCAGCTCCAGGTAATCGCTGCCACAGCTGGGCATGTCCTCAATGTCAAACCTGTTCCATGTTAACTTTATGTGCATTCCTTCAGGAGCAATTAGTAACCATTTGCAGGTCTGATAGTTTTTGTAAGTAGCAGCATCTCCGGACGGATGATTTATTAATCCAGTGGTCTCTCTGTGAATACCCCCGCACTCTGTATCGATAGTAGTATAGTTAGCATAGAATCCCGTGCCTGAAAGGCTTAAATCTGATGTGAATTTTATGTACATATAATTAAGAGTAGATGTTTGGACAGGCGGCGTGTGCGCGGCACCGCCGCAGTATTTGCCTAGTAAAGTAGAGTTTTGGTCGTGGCCGTCCCTGACCTCAACGCTATCGTACCGGCAGTCGTAGTACCGGTTGTCTTCGATATCAAAATCTTGAAATGATAATTCTACTGCTTTGCCGGGACCTGTTTTGATGATATAAACACACACTTTGTTCTCTGGATAACTGAACGGATAACCGGGTGATTTTATAATTCCACTATCACCTTCGATAGTTTTCTCGCATATCGCCTCGTACGTGATTCGGAAACCATCGGCGGGCATACTTCTATCAGTTTTAAATTTAAAATATAATTCATTCGACGATGATGTATATGATTTTGGAAAAGTAGTTCCACAAAATTTCCCGACGAGTCGTGAATCCGGAGATGGACCGTCATAAATTTTTAAATAGTCGTATTGACATCTAAAAGACTGTTCCAGCTTGAATAACTTGAAGTCGAGTTTTATCTTGGTATCCGAACTAGTTTTAATTTTATACTCGCATAATAAATTACTTAGGTAAAGCCCATTGTAAGTAGGAGAAACAAGTTCCCCCTTATCGGCAGTGTAGTAACCTCCACATCCAGGAATGCCTTCGACAGGCGCGTAAGCAATTTGGAATCCATGTCCCGCACCGTAAGCGTCTGAATGAAAGTGTATCAACATATCGGAGCCTGCGGACTGCACGGGCGCGGGCTGTGTCGTGTTACAGTACCTATTGATAAGTGGATCCGTCATATGTTCACCGTCATAAATTGCTAAATAGTCGAAACTACAGTTTGAATGTGATTCAATATCGAGAGCAAAGAAATGTAAGTTAATCCTTTTACCGAGAGTGGTCGTTAAGCGCCAATAGCAATCACGATTAGGAGGGTACGGGCCGGGAGAGCCGGGGGAGCTGATGTGACCGTGCGTGGTGGCGTCTACCTCCCCCCCGCACACTGGGCTTATACTAGTCCAGTGTAGTGAAAACCCGTCTTTAGCTACTGTTTTGTCTGAATGGAACCAGAAATATAAATTGTTATGACTTGACACAATGTTACCAGCTTTAGGATAGTTATTACCACAAAATCTTCCTATAAGTTGACTAGAAGATTTTCGACCATCGTGAATTTGTAAGAAATCGTACATACATTCGGGACTTGCTTCTAAATTAAATTTACTGAACGTAACATTAATTACTTTATCGGCAGCTGTGTGTATTACCCAAGCGCATTGTGAATTATGATTATAAGTCGTATTAGTTAAAGGGTACACAATGCTGCCTTCTTCGTTATCGAGAACACCACCACAAGACTTTGTCCTTACCTGACACAAGGCACCCGAGAACTGTGCCGCACACTCACAACGGAAGCCTCCAATTGCACTATCGTCTGGTCTACAGATTCCTCCGTTGTGGCAAGGATTCATTCCGCAAACGGCAGTGGGCATTTCACAGTGAGCGCCACCGTAGCCCTTAAAACAGATGCAGGTGTAGCCGGTACGAAGGGAATGGCATTGTCCGTGGATGCCACAAGGATTGACTTCGCAACCATCAGTGTAGTTGCGATCTGTTGCAACGTAGCAGCCACTGATTCCTACTCCATCGCCTTCCATGCCGTCGGGGCATATACATTGTGCTGATTGGCCAGTTGGCGCTGCGCTTTCTATGCACTGTGCAGACGGGTGGCACCCTCCATGACCGATGTTGCACGTACCTCTCCAAGAGCACGTGACTCCGTCACCTTGGTAACCAGGCGGACAAGAACCACATATTCGGGAACCGATGGTATTGTGACATGTCACTAAAGGACTGCAGCCTCCGTTGGGAATAGTTGTACATTCGTCGATATCGTAACAGCTGTGACCGTCGCCTTCGTAACCAGAAGGACACTGTCCACATCGGAATGAGCCCGGCAGATTGATACAGTCAACCCTGGGGTTCACGGAACACCGTGGACCTTCGTATGATTCACATTCGTTAACATCGGTTAAGCAAGCGACACCGGTGCCATTCGTTGTCCATCCCTGGTTGCATATGCATTGAACGCCCACTCCTGAAGATACTTGTACACAGGTTCCATGGCCACACATTTCAAAGTTACCACCGGAACAATCCTTTTCCTTCCTAGTGCAATGTAAACCAAACCACCCAGATTTGCACAAACACTCATAAAATCCTGGTCTGTTGATGCACGTAGCTCCATTTTGGCACCCAAGGTCCGTTCCAGCAAAATTCCTGCATTCGTTTACATCGACATCACAATCTCTGCCTTCCCAATTTGAAGGGCAAAGACAATGGTAGCCGTTTACTAAGTTGAGGCATGTTCCACCATGCTCGCACGGATGAGATTGACATTCGTCTTTTCCTCTATTATTTAATTGAACTTGTAGATTTAGCACTTTCCTGTGAATATTGTTAACTTTTCGCCAAAGCAATGATATATTGAAAAGTAAGTCATTCGGAAGCGTAGAATCCTTGCTCTCCAATCTTTCAAGTCTTTCTAATATACCATTTATATTCTTGTCGGTGTTTTCATTATTCGATGGCTGGTACTGCGTTCCCTCACTCGGGACGTTTGGTTTGAGCACATTAATATCACCAACAAAGATGCTCGATTTTGGTCCATTGGGGCGTAGATATATATTTTTATCAAATGCTGGTTCTAGAATTAGATCACCTCCCGAAGTCTTGATTTTTGGACGGTCCTGGTAGATTTCACAATCAAGAGGAACAAAACAAAATACGCCTAGTATAAAGAGGCATTTTCCGAGTATGCTGGACATGGTCCATGTGTCTAGATAGACGGTTGTGTTCGCACTGTGGGCTGCACTGGTGTTTCGAGTGCCACTACAACTTGTATTATCAAAGGGGGCGTATTGCTGTACGCCCCTAGCGATGATTACATGTTGATGATTTACCAATTCTGGCCATCTTCTGCAATGTAATCGATGGTATGTGTATTCTAGAATATCATAAGATTATATTACTTTGTGTGTTTAAGAATTTAAACTGATATCGCGCTGTGTTTATATGTTTGTTACTTCTTCACGCTCAAACGGCGGGACCAATTTTGATAAAATTTTGTATGGAGGTAGCTTACACCCTGGATTAACATATAGACTACTTTTTATCCCAATATTCTCACGGGATCGAAACTTATGCGGGTAAAACCGCGGGGCGCAGATAAGTAATAGATGAATATTTATGAAATTTTTGTATCATTTAGTAGCAATTTTGCATATTACCGTCTAAAATTTAGCTTCTGTAGCGCTAAAATGAAAGAAAATACAATATTTTTAATATGGCTCCTCAATCTAAACTCAAGAGGTGAATTTCTATTGGATGTGAGCGATCAATTAATATATTCGACATAATGATCATTTAGCATGTGTTGTGTTTGTTTTTGCAGTATAGGAATAAAATAGTAAAACAGAGTAAAGTAAGAACGCATTTTCTTTGGCTCCTCAATCCTGACGTTCTTATTATATATGTTTGACTGTAGCCACCTGAGATCTCAACGGAATCTAAAGCCAGAGATAACGGAGAGTAATGGGTAGCTCACCGTCCGATCAGGACCAGGCCCGTGCCGGACGGCGCGTACGTGTTCCACGCGCGCCTTAAAGTGATGTCAGCATCGAGTGGGGGCCCCTTAGGGCCGAAGCCTGCCGGGCCACCGGAATTGTCCGAAAGGGTTACCGCTGGCCCGGAACATAAAGGGCTAAGGAAGGAACACGGGTGGGTTTTAGTCAGTAAGAGTCTGACACTCCCTTCCGCTCCACCCAGAGCGGGAGGAGTCATTTGATGATTTCCCATCAGAAAAAAAAAAGCCAGAGATATTAACATTTTGCAGAAATGTCTGCTAAATACCTATATCTGCACAGTTCAGCAATGTATATATTTTGGATTCTGGAAAAACAACACTTAACTATTTTCTTGTAAATTCGGTGTGTATAGGGTGACCATATTATACTCGTATTAATGAAACCAGGATAAGTAATTTATTAAATTTATATTTTCATAACAGATTATATCTATCGTACCTACGATTTGGTTATTTAGTAATCAATTTCGCTATACGTTATAGAATGAATGAATAATGGCTGATTAGTACTTATACGAATGTTAGAATCGAAATCATCATAACAGAACATCTCATCTTTCGGAGTAAGATGAGAAGTGACATTTGTAGTGGCCTGTGCCAGTTTCGATAATTGCAGGAATAAATTCTATAGCACCTACTAATTTATATGATTTATTCGAAAACATTTCAAATTCTGGTATTTCTCTCACTCTAAACTTTTCACAACCATTCAGTTCATATGAAACTGTGTTTGATAGAGTATATTTACACACAGTTTGGTTGTTACAAAACGTAGAGTCGGTTTTTCTTCAGCGATTAAAGCTGCATCTTCTAAACCTTGGATGCCAAAAACAGAAATTATGTTCAAATTCAAAGGCAAAAATGCGATCTGCCTGGTTACTGGTTACTATTTTAAATAACACTATTACTAACAATTACAAATAACTACACAATAAATTATCAGAAAATTACTTATAACTAAAACGACACAACCTTATAATTATAACAATGTACAATATTAACTTTAGTATGTTTACAGTATAAAAATAAAACAATAAAAGGAATAATTGACATAAATAAACAATAAACATAAAATTACACTAATTGTTGCTTTCGTAACATATTATATATAAACTTACTTTTGCAAGTTCACTAAAGTAACACAAAAAAATGTCCAACCTATTCTGAATTTCGTTAACAGTACGAATTGCTCGCGTAAGAGGTGCTTTGGCCAGCAGGTTGGTTCTGGCAGTTGGCACAGCCAGCAGTGGCGGGCGCCGCCGCGCGCCGCCTCCACACGTAGCGGTCTGGAACAGAAAACCGCAAGCACTGAAGCACTCCCGGATTGTGCTCCTTGCCCTGGAGTAATTTATTTATTTTTGTTCTTGAAGGATTGAAGTCTGTTCTTCTAAAATTGAATACTTACATGTTTTTTATGTATTCTTTTGTACTACTGAATTCTGTAAAAGCTTCAGTATTAGCTGCGATCAGGGTAGAAGAATCGTCAGAAATAATCTCATGAGGTGATCTATCAACTGATTTTTTTCCATTGATTTAGCCAATGTAATATAGATTTCTTGTCGTGTGTAGCCATAGTAATACTGGTATAGATTTTAATTTAAGATTTGCTGTTATCGGACCTGTATATAAAAATAATCTTTTGGTCATCTTTGTACCATCAGGGAGCCGCATTGTTTCAAAGAATGAGCCAGTAGCATCTATTGTAATAGTTACCCTTCCAAATTTCCGTAGGTACAGATTGTAATAATCAATTTGGTTCTCGTTCCAATAATATATACAGAAATTAGGGTGTACACTTAAAGAACGGATTACATTTTTATGTGTACTTTTGGCCATAACCACTAGAGATATAATTGGATTGGGATCAAGCCACTGTTCTCTCCTGGCCTCAGATTTTATTTGTCGCAAACAAAAAAGAGAAGGCAACGCTGTTGTATTTAAAACCTCTTTTTCATCTTTCTTAATACTTAGGATCTCTGAAGCCATTTCATTATCAACTACTATTGCAGGCTTGTACCTTCTAAATTTTTGCTAATTGTTGTCTTTTGTGGGGCGTTAACTTGAATGTCCTTGTTGGATTGTGTTTGACAGTTCGGTCTATATTCGTTATTTTACAGTAGATTGTGTGGATTTTATCAGTAGTTTCTTTAGCATATGCAGTACATTTTTATAGCATGGCACGGCACGCTCGGTTCAAATCCCGAAGTCGTTAAATTTTTTCATAACTAAATATTAACAAATATTTTAGAACATTAAAGTGCTTCAATTTTGTCTATTTTAAGAGGAAACGCGATCGGAGAGACTTTTTAAAAAAGCCTAAGTAAAAAGTCATAATTCGAGGTTTAGCTCTCGCCTATTTTCTCCTCCAATATTGGACCAATTTGAAAGATACTTCATAAACAGAATAAGAAGGATATATAGTACTGTGTCCCTATGTTTTTCTTTTTTCATTAATAGTTTTCAAATTTGTGCACTAGGTCTCTGTTTACAGCGGCAATTTTGAGCATTTTTTGAGGGTTCTAGTGCTTATAAAAATAATGTATCATCAAAAAGGAAAACATAGGGACACAGTATATATCCTTCTTATTCTGTTTATGAAATATCTTTTAACTTGGTCCAATATAGAAGGAGAAAACAGGCGAGAGCCAAACCTCGAATTATGACTTTTTACTTAGGCTTTTTAAAAAAGTCTCTCCGACCGCGTTTCCTCTTAAGAATCGACCGTAGTATGTATTTAATTTAATTTGTAAACTTCGAACCTGAACATACTGCATATTAAATATAAATGTAAAAAAAATAACAATAGTCGGCACAAATGTACTTACATTGAAAACAGGATATCAAACTGCACTTAATTATCAGTCACTGCACGATATTGCACATATTAATATCCCCACAATTTAATTATGATGACACAAACATGATGATTAACTTTATATTATAAGAAATCCAAGTTAATTATTTATTTCGTACATGAACACATTCATGTTGCACTACAAACGAGAATACTTTACCGCCGATGAATGTTTTGTTACTAAATAAATAATATTGTGGGTACGTAAGTGAAATATTAATTTGTAGGTACCCCTAAAATGTGGTCACCCTGCACGCTGAATTTACAAGAAAATAGTTAAGTATTGTTTTTTCAGAATCCAAAATAACTAAACCAACTATTGCTGAACTGTGCAGATAGATATATTTAGCAGACATTTCTGCTAAATGTGAGTATCTCTGGCTTTAGATTCCGTTGAGATCTCAGGTGGCTACAGTCAAAAATATATAATTAGAACGTCAGGATTGAAAGTCTGATAACTAGTCTTACCAAGGGGTATCGTATTACCCAGTAACTGGGTTGTGGAGGTCAGACAGGCAGTCGCTCCATGTAAAATACTGGTATTCAGCTGCATCCGGTTAGACTGGAAGCCGACCCCAACATAGTTGGGAAAAGGCTAGGCAGATGAGAACGTCAGGATTGAGGAGCCAAAGAAAATGCGTCCATATACAAAATTTACTCTGTTTTACTATTTTACTCCTATACTGCAAAAACAAACCCAACACCTGCTAAATGATCAATATGTCGAATATATTAATTGATCACTCACATCCAATAGAAATCCACCTCTTGAGTTTATATTCAGCAGCCATATTAAAAATATTGTATTTTCTTTCATTTTAGCGCTACAGAAATTTTGCATATTACCGTCTAAAAATTTAGCAATTTTTAGACGGTAATATGCTTTCTACTAAATGATACAAAATTTTCATAAATATTCATCTATTAACTAACGAGTTCCAGGTGGCTCCTCAATTCAGACGTTTAGAATGAGGATCCATTTTTGCATTAAAATAACTAGTGATATATTTTGCTGCTAAGTCTAGAATTCGTGCTGCAAAATAAGCTACATTGCTGCTAAATAATGGTGAGATCAGATTTAAAAAATCTGATGTGGCTCTCGAGAGTGACTCGTCGGATCTTGTTTACGCGCACGAATATTTTCATCGCTTCCTGGAAGCTTCGTACATTCTGTTCAACTTTTCTTAAAGGCAGGAAATCACCAACAAAAACGTAACAGAGCTGAGTCTTACCAGGTATCGCAGAATCCTTGGTTTTTCTGTACCATAACCTGCCCTTGTTACATTTTAAATACCATAATAAGTAAAAGTGTTAAATGAAATCTTACCGTATCAAATAGGTACCTATTTGATACGGTAAGATTTCATTTAACACTTTCATATAAAACTAGTTGCTCCCCGCGGTTTCACCTGCGTAAATGTCGATCCCGTGAGAATATCGGGATAAAAAGTAGCCTATATGTTAATCCAGGGTGTCAGCTACCTCGATGCAAAATTTTATAAAAATTGGTCTATAAACATATATGGGAATATAAACACACACTCACAAACGTGTGATAAAAACAGTGATTATTGGCAATCATTATTACAAAATTTTGATAATGTTTAGAATCAGCTTCCATTCTAAGCGCTTGCAGCTAAATCCCAGTATTTTACACGAAGGGACTGCCTGTCTGAGCTCCACAACCCAGTTACTGGGTAATTGAAATGCTTACCTCTTGGTAAAACTGGTTGTCAGACGGGCTTCTGACTACCCGTAACGACTGTCAAAGATCTACAAATAAAATCCGGGAACAACCGTGCTTTTCGAGGCACGGAGGAGTCGGCTGTTATTGTTTACCCATTATGTAACAAGTAAAGAACAATAGAAATAAAAACGTAGGCATTTAGGAATTAAGCTTTTCATTAGATTTTCTTTGAATGGTTTAATTGTCTAAGGGCTGATTTTTCAATCATCTGTTAACTTTATTCGAGGAATAATTTTAAAATTTTGACAGTTATTTCATACAAAAACTGTCAAACGTCAATTTTATTCCTCGAAGTAAAAGTTATTTGGCTATGGAAAAATCAGCCTTTAGTCAGAATATTTGAGTTATTTTAATTTTTCAGTGTGTGAATGTTATAATGAAAAATATCGGTCGAATCAGTTAAACCGAAGGTGAAAGAAATTTTGGCCCATCCCTAGAATATTCTTTAAAATAATACGATTTTTAGTTCACCCCTCACAAATTCGTATTACCTACCACTAATTGCTATTCACATAGCAGTGACAGGATAATAATATCAACACACAAAGTAGATTTATAAGTTCCTAGCAGCGCCCCGCGGTTTCACCCGTGTAAGTTTTGATCCCGTGGGAATATCGGGATAAAAACTATCCTATTATTCCCCAATGCAATCTATCTCTCTGCGAAATTTTACCGAAACCCGTTCAGTGGTTTAGGCGTGAAAAGGTAACATACAGACAGACAGTTACTTTCGAATTTATAATATTAGTATGGATAAGCCAACTCAAACACGTAAATCGGCCCGGTAATCAAGGAGAAAGAAATAGATATTAAAAAAAAAACGACGGGTTGCACTCCGGGAGTGCCGGCAGAAGTGAAAACTTGAATATTAACGTTGTGCATTTTTGATATTTCGGAATCTTACGAATTTTCGATCAGGTCACGTGTCCTGACGCGAGTTTAACATTTTTTACCCATTACAAAAAAAGTGTACTTCACTTCAAAAATTAAATCCCCGACTAATTAGGTACTACAATATTTTGATCTTGATGCATGAGACTTTTTGGTACCTACGACTTTAGGTCAATCTCCTTTAATTTTTTTATTTTATTTTAACGTGTTGAAAGATGATAGATGTCAACCGTGCCGTCTTTCACATCTGTCTGTCTGTCTGCCTGTCTGTAATTTGATCCTGTATACTTGTTTTCAATTTTGATATTTTGGAATCTTACTAATTTTCGATCAGGGTCACGTGTCATCTTACGATCAGGGTCACGTGTCATCTTACGAATCTTACGATCAAGGTCACGTGTCCTGACGCGAGTTTAACATTTTTTACCCATTACAAAAAAGTGTGCAACACCGCTAAAGAAGTTTTCACTTAAAAAAATCGACAATAATTGTAAACCTACCACCTTTTTTGAAGTCGGTTAAAAAATAACAATTGGAAAAAACACTAGTACCTAAAGGTTCGGTAGGATCTTATACTACATAAGTACCTGTAATAATAATCTAATCATCAATGATATTCTAATAAACAGATATGTTATACACTTACAAAACAATAGAACAAAGTGTTCCGCGCCGAGAGGCAGCACACTTACACACTTTTCATTCATTTTACATTTCACTACAAGTAAAAAGGATAGAAAAAGGATAGCTTGAATAAACCAATAAGAAAAAAAGTGACAGCTAGATGTTGTCAATTGCGCGTAAATGTAAACAAACATTATTCGGGCTACCAATCATCGCACCTTAGCATCATAGACTAACAAATTAACTAGGCAGAAAGTACAAACCGCGTGTACAGAATTTGTAGTCGGGATTTGTGCCTATGCAACGAATAAACACTATTAAAAGGTAGGTAGGTGAAAAATAAAACACGTTTTAAAAAGAAAGAAATACAATTGTAAAAATAATCATACATCTTCGAAAAGATTTAATTTTAATCTCAATGGTAGGTTTATTTTAACACTATCTGTGACATACTATGGTAACGATAAGCTATTGGATCGTGATCGCACCGCGAATCTAAGCGGACGTGTTTTGTGTTAACTGTTATGAATTACTTAATATAACAATTTGCGGTCTTAATCATATTGAGTAAAGTGTGTCGCGCGTGTTAATTGTGCAACTAACAACTTTTTCACAGTGCAAAATGAACTAATTACTTTTATACATAAAAAAGAGTGTTTTTCTGTATTAATGATGTCTAACCAAGGGTTTAGCCCTTGTGGTCGTAGCCAACTAATGCGGGGAAGTCCACCGCCTACTCCATTAACCTCTGACCAAAACCAACCAGTTGAAACTACGCCACCAGCATCCACGCAGGATGACTTACTGGCTGATGTCGTCGCTACGCCGGAGATCCAGAAATGGTTAGGATCCATAGAGACCATTCTAAGCGAAGTTTGCTCTACTGTTGCCGAAGGAAAAATGAACTCTGACCAGAAGCTCCGCGTTACCAATCTTTGTCGTAAAGTCGCACATGGGACATCCCAAATGGCTGTCCTATACCAATCTCTTAAGCAAAAATCCATTCAGGCTTACAGCACCATCCAGTTCCTTCAAGATCAGCAAGTCGTTGCAAATACTCTGCACCAGTTCAAAGAGGTCGTCGATAAAAAGATAACGCAACCAGAAGCTACGTCTTATGCCAATATGGTTAAAAAGGGTACAGATAAGTTTATTCGCCCAGCAAATTTTAGTTCTGTTGCCATCTATCCTACCGATAAGAATCATTCTAGTGACGATACCAAAACACTGGTACAAAAAATTATCTCGCCGGAGGAACTGAAACTTCGGGTCCGTAGCCTAAGAAAAATTAGGAATGGAGGCGTTATTATTAGCACCGATAGCAAAGACGACATTGCTAAATTAAAAAGTTCGGAGAAACTGGTTTCGTCGGGCCTTAAAATCGAAGAACCTTCAAAACGCCGCCCCAGGATAGCAATAATTGGTGTCCCCGTAGCTCTCAGTGACAAAGAGGTATTGGATTGCATTTATGAGCAAAACCTGTCTGAGAAATTGCCGAAAACTACTCGAGAAGCCTTTCTAGAAACAATAAAAATGAGCCATAAGTCCGGAAAGAAAGATCGCCCAACATGTAATTATATAATCGAAGTCCCTCCGAGCATCAGAAAAATACTGGTGAACCAAGGCCGTATTTTTATAAATTGGACATCTTGCCCAGTTAGAGACTTTACTTTAGTGACCAGGTGCTTCAATTGCCAGCAGTTTGGTCACGCAGCCAAGTTTTGCCGCGAAACATCTCCAACATGTAACCTCTGTGGAGAGACGGGACACTCGTTCAAAGATTGCAGCAACAAAACTTCTCCTCCTCAGTGTGCAACGTGCAAACGTTTCAAGAGGAAATATGATCACCCAACAGGTGACGTGGATTGCCCAGCACGAAAATACGCGGAAGACAATTATATTAACTCAATAGACTATGAAGGCGCCTAAGAGCGCCATCGAATAATTTGTTAGTTCGCACATAAAAAGTAGATAAGTTAGTTTTTAGTAACATGACTGATCAGCTAATCAGTGATCTAGACAGTTTTTCAGTGTCCGAAGCAATAATTTGTAATATTGGGGAGTGTAAAAATCTTCTTCACATAGGTAAGAAAATGTTAACAGTGCTTACACAAAACATTCGTAGTATAAACCGAAATTTTGACGGCTTTGAAGTGCTATTACAGAATCTTGAAATAAGCTGTGACATTATTGTACTAACAGAATGTTGGCTCTCCGAACAAACAACGAATATACCATCACTAGACGGGTACAATTTACTCAAAACCAATAGCCACATTAATCAAAATAGTGGATTAGTTGTGTATATTAAAAATAATTTAGAAGCAGTGGTAGAAGAACCCTTATTTCAAGACTGTAATTGCTTGATAATTAAAATTTCCCCCGATACGGTATTTATGGCTATTTATAGACCTCCATCTCAAAATATTGACAGATTCCTAGACTCGCTTAACTTAAACCTAGAAAAATTATCATCTTTTAAAAATATTATACTGTTAGGTGACATTAACATTAACATTGCTTCCGGGAAAATCGATACTCATGCACATAACTATCTGAACATCTGCACATTTCATGGACTTCTACCAGCTCATTATTACCCAACGCATCAGAGCGGCTCATGCCTCGACCATGTCATTATAAAGTCAAAAGCGCCGTCCATAACACTGGTTACTAATACGTCACTTACCGACCATCAAGCTATTGTACTAACATTGCAAATACCTTCACCTAGAAAAAATTGCATGCGCAGCTATTCTAAACTCAACATGACTAATCTTGAAAATGAGGTACGAGCAATTAATTTCGACCCCGTTTATAATAATTCGAGTGACCCTAATATTTCGTTACAGTGTTTCAATGATTTATTACAATCTGCGATTAAGAAAAACACTTTTACAAAAGTAATACCTAGAAAGTACAATAACATTAAACCATGGATTACGCCCGGACTTGTTCGCTGTATCAGACACAGAGACAGTCTCCACCAAAAATGTAAACTTTCCCCTAACAATGAAATACTATCAGTCACTTATAAGCGATATAGAAATTTTTGCAACAATCTGTTAAAAAAACTAAAAAAACAATATGACAAAGATCAACTACGGAAGGCAGGGAAAAACAGTAAGCTTATCTGGAAATATATTAAAAGTAACACATTTAGAACTAAAAACTCAGAACCTCCGCTCGAACTTTTAACATCCGCATTGAACCCATCCGCAGCGGCGAATAAAGCAAACAATTTCTTTATTAACATTGGGAAAAATCTGGCAGAAAAAAACTTATCCCACAGAATTTCTTCTATTCAAAGTCCATCTATGACTCATACTACACTGAACTCGGGTTAAAGGACGTATGCGCCGTCGGTTGGGATGAAATTCCTAATGCTATAATTAAAAGATTTAAATACCTAATTGCCCCTCCACTAACTCACATTTTTCAGACATGTTTAACCCAAGGAATATTCCCAAAATTGCTTAAAAAAGCAGTAGTCACCCCTGTTTTCAAATCCGGAGACAAAACCTGTGTTACTAACTATAGACCTATTTCAGTACTGACGGGACTCTCAAAGATTTTGGAAAAAATCATTAACAACAGACTAGTAAAATATCTTGAAAATAACAAATTGCTTTCAGATCAACAATTTGGTTTTAGGCCTAAAAGATCAACAAGCCAAGCAGTACACAAATTGACGAATTTTATAAGTAAAAATCTCGATAATGGCATGCATACCATTGGGATCTTTTTAGACCTTGCGAAGGCCTTTGATTCTATTTCTTGTTCTCTTCTATTACTTAAACTGGAAAAAATTGGGATAAGAGGAACACAGTTAAAATTGTTAGCTGATTATCTTAGCGACCGTTACCAGTCTCTTAAAATCGGTCAGTACACGAGCTCTGAAATAAAAAATAGTAATTATGGAATACCACAAGGCAGTATCTTGGGGCCCACATTATTTTTAATATATATAAATGACCTTTGCCGCTTACAACTTCAAAATGGTTTAATTATGTCATATGCGGATGACACAGCTCTACTGTTTTCAGGTAAATCAAGAGCTGGTGTCTATGAACTTGCCCAGAATGGCTTTGATATTGTGTATAATTGGCTACATAACAATCTATTAACGTTAAATTCAGATAAAACTAAGTTTATTCTATTTGCAATGAGAAACACTAACCCGATGCTTACTAACGAAAACATTCACGCGCATAATTGTAATACAAACGCTGTCACAGCATGCACTTGTCCCACTTTAACTAAAGCTGACCACATCAAATACCTAGGCGTCACGATTGACACAAACCTAAACTTCCGTAAACACATCGAACTATTATGCACTAGAGTGCGTAAATTAATATATATTTTTAAGAGTTTACGGGACATAGCCGACTTTAAACTAATTAAACAGGTTTATTTGGCTTTGTGTCAATCTATTCTTACATACTGCATAACTTCTTGGGGTGGTGCCGCAAAATCAACTTTAC
Organism: Mesoligia furuncula; assembly: GCA_916614155.1. NCBI lineage: Eukaryota > Metazoa > Arthropoda > Insecta > Lepidoptera > Noctuidae > Mesoligia > Mesoligia furuncula. The sequence goes on along the minus strand of OU744792.1, from coordinate 33,390,475 downwards.
TGCTGCTTGAACGTGCTCAAAGAGCAATCCTAAAAGTCGCCACCCGTCGTCCTTTCCGATTTCCCACACACCAGCTTTACATGGCATGCAAGGTGCTAACAGTTCGACAACTTTTTGTTCTAAATATAGTTTTACTACAGCACACTGAAGTAGATTTTAAACCTGTACCTTCAGACAAGAGAAGAAAGGATCTGGTTTGCACGAACGCTCAGACTAAACATGCTTTCTCAAAAAGATTTTATTTATTTCTAGGACCTTTCTTATACAATAAATTTAACAAACTGCTTAAGATATATAATGTAAGTTATAATAGGTGTAGTATAATGCTATTCGATTATTTAGCAAAACTAAATTACTCGGACACGGAAAAACTACTAGAGGTGCTGAACTAAACTAGCTGACTTAACTGTAATTACCTAACCTAGTATTATTTCATAATAATTTTAGTTATAGATATAAATAGTTTATAATAAGGTTGCGCAAAATATTGCCTCTGCTTAGATACTGACAATATATGTTATTTTAATTCACTGACTGTCCTATTTAACAAATACTTTTGTAGGGAGATGGCCTGAAACACAGGTTTAAATAAACCTAGATCAGGCAACGCACTACATTACCTTCAGAGTTCTAATTTAGACTGTAATCACATATTTCACATACCATAGTCTATATCCAGATTATTATAATCCTATTATAGGCCTAGATTAATATATACTACTGAACCATATGTACACTTTTTGTAAACTTATTATTATTTCAATAAAAAATTTATTATTATTTATTTATTATTTATTAATATTTTCTTTTCCTACATATTATGACATGTTTAATTTATAATTAAATATATCAAACAAAATTATAATGAAAAGTTATTAAAAGGGAAACTAGAACTCTGCTGTAAAGATGACTTTACTGCCTAATATTCGCATCTGTACTTTTATTCTATGTCCGGAGTGCGCGCATCCTTGTCGTTCTTACGACAAAAAATGTATTTTCCATCTCTTTCTTTTTCCTAACCTCCAAATATCAGAATATTAGGAAAATAATTGAAATATATTAATAAATCGAAGTATAATGTGTACTTTCGTGTGGTATGAGATTCGTTGTGTTTTATTAACTTTGGTATCTTATTTGGTACACTTTCTAAATACACAAAATGGCATTTTGGATGGTAATTACGTAGCTGCGCGCACCGTCTCACTCGTAGACGTGCGTGACACAGACTAAAGGCAATACGTCCCAATTAGGACGTTTTCTAGTCTTCACGATTTGCGCGCTCATAACATATCTGTTTACTAAAATATCATTGCTAATCATCTTTAACTAATATTATTTGTCCGATGGCCGTTATGATAAACTAGCTGTGACCCGCGGTTTCACCCGCACAAATGTCGATCCCGTGGGAATATCGGGATAAAAAGCAGCCTATATGTTATTTCAGCGTGTCAGCTACCTCCATACAAAATTCTATCAAAATTGGTCAAGCCGTTTGAGCGTGAAGAAGTAACTTGGCCACTTTCTTTTTTTTTTAAGTATCTATTTACTTACACAATGACATGTACATTTACTGTATAAAGTATTATATTATTTTAATTATTGTGAATGTGAGGACTATGTGGGTCATTGTTTACATTTTAATCGTGGTCTGGCAGTTTGAGTAGTTTATGCGGCCTACCCAAATGTCCTGTCTTTGGTATTGTTCGTCGAATCGTTGAGCTCCTGAAGTTCTGAGTTGAGCTGCACGGTTACTGACAAATGCGTGCACTGACTGGACAGGTCCACTCAATCTGTGTGGTTCTTTCCTCAAAAGATCTTTTCAGACACTAATCTACATGGTCCTCAAAGATTATGTCCGGATTTTTATATACACATTGACATTGATGAATTTTATTTAGACAATGACATGAATATTTACTTTGTAAAGTATTTTTTATTTTATTTTTCTTTTCATTTAATTATTGTGAATGTGAGGACTATGTGGGTCATTTTTTTTTCTGTTTTCCTTCTTAGTTTTAATCATGATCTGGCAGTTTGAGTAATTTACGCGGCCTACCCAAATGTCCTTTCTTTGGTATTGTTCGTCGAATCGTTGAGCTCCTCATTTCTGAGTCGAGCTGCACGATTTTTGACAAATGCGTGCACTGATTGGACAGGTCCGCTCAATCTGTGTGGTTCTTTCCTCAAAAGACCATTTCAGACATAAATCTACATGGTCTTCACACGATCTGACCAAGATTTTGTCTGGACTTTAAAAGAGACTGTGACCTCTGAGTTTGTTTCGGCCTTTCTTCTCAGAGTAGTCAGATAGGAAACGCCGACCACATCTAGTTTAAAAAATATGATGACGTGTAAAAGTGTTTGTAAAAACCTACTTACAGAAATAAATCATTTATCATTTATCATTTATCATTTAACACACACACACACACATTCACAAACTTTCTCCTTTATAATATTAGTGTGATGACTAAAATAAAAGTTATCAAAGACTCACCCTATTCCTATTTTCATCTTGTTCGTCGTTCCCCGTCTGCAGATGATCGCAATCACATCTCGTTTGTGGTCTGACAGGAGTTCCAGGCTTTACCCTCTATTACTTGGAACTTATGTAGAACTGTCTAAATATGTCTTTGTTTCGAATCTGAAGACAATAATTTTTCTCATCATTCTGTACAACTTCTGCTACGGGACCGACTCTAAAATCTTGAAAAGTTTCTCACCTTTTTATTTCTAGCTCGATTTAAACTTTTTTATTTTAAGGTTCCGTACTCAAAGGGTGAAAACGGGACCCTATTACTAAGACTCCTAAGACTCCACTGTCCGTCTGTCTATCTGTCGCCAGGCTGTATCTCATGAACCGTGATAGCTAGACAGTTGAAATTTTCACAGATGATGTATTTTTGTTGCCGCTTTAACAAAAAATAATAAAAATAAAGTTAAAATTTAAAGGGGTATAAAAGAAACGTTTATTTTTCGGCGTTTTATGCCTTGTGGTTCGTAAACCTTAGTGTGCGAGTCGGACTCGCACTTGGCCGGTTTTTAGGGTTCCGTACCCAAAGGGTAAAAACGGGACCCTATTACTAAGACTTCGCTGTCTGTCCGTCTGTCTGTCACCAGGCTGTATCTCAAGAACCGCGATAGCTAGACAGTTGAAATTTTCACAAATTATGTATTTCTGTTGCCGCTATAACAACAAATACTAAAAACAAAATAAAAAGAATATTTAAGGGGGCTCCCATACAACAAACGTGTTTTTTTTCGGCGTTTTCGCCTTGTGGTACGCAACCCTTCGTGAGCGAGTCCGACTCGCACTTGGCCAGTTTTTTTTAATAACCGGCGGAAAGTTTCTACTCTAGGGGGTCAGAACCATGAGCTCAATTCATGCTAACAGTTTGCAGTTTGTGCGTAGAAGCAGAAAAAAAACAAAACGTTGTAACAGGTACAAAAGTTTATTACAAAAATCTCACAATCAGTCAGTTTTAGATTTAATACGAATCAAAATAAAATTAACTAATCAAGTTTTTTTTAGGTACATATAATAATATAAATGCAAATATAAATGGCAACAGCAAATAATCACAAACAATTATCTTTTTTATACATTATTTTACATGTCGGTTTGTCACAGGCGTATAGAGTATAAGTTGTTAGATTGGTGACAAAAAAACTTAAAAAAGGAACACTGGCACAGCCCGATTCAAACTTTATAGCGGCTCGGAACATGAGGCGAGTCTCTGCGCAGTAGCGAATTCACCTGTCAGTGAGGGAGGGGTGAGTAGCGAATGCACCTGTCAGTGAAGGAGGGGTGAGTAGCAAATTCACCTGTCAGTGAGGGAGGGGTGAGTAGCGAATTGACCTGTCAGTGAGGGAGGGGTGAGTAGCGAATTCACCTGTCAGTGCGGTAGGGGTGAGTAGCGGATTCACCTGTCAGTGAGGGAGAGGTGAGTAGCGAATTCACCTGTCAGTGAAGGAGGGGTGAGTAGCAAATTCACCTGTCAGTGAGGGAGGGGTGAGTAGCGAATTCACCTGCCAGTGAGGGAGGGGTGAGTAGCGGATTCACTTGTCAGCGAGGGAGGGGTGAGTAGCGAATTCAACTGTCAGTGAGGGAGGGGTGAGTAGCGAATTCACCTGTCAGTGAGGGAGGGGTGAGGTACTGCGCAGCGAGTAGCGCACTTCAGAGCCACCCTAAAGTTTGAATCGGGCTGTATTCTATATTATATTTTATAAATCACATTAATATTGTGTAATGTGTAGTTATTTTTGTGTCGGTAAACCGTTATACTCTTTTTCATTCTAAACGCTTGCGCCAATTTCACTCACGGAACGAAAAAGTTTAGCAAGTGTCAAAAAATATTTTACGATTAGCGAGCTCTAAAAGAATAATTTTCATTGATCATGTTGGCAGTACGAAGTCGAAATGATACCTAATATAAATCTCATGCGCGATGTAAGTAAAAATTTATTTGAGTAACATTTTCATTCCCTGACTGTACCTACATTAATTTGTTGTAGAGTATGTTTATGTCACGAAACGGCGCGCGCTTTACTTGTGGTTATCAAGTGTGCAAACACGCTGTGAATGCGTCTGTAAGAGCACATGACCTCTCGGAACTGTCCGAGACAATGGCGTAGTCGGAAGTGTGTGTTATGTGCTGACGCTAGTCGTCTTCACGCACACATTCACAGCGTGTTTGTACGCTTGGTTACCACAAGTAAAGCACGTATCACTGAATAACATCAAATAAGTCTCGTTGACTTGATTTATATATTATTTCAGAAAACGTGTAATTCTTTAAAAATAACACATATTTAAATCCGAGTCATTTATTCAAGGAATTAGACTACTTTGGATTCACTTAAGTATAGAGCTGATTCTTTTGTATACCAATAAACTAAAATTAGAGCACGACTATCTTTGAACCATAGAAAAACCAAGTTCAAGAGCTGCCAAACTAGTTTACATATTAAACTTCAGCGTGTTTCAGGATTTACTTTAATTTCTAATGTTACGTACTAATTTTAAGGAGTTTGGAAATATGTACTTTAAAATTAATTTGTTCATTTTCAATCCTGTCTCTTTTTTATTTTGTCTTAAAGGAAAATAAGGTGGCAGCCTAAGATTAGGACACAGCAGAATCAGTAACGTCATTAAAGTTACCTTTATCAGAGTTGCAAGTACAGTAACAGGGTTTATCCACTGCCACCGTCACCGGGACGTCAATGAGAAACGAGATTATTCGAATCGTCCATGACGTTTCGTTGACGGACGTGCGGTGTACCCGCGGCCATAGTAAATTTATGTATCGCTACTTCGGCGTCATCGTCTCGGTCTCGTTGACGTGGCGGTGGACAAACGGCCTTACTGTGCGTAAACATGATAGATTTAGGTTTAGAAACAGGTACATAGATATAACTGACTGAGCCAACAACGCCGCGTTTTACAAAGCCAAAGTTTTTCTAAAACTCAATATGTAAATATTTACGGTTAGTTACTTTGTTGACTAGCTATTGCCCGCGACTTCGTCTGCGATCCAGGATGATAAGTAGCCTATGTCCTTACCCAGATCATGGTCTATCTGTGTGGCAAATTTAATCAAAATCCATTTAGCCGTATTAGCGTGAAAGCGTAACCAACAAACTAACTCACTTTCGCATTTCTAATATTAGTTAGGATAATAATTATGGTTGCATAGCTGTTTTTTTTTAAACTTTGTAACTTTTTACAAAACAGTCAATAGTGGGGCAAAAACATAGCTTACTGAAATAGCTGCGTTACAGCACTTTCAATCACATTCTGAAACATTTTTAAGGATATTCCTAATCCATTGCTTCATATGTTCGAAAAATGTGTCTGCTCAACAACGTAATTAAAGTTGTCAAAAAATAAAAGGCCCGTTTTGACATTTGTCATCGCGACGTAACTAGTGAAGTAACCATACGACTCGGTACTCGATACTCACGATAAATCGATTCATGTTTGTATGAGTATTTGATCGATTTGATAATTGTATTGTAAAGTGATATTAATCTTTTATTTCGGGTCCAAATCACTATCTTTAAATCAATGTCCAAAATAGAAGAGCAAGGTTAACGTGATAGTAAACAGAAATAGTCCAAAAGCAAAGCCGTGCCGCTGGGTCAGATACAAGCCATTCTACAGAAACTAAACGGGCCTTTTATTTTTTGACAACTTTAGCGCAATAAATGTTGTTGAACTGTCAAAATGAAATACAGTTTTACTGTTTACAGTATAAATTGTAGCAAATAAATATTTTCAGGTTAAAGGGCTTACATGACCTAAAGCGCGGTCACTGTCAGACTGCATAGAAGAGAAAGAGAAGCGCGATGGCACAACACTGGTAATTTGTTGCAAAATATGAAGCAATTATCTATTTACAAAAAATCTATTGTTTGGACTAAAAATTAAAACACTAGTGCTTTAGTATGTTGCTTGTAGAATAATCTGACAAAAAATCAGAATGATTGTATGTATATTAGTATGGTTTTTATTGTAAAAAGAAAGTTTTTAGAGGTATCTCCATGTTTTTTTCTATCGTATCAAATTAGTTGTATTATATGTTTTCAACACACTATCTACCTAGCATATATCCTGAAGAATATCATATATTTTTCTGATTTTGTTTACTGTAGTCGATCATATAGTTTTATTGCTTCTAAAACTTGCGTTTTTTGCGTTTCGGTCTTGTAATCTTCTTAAGTTTGATTTTCATAGTTTCAACGTTTTAGGATTTTAACTAAGTAGTTAGATAACGACAAAATTTTACTAAGCACGTTAACAAATAACATACGTAAGTAGGTGAACTGTAACCTACAATAATAAGTGATATATATAGGATGGCAGGAACACCGACGGGAAAACTGAAACCCTGAATTCAGCACATGACTCTAGACATAATAAAGGTGCGTCAGGCGAGTGTATGGAGGTATGAGGAACAGGGTGTAAAGTTCGCTCATACTCTATATAAAAGGGAGGATCCTCCGACCAGACGGGTGTGTTGTGTCTGGCGGGCAAGTATCTATGCTAGTTGCGCGGTAAACTCTGCTTGCGCGATGCAGGATGTGCGTGACGTCAGTATGACGCGTTGTTCGCATGTGGCGTTGCAGATACCGCTACAAGTGCAACAGATACATGAATTAAAAATATTGTATTACCTACATTTGTTACTTATTAGAATAGTTTATAAGTGTGTATTACTAACATCATATGCATCAAGGTCTGAAGTTTTTTTTTATAGAAAATTTTCATCGGTTATATAAAAAAAAAACAGTGGCACTCCGGGAGTGCCAACAGAAGTGAAAACAAAACACAAACATAATACTTTGCCATCACTCACCGATATATCGGATATACATTAAAACCGAGAACATCCCGACGGACAGCCGAACACATCCGAAGCGGGTATTTTTTTAATCGTCTTATAAACAAAACACGCACAGTGTCGCTTACGGTAACGGTGTCGCGAGTTCAATTGTTTTTTCCCCATCTCGAAAAATGGCCAACGCGAATAAAGATTTCACTTAAAAAAAAAAACTTCTATTTCATAGAAAAGTACATACGCGGTCAAAATGTATGAAACACCAATTTTTTTTTTTTTTAATAACAGACGAAAAATTTCAACCCGGGGATTCAGAATCATGTACTAAATCAATGGTAACAGCTTGTGCCGTGTGCGTCTATATCCTGCCTGCCACCCCGTATAGTTAATGTATAATATGTATTATAACTAATAAAAACTTGTTTACAATACTTATTTTATTTACAACAAGGAGAAACACATAAAATATGAACCAAACGAAACAAAACAATTTTTTTTTTGTATGAGTTAGTTATAGAAGTGTTGGAGCGTGTCGTAATGTAGGTACGAGAGCGAGCACAGTTAGGAAAACGGATTGTTTAACAAATTGACATCGTATGTTATATTAGGGTCCCAGCTCCCGGCGGAAGTGTGCAGCGCATGAGATGGACACGATCCATCAATGAAAATGTCATGCGCTCATACTATGGGGCTACAGAGGGGGGAAACATTCTGACCGCGTACCGTGTTCGGATGCTCTCTCTTTTTCAGGTGCTTGAGCCAGCTGTCAATCGGATCAGATGCGAAAAAAAAATTATATAAAATCATAACTGTCCCGTCCTTATCAGTCGTGTGTGGAGCTTCTCGCAGACTTTTCTTCGTAAGAAACGACCATTTCCCCTCACTTCTGTTAAAATGTTTTGAATTTGTATACGATATGGTTGTAACACGGCTTATTTACGTAGCTTCTCAATCTGCTAAACAATAAATTTTCCTGACAGTATGTGATGTGTGTGAGCGTGGAGGTGCTTTTGTATAATTTGTTTAGATCGGTATGAGTTGCAGGGAACTTGATCACTCCACATACACAGGGTTCAAATTAAATTAACTAGCGAAACATCGCAGACGGGTTTTATATTGTTTAGGCCGCATTCCGAATTAGCTACAATCGCTCACATCATCTCACATGCGTTCCGATTTAGATATTAAGATTATGACAGCTGAGAGCTGTCAACAATTCGGAACGCTCGTGAACGCGCTCACAGTGATTACTCAATGTCAAAACGATAGTAAAACAGTACTTCTTTGTATAAACACCAGATTTCTTCTTCTCTAGTTAGGTGGCGACTGTCAGCCAGAAGCACAATTTCGATAATGCAACGTTAGTTTAATTTAGAGATATGATGCAACTCAAAACAAAACACACACTGACACATCCTCACACAGGCACTGTAATTTTTGACAGCGCTCACGGTGATATTATCAAAAGGCATGGTCGGCGTTATCGCAAGGTGGCGCATGTCATGACGTCACCTATGACGATTCATGGGACATCGATATCGCGCTCACGCTAATTCGGTACGGGTTTAAGCACGCTCAAATCGATTATTTCCCAACTCGGAACGTAGGGTTAGATATCGATTCCACCACGTCCACGTCCATCACGTTAGCGAAGTTTCTCTAGCGAATTTAATATGACCCTGTACTATAGATTTCTTCTAAATACACGTCCTGTTATTTCTACACGAGTATCTTTATGTGTTTCTCCTCAACTTATTTCCTTTAATACTATATAATACAAATAATAGAGATTTTATTCTTAAAACGATTATTGAGGCACGAACAGTGAAATAGCACCAAGTAGTTATTTCACACTCTACAAAACATCCAGATCAGTGTTAATTACGTCAAATATGCGCCATTTTATTGTGCGTTTTATATTTTATCCTGCGTTATTTTATTTAGGATATGGAGACTTGAATCAGTGTATAGAATGTTTTGTACTAAAAAATGACGTGTCTGGTGTGTTTATAAATGATAATGTGAAACAACTGTCGTAGTATGGTACATATTATAGCAATATTACAGTAAGAGCTAGGCCAAGTAACTAGCCAATAACTATGTCACAGGCAAATGTTTTTAAGCGGCCAATGTTTGTGTTAAAGCTGGATTGTAGCAGGTAGTGCCGGTGGCACTTGAGTAGGTGTGAGTTGAGGGGGAGCGGTAGTGCAAGGTTATGGCACATTTTAGAAAGTGCGGGCGGAGGGTTCGTAGTGACGCGTCTGTACACGTGGAGGGAGGGAAATCAGCTTGAGTCGATCACAAATTACCACACTTTGGTCATTTCGGCGATCGAAAATTTGGCACGATGCTAAGTCGTTTCCGATCGGTGTCGTGTCGCGTCGTCTGAACCGAAACGAAGCAATGACTTTTTTTTCGCTTTTATTGTATGAACATAAAGCTCTTTCTTACCGGCTCAAGCCGCTTCCGAGTTGATAAGTGTGTTCACTTCCAAAAGCGCCGCTTTGAGTGGCTGCCACGTGAGGTCAACACTGACGCATGATGCTTCCTCACACTTTCCGCGTACGGGCATTTGCCCCGTCACCATACGAAGCTATCATCGCGCTTGCGGCTGTGAGTCTCTGTAGCTACCCACGCGTCAGTAGAGCGGCGGCGCGGGCGAGGGCGGGGGCGCGCGCGCGGCGTGCTCGGGCTCGGACTCGGCCGCGTCCGTGGAGGCGGGCGTGGGGGGCGGGGGGCGGTTGCTGGCGCGGTAGTGGCGGTAGGCGCGGCGCCGCGGGGCCGCGTCGTCGCTGCCCGTGGCCGGCGACGGCGGCGGGTTGGCCGTGGGCCGCGGGTAGCGCGCGCAGTTGCTGTCCAACGTGCTGCAACGAGCGAACTTTTATGTTTGGGTGTGGGTGTGATTTGTATTGATACTGTGTTAGACATAAAGCTTTGCCAAGTTATATATGTTTTAGTATACAAAAAGAAAGTGTGTTTATTAAGACTCGCATACACGAAATTAAAAACTAGAAGGATAAAACTAAAAAGTACAGGGTTGCATGACGAAAAAATGCTCTCAGCATAAAACATCACTATAGCAAAAGAAAAGATGTAGGTATACTGACTCGGTGTAAGTGGTGGTGAGGGCGACGAGAGCGGTGAGGTCACGTTTGTGCAGCGGCACCAGCGGGGGCTGCGAGGCAGGGCCGGGCGCGCGGGGCCGCGGCGCGGGGCCCCTGGCGGCGCGGGCGGCGCGGCGCACGCGGCGCAGCGCGGCCCAGGCGGCCCCCAGGCCGGCCGCAGCCCCGGCCACACAGCCGCACAGCACGGCGGCCCCGGGCCGGCGCGCGTGCTGCTCGCGGGCCCCCGCCAGGCCGCAGGTGGGCGGCGCCTCGTCGGAGCCGTCGGCGCAGTGCTGGTGCCCGTCGCACAGCAGGCGCGGCGCGAGACAAAGGCGTTCGTCGCAACTGTAGTACAACACAATTTTGTAAAAACTACTGTATTGTATATTAGTAGAACTTAAACAGATTCAGAATACAAATAGATTTTATATCACATCTATTCAAAAAGAGCTAAGTAGTGTATTCTAAATTTATTCTATTGGTATTGGTATACAAAGGTTTTTGTGTCAATAAAATTCTTCTATTTTATTATTTATTCTTCGTAAACAGGGATTAAAATAGGTCTTTAAGGTGGATGCTCTGATGGGCCGTCCATACATTTTTCGTGGGGATTATACGCTAAACATATACACACTTTGTTGAAAACGAAACATTTTATCACTTTTCTATAATAAAATGTCCCCGCGATCGACCTTTTTAGGAAATAACTTACATTATTTACTGAGGAAAACGATCGCGAAATCCAGAAGAAATTTGACAGTTGCGTCACTAGTGTGCGTGAGTTTTGACTAGCAAACTCAAGGCCATGATTGTGATAGTTTAGAGATGAGAACGCTAGATGGCGTACACGCGTTATTATAATTCTGTTAAATCAATATCGTACGTACAGTTGCCAGCACATCAACTTACCCCACTTTGACCTTGAACGCGTTATGAGCAACAACAGCGAGAATCGTGCGAAAGAGATATATAGCTTTTTGTCTGTCCTTACTTGTAATGTTTCGTGCTGCAGTACAGTCGGTGACCAACATTGTCTTAGTCAAGTCGGCATATCTTGTTAAGCCATTTTAATCATTATCTTCTTGTCGTTAAAGTTGAAAAGCTTTTAAGTAACACGGCAAAAACAAGTGGGTAAATTAAAAAAAAACTATAAGTCCTCTAATGAGTAGGTCGAAGTAAAAGTTTACTTCGTGGGGTAGATGGATATTAAATTGATCTAAGTGACAAAAGTCAGTCTACCTACGCCTAAACAGCTACTGCGGCGCACAAACATTTCTAAAACGTTTGAAGTAAATCGTGAAAAGCATTTTTAATGAATTTGGTGAAATCAAAGCGTCATGTCGCAACTTAATGGCTACAAAACATTGCTGGCTGGATGTTGTCTATAATATTAGTCAGTATTTGGAGATTCTGCGTGACGTCATGCTGCCGACTGTGCGAATTGCTTATCTATCCTAACGCTGATATTTACTTCGTGCAAGATAACTGCCCGATCCACCGTGCAGGCATTGTGAAGAATTGGTTAGCTGCTCAAGAAGGTTTAACTATTATTTACTGGCCACCTAAAACTCCCGATTTGAACCATACTTATAGAAAACCTATGGGGTCAAATCTTTTTAAATTGGGACAAATCCGAAGTGCGAAATAAAAACAATTTGGCTGAGATCGTGTCATCGACATGGGAGCACATGAGAGGAAAAGATTTGTGTTGGAACATGGTGTGCGGTATGCGTAGCCGCTTACACAAGCTAAAGAAGAAGACGGTGCGCCACTCCGCTACTAACTAATCTACTTATAAGTATTTTAAAACACACTATGTAAGTAAATGCTCAATTGAATGAATGCTAAACCATTAATGGCTAATGTTGCAGATTATGTGGTGATGTTATTGTTATAAATGGAAATGCATTTTTCTATTTAAATAACATGTTGATTCACTACACATAATTATACTTAGCTATAAACTGTAAAACATAACAACAACAACAATCGATAACAAACTTCCAAGCATTAGCAATGACTTTTTTTAAATGTTTATAAATGGTTAGGTTTGGATATGATATTATAAAATGTAATAATTTTGAACTATGAGCATTTAGTTACTTTATCTTACTTTAATGAAATAATAAACATTTTTATTACTTGCAATGATTTTGTTTCATTTCTATACAAACTACCCATTTAAAAAGATATTTCCCGACTTCGTTCGTTAAAAAAAAAAAGAAAAAAAAAACATAATATTTAATTAAAAACAAAACATTGCTAACAAAAAGCTGTATTTATGTTTCTCCTGGTTTCGAACGCAGATAACGATAATTATCGAGCTGCCTTAGTGACCATGAGACCAACCCAACTCTTGTAATATGTTTTGAAATTTGACCTTAGTTGGGATGATACGCGCAATATTCTAAAGAATTTAAACCATATGACACATTTTCATAAAGTTCATTATCGCACAATCACAACCAGCTATTTAGATAATGAATCATGGAATTTAGATATTAACAGTAGACACCTTTAAAATGTTACTGATGCGCGATATTTCTTTTTATTCATCCACCCTCGCCTTGGTTTTTTTTTTAGTAGTCGTGAACATGATAATTGGCTGCCAATTATTAGTATGGTTGCGATTGGGTGATTTTAGAAACGTTGAAAACTCCACCAATCATACCAAGGATACTTTCTTTCTAACACTATACAGCGCGTCGTAGTTATAGATATGTATAGAGTTTACATTGATGTGCTGCAGTCTGTACAATAAGTGATTGATTTATTTCCTTTCCTACCTTTCATGAACAGGTTCACCAAAAAAAACTTTATAATTAATAACCTGACCTGACGACCTTACCAACGTAAACAACTTTATTACATAATATTGTTATGTGGCAACATAAATATCATTATTCGTAGATAAGATTTATAGAGAATGGGTAGTTGAGACCGCGCAATTCAAATTTTTGTACGTTTTTTTTCAATTTGCAAGTCAGTGTCAGGTTGTATCATCATCATCTGCCTAGCCTTTTCCCAACTATGTTGGGGTCGGCTTCCAGTCTAACCGGATGCAGCTGAATACCAGTATTTTACATGGAGCGACTGCCTATCTGACCTCCACAACCCAGCTTCTGGGTAATATGATACCCCTTGGTAAGACTGGTTGTCAGACTTTCGGGCTTCTTACTACCCGTAACGACTGTCAAAGATCCAAGAATGGCTGCCGGGACCAACGGCTTAACGTGCTTCCCGAGGCACGGAGGGGTCTCGGTATGTAAAGATGGTCACCCATCCACAGACCAACCGCGGCAAGCGTAGCTTAACCTGATCGATCGACCTGTGCGGCTGTTATTATTTAGCCACGGGCCCCTCCAACACTTTTCCATATAAAAAGATTGGCGGTTGGTGGTAGAAATCTAACTTAGAAAGATGTATTAATGATTCTATTGATTATAATTCTGTAAATATCTACCTGTTATTGTCGCGAATCATATTTTGATCAAGATACAACCTGACACTGACCTGCAAATTGCAAAAAACGCAAGAAAATTTGAATTTCGCGGTCTATCACTATTCATTCATTTTGTGCGACGCGCGACGTTGCCGTCCCACCCGAGTCACCCGACCTGTGTTCGCAACCTTGAACTACATTGAAAGAATTCCGAAGAAAACGGTTGCCAGGTTGCCACTCTTCTTTCACCGTAGCGACATGCATGATATAAATATAATTTTGGGGCTTGCTTGTATGCAATATTATTGGCACGCGGATTTTTGGATTCTTTGCATTTTCATTGATTCAAATTGCAATATTTCTAGTATGTTATTGCAATTTATTGTAGGTATAGTAACTAATAATTATTCAATTTTAAAAGTAAGTAGGTAAGTACCTACCTTTCGGTGGTTTTAGAAACAGCAAGTTGGCCCGTGAGTTAGGTTTTAGACGCTAAAATCCCGTCACAATACTAATTACTTGCATGTCTCAATTACATAAGTACAAAGTCAGTGGTAATGTGATTTTACCTATAATTTTTGGTCAACAATACATTAAATAAGATAGATAAGATAAGATATGTCTTTATTTGCCTTAAACATGGTATAATGGTGTTAGTCTTATTTAAATACAATGTCCACATGTTTAGCTACACAGAATATGTCAATTGCATGCAAACATTTTAGGTCCAAGAAAAAAGAAAAAAAAAAAAACAGTAATTAGTAAATAAGTCATTCAAATAAATAGATGGATATAATATTATAATTTTATGTCAAAGAAATCATTAATGTCATAGAAATTATGTCCATTCAGCCATTTATACAGCTTGTTTTTAAATGAATTTGCATTATTTATACATTTTAATTCTTTCGGGATTTTGTTGTAAATGCGTACACACATCACAAGGCAGCTTTTAGCAAGTACATAATATATTTAAGTAAGTACATAATATCATAATTCGGTAACCCAACGAGTTTGCAAACATTTGCAAAATCGAATGTACCTGTAAAATAGAATACCTTTTACGCATATTGTCAGTTTCAGACAAACAAACATTATTTTTAGTTTGATAGTTATGTCGCATGGCGACGGCGGCGGCGTAAGTACTTGTGCCGCCGCCTCGTACAATAGCTAGACGTGCGTTCAGAACACATTATATCTATATCTTTGGTTCAGAACTTTGACTTTTGAAATCATTGGTTCAGAAACAAACAAATGATTGAGTTACTTACATCAAACGTGATTTATTGTTGTATTTAAACATCTAATATGTTTTTTTTTCTTATTCGTCGACTAATATTCTACCAGGAATTTATATAAAGATAAGTAAAATTTTACTTTTATTTTTCTATTTTCTGTAATGAGTTCGGAACGTAACCTTGTCATAAATCGTATCATATCCAATATCATCTGTACGCTGTACCTGTAATAATAATAATCTAATAGTAGCAATTCTTTTCTAGTAGAAAGAATGCTTGAATACGACTAGGAAATTCTGAGATCTCATTGTACGGTTGTGAAATTCGATAGTATTCAATTTTATTCAAATACTGAGTATATAGAAGTAACCTACTATTATTTTGTTTTTCTATTTCAGATTTCTCTAATCCTGAAACTGATTCATTTCAATTGACTGTGGAAACTGTTCCAAAGAAATGTTTATCTGCGATATCTGGGTATCGCATTGTGAACCTGAATAATGTAATTGAGTGGGCATTCCAATTGGAAAGACCGAAATATGTGTGAATCTTCACAAATTGAATTTGTTAGTGAGAAGTGAATTAATTTTCAAGTGCAGTATAATGTCTGGTAATTGCGTGGAAGCACTACGGAGAGCAGTAATAAAATAAATACTGCATTTTTGTGGGCAACTGCGACTGCTGGTAGCTATTACACTCAATCAGCTCACATTACAAGTCTCATGAATAATGTCGGCAAATAAATTTCATCGTGTTGAAAAAAAATTAGGCAGTGTGTGGTTTGAACATT
The DNA here is from genome assembly GCA_916614155.1 of Mesoligia furuncula. Taxonomy (NCBI): domain Eukaryota; kingdom Metazoa; phylum Arthropoda; class Insecta; order Lepidoptera; family Noctuidae; genus Mesoligia; species Mesoligia furuncula. The sequence goes on along the minus strand of OU744792.1, from coordinate 33,374,561 downwards.
TGTCAGAGGAAATTAAAACTGCTGGTGAACAAGAAAGGTCAGTTGCTATTCAAAAAGGTCATGTATCTTCAGACGGTGTTCCATATGTTACTGTATGTAGTTGGACGGTGGCTGAAAAGGTCACATGGCTACAACTTTGATTCATGTTCTGGTATGGTAAGTTAATGTATTACCAAACACATATACAGGAAAAGTTTTTATCCACTGCGCAAATTTTGACTAATTAAACTTAAACGAGTTTTATTAAACATCTGATATTTATTTTGATATGCATTAGAATAAAAAAAAAATAGTTATCGTTATCGAAAGATGTTTACTTTAAAATTAGTTTCATGGCGACCGCGCGCGGCGACGGCGCGCAGCGACGACGCGCGGCGACAACGCGATCAGCTGTTAGGATTCGCCGTACCTACTAGGCATTTACGAGCGTTAGGTAGTACAATTTACTGATCGCTAATTTTATCAAGTTCGAACTAGACATTTTTAAGTTTAGGCCGTGACCCTGAAGTTATTTGACGAGTAATTCCAATTTTTCCTTCATACTTTCAATGGGCTTAGGACCATCAAAATGCAGAAAATGAAGCAAGATCAATTAAATTAAGGCACTTATTTAAACATAAACTTAATAAAATTAAAAGTGACATTACTTGCATTATTCGATTTCGATCGCCAGTCGAGGCCTGCCAGATCCTTGTGCGTGATTCGGGGTCCTAAACTGTATGTGATCAAGCAGCCTTTGATTGGCTGCTAAAATTGTCCTTTCATTAGGCACGGCGGGGTTACGGATGCCACTGGCTCGAATCCTAGGTATGCTCTCCGACGCTTACAATCTGCGAGCTGCTCGCAAACTTTCACCACTCACTATGTACACTCGTACCATTTCGTAAAACTCGCGTTTGGTAAAGTTTGACATCGTGAACGTAACAAGAACTTGCGCGGGAGAACTAGCGCGGGAAAGCAATTACACGAAACGTCGCAAAGCGCGTGCGCGGGCAGACTGCCGGGCGCCCGGGGCGGGCGGGCCGCGGCGGGCCCGGAAGGGGGTGACACCGCCGACGAGACACGCCGCGCGCCGCGCCGCGGCGCCGGTGCAGCTTATCGCGCGGTCATTGCCTCATTGGTAGGTATTATTTACATTGTGTCCATATTTTGATGATTTAAAGCGGAAAAAAAAAAAAAAAAAAAAAAGGATTTAACAAATAATGGAAATGTGTTCTATTACTGATACTAAACCACCAGAAAAAAATTGCGCACTGGTTAAAAACTTTTCGTGTATACATAAACGTATGTATACCTTCTTCTTATGGGGGTAGGCAGAAACTACAGAACGCCACCTGCTAAGATACCTTACATACCTACTCTGTTACTAAATACATATTTGGTTCTGTATGAACTTTTTATTATGTGCAATATTCACAAGCGTTGCTTTTCCTTTCCAGGCCTGCATTGTTGGTAAAGTAACTAAGAAATGTCTATTTCTTGGTGTTCAAAACAAATATTGTTATACTTGTCAATATTATGAAAAAAGTAGACATGGACATGAAAGCACATAATTGTTGCAAAAATTTTACTGGACCGCCTACAGCAATGGAATCACTAATTATTGTGGAAGGCTTTCAAAAGAGTGAAGAAATGCATCAACTTCCCTATTTGAGTTTTATTGGAGACGGAGACTCCTCTGTGTTTGCAAAATTGAAAGAGAAAGTGTCATATAGGAACTTTGGTCTGAGATGGGAACATAATAAAAAAAAATGAATGCAAGAATCATGTAATCAAAAACTATACCAGGGCACTATACAAGGTAAATAAATAAATCAAATTTGTATTGACATCTCAAGACCAGTGAAGCATATTCTGTATTTCATATTTGTACTTTTTTTAGATGTTTGCCAACACTAAGCTCCCACTTTATGGGCGAAATATTTTGAAGCCAAACGTGATGGCATGGAAAAATGGAAATATAATAAGTCAGAAATTGTCAGTACCAGTAAGAAATGCTTTGATTATCATGGTACAGTATTGTTTCTTTGTATGTTACATAACCATCTATTTATATTTTATTGATGTTTTCTAGTAAAAAAATGTTCCATTTTCAGGATTATCGCTGACTACTGGACACAAATGAGATGGAACTGTATGGAAAAAGCAGACCACACCCAGGGACACATTTAAAAAAATACATAAATCGAAAGGAACAAAGTTGTATTCTGCCAGATATCATATTGAGACATGGTCAAAAAAATGCTAAAAGTGTAGATTTGAATGGTATGTATACACGGCTAGATATCAAGTTATACCTATCCAGTATAAGCTGGCCTCCCATTATATGGAAATCTTATACAATGCGAGATCAGCTTATACTGGAAATGTATAGCTGGTTAATTATGTAGCCGTGTGTACCAGTACTTACTGGCACACAAGGCAATTTTCTTAACTTCATAAATTGTATCAATTTCAATGTCTAAAATATATTATTATGTTATTCTAGTGAAAAATCATCCATCATCATCAGTTGGAAATTCGAGCAAATAGTAAAGTTTAATTTTAATTTTAGAGCAGCTTTGGAGATTGATGGTAAATGACATTTTGAAATGAATAGGAAATAATATTTGTCCAAAGTAACATAATTATATACTAAGTAAAGTTATTTTTCTTTGCAGCAGCCTTGTAGCAGTGGACCATGTGCCGTGAGTCTTTCTCACGGCACATGGTGAAATCATCAAGTCAAACGATTTTTGTTATAATTGTATTTTTGTAGTAATTTGTTTAGAATCGACACTATAATATATTACTTTTTATTTGTATTTACTATAAAATGAAAAGGTGAAATAATTCTTTATTATGTAAGATAACCACCCGGCGAACTCAATAAGCTGGTCTTTAGATTTTTATTTTTCTAAAAACTTTGATAAGAGGGCTTTGACATTATAAAATATTTTTTTACCTATCTGGGTAGATGTAATCGCATACTAAATTGTATTTTTTTGATTTGTTGTTATCTTTTGTTTTTTTCTTGTGTCTGTTATGTGTAATATCTGTAATTATTGTAATTATTGATTATGCTATAAATTTAATCATGTATCAGGCTTCATTTGTGTCACTTCAAATACTTTTATTTGATAATTAATTACGGTGTAAGGTATTCTAATAAAACTATCTTTATAAACTGTGTAGACTGAAGTTTTTGTAACTGAACAGACAGCTGTGCTGCTGGGAGTTTGTTGCGCCACTTCCTTCCAGGTAAAGCTCTAGGAAGTGGTGAAGGGCAGGCGTTTTGGTGGACTGTCTTATTGTAATTTTGACGTTCGAAAAGTGCTGATTCTCAGCCTAGTTTGATTATTAAATGATTTTATATAAATGCTTGACTTTTATTATCCTATCATCATACTCATGGCTTTTACCCATGGGGGTAGGCAGAAACTACAGAACGCCACCTGCTACGATACCTTACATACTCCCTTTGTCTCGTTTACGTTCATAAATCTGCACAGGCACAGTATTCGCAAGAAACGCATTTCATTTTTCATATAAATATCGTAGCAGGCGGCGCATTTTTTAAATACACGCCACCTAGTGGTCTATTCTTATAAACGTATGGAAGTACTCGCTTACGTCTGTGTGTGTAAACGACCTGTATTCAATGGCAGATATTATTTAACAGTTATGTGTCGAATTGGGTGGATTTTGAGGCAATGTTATGACCAAATTCAATAAAGTGTAATGTCCGATAACCGCGTCCACTACTTTTACGACTTAATAATGGGAACTAATTTTTTGAGCTGTTATTTAAATATTCGAGATGTTATTATGATCAGTTGAAAAACATATTGAGCAGTTATTTAATTTAATGGCGGTTGATTAATTATTGCGACAGTAAAACATGGACAGTAATAAAAGATCAATTAGACTGTTATTTTATCATACAATGTCAATTCTAAAAATAATTGAGCAGTCCAATAACTAAATGAGCGGTAAAAATGATGGAATGGGCGGTTCGCTAAATAGTTCGGCAGATCATAGCGGATGCAAGAGCGAGCGAAGCGAGCTCGGGACTTGGGGCACCTCGACTCGGACAGGTTAGGTTCGAAGGGGATGACGGGGGCTCGAGTGAGCGAGCAAAGCGAGCGAACGAGCCCCCGTCATCCCCTTCGTGTTAGGTTCCTTTAAACCCTGTAGACAGAAATAGGGGCCCCGCGAAGCGGGGCTCCGTCGACTACACACCCAAAACTACTTTACCACCTCATTGTTTATAGAATTGCTTAGAATGAGATTTATTACCGACAAATTCCGATTTATTACTGCCCACACGTAACTGCTCGTTCAATAATTTTTACCGCCCATTTAATTATTTTCCCACTCAATTATATATTCACTGATCCATTTCATTATTTTTTATTACTCATTTTTGTTTACTTTACTGCTCAGTTTTAACTGCTGAACAAGTTATTAAACGTGCCATTTATAATTTTTAACTTACCAAAACCGCTATTTACAACTGCCTCTTTAAATCAGTGCCCTTAATAATGTGCCAATTACACATAAAACAAAATAAACTAAAAATGTTGACTTCAGCGCCATCTAGCGGGAAAATGTCCAAGAGCAGATCGTATGATCCTCCTTAATCCCTATGGACTAAAAGTGATTTGAGTTTGGAATGTGGATATTGTTAGTAAAAGTAATACTCTAGAATCCTGAGAGAAACCATACGAAAACTACCTTTTGGAATGGGCGACTAGAATCAATTCTATTTAGTTGTAATTTTTGACGTTCAAAAGTGCCTATTTTAAATAAATGATTTGACTTTGACTTTGAGTGGAGTGAAAGATTCAAAGAAACTAAATAGTTGTTTGCTCCTTTGGCAAACAATCTACTATTATTTTTAGGTATCTATTACAAATAACAAACTTAATTGTATAAATAACAAAGCTCTAAATCCATTGCACCTAGGCCTTTTATTGCAAATAGTCACTTAAAAGACAACAAAGCTAAACGTTTTATTGCTACTTGTTCAACAATCTCCAAACAGGTCACAATTGAACGTGATATTTTTTTCTCAGAACAGTCGGATACAAAACATCGAACTCATCCTTACATAGTAAAAACAAAGTCGCCGAAATGCCTGTACGCGCATAACTTCCGAATGGCTGCACCAATTTGGATAATTCTTTTTTGTTGTATTGCCAGGACAAGGTTTGGTTAGAAAATTTGAAAAAAAAAAAAAAATTGCTCCCATGTGAACCTGGGGCGGACCGCTCGTTATAAAACCGATTTTTTTAAAACCAATTTACAGAAATAAATATCGTTTATCGTTAAATAAAGAACAAGAAATCTCTATTTAAATTGCCATCGAACGCTTAAAAGACAAAATGGCACCGGAAGGCGTCGGGCAGCGGCGCGCCCTCGCAGTAGGCGCCGGCGTCGCACGCGCCCAGCGCCGCGCCGCACGCGCCCCCAGCCCCGCCGCGCACGCGCCGCACGACAGCTCGTCCTACTTACCGGAAGGCGTCGGGCAGCGGCGCGCCCTCGCAGTAGGCGCCGGCGTCGCACGCGCCCAGCGCCGCGCCGCACGCGCCCCCAGCCCCGCCGCGCACGCGCCGCACGACAGCTCGTCCTACTTACCGGAAGGCGTCGGGCAGCGGCGCGCCCTCGCAGTAGGCGCCGGCGTCGCACGCGCCCAGCGCCGCGCCGCACGCGCCCCCAGCCCCGCCGCGCACGCGCCGCACGACAGCTCGTCCTACTTACCGGAAGGCGTCGGGCAGCGGCGCGCCCTCGCAGTAGGCGCCGGCGTCGCACGCGCCCAGCGCCGCGCCGCACGCGCCCCCAGCCCCGCCGCGCACGCGCCGCACGACAGCTCGTCCTACTTACCGGAAGGCGTCGGGCAGCGGCGCGCCCTCGCAGTAGGCGCCGGCGTCGCACGCGCCCAGCGCCGCGCCGCACGCGCCCCCAGCCCCGCCGCGCACGCGCCGCACGACAGCTCGTCCTACTTACCGGAAGGCGTCGGGCAGCGGCGCGCCCTCGCAGTAGGCGCCGGCGTCGCACGCGCCCAGCGCCGCGCCGCACGCGCCCCCAGCCCCGCCGCGCACGCGCCGCACGACAGCTCGTCCTACTTACCGGAAGGCGTCGGGCAGCGGCGCGCCCTCGCAGTAGGCGCCGGCGTCGCACGCGCCCAGCGCCGCGCCGCACGCGCCCCCAGCCCCGCCGCGCACGCGCCGCACGACAGCTCGTCCTACTTACCGGAAGGCGTCGGGCAGCGGCGCGCCCTCGCAGTAGGCGCCGGCGTCGCACGCGCCCAGCGCCGCGCCGCACGCGCCCCCAGCCCCGCCGCGCACGCGCCGCACGACAGCTCGTCCTACTTACCGGAAGGCGTCGGGCAGCGGCGCGCCCTCGCAGTAGGCGCCGGCGTCGCACGCGCCCAGCGCCGCGCCGCACGCGCCCCCAGCCCCGCCGCGCACGCGCCGCACGACAGCTCGTCCTACTTACCGGAAGGCGTCGGGCAGCGGCGCGCCCTCGCAGTAGGCGCCGGCGTCGCACGCGCCCAGCGCCGCGCCGCACGCGCCCCCAGCCCCGCCGCGCACGCGCCGCACGACAGCTCGTCCTACTTACCGGAAGGCGTCGGGCAGCGGCGCGCCCTCGCAGTAGGCGCCGGCGTCGCACGCGCCCAGCGCCGCGCCGCACGCGCCCCCAGCCCCGCCGCGCACGCGCCGCACGACAGCTCGTCCTACTTACCGGAAGGCGTCGGGCAGCGGCGCGCCCTCGCAGTAGGCGCCGGCGTCGCACGCGCCCAGCGCCGCGCCGCACGCGCCGTCCGCACAGCGCAGGCCGGCTGCGCACGCGCCGCACGACAGCTCGTCCGCGCCGTTCTCGCAGTCCTTCTGCCCGTCGCATCTGTGCAGTAGCGATGTTAATAACAACAACAGGAAAGCTAAGATACGGCCGGAAAATAGATGAATATCAACATCCAAGATGGAGACCGCGAATAATGATTTTCTTTCGACTGAAAAAAGGAATATCCAATAAAGTAATACATAGATATTTATGAAGAACAAAAATTGGTTAAGTATAAACATAATCGTGGAAAACAAATTACCGAATTTTTCATTTTTTTTCATGGGTATTTCGTTTTCAAAGTTTTCGATACTAAAAATGCAGGCCATTTCTGTGGCGTGCATTGCATGAACGCATATAAGCAGTGCCTATCTCGATAAATCACCATTTGCTTGTCAATTACATTTTGTGTGTGCACCACAATTAAGAAACCCACTAAAATATCATACCTAACAAAAAACAAAATCTTCATACAAACACGCGCAGCAGTAAGCAGTAGCGAGACGGCCTTCTCGGCTCCCGTACCATTCGCACATTGTCAAGTTTCAAGTGTTCATGTTAATACGACGAAATTAAAAATACGTACGTCGCACGCCTAATACCATGACGTTCGACCTTCGCAATTTATCACCTACTCAAATACCCAACCGAGTATGAATGTTAAAATAATAATTCATAATTTGGCCGTGCGAAGAAAGAAAGGGATGGATAATGACGTCGCCGATAATAGTCAAAATGAAAATCCAAGATGGCGGCTGTGAAAAATATCAAATTTTTATTGGGTTTCGTTTGCATAGTTTTTGAGGCTGCTGAAGCCAATAGTGAAGTCAAAATTAAAATCCAAGATGGCGGCTGTATTTTTTTTTAATTTTTCAAGATGGGTGTCGTTTTTATGGGTTTCGAGGGTGCTGAAGCAGATAGTGAGGTCAAAATGAAAATCAAAGGTGATGGCTGCAATTTTTTAAAATTTCTCGTCATGGGTGTCGTTTTCATGGTTTTCGAGTGCTAAAGCCGATAGTGAGGTAAACATTAAAATTTAAGTCAGAGGCTGCGAAAATTTAAAAATTTCGTCATTATAAAAGTTTTACAGCCGCTACACACGTTTTTTTATACCCAACACTTTAATAAATTTTTACTTAAAGTGCGAAGGTAAGTAGGTACCTAACGAAAAAGTGTAAAGTGAAATCAGACAAAACAATAGAACAAAAACGGTTTATTTCAAAGCCACTACAGATATTCCCATCGGGCACGGCCTTTAAGTAGGGTTGTGTGGATACTAACTTCCAGTGGTGCGGGATGCAGCGCGGCTCGGGCGCGGCGGGGTCGCACAGGAAGCGTTGCGGGTGGCACGGCGCCGGCAGCCCGCAGCGCAGCGCGCAGCCGCACGCGCCGCCCGCGCCGCACGCGCCCGGCGCGCCGCCGCACGCGCCGCCCTGCCAGCACGGGTGCGCGCGCGCCACCTGCACAGCGACCGAGCCTTAGTACGTCCCCAGTACACTACTACAGCCGCACGCGCCGCCCGCGCCGCACGCGCCCGGCGCGCCGCCGCACGCGCCGCCCTGCCAGCACGGGTGCGCGCGCGCCACCTGCACAGCGACCGAGCCTTAGTACGTCCCCAGTACACTACTACAGCCGCACGCGCCGCCCGCGCCGCACGCGCCCGGCGCGCCGCCGCACGCGCCGCCCTGCCAGCACGGGTGCGCGCGCGCCACCTGCACAGCGACCGAGCCTTAGTACGTCCCCAGTACACTACTACAGCCGCACGCGCCGCCCGCGCCGCACGCGCCCGGCGCGCCGCCGCACGCGCCGCCCTGCCAGCACGGGTGCGCGCGCGCCACCTGCACAGCCGGCCGAGCCTTAAGTACGTGTCCATTACACTACTACAACGGTCACTCTGTTAAATTAATAAATAATGTGATATCATCAGTTTTGACACTTCTCAAGTCCTGTCAAATGTATGGGCGATGAACTTCGGTTCAGCCTCAGCCAGTTCTCTCAGCGGCCCCACACATACCTTGTGCACGGCGCGCGCGGCCACGAGGCGCGGCACGTGCGGCACGGGCGCGGCGGGCGCCTCGCGCCGCGTCAGCGCCACGCGCATGGCGCCGGCCTGGCCCGAGAAGTGCGCCCAGCCCCCCACACATACCTTGTGCACGGCGCGCGCGGCCACGAGGCGCGGCACGTGCGGCACGGGCGCGGCGGGCGCCTCGCGCCGCGTCAGCGCCACGCGCATGGCGCCGGCCTGGCCCGAGAAGTGCGCCCAGCCCCCCACACATACCTTGTGCACGGCGCGCGCGGCCACGAGGCGCGGCACGTGCGGCACGGGCGCGGCGGGCGCCTCGCGCCGCGTCAGCGCCACGCGCATGGCGCCGGCCTGGCCCGAGAAGTGCGCCCAGCCCCCCACACATACCTTGTGCACGGCGCGCGCGGCCACGAGGCGCGGCACGTGCGGCACGGGCGCGGCGGGCGCCTCGCGCCGCGTCAGCGCCACGCGCATGGCGCCGGCCTGGCCCGAGAAGTGCGCCCAGCCCCCCACACATACCTTGTGCACGGCGCGCGCGGCCACGAGGCGCGGCACGTGCGGCACGGGCGCGGCGGGCGCCTCGCGCCGCGTCAGCGCCACGCGCATGGCGCCGGCCTGGCCCGAGAAGTGCGCCCAGCCCCCCACACATACCTTGTGCACGGCGCGCGCGGCCACGAGGCGCGGCACGTGCGGCACGGGCGCGGCGGGCGCCTCGCGCCGCGTCAGCGCCACGCGCATGGCGCCGGCCTGGCCCGAGAAGTACGCCCAGCCGCCCCACACGCACAGCGCCGTGGCCCAGCCGCCCTGCCACACCACGCGTCTGTGGGGCAACAATAGAATACTCTTTATTAGGTACACAGGATGACACATAAGGCGATCTTATCGCTAAAGGTGATATTTTAAAGACAACTTGTTCACGCAACGAACCGGTCCGCGGGGACCAGAGGGGCCTCAGGGGCGCGCGGAAGAGTCGCACACGCTGCGCGCGGCTCGCGCCGCCCGCATAACATGACATGCCACACCGCTACGAACGCCGAACCGACACCACATCGTCTATTTATCTACCGATTATTAAGTAACATAACTATGCAGAAAGGTATTAAAGAATATTACTGTTTATATTTAACACAGACTAAGAACTCGACCAACTCAACACGAGCTGCTCGTTAATATCAGCTCCAACACAACGACACGACTTAGGGCTGATTTTTCCAACGCCAGATTATTTTATCGGAGGAATCATTTTGGATTTCTGACAGTTCTTCCATACAAAATCTGTCAGATGTTAATTTTATTCCACGAATAAAAAATATCTGTCGATTGATAAAGCAGCCCTAAGTCATAGTATTTACACAGATTTTTTTTTAATAACAATAGACATAGTTAAAAATAAGGAAGAAATAACAATAAAAAATAATACAAAAAAAAAATACAAACAATAATCAAATAATATTGGCACAATAAAAAAAACTCATCTATCGTCCATCATCTCACAGAATCTCAAACATGCACGACATACGTATATCCATCTCGCAAACAAATCACACTCCTGTGTATCATCAACACCGGAGTGTGATTTGTTTGCGAGATGGATGGCATTGAGAATCACGCTCTACTGACATCAGTCAGTAGAACATTGAGCACTGTGAGCGCGGAACCAAGGTCGAGTTAGACTGCAAAACTGTGCGTGCTGATGGAACGACCAACAATCCGTGTAGTAGCGGTCTATTTTGGAGGAGCAAAGTCTCATCACAGTCTCAAGCTGAACTACTAGTTCCGGGCAATCAGAATCCTCACGAAGGACACTACAAGCGAATATGAGTAAAAATTAGTTAAGTCTAACTTCAAGAGAGTTAAATTTCAGAATTCCAAACAAACATTTTATGGGATACAGGAATGGACCCAAACAGTTATTTAAAATAAAAATCTAAGGGATGTTTTTTGAACCTTCTCAAGAAACAAGGCGTAAGTGCTTTCATAGGTGTTCCAAATAATTGAAGCTGACTGTAGTTTACTTCTCACTAAAGTCATATAAACTAATTTAATGTCCATAGGGTTGTTAAATTCTCGCTTTCCGAACAGTGAAATCTAGTCTTCGCGGCTTCGGTATGAATCAGAGTCGAGAGATCGCATATATTCGTGGAAGATATATCGCGGGTCAAATAAAACTACTAGATTTTTTACCGAATTAACACGGGTAATCGGTTCTGTTCCAAGGAAGTATTGGACATGCCGAGGGTTTTGAGCGCGAACTAAAGCACATTCCACAGCATTTGGTCATGTTGAATGGTGCTTGTTTTCAATGCTCTATTGGAACACTGACTTAATGTCCTCCTGAAGAGTTAATGTATCAGCAATCTCCTCAACACCATATATTGACTTGACATCATAAGCATAGAGCAAGCACCTGGTGTGTTTGAGAACCTTCTCAAGATCGAATAATCTTGAGAAGGTTTTCAAACACGCTAGACCTATTTTGGGACCTTTATTTTATGGTGACACCATAATTCCGAATATTAAAGGTCCCAAAATGGTCCCTTGACTAACGCCAGAACAAGTGTGATATGGATCTGAAACGAAGCAAAGTCTGACATATCGTTGTTATAGAAAATTAAGTAAGACTTCGTACAGAAGTGTTCGCTCATGCGCTGCAGCGGCGACTGTTCCGAACTTCGCATGCCGAATTATACACTCAGCAAAGTCTAACCCTCTTACTAATAATCGTATTCTATCAGATGAATAGTTACACACCGATTTTTCTCTTTCAGTCGTCAGTAATTTGACTTTTGAACGAAGAAGACAAAGCGTTGTGTACACTGACCTCTATAATGCGTACTTATACTATACTGCCGTCTTAACGAAAAGTGCAATAACTAGGTCAAACCTGATTTCGAGAAAAATGCGGTTAAAGATATTTTTTTGTGTTGTTTGTATCTCCATCACTATATTATGCTTAGTATTAAAACCGGCTACGTCATGGATATGTAAAAAGTGTCTAAAAAGAATATTTAGATCTCATTCTGCAGATTCCAATAGGCATGACGAATGATTTTCAAATCCTCTTCCGTAATGTACGTACACATTTACTATTTACGAAAACACCTATATTTCGGTAATAAACTAAAGTTTAACGAAGTTTGAAGCCATTTTTCTAATATTTTTTCAATAGGGCGCGAAAACCGCTCACAGTGTCATGGCGTCGGATCTGACGTCACGCCTAGGTAAACATCAAATGTTGTCAGTATACTATCTATAGTGTACTCTGTGAACCACAGTGATGTTTACATAGGCGTGACGTCATGCGCTGTGATTGGTGTTTCAGTCAAAATGGCCGACTGCAGTATTTTAATCTTTTATTTTAGTGAAAATCCGATTAATCTCAAGTTTTTAAATTAAACTAAATCACTGTTTTAAATCCTTTTAATATGTATTTTCCCCTAACATCATTAAATTTTTGATTATTTGATACTGTCGTCACGCCTATTATGTATTTATCTCAATTTGGGGCAAAACTCGAGTTATTGCACTTCGTAAGGACGGCAGTGTAGGGGTCAGTGCTTGTGTAACTATACAGACGTTATATAACGTTTATTAGTAAGGAGGTACGAAACAAGGGTAATTATTTTTAATTTTAACTCTTTTTATGTATCATATTTTATATCAAAAGAAGCGTAATTTAATACAGATTTTAATTATTTTATTAAAAAAAAGGATTGCTAGTAAAAAATAAAAAAATACTATTAAAATCTAAAATGGTACCAAAAACTATTCCACCCGGGCCTGCTTTTGAGCATCGGTGAGGTTGTGCGGCACCCAGCGTAAAATTATCCTCCTCAAGCGAAGAAGCACGTGTAAAATTTCGTGAAGGCTTCACGATCCAACCTGCAGTATGTGCTGAATCTCTTGATACGTAACTCGCCTATTGTCTTGGTTTAAATTTTTCACTGCTAGCACGTTTTCTTCCGTAACAGCCGTCAAAGGGCGACCACTTTTTTCTTCATCCCCCAAAGTTAGTACGTTATACCAACGATACACGGTTGCCTTAGAAGGGCCTTCATCCATGAATTCCAATGAATGCAACCGTACGATTCATCTAGTTTCAGGCGACACTTGAAATCGTAAAAAATCATAGCGCGAAATTGTTCCCGGCGCAGATCCATTTTTAGGGTTCCGTACCCAAAGGGTAAAAACGGGACCCTATTACTAAGACTTCGCTGTCTGTCCGTCTGTCTGTCTGTCTGTCACCAGGCTGTATCTCAAGAACCGCGATAGCTAGACAGTTGAAATTTTCACAAATTATGTATTTCTGTTGCCGCTATAACAACAAATACTAAAAACAAAATAAAATAAATATTTAATGGGGGCTTCCATACAACAAACGCGATTTTTTTGCCCTTTTTTGCTCGATATCAAATATGGCAACAGGTAGGCACTTGAAATATTCACAAAATACTCAGTTGTATTTTAACTTTATTAATAAATAATAAAATTAAAATAAAATAAATATTTAAAGGGGGCTCCCATACAACAAACATGTTTTTTTTCGGCGTTTTTACCTTGTGGTACGGAACCCTTCGTGTGCGAGTCCGACTCGCACTTGGCCAGTTTTTTAATGAGACACGATAATTTAAATTATCTCGCAAACAATGTGTAGGGAAATTTTGAAATTGGAACGTACCTATTTTTACTTACAAATAATCATATTTTCAAAATAGATTAAGTATAACTGGCCAGTCTCTCACACATAAAAACTTTTTTCGCAATACTTTCTGAGTGGCCTGGTATCTTGCATGTCTCTATATTTCCGTTGCATTTAAGTACAATACGAGGTGTGGCAATTAAGTTCCGGGAATTTGTCAATAAAAAACAAGAAAATGTAGTTTTAGGAAAAATTTTACTATCGACCTTCACAATAATCTCCCTTTAACTCTACACAACGATTCCAACGTTTCTCCCATGATTGGAAGCACCCTTGGTAGTCCTCCGAAGTTAGCCCGTTTAGCACCACGGTTAGAGCTTCTTGGACCTCCTGTACGCCGCCATGATGAGTTCCCTAGAGGTGCGATTTCATCTTGGGGAATAGAAAAAAGTCGCAGGGAGCAATATCGGGGCTGTAGGGTGGGTGAGGCAACGTTGGGATGCCTTTTTTTGCCAAAAACTCTTGCACAACGAACGAGGACTTCCGCATTTGTTTTTGTTCATGGGTGAGAACTTTAGGCATCTTTGCGCAGATCTTTCGCATGTTCAAATTCTCGTGTAACATCTTACGACTCGTTTCTTTGTTGATGTTTAACTCGTAAGACAATGCACGAATGCTTAGGCGACGGTCAGACGTGATCAACATGAGCAAACGATCAACATTCGCGTCGGTACGAGAGGTGACGGGAGCTCCTTCACATGGATCGTCTTCCACCGATTCACGCCCTTCCTTGAACCGCTTCGCCCATTCAAACACACGCATTTTTGACATACTATCGTCTCCATAGACAACCTGCAATTTTCGGAGGAATTCCGAGGGTTTTTCGCCAGATTTCACTAAAAATTGAATCACAACACTTTGCTTGTAATGTACGTCACACATTTTCACTACGCCACTAAAAAAGTTACTTGCAAAAAATACGCATAAAACACAAACCAAACGTGCTATATACTTCAACTTTGAACTCTAACTAAAAGGAAGATCCCCCTTCTTAGACAGATGATAACAAATGAAAAAGTGTTGCCAGTTTTTAAATTATAACTAAATTCCCGGATCTTAATTGCCAGAGTGGTACATTATCATTCAATACAAAACTGCTGCAACTTTACAAAAAAAGTAAATTATTACGTTCGTTCGTTTATCCTTTTTTTTTGAAGTGAAATGCCATGCGATTTTGTACCATGTTTGCACCAACTATTAACTGCCCTGAGAATGATTATGACAGATACTAACTTGTTAGAGCCATCAAGGTCGACGGCATGAATCTGTCTGCTAACGGCCCAGTACACTGTGCCCGTAGTATGGTCCACTGTGAGCGCGGTGACATTGCTCGCCCGCGCCAGCTCTACTCGTGCTGTACCGTCCACGTTCGCGCGCATTATCACGCCCAAGGCTGCGTCGTTCCAGATCAAGAACCTGCGAAATAAGGCATATTTAATAATAATAATAATAATAATTCATTTATTTCAGGCATCGCAGGCCCATAGATAAATACCTTAACCTAAACATACATAATTTTAATAAAACTATCTAGTGTGCACGAAGTGCTGATTGTGTCGGCGTCGTGTTGCGCTGCGTGGTGTCGCGTAACCTTCCACGAAAACGTCGGTACGCTACACCTTTCGGCCAAAACTCTTCTTTCATGAAGGTTTCCAGGTACTGAGTTGGAACCCGCACCACAAACGATTTGAAGTTTATGTTGTGGCGCGATTCCAACTTCTCTACTCTCAAGGTCCACTTGGTCTTGCTTCTGTTGCTGTGATATTTGAATAGTATTTAACATGTACATGTAGTATTTAAAATGTATGGTTTAGCTAGTAGATTGAGCCGTGCGTACGGCTTTGTGATTGTTCGTACTACTCGGGCGATCGAAATTTTCGGACAATTTGAGTTGAACTTTAATTGAAGTTAAACAATATGTTTCACAGAGAATGCTTGAAAGAAAAGATTAATCAAATCATAAAACCAAGTTTGCTAAAAGGACAATGAGAGGTTTTCTTTTTGAGTATTAAAAAAAAAACATAGTTTCCAAAAACTCTGTAGATGGCGTTGAACTGACTACGTTACTAGGTGCCAAAAATATTTATATTTTTTTTATATAAATATAAAGATTTATATTTTTTTTATATAAATATAAATATTTATATTTAAAAACATTTATATTCATTTTTTTTCCCAAGCATTTTGGCTAGGTGCCAAAGCCAAAATGCTTGGAAAAAAAAAACATTGCGTCACGTCACATATGCTCGTTGACTGACACTCGCTTGCTTTCGTTTTACGATCTCAAAATTACATCCAAGTGAAATAATTAAAAAATGACGACGTTCCGTTCCTTGCAGTAACTTACCAAGTTCAGCGCCATCTATCCAGCGACTAGGGAAGAGTTAAAAAAGAAAATAGTGTTTTGACGTTACTAATTTTTGCTTACTGGCGGCATTCAACACACACCAATTCAAAAAAGGTAAATAAGAGTAAACTATAAAACGCTCAAATAAACTCACCTCTTAGTTTGATGAAATGCCAAAAATCGTGGCATCATATTGTCTCCTCTCAGTATCACTCCGGACGACGAGTTGTTGTCAATAGAGGTCGCATTGATAGAGTCCGTATCCGCACAGGTCCAGTATAAGGCTCGTCCTAATATGTCCAGGACCATGTGGAATGGACGACTGAGTCCTGAGATCACTGTTGTCGATTCTGTGATGGCGGAGGTGACGGAGTAAGAGATCGGGACTCGACGGATTGAGTGAGAGTCTTCGTCCATCCAGTAGAAATGTCTGGGGCAGATAGAGAAATAGTTGAGTTGCTATATAGGTTAGATGGATAATGACTAAACTCTTGGATAGGTACCAAAGTCCAACACTCGCGAAAACGCAGTCATGTACGAGTGGGACGGTGAATATTTTGTGTGGTAAGTGTCATCTCGCTCCCACGATACTTTTATGACCAAACCACGTACGTTGGCTTCGGAGCATCTCAATATTTAAAACACGAATACCTAAAGAATTAAGTTGTTGTAGGTTTTCTTGTTTATCTCTCATAACTTTTTTATTTTTCTTTTGTTGTATGTATGTAAGTATTTATTCTTATTCTAGTTATAATTTTTTTATTCTAATTTGTTTTCTGGTATTGCATCCTACTGTGTATTGTCTCTGCATCACCCTAAGGTAGACTGGTAGAAAATGCCCAAGGTATTAAGTCCGCCTTTGTACAGTTTTTACTTGTGCATAAAGTTTTAATAAATAAATAAATAAAGTCTATTCAAACTTATGATTCAAATTAATATTATTTCAAGTTAAACAAATATCAACTTTATTTTAATGGTAATTAAGTTGATTTTAGAGTGACTAGCAATGTTAAAAAAGTTATAAAAATGTTTGAAGTTGTAGCGTCAACTGAACTTTATTGTGTAGGATTTAAAGTTATTTTTCCATAAACTTATATTTGTTGACATTTTTGGCAAAAAATGCTGATTGGTTTTTATATAAAAAACAATCAAGGTATAAAATATAAAAAAAAACAAAATAAAGGTGACATTGTGCTATAATGGATGTATGAATAAAAATAATGTAAGTATGTGTGTTGTATTTGATTTGAATCTTCATTTACAATTTACAAATGGACACAAGTGTATGTCTACAAACTTTTTGACCAATACGTACTTGTTTACAGGATCGTATTCGATGGCTTTCACGTTTTTCAATCCTGTCAGAGGTATGTAAGCATCGTTGCATTCGCCATTAGCAACTACTATCCGTCCAATTGCATTCTTTTGTGCGAATATCAGAAATTCCTCGGGTTCTGTGAATAGGTAAATAATTATACAAAAAGTTCTAATACTTTATTTGGAAGGCTAACTACCATTCCTAATGCATAATTTCGGGGCGTAAATACGTTGAGTTTTGATTCTGTACCGAGTATTATTAATTTTACTATGACGTTTTGTTACAAAAAATCCTATCGCCTTATACTCAAGAAAGAAACCAAAACATACTCGGTTTTAGTTGAGCAAGGATCTTTTGATGCGTGGTCAAAATCGGAACTAACGCCGCCATCTTGTTTAATCAATACATTTTCACAAAATAAATGATTACCGACAACGGCCCCCTGTCAATGTCATTCAACCATCAAAAGATTTTTGTACAGACGCCAGCACATCAAGCTTCTACAATCTGTCAAATTTATTTAATAGATTTTCAACTTTATCGCTAAAATATAAAGTTCAAAGTTGATTGTGAAAATTTGACAGTTTCGGGTAGCTTGCTGTGCTGGTGTCTGTATATTTACTTACATTACTAGTAGCACTACGATAAAATGATTATAATGCGTAGTTATAATGTCATAAGAGGTAACAAAACGGTTTTTTTTACTGTGATTCGGAATTCGATTTTTTGTTTACAGATACAGCTTCCAATTTTCAAAGGAGAGATTATTAATTCCTGCTTGTCGTGATGCGACTATCGTACGCGTACGAGTATTTTTTTTACTTATTTCGATACTCGTCTATTCGAGCCGTAATCTCGTCCACATTACGAGTTTAATTCTACATAGATGCTGCCCGTACCTGAGCACGTCAAGTTGTCCCTGTTGAGCCGGTAGTGCTGCGGGCACGCACAGCGGTAGTCCTGCGGCGCGGCCAGGCACACGTGCGCGCAGCCCCCGTTGCCGGCCGCGCACTGCGCAGGCGCACCTCGCGCGTGCGCACCGAACACCTTCAGCTCGGAGATGTACTCCACCCCCGAGTGGATCACTTTGCGAGATTCGCCCGAGGTTTTTGATGCAGATTCTACGATGCCTGTTGGTAAAAGAACATTTTTGGTGGCACGTTTTTTAACTTAGTGGTGGAGCAAATGAACAAATATTTTTAATTTTGTTCATCAAAACAAATATGTAATTGTTTCGGGTCGTCACACCCACCGAAATAACTCAACACCAACTCGGCCCAAAGTAAATCATTCAAATATAAGCTTTATGTCTTGTCACGAACAGTAGAATTTCCAAAACTGACATTTCTATAAACATATGACAATATCGTTAATGACTACGCATTGACTACGAGCCGCCGCGCCGTGTTACTTGACGTCTTTGTTTTACGCCGTGTTACTGTACTTCCAATGTTACTTTACGTCACACATCAAGCCCATATTTCAGTGCAGTTGAGCAACTGAGCAGTCGGGCAGTTTGTATATGTGAACATTGTCTTTATAAGCACACCCAAGATACTGAACAAATTCCTTAGTACAAGATGTTTAAAAAAATACTTGTCGGAAATACGTCATCCGTTTGACTATTCGGAACGTCAGCGCCATCTGGTGGCGCTGGACAGAGTCTAGCCTGAGTCCGTGGGGTGGTCGAGGAGAGCGAGCTTCGAGGTGAAGCGGCGGACTTAACCACTGGACATCGTACGAACAACATGTGCTCAGAAACTGTCGCGCGTTCCGTATCGTTGAATGTGTACCTACATTGTGTGATTCGCTAGTGTAATTAAACTGTTCGTGAAATAATAATCTGATTTGAACTGCAAACTGTTTTTCTATTGCGCAATAACCAACACATACCCACAGTAGTCCACAATAATTCAAATATGCCTGATGATAACGAGACACACTATACCTTCTCCGTCATACTTAAACCAAAAGCAGAACATACCTGTATTCCAATCGCCCCAGAATATCCTGTCATTATGCAGCGCCAACGTATAGGGCATGGACACATTGTTCACTAGCACCTTTCGTCCCGTTCCATTGAGAAACGCAAACTCTATCGCGGGCGGGTCCAATGCTGCCCAGTAGATGGCGCGTCGTTCGTAGTCTATGGCTATGGAGTGAACTTTGCCAACTTGGTCGAATAGTATGGTAGGTGATGAGCCATCCATGCCAGCTCGTTTGATGGTTTTAGAGCCTAGTTCTGACCAGTACATGTAGCTGGAACAAAGCAGTAAAAGATTAGCATTATTTGTGATGTGCCTAAGTACTTTTGCATACAATTGGTTTGTCTTATAAGTTAGAATGTTGGCTAACAATTGGTTTGTCATCTAAGTTTGAACGTTGATCGAGTTTTTGGGTTTTTACTCGATATTTGAGTTGACACAACATTCTTTTTAAGAAATAAGCGTTCGCGAGATGAAAATCATTTTCACAAAATGAGGGGGAGTGGAGTTATTTTTAAATAAGCATCATTATTATTTTTTCAACAAACGCGATGGGTCACGTGTTGATACTTAAAATTTACGTCTGGCGCACACTGAAAAATCAAATCATAATTGTATCATGGCATGAGATATTCTCATATAGTTCGATAGAAATAAATAAACAAACTTTACTACTTCGGATCTTAGTTGTGAACTTACCCTTTCTTAGGATCCAGGGCGATGCTCTTAGGTTTCTTGAGTCCCTGCCAGACAAGGGCTCTCCGACTGGACCCGTCTAGTCGCGCCACTTCAATACGTTGGGTTGCCGTGTCCGTCCAGTAAATGTTCTGACCAGACCAGTCGATTGCTATACCTAGTATGGAAAATTATAGTTTTAATCATTTTACTTTACAGACCTTCAAAAAAAAAATATTAGAGATTTAGTGAGAGAGAGAGAGTTATATCTTTCTTCATCTCTCTCATGCAACGAAATGTGTCTAAACATGACACATCTTTCAAATTTCACTCTCAATAAATTCTCGTCCAATTATATCGATTCGCCGCTTATGAAGTTTCACTTAAAAACAATCCAGAGGTGTGCCATTATGCCAGCACATCAAGCTACTACAATCTGTCAAATTTATTTAATAGATTTTCAACTTTATCGCTAACGCTTAAGGTTCAAAGTTGATTGGGAAAATTTGACGGTTTCGGGTAGCTTGATGTGCTGGCGTCTGTACAAGGCCAACTAGAAACAAATCTTTTTTTTTTCTTGCAAAAGTGCCTTTTAATGGTCTAATTATTGAAATATACGATTTGAAGCTGGCCGCCTATAGACAGGATCGCACCACACTAGCTCAAGACAGAGAAGAGTGGAAAGAAGAAAGGGAGCCTTTTGCCCTGCTGTGGGACAACATAGGCTAAACATAAAAATTAATAAAGTAATGAAAGCCACTCAAAAATGATGTTAATTTAATCCCAAAAACCAGAAAGTGTTGTGAACAATGTTGCACATACCTTCAACCAGCCCCATCCACTCCAGCACTTTCTCCATGTTGGATCCGTTGACAGAACATCGGTTGATGGTTTTAGTTTTGCTGTCTGACCAGTACAGCTTGTTGCCGGATACATGCACGGCTAAGGCACTGACAAAAACAACAATATTTATAAACAAACTGTCGATAAACTCACTCACAATGGTTTATGTGGTTGACTCATACTGAAGATCTTTCCCAATGCAACCTATACACGATTTGTGTAATAAGTGAACAATTTGAGATACAATTCACCCCTGATTTTTTGTTTTTTGTTACTTTGACATCGTAAATGCCGTATATAGTCCCATAATTCTTTTATGTAGTTTACTTAATAATGATAGTAACACTTTTTGATCGAAAGTCGGCAAATTCCGATCAGTAGACCGACTTTATTAGAATATGTTGGTACTGCACTAGCAATTATCGTATACATAGTGTGGAAAAATCAGTGGTGTGACAAACGAGAAAAAAAATCCTGTTTGTCATACTGGTGTGATAATCTGGTGTGACTACGAGTCGGTAAGGGTAATAATGAACACGGTACCACTATCATCAAAATAAGACAGACTGTGAGATGAACTGTGAGTTTTGATATTAAAAAAGAACTATATATTTTTTTTAAAATTAAATCGTGAATAAGTCCCTGAGATGCTGCGCATACCCTAAATAATTTATTTATTTATTTATCAGGAACAATTTATATTTTGTTTGATACATTACATACGTCATAATTAATAATATTAATATAAATTCTAAAAGTGAACATGCAGCAATAATAAAAAATAAAACAAATAATAATAATAAAAAAACTGGCTAAGTGCGAGTCGGACTCGCACACGAAGGGTTCCGTACCACAAGACAAAAACGCCGAAAAAAACACGTTTTTTGTATGGGAGCCCGGGGTTAAATGTTTATTTTATTCTGTTTTTAGTATTTGTTGTTATAGCGGCAACAGAAATACATAATTTGTGAAAATTTCAACTGTCTAGCTATCGCGGTTTTTGAGATACAGCCTGGTGACAGACAGACGGACAGACGGACAGACAGCGAAGTCTTAGTAATAGGGTTCCGTTTTTACCCTTTGGGTACGGAACCCTAAAAAACACGAAATAATTTAAAAAAATGTTTTATTTTTATTTTTTTGTTTTAATTTAAAATAACATGTTTATATAAAGCAATAATAGCAATTTTTTTTAAGTAGGAAATTGGAATATTAATATTAAATTACAATTCGTCCATTGAGTACAAGTTTTTATCTAACAGAAATGCTTTGAGCTTAGCCTTCAAAGAGATAGTGTTTATTAAAATCTTCAAATCCGCTGGCAGTCTATTAAATATTTGAACAGCTTGGTAATGAGGACTACGCCTAACAATGTTAAAATTAGATACAACATTAAAGTCCTTTCTAATAATATAATAAATTGTGATAAGGGCAGGAGAAAGATGAAAAAGTACGAATTTTCCGGTGGAATTAATAAAAATTAAATGAAATGTCCAACATTAATCAATATTCATGTATGACGCACTTACCTAACTTCTTTCAAGTCTTTGAGAGGTAGTACGACGTCATTTTCCTCGTTCTCAATACTGATGTGACCGATGACATTCTTGCGACTGTACACTAGGAAAGCTTCAGGTTCCACGCAAGTCTTCCTGTCTTTGCTAAGTTCCAGACCTATAAGTGACGAAAAGGTGCGATTTTTTAGGGGCTGTGTTTAAGATTTGTGTTTTGTAACCGATCGGATAAGGACTATTGTTCTCAGAAATATTGTTGTTGATGCGACATGTGATTATTGCACTAATTAATTATCTATTATTATTACTTTAGCATTTATTTACAAATATATCTTGACATTCTCATTTACTACATGACATTTTAATTTGAATTTATCCTTGTGACATTAATACACTCGAGAGCAATGAATCCGGGTCACTTAAAGAATGTTAAAAATCTCGGAAACTAAAAATGATAGGTTAATGCAATAAATTGTATTTAATAGACAATGTAATACTCCTTAAATGAAAGTAAAAAAAATATGAGTCACCATACATTTTATTAACACAAAATTACATAAAGAAAAAAACTGCTGATCTCTCCTTAAAACAAAAATAGGAAACATGAAATTTTTGAACTTTATTACGATTTTCTTGAATTTTTATACTTCGTATTGCCTCCTCGTGCTTCCATTACTGCGTTTACGCGGTTTGGCATGCTGTACACCAAGTTCCTTATACGATTTTGGGGAATATTCTCCCATTCCTCTGTGTGAGCAATTTTGAGCTCACGAAGCGTGATTGGGGGAGGGTTTCGTTGTTTTACGCATCTGCCTGGCTCGTCCCAAGCATGCTCGATCGGGTTGATATCCGGGCTGCGCGCTGGCCACTCCATACGAGTAATGTTCATCTCTTGAAGGTAGTCATTCACAATCCTACCTGTATGAGGTCGGGCATTGTCATGCATAAATATAGCATCCTCACCTAAATTGACCATAAATGGACCAACGTGATCATTGAGGATTTCTTCCACATATCTTACGCTAGTTAAAGAGCCGTTTTCTATGATCACCAGCTCTGTGCGACTTTCAGAAGAAATTCCGGCCCACACAAGTACAGACCCACCACCGTAGGCTACTTTTTCTTCGATGCATGCTTGCTTGAATCTTTCCCCTGGTCTTCGATACACTCTGTGTCTTCCATCGTGCTTGTAGAGCATAAATTTTGATTCGACGGAGAACATAACTTTTGACCAATCTTCAATACTCCAATTTACGTGGCTCTGGGCATATCTTAGTCTTGAAATACGATGCCCACGCTCCAGTTTAGGGCCGTTTGCAGGTCTAAGGGGTTTTAAGTTAGATTCAGCAAGCCGACGTCTTACTGTCCATGCACTTGGGTTAGTTCCTCCGAGGCGTCGAAACTGATTTGTGAGTTCAGTTCCTGTGAGAAAGCGATTTCGAAGCATGGTGTTCACCAAGTATCGGTCTTCTCGTGCTGTGGTACACCTGGTTCTGCCCGTTCCTGGTCTGCGTAGGTTAGAACCAGTTTCTTCGTAACGTCGGAGAACTCTTTGTACTGTTGACAGCGACACACCGACAGTCCTGGCTGTATCGCGCTGACTCCGGCCGGTTTCCAGCATTGTAAGTATTCTGGTGCATTCTTCAGGCGTAAGCGACATAATTTCAGCTTGAATAATGAACATAGAGCACTATCAACATGGTTTATGTACCCACATAAATGACAGATTACAAACAAAAGCAAATATTCTTCGCGCGCGCGCGTACCGAGCGGACGTCTTGTGTGTTCGTTACCGAAAAATTGTTATTTTCGAAAATGTCGTTGAATTGCAGTGGTTGTGGTGTGGACCTAACTGGCATGCCATTTATTGAGTGTTGCAAAAAGACTTGCAATAAAGTGTACGAATTAAAGTGCCTTGGAATTCCTACGGAAAACTTCGCAACGTACTCTCAGGAATATAAGGATCAATGGGTATGTCCTGAGTGTGTCTGTTCACAACGCAAGCCAAATCGCAGTGCTGATACACCAGTTAGCAGAGTGTCGGACCAAGCAAACACTTTTTCAATGAGCAGCAATGTGAACACTCAGCGCGGCAGTCGCATAAAGAACGCGGAATCGCCGATGACGGAACGAAAGTCCAACTTGCTAGAAGAGATTAGGGATTTTCGATTTGAGGTAATGTCACGCTTAGATAGCCAGAGCAGTATTATGGAAAATATGCAGGAAATATTTAATTGCACGAAAAATGAGTTGCAAGAATTACGTTTATACGTGAAGGTACTCGAACAAAAAGTCGACCAAGTTTTCGCACTAGAAAACCAAGTGAAGGAACTAAGCAAGCGCAACCAATACTTAGAACACCAGATAAATATCTCCAAAATATCACAACCATCAGAGGAGATCGTGAAATGTCCTAAAGAAGCATTAAATTACTCCGAAGCGATTCGTAAAAAACCCGCATACCCGCAACTAGCAAAGGACATGAGTAACAAACCCGCCGCCAGCTTATCAGCTGTTACATCAAGTGTGGCCATTAAAACAGTAGAACAACCAATGACGGGTGAAGTTTTTCAAGCGGAGGAACAGCATTTGTTATCAACAGAGGTAGAGATGAACAGCAAGGCAGATAGTAATGAAGGGTGGAATGTAGTCCATAAGAATAAAAGGAGAATCCAAAGTAAAGAAGTAAAAAAAGGACAAAACTCCAGCCTTACGGAAATTCAAGCAATGGAGCGTAAGAAACATCTGCACGTTTGGCGCCTCCATCCGGAAACTACTGTCGAAAACTTAACCACTCATGTAAAACATGTGTGTGGATCTGAAGTGAATGTCAAAATTGAAAAAATTAAGCATAAGACAGAGAGAGACTACTCTTCTTTTATTGTTGGAATCTCTGAGGGATTATACCACAAATTATGTCAACCAGATGTATGGCCTCTGAATGCAGAATTTGCCGAATGGATTTGGTTTCGGAGACCAACAAATAAACCAAACGACGGAAAATAGAAATATTGCAATTTTTTATCAAAACGCAAGAGGTCTACGTACAAAGTTGGGTGTTTTTTGCAATAATGTAGAAACCGTGGGAGCTGATTTAATTGCAATTACAGAAACTGGCTGCAATGAGTCAATAAATGATGCCGAAATTATACCGCAAGGATATCAAATCTTACGATGCGACCGAATGGACGGACGAAAACAAGGAGGCGTGTTTCTCGTGGCCACACACGGGCTCGAGCTACGTAAAGTGACAGTGCCTGGTGACGTCAATGTAGATAGATGCGCTTTTGAACTGATTTGTGCTACCGTACATACCCGTAATAGATATTTGTTTTTGTGCTGTGTGGTTTATATTCCTCCAAGCAGTTGCGAAAATGATTATATGATCTTGTTTAGAACTATTGAGCAGTTATGTGTTAAATATAGGGACGTTGTTGTTATAGGAGATTTTAATTTACATTCTTGTAATAATAATGTGATCAATTGCTATGAATATTTTCTATCGTTTTGTGAATTCAAACAGACAAATCACGTGCCAAATTGCAATAACCGTCAGTTGGATTTAGTATTGTGTTCATTGGGTGTGGGTGAGGTGCGCGTGAGTGCGGCGACGGCGGACGAAGCGCTTGTGCCAGTGGACCCCTACCACCCGCCGCTCATAATAAGCGTGCCCAAAGGTAAGTGTGAGCGTTCGGACAGTAAATCCTCTGATCACGCGCCTGCAGACCATGCAATGACAGAATCGAGTGAATTGTGGCCTCAGTGGAGTTTTGCCAAAGCTGATTATGATTCATTATACTCATTGCTATTATTAAACGACTGGGGTCCGATGTATGATATACATGACCCAGAGGAGGCCGTTCAATATTTTTATAACACCGTAAATAACACAATTGATAGTTGCGTTCCAAGGAAGAGGAAAATATGTGTAAATTCTAGGTATAGGTACCCGGAGTGGTATACTGGGGAAATTATTCATTATATTAGGAAAAAAGCAATATTGCATAAGAGGTTCAAACAAAGTGGGGTAAGCAGTGACTACGAAGTGTTTGCTCGGTGTAGGGCGACGGTAAAGACGATGATAGTGCGTGCCCATAACCACCACCAGGAGTGGATTCAACAAAATTTTACAAAAGATCCTAGATCTTTTTGGGACTATGTGAGGTCTAAAAAAGCAACAGGGAACCGTAAAAATATCATAAGGGACGGCAACATTTTATCTGATTCAGAGTGTGCTAAAGCGTTCGCGCAATATTTTTATTCCGTCTACGACAGTCAGCAGCCGAGGCTCGACGTAAACGCAGCGGTAGCTTCAAGCGGCGGTAACAGCTCGCGAGTTCACATAGGTCGCCTTACATTGAGTCAAGTAACAGATGCGCTTACTCGACTTAAACCAAAACGGTCAGCGGGGCCGGACGGAATTCCCGCTTTTGTTATTAGGGATTGCCGTGCTGTATTAGCGAAGCCACTCTTACACCTTTATAATCTGTGCATAGAGTCCTCGTATTTTCCTGAGTGTTGGAAAATCACCCGCGTGATTCCAATACCTAAGGGTGGGATGGATTCAGACGTGAGTGGATATAGGCCGGTGGCAGTTCTGTCAGCTCCAGCAAAAGTTTTTGAGTCAACCATACAAAGATGCATGTTAGACCAAGTGTCCAGTTTGCTATCGGACGCCCAGCACGGATTTCGTCCGGCGTGTAGCACAACCAGCAATTTACTGAACTTCATGACGTACGTGGTTCCAAATGTTGATGCTGGAGTGCAAGTCGACGCTGCCTACTTCGACTTCAAAAAAGCTTTTGATTTGGTTGATAATGACATATTATTAGAAAAGCTGGCAGCAGTCGGATGTACTCCTGCATTGCTTCAGTTCTTTGCTAACTACTTGCGAGATCGACGGCAGTTCGTAGAATATGCCGGTTGTAAATCTGAGCCTTATTATACAAGATCAGGAGTAAGCCAGGGCAGTAATGTGGGTCCGCTGAGCTTTATTATTATGATAAATGACCTGCCTGAAGCTGTCAGGACTGCCACTTGTCTATTATTCGCGGATGATCTTAAGCTGCTTATGGCCATTAAAGATAAAAGTGACAGTGCACGATTGCAGCAAGATATAGATTATGTAGCAGAATGGAGTAGGAAAAATAAACTGCAGTTTAACGTAAAAAAATGCTCAGTCATAACTTTTAGCAGAATGAGAGAACCACATCATCACGAGTACAAGATTGAGGGCACATCAATGGAGCGGGTAGAAAAGGTACGTGACCTGGGTGTGCGCCTGAACACTGAGTTAACATTTCGTGACCATATTGTAAATGTGTGTAAGAAATCATATAGAAGTCTAGGTTTCGTTCTTCGACGGGCATCGGGGTATACAAATATAAAAGCAGTTTCAGCATTGTATAACGCGCTTATAAGAACTCAGCTAGAGTATAATGCTGTCATATGGGCTCCGCATGAGACTAAATATAGTCTCATGTTGGAGCGCATACAAAACAAATTCACCAGATTTTTGTACATGAAGCTATACGGTGTCTATCCCTTCTATCCGTTGATGTACCCGACCTTATTCGTTATCGGTATGGTCGGGTACAACAAACTCGAGACAAGGAGGGACTTAGCTGTAACCACATATGTTTTTAAACTATTACGTGGTAAGACCTCTAATTCGGGTGTTTTGAGGGAGATTTGTCTGAATGTGCCTGACAATTACGTATCGCGGCGCCGGAAGCCACGGTTACTAGCAGTGCCACATGCACGAACCAACTTGCTCAGCAAAGCGCCACTGACGCGCGCCTTACACGCACTGAATGACACGGCTGACAGGATCGATTTATTTTCATGCTCTCTGAATGAATTCACAAAAATAATGTTGTATGTGTTATGTTATTTAAGTTAGTTATTTAATATAGTATAGTCTAAGTAAGGACCACGCTACCGCATTGGGAACTTCCTGTAATGGTGGCGGTGTTTGTGATAAATAAATAAATAAAAAAAAATAAATAAAATAAAATAAAATAAAACCAAATGCTGTAATTTCGTAGTTCCATCTTCGAAAGTGGCCCTTTTTCAAATTTGATTTTTTATGATATAACTTTACAATAACTAAGAAGTTTTAATACCTTCATTTAAGGAGTATTACATTGTCTATTAAATACAATTTATTGCATTAACCTACCATTTTTAGTTTCCGAGATTTTTAGGATTCTTTAAGTGACCCGGATTCATTGCTCTCGAGTGTATTTGCTAATAAGTATTTCATAGTTATTTTCCACGGTGAAATTACCAAAATTGTGTCAATAATTATTAAATTATTATTGCAAGTAATTGTATAACAATGTTGTGAATGTGATCCAGTAAAAGCTTGAGATTTGCATGCCTCAAGGCGTAATATGGTTGAACTATGCTCTATTTTTTTTAACAATTCTATGTAATTACCCATATTAGCAAATAAATGATTATGCATTTGAATTTTGAATTGGGATATGCCGATTTCACAATGTTTTCATTCACCGTTTTGAGAGCAGTGGTGATAAAATAATTTACACTAAGTAAAGCGCCTTTCTGTATTCGAACCTACGAGCTACAACTCGTAAGTCGCGGTTGTTACCACTGGGCCACCACTGCTCTTTCTATTGTTTTACTAATATTGCAATAGGTTCGTTTTTCACATTTATGTTTCTGTTTTTTTGTAGACACATTTATATTTTTTCTTTTTTTGGTAACAATCCTACTAGCACATCATGATAAATGGTTTATTTTCTGTAAGTAGGTTTGTACAAACACTTTTACACGTAAACTAGATGAGGTCGGCGTTTCCTATCTGACTATTCTGAGAAGAAAGGTCGAAACAAACTCAGAGGTCACAAACTCTTTTAAAGTCCAGACAAAATCTACATAGATTGGTGTCTGAAATGGTCTTTTGAGGAAAGAACCACACAGATTGAGCGGACCTGTCCAGCCAGTCATCACTCACCAACAGGACAACTGCACACATAGTGGTCGGGAGTGTTGAGGCAGAGATGTGAACATCCTCCGTTGTTGTCGGCGCATTGGTTCCAGCCCAACGACTCGCCCAGGCGGAACGCTTTCACTCCCATCATGTTCGCCATCTGCTCCACTACGGGCTGACGTTCTAGACCTGTAGATTTAAGGCAACTGTTTTGTTAATAAATAGTATGAGATTGAGCGGGACATGTGTGTCAAAAAACCACAAACTTGGCCCACGAAGGACATGGCGGGATCAATTAGAAGTATTAGAACTAGTTGGATTCCTTAAGACCAGTAAAGGCGAGGCGTAGGAAGGATCTCGGGGAATAGGAAAAATTTTATATTCTGTTCTAAAAAAAAACAAAACTTAACTACTTATAGGTTAAATAAATAGGAGGAATTTCATAGAACTGACGCGTTTCGATATCAAATCAGTTTGATTTGACACTGTAGACAAAAAATCTTAAAAAAAACCTGGCCAAGTGCGAGTCGGACTCGCACACGAAGGGTTCCGTACCACAAGGCAAAAACGTCGTAAAAAACATGTTTGTTGTATGGGAGCCCCCCTTAAATATTTATTTTATTTTATTATTATTAGTTATTATTAAAGTTAAAATACAACTGAGTATTTCGTGAATATTTCAAGTGCCTACCGGTTGCCATTTTTGATATCGAGCAAAAAAGGGCAAAAAAATCGCGTTTGTTGTATGGTAGCCCCCCTTAAATATTAATTTTATTTTGTTTTTAGTATTTGTTGTTATAGCGGCAACAGAAATACATAATTTGTGAAATTTTCAACTGTCTAGCTATCGCGGTTCTTGAGATACAGCCTGGTGACAGACAGACAGACAGACGGACAGACGGACAGACGGACAGACAGCGAAGTCTTAGTAATAGGGTTCCGTTTTTATACGGAACCCTAAAAAAACAGAAACAGAAGTTGGTTGTTTTTTTTTTTTTGTAATAAAGTTTTTATTTTTCACTTTTTAGTTGTACCTCCCCACACAAATTCATTTAACACTGCTTGCTATGTAAATATCAGTGACTGGAAGTTATTATAACATCACCAATATAAACTAAGTGGAAGAAAATCGTATTAGTGAAGCAAACTCAAAAACTACCCACGCAAAGTTAATCAAATTTACATGGGACCACCCCTGAGGCATACATTATCCATTAAAAAATCATTTTGCAAATCTGTCTATATAATTATGACGGAGTTTTGGAATGGGCGACTAGAATCAATTCTATTTTAGTAATTTTTGACGTTCAAAAGTGCCTGTTAAGTGCCTATTTGAAATAAATGCTTTGACATTGTTATGCCCGAACTAACTTAAAAAAAAAACAGTGGCACTCCGGGAGTGCCTATAGAAGTGAAAACTTGAACAGTTATGTGTGTATGTAAATTTCTTGGACTGCATATTGACAATGACATGACATGGAGGACTCAAATTTAAACTGTTTGTGGAAAGCTTAGTTTTCGTATCGACGGCGAAGTGCCAATACCTCCTAACTGACATAGTCAAAAATTTACACAACCTGAAAAAAACGTTCAAAAATAGACACTTTGCGTTGGTTTAGTCGGGACTTACGTATTTCAACATTTTAATTGAATGCTGTTGCAACTAAAAATACACTTAGGCGATTTCAATAAAACGCGAATAACGCTTTTAAATTCAAAACAATAAAAAAAGTGAATTTCTCAAGGAATGTCAGTTAGGAGGTATTGGCACTTCGCCGTCGATATGCCCTTTATATGCTGGGTAAAATTGCGAATAAGACCGCCTTACTCGCAGCTTATCATGGCTATGTCGCCTCGGCTCTACGGTATGGCCTCATATTCTGGGGAAATACCCCTAAGATTCAAGAAGTACTTATAGCACAGAAAAAATGTATTCGAGCGATTTGTAATATAAAACAAACAGAATCATGCAAGCCACATTTTCAAAAGCTAAAAATATTAACGTTACCGTCACTGTATATTTACGAAGCCTGTATTTTTATAAAACACAACATGAATTTATATAGATTTGTAGAAAGTAAACGGCGCTCAAAAAAATTGCAGGTGTTAGCAACAAAAACACAGTTTCATAGCAACAGCTTTTATGCAATGGCTCAAAAACTATATAATAAGTTACCAGGACAAGTTATCTCAAGTATTAACATTAACGAATTTAAAAGAAATCTGTTCAAATTGTTAAATAGCAAGGTGTATTATTCTGTTGACGAATATTTAAATGATAAATTTTAATTATAGGTACTTGTTAACTAAATCCAATCTGTGCTCATGTTATTAAAATTAAAATTCATTTATTTCAGATAACTAAGTGATCCATAATTCTATACATTCAGACTTAATAATTAAAATATATAATATATGATTAAAAATAAATAAAAAATTACAAATTAAAAATCAAAAATTAAAACATTAACTTAAGTACATAAAAAAACAAAAATTAAAACTTAAAAATAAATTAATAGAAAATTTAATTAAATAAAAAAATAATTAAAAATTAAATTAAATAAAAATTAAATTAAAATACATTCAAATTACTCGCTTAATAAAGGATCTCCACATCGGAGAAGAGATCCTATCTGCTACAGTCTTCAGAATTCCGTTGCAGCTGCCACGCATTCTGCAGATCAGCAGGGGCGTGCACAGATTTTTCAAAGAAGGTAGGCAAAACAAAAATCTCACCAAAAATACTGCGCTTTGGTTTCGGTTCGTCGTCTTGTCGATCGATGATGTAGGTAATTTCCAAATGCCAGCTTAAATACCTATCCATAGATCTCTGTCGCTCGTAGTTCCGAGTTGACGCGAACAAAAAGGATATTATACGACAAATAAAAACTTTTTACGAAAAAAAAAACAACCGACTTCCAAAAAAAACACTACAAACTGAAAAATAACTTTAATTTCGGAAGTCGGTGTCAATAAACGAAAATGCGGAACCAAAGACACCGACTTCCGAAATTAAAGTTTTTATTTTTCACTTTTTAGTGGGTCCGTTTGTAATTTATCTAAGTTACAATAGCCTAATGTCAACTGCTCATCACTTGTTACAAAATATTGCTTTTCCCGATGTTGGGACGTTAATTGTTGAGGAGTTCTCCTGGTAAGAACCAGGAGAACTCCTCAACAACCACTCACCATACGCTTGGTGACGAGCATAAATTGCTTAGCAACCTTAATAAAGTAATCGAATCGCAACCCGTGAAATATTTGTCATTGAGTAGTTCCAATGGCCATCTGTGGTCTTCTTCATCAGCTCCACTTTACCAAATGATGATTTCCGAGAGCAAATGCTCAAGTTATTTTAAAAAATACCCAAATCGTTATAGCTTTGCCTATAAAATTTGAAGGTTTCCCTCGATTTCCATGGGATCCTCTCATCAGATTTCAACTTGATGATAATGGGACCACCTCGAGAGTATACCCTTTCAAACAAAAAAAGAATTTTGAAAATCGGTCCACAATTGGCGGAGTAATTGCGTAATAACAAACAAACAAAAAGAAATTTATTTCTATGAGAAACTACAGTAATAAAGACACTGCCTATTATCGCAGTTGTGTGCGTTATTTTTTTCATTGTATGCCACGTAGTTATAGGCGCGCACACACTCATAAAATCGTATGAGCACGACTGACCGCGAGAGCACACATCGAAACATTTAGTGACGAATAGTTTGTGTCTTCGCCGTTGAGATTGTGAGGTGGCGCCACTGCAGCGCGAATGAAGGATGCGGTCAAATCTTAATGATACTACCGACGCTCGGTAGGTGGAGCTGATTTATGATTTAAGAATTTTTATATTTTGTTAAGTTTTGTTTATTGACTTACTTATGTAATATTAGATCAGTTCTCCGAGGTAGACACTGTCTTTATCACTCTATGGAATGCCCGCCCCTGCAGATCAGGGATACAGTTTTCTTGCGGATGACTGCATGAAAGCCATCAGTACGATACAGCGCAAACATGTTATGACATATTAAATAATTTTTTAATTTTGATTATTGTTGTAATTTTTTTTAATTTATTTAATTATCACATGACATTATGGACCCTTTGATATTTTGTATGCCTTTTGGCGGGGCACAGTTCGGATCTTATGTATTTATAACACCTTTTGTATGTACCCTGTGTTCACGAAATAAATGAATTTGTATTTTTTTAATCGTCTTAAATACAAAACACGCGCGGTGTCGGTTACGGTAACAGTGTCGCGAGTTCAATGGATTTTTCCCATCTCGAAAAATGCTCAACGCCTAAAGAAGTTTTCACTTCAAAATATAAACATCCGAATTGAATACCTCCTCCTTTTTTGAAGTCGGCTAAAAATAACAACAAACACAAGTGTGTACCTGTATTTTTGTTAATCCTGTCTAACGTTCTTTTCTGCATATCCGTCCAGTAGAGATGTTCGCCCAGTAAGGTTAGACCGAAGATGTGTAAAATTTCACTGCTGTGGAGTTCTTTTCTCCCTGTGCCATCCATGTTGCATACCTGAAGAGTAGGAGATACTACCAATTAAATATGACCAGCATAAAGGCGCATCGATATTGGAACTCTGATCGCAATTTTGCAATTGCAAAACATCACTAACAGTTGTAATTTGTACAAAAATGTTAGTGTGGTTTTGCCATTGCAAAATAAACTTTATGTGACGAAATTAGGGTATATTTTGTATTGGCATGACAAAAGTATTTGGTGAAATACCCTAATTAGCCTCCCGACCGATTTCGGTCTCAGTGGTTAATCTCAACGGAGATTACCCAGGTACGCAGGAGATATTATAGTGCACAAGTGTGTGCGCAAACACAGGTGCACTCTCTGTTTCTTTACTCTCTTAGTCCGATGGGATGGCAATCCGACAAGACCGGGGAGAGATCAGGCGCAGGACCAACGGCTTTACGAGCTTTCCGAGGCACGGGGGTATTAAACCGCCAACTTCCAAACTCCGGACTGTTACAAGAATTCCTAATGGAAAACCCAATAACACTTTGACCAACCCGGGAATCGAACCTAAGACCCTACGTTCAGCAGTCGCGCTTGCAACCACGAGGCCAGTCAAACGCTATGTGAAGTGTCAGTATATCTAGTACAAAACTTAGCAGAGAAGGAAACCACAGCTCCGAATGCGTTTAATTTGTATTTATTAATCAATGATCTTACCTCAATTTTATGTGTTCTGGCATCTCCCCAGTAAAGCTTGTTCTTCACTGTGTCCAGTGCGATCCCGTTGGGCCACGTGAGTTTCTCATAGACCAGCAGCACCCGCCCACTGCCGTCCAAGTTGGCGCGTTCGATTTTCGGCTTCTTGTCGTTCCAATCTGACCAGAACATCCAGCCAGCGGTCGGATGGAGAGCTATGGCTCGAGGGTCATATAGTTCGTTGTGGATTATCACCTGGAATTACATAACAACATCAAGCTTGTGTTCTCTGAAGTGGTAAGCAAAAGTGTATGGTACAGTCACGAGCATAAGTATGTATACACGTGGCTTTATTCAAAGGCGATTTTCTCCTTTATTTTTGAATGAAATTTTATATTATTAGGAACATAGTATTTTCGAACCTATAGGTTTATGTAAATTGTCGTATTTCAACATTGCATTCGTTATTTTGTGAAAAAAACGCAATTGAAAGTTGCCAAGTGTTGACATATGTATTATAGTGCTTGTGATTGTACACTCATATTGTCACTCAGTTGGGCTTTAGTCTAATGTACATAATAGGGGGTCTAGTTAATAGTCATCAACAGAATTATGGTAAAGAAAGAAATAAAAATAAAAATGCGTATATTGGCAATACAGCAAAATAAAAATAAAACTATAAAAAAACAGAAAATAATTATCACACTAATATTATAAAGGTGAAAGTTTATGAGTGTGTGTGTTTGTTTGTTACTTCTTCACGCTCATACGGCAGGACCAATTTTGATAAAATTTTGCATCGAGGTAGCTGACACCCTGGATTAACATATAAGTTACTTTTTATCCCGATACTCCCACGGGATCGAGATTTACGCGGGTGAAACCGCGGGGCGCAGCTATTTATAGCCATATATGCCAAAAGGGATCCAGTTACTTCTGTCTGTCTGTCTGTAAAGGTACGATTCCACCAAAATAGTGTGCAGCACTGTTCACAAACATTTTGTGCAGAACTCCAACAGTGCACGTACTGAGCTGCAGATGCGATAGTCTCTGTTTCCACCAGCAAAGCTGTGCGTAACTTTTGTACGTGCACAGTGTAGCACACTTGTGCGCGAACATGATGAAACAGGACAAATAAATGTTTTCACTCCGGTAGCGGAAGCAAGACTGAGTTCGCGAACAACAAGTGTGTACGCGTCGACGCGAGTCCACTGCTTGCATATGTGCGCGCACAAAAGTATGCAGATGTGCGCGAACATTTCTAATGTCGACCAGAATAAACATTTGTGGCGTACCCGTGCCGCACACTGGTTGAATCGCGCCTGAATACTAACATACCTTCTTAGAGGTGCCATCGAGCCGGGCCACGTTGATGGTGTCAGTGACGGGGTCTGTCCAGTAGATGTTCCTTGCCAGAGGGTCGATAGCAATGCTGTCAGGCACTCCACTGCTGTGTATAACTACTGTTTGTTCGCTTCCGTCTAGTCTTGCTCTGGATATTGTCTTTGCCTGAATAAATTATGATTTATTTATTAAGAAAAAAGACAAAAGCATTCAAAGTAAAAATGGTGAAAAAAAAAACAAAAACGAGCACAAAACAGTGATTAGCTGATGGATGGCTCACAGCACTCACATCATCTCACATGCGTTCCGATTTAGATATTACGATTATGACAGCTGAGAGCTGTCAACAATTCGGAACGCTCGTGACCGCGCTCACAGTGCTTACTCAATGTCAAAACGATATTATTACAGTATTTCTTTGTATAAACACCACATTTCTTCTTTTTTGGTTAGATGGCGACTGTCAGCCAGAAGCACAATTTCGAAAATGCCACATTAGTTTAAATTAAAGATATGATGTAACTTAAAACAAAACATACACTGACACATCCACACAAACACTGTCATTTTTGACAGCGCTTACAGTGATATTATTAAAAGACATGGTCGGCGTTATCGCAAGATGGCACATGTCATGACGTCATCTATGACGATTCACGGGACACCGTTATCGCGCTCACGCTAATTCGGT
The DNA here is from genome assembly GCA_916614155.1 of Mesoligia furuncula. NCBI lineage: Eukaryota > Metazoa > Arthropoda > Insecta > Lepidoptera > Noctuidae > Mesoligia > Mesoligia furuncula. Next base: position 33,338,152 of record OU744792.1, on the reverse strand, counting down.
ACGGGTTTAAGCACGCTCAAATCGATTATTTCCCAACTCGGAACGCAGGGTAAATAATACATTTTGTGTGTGACTGTGTGAGTGAAAAAGTGCAAAGTTGTACAAACAACGCTGACATGAAACGGCCTCTCAGACATTTGCGACCGTTGTTTCGTTTGCACTTTAAAACACTTCATCTTCTTTTCGTGTCGACGGTACATTTATATTAAAGCACTCATAATAAAGTTTGTAATTCAATATCCACTCTCAGTAAGCAACAATCTTAAGCTTTGTTTCATTTTTGCTCGATGTTCATACAACTTTGCACTTTAACACATAAAGATTAAGCTTTATTATTAATTGTCAGGCAACTCGCTTCTCATTCACTCACCAAACTATCAGCCCAGTAGATATACTCAAACTTAGGATCAAAGTCCACAGTGAGAGCCCTCTTCAGGTCTTTGAGCGGCAGCGTGTAGGGCGTGAAGTCGGGTGAGTCTAGTGATATCTTGGAGATGGCGGAGCGTTGGGCCACGACCAGCAGTGATTGTGGACTGTTGTAGCAGGTTGTGTTGCTGCCGTCGCGGAGTTTTGAGCCCGTTGGACAGGCGCACTGGTAGCCTGGGTAGAATAGAATACTGTTTATTATGTACACCATATCAAATACAGACATAAGTATAGAAACTGTACAAAGGGTGACACAATGGGCGGTCTAATAATGATGATGGTGGGTATAATAATGATGTATGTCAGTCAGTATAAAAAAAACAAAAAACGCTTATTGATTAAAAAAAACTTTCAACGTATTCACATCTTGTTCATGTGCAAAACATGAATATAGCTTTTCGGATAGTCTCAAAAATAGTCTTGAGAATATTATTTTATTTCATAATAATTTGCCTGTTGCAAGCGATGCGGACGAATTTTTTGGTGCCTTTTGATTCTTTCCTCTCCCTTTTTAGGGTTCCGTACCCAAAGGGTAAAAACGGAACCCTATTACTAAGACTTCGCTGTCTGTCTGTCACCAGGCTGTATCTCAAGAACCGCGATAGCTAGACTGTTGAAATTTTCACAAAGTATGTATTTCTGTTGCCGCTATAACAACAAATACTAAAAACAAAATAAAATAAATATTAAAGGGGGGCTCCCATACAACAAACGCGATTGTTTTGCTCGATATCAAAAATGGCAACAGGTAGGCAATTGAAATATTCACAAAATACTCAGTTGTATTTTAACTTTAATAATAAATAATAAAATTAAAATAAAATACATATTTAAGGGGGGCTCCCATACAACAAACATGTTTTTTTTCCGCCTTTTTGCCTTGTGGTACGGAATCCTTCGTATGCGAGTCCGACTCGCACTTGGCCCGTTTTTAGTGATGTTGTGAATACTTCTTACAATGCAACAGTCGTAAAAACTAATGTTTACCATGGACAAAGGACATGCTTAGCAGTAGAATGTTAATATGTGATTTTTTTATCAATGGTTACAATAAAGAGTATAATAAAATATTACCTGGTGGTGTAGGAGCTAAAAGGCACAAATGCGAGCACCCTCCATTATTTCCCTTGCATGGATAGTCACCAGAGGGCATCACTTGTCTGCTTCCATCATATACCTTTAAATCTACAGGCACTGGGTCGGATTTTATTATCTCTTTCATTGGGCCTGTTGTTGATATGTCCCATGTGTGAATTGACCTTAAACGGGAAGTAATAAGACTTTACTTTAATGGGGAAAATACGTGATTGAATGTGAATTGGTAATGAACACATATCCATAAAAACAAAGAAAAGAGGGGCTGTGCATATGACCACACAATACAAGTGAAAAATTATATGATTTTCTAATTTTAAAATCTGATGACGACTTGAGCCATCAAAGATTGATTGATATTTTTACTTGACGTATACGCGATTCACAGACCGATTGGAGCCGAGTATATCCGGTTCAGCGTCACCGACCCGAGCGAGGTTCAGTTTCGTTCACTGTTCAGAAAGAGCGCAAAGTGCGCCCACAGAAGTTTATACTTCACCAATAGCAACTGTTGGTCAGTAATATCAAGGCTTCGCTGGCCTTCCTTGTGAAGCTGGGGTGGATGGATAAATCGATTTTCCCACCCATACACAAAATACTCGCATTGACGTGGTGTTCGGACACCAGCCCGTATTACCGTATTACGACCTGTTAAGACAGCCTAGCAAGTAATAACAAATTGTTAGATCTCAATTTACACCATTAGTTGTATAACTATAATAAGTAAAACCTTACCATGTTTTCCAATCAGTCCAATAAAGCTTATAGTTAAAAAACGCAAGTGCATACGGATACACAAGATCCTCTTTAACAACACTTTTCCTTTTCTCTCCGTTAAAATCAATAACATCAACAAAATGTAGCTTTGCATCCACCCAGTATATCAGGTTGTTGTCATAATCGATTGTGATTCCGTTCGGCCAGAATATACGGTCTTTGACTATAATTTTACGTGTAGCTGGATCACCGTTCATGCCAGCCCTCTCTATTTTGGGTACTTCGCCCCAGTCAGTCCAGAACATGAGACTGAAAATAGAGAGATTTATTTATTTATTGGATCTCCAACAGTCTACACAATTACAAGCAAGTTTACAAGAACAGCCGATCTATTCTGTGAAAATGTCACTGTGAAAACTTAGGTGAAGTAATCATGAAGTGAATGAGTGAGTGAGTGATTGAGTGTGTCAATTCTTAGCATCAGCCTACCGGCTGACAGCTTATATCGCGCTAACTTCACCCAAGTTTTCATGGTCTTCTTCTTAGCATGTCGAAGGCAAAAATATAGTAGTTTTCATGGTGAGATTTATCGGCACTACAAGGACCAATACTGCCGTCTTTACAAAAAAGTTACATACATATCCATAAAAATTTTGCTGAATACGGATATGTATGTAACAATTTTAAGCCAAAATCCGAGTTATTGCATTTTTTGTAAGGACGGCAGAATACTGCTGAGTGCCTCTAGTATAATTAAGTTTGACAAGGAAGAAAATGATATTAAAAATTAATTAATACACATTATAAGAGGAAAACAAGAAATTGGTAGAGTATTTCTACAGAAGAAAAGTTGAAAAATGGAAAATAATTTTTACAAATGCATGAATGAAATTGTTATCTTACCCTTCTTTAGGAACAACGGCAATAGCCCGAGCGAGGTCTACCTCTGACCAGAACAGCACTTTTCTGTACCTCTGCTCTATGCTAATGACTTCAATTTTATTGGTCTCCCCATCTGTCCAGTATATTTTATCTGTGTACCAGTCTATTGCTATACCGGTTGGTGTTATTAATCCCTCTGATACTATTCTAACCTGCAATGTACAACATATTTATTTTGAATTTTAAATTCCATTATTATTTTATCACACCTGTAACCCACGAAGGGATAGGTAGAGGTAAAACCACAATTCACCAGTTATGTAACCACAATGCTAACGTTTATGTAACATTTGTGGCCATATTTTTAACTGACGAAAAAACGGAGGAGGTTCTGAAGTCATAGTGTATTTTTTTTTTTAGCATCTGATAACACCGCCGCGGCCGTCCGCCTTTGTACAGTATTTCTTTTACTTGTGCATAAAGATTTTAATAAATAAATAAATAACAACTGTTTTAAAAAGTTGGTTGAGGATTCAGGGTTGTTTTGACTGTTTTGGTTAAGCGCCCAAATAACAGGTAATTTATTATTAATCAATTATGATGATTAATTACCTTATCCCCTACATGAGTCTCATTATAATTCATACATTGTATCAATTCTGCGGTCTGATCCGACCAGCATATAAGATCCTTTCTGTGAAGGAAGTCCACAGCTGATCCTTGCTCCAGGTCCTTAACTATAGTGTTCACTTTACTGAGCTTCAACGTGTTCACTACTCGTATGTCTGATGCCGTTGAGTACAATAATATTGGGTTACTAACTACTGCATAGAAACCTGAAACATTATTTAATATAATTAAAATAAACTGGAAGTTGCTTAAGAATAGTTTCATGTCTGGTTTCTGAGGTTGCAAGTTTAATCTATTGACAAGCGCAGGTAAATTGGTTTCATAAATCTTGAAAGAATGCAGTTCTGGCAATTTGATAAAAATAAATGTTATATTACTATTGAATAGCACAATAATCTTGATTGTATGTGTCAAAAACATGTCAATAATTATTAAATTAAAAACACATGAATATTGCAGGAATGTTATCATGTCAACTAAAAACAAAGTGACTTATATGAACGAATAAACAACATACTCATTCGTAAATTATGATTATGATGCCTTGTAGAAACAAGGAAAGTGTTTCGATAAATCACGAATTAATTATCTTTCGAGAATAAGTCAAGAAGTTCACATCTTCAGTGATAAGAATGCAATTTTATGCATACTTGTTATAGAGGCGTTAAGCAAGCAATAACAACGAATATGGACTAACCTTTTAGCTGCAGGAACATTAACAAACAAAACACATTCATAATATTTTGAATTATTTTGTCCGCGTGAAGTATTCTTCGGCGTTTTGTCATAATGAAAACAAATGCACAACAATCATCCAATCTTTCATGTGTTTATTTCACTTTTACACTAAATTGTTTGGCACGTAAATTAATTAAGGCACGGTTAAGAATCATCAGGCTGCATTTTCGTCTTATAAAAAGACCACGAAATAACTTTAAAAGAATTTTGGTTAGGGATAACAATTTCTCAGACAATGAGTTTGAGAGATCAACAAACGCAACAGTGTTGCCAGCTCAGAAAGTTTTTTTTGGACGGTAGATAAAAAAAAATGAAACAAATGAAAAACAGAAAAACGAGTGAGAGAAATACAAAGTACTTAAAAAAAAAACATTCTTGCATGTCTCCGTAACAGTAACGTATTTTTTATTGTCCTAATTGACTTAGCGCCCGCACACTAGGAAAAACAAGAACACTTCTTTGTGGCTATAAATGTCGAAGTATCTCCGTTTTACATTACTTCACACTAATCATGAAATCACAATGCGTAATTGTACATCATTAATCTACAAGATGGCGCTAGTTGAACGAAGTTCAGCAGTTCAGCACCTTAATCATTTTCGAAATTCAGGTCAGCATTGTCTATAACCAAAAAAATCCAATGCACATTTTTGTAGTTTTGGTTGTGCGAGGTTATATACTATTATCAAGTTAGAAACGTGAGATCTATTAAAGTCATTATTTAGAGAGCTTTTCTTCTTTTTCGGTAGTCGGGTAAAAACCACATGTCACACCTCTATTCATCTGGAAATTATACAGGGTGGCAGGGCATCGATGCGCAACCTTTTACCATGGATTCCAGTAGGTACATGATCAGAATCATCCCCTGGCTTTGGCAGGTTATAAAAAAAAAACGAGTGTGCTTATGACCACACGACTGAAGTGAAACTTAAAGAGAGAAAGAAAATGTGCGCGCGCACTGCTGTCTCTTGCTTATATCCCCCACTTAACTTCCGTTCGCCTTGCCCGATCACACTTTTCGTAACGCTTACGTCACGCGTTCGCCAGCTTACTCCCCAAGTCAAGCGTGCGTAAAGAAGTTTCACTTCAAAAAACTGGCCAAGTGCGAGTCGGACTCGCACACGAAGGGTTCCGTACCACAAGGCGAAAACGCCGAAAAAAACACGTTTGTTGTATGGGAGCCCCCCTTAAATATTCATTTTATTTTGTTTTTAGTATTTGTTGTTATAGCGGCAACAGAAATACATAATTTGTGAACATTTCAACTGTCTAGCTATCGCGGTTCTTGAGATATAGCCTGGTGACAGACAGACGGACAGACAGCGAAGTCTTAGTAATAGGGTCCCGTTTTTACCCTTTAGGTATGGAACCCTAAAAAAGGCTGTTCTATTAATTTTGACCGCGTAGGTCCTGCATTTTTTTTAGATACGAGTAGATATACCTTAAATTACCTTAGGCCGACTTTTCGAAATTTCTACGCTAGGGGGTCTAAAATCATTCATGGTTACCTACAGTTTGCCCGTCGATGTCCCTCTGTGCTGCTACCCTACTTAGGCTGGCCGCCCACGTCAGACTTTTTGTAGCACCGATAATCGGGCCGATTTAGTTTACTTCATTATTTCTGACCTAGTTTTTGTAGGACGTGTGCGTTGCACTATTGCTATCAGTGTGTTCTATTTTTCTCCTACAAAAAATCGGTCACCGATTATCGGACGTGGGCGAGCGGCCTTATATGTATAATTCTTGTTTCGATTTAACAAGGCTTAATAAAGCGGGTTTACGCTTGTTTGTTTTGACAGAAAAAGTGTAACGACTGGGGAATTGGGGATCGAAATCACAGTCTATCGCTCACCGGTCCACCCCTCAACCATTGGGTTATTATTACAATAATGTAACTACTTTATTTTTCTTCTCGATAGAAATGGGCAATCGCATGTCAGTAGATAAGCACCTAAACCACCCATAGTAAATAAATAAATAACGCTAAGAAATTAGGGCGCTGTCAAAGTTCTACGCATCATCTTGCTTTGAAGTGGAACGCCAGCGCATCTGCAAGCTACTTCAATCTGTCAAAATTCTTTAATTGATTTTCAACTTTATCGCTACAGCATAGGTAAGGTTCAAGGTTGATTGGGAACTGATGTGCGGTTGATTGTACCAACCTATTTTTTACATCGGTCATGAGGTTCTGTTTTCGATCTACGACAAATTTCAAATATTGGCTGTTTTCTTCAGCTCAACTGTGGCAAATGAGACACAATTGAATTTCTATTGATATAAATCTGATTTTTCAACAGTACGTACCTACCTACATGGGAGTTCAATATAGGTAACAGGCGATATCTTTAAACACCAGCGGTGCTATTCTGTAAAAATCTCACTGTGAAAACTTAGGTGAAGTGAGCGTGGAGTGAGCTGTCAATAGTGTCAATTCCTAGCAAAAACAAACTCACTTCACCTAAGTTTTCACGGTGAGATTTTTACAGAATCGACCGGCTGTTTTTAATTCATCGGGGAATACACGTAATGATATTTTAGTGCATGGTACTGCAGCTAAATAGCACGTTAGTGTTTTACCTACCTACCTACCTAATGTGTTTCACAAGGAATCTACCACTAGGTATTTCCGTACGTAAATGCCAACTAAGCAACATTCCAAAATACCTCCCTAAAACAATAACGCTTACTGCACCAAACCATACTAAGCGCTCAATTATCTCCACAACACGTGATGTTCATATAGAACAGACCAGTAAAGTACTAAATAGTGGTTGTTTCGATTTGGCTCGCTGCAAAATTGACTCGATCCTCGATCACTAACAATGACAACTAAGCTCCACACTATTCAGTGCAGCCGCAGCGCGACTGGCTGCTGTTAATGTTAAAGTTGTTCCAACACTGCCAATGAATAGTTCGGCTTCTGATTTGGATTTTAGAGAATGCAAATAACTTTGATAGATTATGTTCAAACTTATCCCTGATTTGTGAACGCTTTTTCCATTTTGATGCAGAAAAGGTTAACAAAGACAATTCAAGGTAGTGTAGGTAGTGTGGTGTTTACTTGTGGTGTTTATTTTGGTTGTTTTGCTTCTGATTTGGAATTTAGTTAATATGATAATTTATTTACTTATCCAAAACATCCCTGGTACCTGAAAATCTTTTCCATTTTATATGTAAAGAAAGGTTAAAGGTTGAGAAGCTACGTGTGTCGATACTCTTGCGCCATCCCATCTTCCTGGCTCGGCATGCTATGCTGGCGCTGCTGCTGCGGCTGCGGAAAACCTCAAGCGGCGAAAATATAATAACATCATCGGAAATTATATTTTCAAGCCGTCTGGGGTTGAAACCCTCGGGCTATGGGGTCCGAATGCTCATGGTCTTTTATAGAAATTTCGAAACGGCTGGTTGACACTTCCCGTGGCTGGCTTTTACCTTGGCCAGAGGCTAAGCATAGCCATACAACGTGGTAATGCCGCCAGTCTCTTGGGTACATTACCAGTCGACAGCGATGCGGATGAGTTTTTCGACGCTATTTTCTAGTTTCTGTATAGTTTTAGTTAGAATTTAATTTTGTTATTTTTACCTTTCTAAATAAATAAAGAAAGGTTTACAAAAACAATGAAAGTTAGTGTACCTAGTGTTTTCTTGTTGTTAGTTTGGTCAATCAAATTAGATGAAGTTTGACAATGATTTGATGTTTCGTTTCAGCATCACTAATGATCAGGCCTTCCTTCCTGCATTCAGAAAAAAGGGGAAAAATCGGCATCTCATCACACTAATATTATAAAGGCGAAAGTTTGTGAGTGTGTGTGTGTGTTTATATGTTTGTTACTTCTTCACGCTCAAATGGCTGGACCAATTTTGATAACATTTTGTATGGAGGTAGCTGACACCCTGGATTAACATATAGGCTACTATTTATCCCGATATTCAAACGGGATCGACAATTACGCAGGTGAAACCGCGGGGCGCAGCTAGTTCAATATAAAAATAAGTACCTACAAGTTTCATTAGGTAGGTAATAGGTAGTAAACACTTTTAATTATGACCCTAACAGCTATAGGTCGGTAGAAACCCTTTGAATGCAAGTCGTGACAATAGTGGCGAGATGTCAAACACGCAAGCACGTAAACTTGGCCCGACAATATCCGACAGTAGCTGTCAACGGCCGACAGGGCGTGTCACACTTCGTGCAAATTAGTGTCGGCCGTGATGCCGCCACAGGCAAACTGACTGCGCTACTGTGGGCTGAATGTGATTTCAATGTCAAAGGACCTCTAAACTGGACATACACGGTTGGTAAAGTAGCTCTACGAGTTTAGTATAATCATCATCATCATCATTTCAGTCGAAAGACGTCAACTGCTGGACATAGGCCTCTCCCAAAAGGGGGGGGGGGGGTTTGCCATAATCGCCACGCTTGGCAGGCGGGTTGGCGATCGCAGTATGGTATGGTGGTGGATTTGATGTTTACCTAGGCGTGACGTCAGATCCGACGCCATGACACTGTGAACTGTTTTCGCGCCCTATTGAAAAAATATTAGAAAAATGGCTTCAAACTTCGTTAAACTTTAGTTTATTACCGAAATATAGGTGTTTTCGTAAATAGTAAATGTGTACGTACATTACGGAAGAGGATTTGAAAATCATTCGTCATGCCTATTGTAGGATATGTGAGAGGCAGTGCCGGATCAAGACTACTTGATGCCCTAAGCAATCCACGCCTGTAGGCCCTCCTATCCACTAGTCACCTCGTATTTTTCCAAAACAACGACGAGCGATTTGTAAAGATTGGCGCACATCTCTAGCTAGAGGGACTTTTGGGTCTTGTAATATCTTGCTGATAAACAGCCTTGCCTTTCATGTGCTAGCAAATACTGTTTCGGTGCTGTTTCTGCCTTATGGTGCCCCCGGGACGTGATGCCCTAAGCAATTGCTTAATTTGCTTATGGGCTAATCTGGCACTGGTGAGAGGGAGTGGACCATAATCCACCACGCGTGCCCAGTGCGGGTTAGGTCACATGTCTTTGAATTTTTGGTTCTAGGACATGCCGATTTCCTCACGATGTTTTCCTTCATATCTACTTTGAGAGCAGTGGTGATGTAATAATTTACAGAAAGTAAAGTGCCTTCGGGATCGAACCCACGACCGCCAACTCGGAAGTCGCGGCCGTTACCACTGAGCCACCACTGCTGTCGAACTCACTACCTAATAACGAATAATTCAACAAAAGCTTGATTCAAAAATTATGTTTAAACCTAAGAAGAGTCTTATTGTAAAAGAGCTAAAAACACTGCAACGTTTGTTTTCTCACTTTTCTTTTTGTAGCGGGAACGGGACAGCAATTAGAACGCTTGTTTCACTATTGTAACACGAGGATTAATTCGTGTGACCAAATTAAAGGAACTTATGGGTTCTGATGCAAACTGAAGTTGCCTGCAACTCAAATTATGGTGTGTATTTGGAATACATTCATAAGTTCTATCGGACTATGAGAGTGAGAGAAAAGAAAATGTCTAGCGTCCAGAGCAAGCTTCGCTGAGATGGAATCTGTAATCTATTCATAAAGCTGTTCACTGTGATGGGTCTTCAAGAGTGAAAAAAGGGAGGTCACACACGACACCCAAAAGTTGAAAGGTGTGTGGCCACCTTAACCCATGTGTCCCTGTATCTTTAGGGTTCGATAGCCAAATGGCAAAAACGGAACCTCTGTAGCCGGAAGATGAAAAAAAAGGATCCTGTAATTTAATAGATAATGTTTCTAAGTGGCTTTGCTCTTTAAGTCTTTTTGTGAAATATTTAATTTTTATAATTTTAATATTTTTAATTTCAACCGCAAAAAAATAATTTCAATGAAATACCTACAAACAAAACTTATGTTTTCGCCCGGCAAAATCAACGCAGTTCATACGTAAATAATCATCCCAGGTACGGAACCATTCACTGTGTGTGGTCCGACACGCACTTGGCCGGGTTTTATTCAACGTAGGTACCTACCTCCGACTTGCGCTGCTAGTACTTAAATCTAATTGTGTACAGTTTGTCGACTTCGTTTGTTAAACACGGATTTCGTTGTTGGCTGCGGGAGATTCGTCGGGCGTTTGAGTTTTTATGTTGTGTGCAGAAATAAAATTAGTTTCCTGCAGAAATTAGAGGAGAATTGCTTGTAAACGTACATATAAAACGGTTTTCGGATTTTTTCCTTTACTTGTGCTACATGATCTTGCTTCTTGCCAAACATGATTCTAGGTCAAGTCGACGGGAAGTACGAGCACCCTATAAATTTTGATTCCCTTGAGAGTGTCGAAATATACGTTTTTTGCGGCTTAGTGTCTAAACACACTATGCCGAAAGTACGCGACCGAAGTTCGGCATGAGTACGCCTGCAATGCTATTTAAATTACCGACGACACATTATGCCGAAATTACGTTGCGTTATAGCGTACAGCCGAACTTCGGTCGGGCGTAAGTTCGGCGGCAATTCGGCAGCAATGTTAACTGTAGAGCACACATTATACGCGACCGAAGTTCGGTTCGATTGCCGAAGAAGATCCGGGGCGGAGAGCAGCGGGACGCAGGCATGCTCGCGCCCCGCGTGTGCGCAACTGAATTTCAGCCGCGTAAGTTCGGCACTTATGGTGTGTCATATCAGCCGAATACCTCAGAACGTAAAATCAGCCGCGGAACTTCGGTCGCGTACCTTCGGCATAGTGTGTTTGGACCCTTAAACAGCCGTATCTTTTTATTACGTTAACTTAGAAGTTTGATTTTTTCACAGCTTCATGGGACTATAGACTTGAGTATATGGTTTTAATTTCAACTCGATACCTCCACGCGTTTCCGAGATAAAGGGTCTTAACAGACAGACGGACAACAAAGTGATCCTATAAGGGTTCAGTTTTTACCTGTTGAGGTACGAATTACGAAGGCTGTAGCCGGAGGATTGAAAAAAATACAAAATTTATTTAACTTAATTTATTTTATAGAAATTACAATATTAATTAATAGCTTAGGTAGTCGACGGTTGACCGATGCTGTGTCCAAAGTGACGATTTTACGAAGGCCGCGATGTCCGGTGTCGGGCTGCGTCGCGTTGTGCTGCGTCGGCGCCTCGTGTCCGCGGCTGATGCAATCCGCGCTAACTAGGTAAATGCTTGTCAGCGATTTAGGTGCTATGCGAATATGTAACACCTCCCCCCGAAGATAAGCAACTATTTCGAAATCTTGTGTGGGAGAGATGATGAAATGTTGCTGTGATCGATTCTTATCTTGTCAGGACTGGTTCTATTTTGTTCTTGAATTTCAGCATAATTTCCGGAGTATGTAGCATCATCCATTTCCTTTGGTTGACTTTTATGAAGACGTTTCGCTCGATGTCGTCGGTACACCACCAGTGCGATGATGAGTGCACTTGCACCGGATAGTATTAGATAGATTGGAATCGTGGTATGGTAGAGAGCTGTATCGCTTGCTTCGTTTAGTTTAGCTGGAGTCTGTAGCATGATCTTCGTGTTTATTGAGTGCAGGTTTTCTAGGTCAGCAGAGTTTAGTATGATTGGTGATTCGCTTGACGTTTTTAAGTCTTCAATATATGTGGGCAGTTGCGTGATCTCCAGAGCGAATCCCTTGATGTGATTGTTAGAGTTCGCTATAGTGAATTCGGGCGTTCTAATATGACAGTTATGCGGGATGATAGCCAGATAACTTCCTTCAAGGGTTTTATATATTTCTTGTCTGCATAATATCTTCACTTTGGTTGGATGTGGGAAACTGATGGTATAATGTTCCTCGTCGAGTTGCTCTACAGCTTCTTTCTTCAAGGCGACAGAGGACAGCTTACAAGATGGCAGAAGTTCTTGCTTGGAGATCAGATGCTGGATACAATCCGGGTCGTCTTCGGTCTTGTACTTTGATTTTGCTTCGCAGAGGTACAGAAAATTTACCTTCGGGCATTCAGCCTCCATGTACATAAAATCATGTCCAGAAATCGCGATAAAAGGTGAGGTAGGTACAAGGATTTTATTATTCTTGTTAGGAACAATGGACAGTTTATAAAGGGTATAGATGGGAGAGAAGACAATCGGCACCTTAAATACTATAACTATCTGATTTCCTATGTAGAAGTATCCTAGTTTAATTATGTCGTAATAGTCTCTTAATTCTAGTTCAAGGATTTCATCGTTTGAGTATAAAATCCTTAATTTATCTAACATATTCCTAATCTCAGCTATACTAATTACCATATGCGGTGTGCTTAATGCACGTATGAAGGCTAAAGTGTACTCTAGTTTATGGAGTTCTCCTGACAGATCATCTATGTTATCGCTTAAGATGGTTAGGTATTGAGCCATATGGGCATAGTGGATGTAGTCGGAGTTTACCGTGTTATTAATTATCTGATTTAAAACATTACCTATTTTCTCTTGGTTTTTAGTTATATTAGTTAATAAGTTGGCATTTTGTGAAACCCAAGTTTTAGATAGACTAACATGCTGGTTAAGTTGAGACTGTATCCTATGCTCATTTTCCTGGAGGATTCTTATAGCATTATTGTATTTAATTGCATCAGTTTGGTCAAGATTACCGGATATGCTCTTGATAACGGAACCTAGACCATCGATAAGTCCTCTTTTGTGACGATGATGTTCGAATGACTCTAGCTGGGTAGATATTTTAGCTAATTTAGATGTAAGGTAATTCATATGCGGTTCAAATAATAGGGATGTCCTATTATTTAATTTATGTCTGAAACCAGTCAATTTGGTACTAACTGTGTCTAACTGAGATTGTATACTATTGAGATTAACATAATTAAGAAATGAATGATAGTGAGAAACTATACGCGTCGTTCCTAGATTAAACGGTAGTATTCCAGGGCCGTTTCCTAAAGGATCAATCGTTACTTCTTGTCCTTGTGTCGTTTGGAGTAGCAGCAACAGTAACATCCTGTAACAATACGGAATCTTTAGGGCTCCTCTTTAGACGGGATTTTGCAACAGGGCCTCGTTTCTTTCTAGTGTAAATATGTATAGGAAGATCGGCTAGGACTATGTCTTTGGTAAAACGTGGAGCTAACTTTTGTCTGTTAGCTAGGGGATTGCGAACAAATACTTGTTGGTCAGGGTTATATTCCCTCTCAGGTTCGCGATTTTTATTCCTATTTTCAGTTAATTCAGTCCTATGATGAAGAGAGGTTTCATTTATTATTTCGTACACTTGGGTTAGCCGTTTCTTATGGTCCTGTAAGTAATTTTGCAATAGGTGCTCAGATAAGTTCAAATCTAAATAATCGCGAGGATCAAAGTGTCCGGTTATTAGGTCTATAGGCCTACACTTGGTGAAACTATGTATAGAGCTATTATACCCTAAGACAGCGTAGGGCATAAGATTTATGACAGGTTCATTACTCTTTTCTAACTTCAGGATTCTGAGATGTTCGAGGATAGTAGAATGAAAGCGCTCTACTATACCATTATCGTTGGGGGTATGTGCAAGTATCTTATGATGCTGTATCTTATGGAGACGGGTAAATTCTGAAAATAATGCATTAGTGAACTCAGGTCCTTGGTCTGTAACTATAGTATAAGGAACGCCATGATGGGTGCAAAACGTTAAAAGAGCTTGAACGACACTTAATGCGGTACCATCTCTGAGATGATACGCCTGCGCATATTTCGAGAAAGCGTCAACCGAGGTAAGAAATTTCTCATTTTGTGCTGTAAAAAGATCAACATGTATAATTTCGAAAGGTTTAGTTGGAGGGGGAACTATGGAGAATTTCTGCTTAACTGGGTTTCGGTCGTATTTTGCTTGTCCACAAATACTACATTCGTTGATATATTTTGATATACTCTCTTTCATTTTAGGCCAATAATAGCGATGTGATAAAGCAAGGAAACATTCAGTTATACCACGGTGATTTGTTTTTCCTTCGTGGTAATTCCGTATGATTTCTTGCTGTCTTAAATAGTCTTTAACGTTCTCTATCTCTTTTTTTGTTAAGACCATAGTCAAGGCGGAGCTCTTAAACTTATCTTGCATAATCGGTATTATACTGTACATGGCTAGAGGGGGATGGATGAGAATTCCTGTTTTTACTTTGGGATTTACGTATTCCTTTACAGCATTAATTACGTCCTCTTCAAGATTAGACTCTGATAGTTGTACAGTAGTTTTAGTGTGGGTTTCGAAGGGTTTAGACACTATTGGACGTTTTTTAATATCCCCTACGACTACAAAGGATATTTGACGATGGAACTTATTTAGTGGTTCATCAGATATTGGTATTTCTAGTATGGGACTCTCAGCACTGGTGTGTGCTGTTGCCGTTTTAGAATCAATCACTGAAGGGGGTTTCTCGGAAGTGTTAACTGCTAGGGAGTTTGCGTCTTCATTATTGATTTCGATGCGGGACAGAGCGTCTGCGTTAGTGTTTAGCTTACCCTGCTTATAGACAGTAGTGAAATTATACTCACTTAACTTTAATCTCCAGCGGGTTAAACGTGAATTGGGTTCTTTTAAATTCATGACCCATTGTAAGGGCCTGTGATCTGTAACGATTTTGAACTTCCTACCAAATAAGTAAGGGCGGAAGTACTTGGTTGCCCACACAATTGCCAACAGTTCCTTTTCAATTGTGCTGTAGTTAATTTCACTAGTGTTTAATGTGCGGGATGCGTAAGCTATGGGTTTGTCGGTACCTATCTGACCCTGTGAGAGAACGGCACCAATGGCAAGATTAGACGCGTCAGTTGTCAGTATAAAGTCTTTACTAAAGTCTGGGTATTGCAAAATCGGATCATTGATTAAAAGGGTTTTGCATTTCTCGAAACAATTGATATAATTTGGGTCGGTTATGGCAATTTTTGAACCCTTCTTAAGACATTGCGTCATAGGTTTTGTTATGCGAGCAAAGTCTGGAATGAATTTTCTATAATATCCTAACAGACCTAGGAAGCGTTTAATTTCAGTTGCCGTTTTGGGCAGTGGGAATTTTTGGATGGCCGTAATCTTATCCGGGTTAGGTTTAATGCCGTCTTTACTAATGATGTGTCCTAGGTATGCAGTTTCTAATTTTAAAAATTCGGATTTGTTCATTTGAATTTTGAAATTAGATTCTCTGAGTCTCTGAAATACCTTTTCTAAATTGACCATGTGTTCCTGAAGGGATACAGAAAATACGATGATATCGTCGAGATACACCAAACACACAACATTTTGAAGGTCCCGTAAGACGTTGTCCATAACCCGTTGAAAGGTTGAAGGAGAATTCTTTAAACCCATTGGCATGCGGAGAAATTCAAAATGTCCATGCTCGACTGTAAACGCGGTTTTGTGGATATCATCTGGGTTCATCTCAACTTGGTGGAAGCCACTTGCGAGGTCGAGGGTGGTAAAATAGTGGCAGTTACCTAATTTGTCAAGGACGTCCGAAATGTTGGGTATAGGATAGCGGTCATCTATAGTTTTCTCGTTTAATTTCCTGAAGTCTATAACCAGGCGCCATTTGGTTTGTCCGCTGGCGTCGGCTTTCTTGGGAACTACCCAGATGGGGGAGCTCCACGCAGACTGCGAGGGACGTATGATATTTTGTTCTAACATTTTAGAGATTTGATCCTGAACTTCCTGCTTATGTACGAATGGGTACCGGTAACTTTTTGTGTAGATTGGCACATCATCTGTTGTTCGAATAAAATGCTTTACTTGATTCGTGAAAGATAACGGCTCGCCATCAATATAGAATACATCGGCGTACTGAGCGCAAAGTGTTTCCAAATTAGCTTTTTCTTCGGGATTCAAATGGTCCGTACGTAGACGAGACAAAACTTCATTTACGCGATCAGACTGTTGTTTGGTGCGCATGCACTGAACATTGAATAATTCTGCACTAACAGGGCGATCCATAGAAAAGACTACGTAATGACGTGACGTATTTGTTACCTCTACTATACCTCTATTATTTTTTACAGTTGTAACGCAATCACCTATCAAACAATTTGAAACACACTGTTCGGGAATTAAAACATCACCGTCCTCAGAGTTTATAGGAACTTTAACTAATTTAGATGAATTAGCCGGTACTATGTCTTCGTATAAATTACTATTACGTGAGTCATACATTAATAAAGGATTACTAGAGTTACGAGTGACCAACAGCCTGTTTTTCAGGTCAATGTTAGATTCTAGTTTTTCCAATAAATCATAGCCAATTAAACCATCAAAAAAATTATGAAACGCATAAACGAAAAGAGTTATATTACCTGGCTCATTAAATTCTTGAAAACACGGTAAAGTGATAGAATAATCACTTCTGGTGGTAGCGTGAATATTCGTTACCTCAAAAGGATCATAATTACACGGTATATGGGATAAGAACTTTTGTACAACTGTAGGACTAATGAAGGACATGTTTGCACCTGTATCAATTAATAATTTAAGCGGAGGGTTTGAAATTTGTATAAATGGTAGTTGCCTTTGCGTTTGCAGATTAATCTCTATTTTGACTTGTCTGATTTGGGGACCTTCTGAAAATCCTCCTTTTCAGCGGGCGGAATTGGATCTTTTACTTCCTCTACTATAACATAGGAATCTGTAGACTGCGGTTATTCATATGCGTATGCACTCGGGAACGCGTAATCGGGATACTCAAAATATGCTTGGGAATAGTAATCATTATTAACAAAATAATCGCTATAATAGTCATACTGCAACTGGTCACTAAATTCGTTGTAATTAAATTCCCGTGTTCTGAAATAATTTGCAGGTGGCGGATTCCCAGATTTAGACCAGTCATGGGTTGCACGTGGGGTGAATGGTTTGGCCACATAGTGACTTACGCCACTCATAGGTTGCGGAATGTTACTAGCAGCTGGCCTAGGGCCGGGCATTCTAAAAACTTGTCCCTGGGGTGTGTAATTAGGTGGCGGTGAACTAAAGATTTGCTGCGTACGTGTGGGACCGCGATATTGAGGGGGTTGACTTTTCCACATCGGAACAGGTTGCTGTCCCTGAGGCATAAACGGTCGCGATGGTCCTGGCATGTTATACGGCCTAGGGGGCGGAAAATTAAAAGGACGTGGTGTGGGTGGTGCTGCGTGACTCGGTGGCATAGGGCCATAAGGAAATTTAGGACTGACCTGATGCTGAGGCTGCGACTTCCTGTCAGGAGCATGATCGTTGCGCTGCTGCAAATACAACGTATTCATCTCTTCATGCACAAACTCTAAAGCTTTTTCGATTGTATCAGGCCGCATGCAGCGAATGCGAGAACCCAATGGGTCACGTAGACCACGTAGGTAAGATTGTAACGTGAGTTTCTTGTACAAAGTGCGTTTCGATTCAATGGTAGTCGCTATCGTTTCATGCAGGCTGATATAGGTCATAATAGTACTAAAGAGATTTTGACACTGTTCATAAAATTCCTGAGGGGTTGCCGAACCTTGCGTTAAAAGCGCTAAGTCATTATACAAGGATGTCTCATCGCGTTGATCGGCGAAATTATTAACCAAAGCACTTCTAATTCCCTCCCAAGTTTCCGGGATACCATTCGAATTAATCGTACGCGATGCTGGTCCCACTATCTTATTTAAAATTCCGTTTAACAATGCCAAATTAGTTAATTGAAATTCCTGTTCATCTCTTATAAACGTTTCTACTAATTGATCACATAGTTTTATGAATCGAGTTAGTACGTTCGAGTTTCCGTCGAACTCCGGAACCAATCGTAGGGCCTTGTGAACTTGATCCATTGAGTCAGCCATACTCGATATAACTGAACTACTACTATCCTCCTGTTCTGTCTCTAAATTTCTATTAGCGTCTAAAGTACTAATTCTACTATTATTACCTAACATAGGTGACCGAGATTGCCTTGGATGGAAAATCTTGGAAAGATAAAGGATAACAATTAAAGATATAAAAGGAAGCGACTCTAGAGCGATTCTAAAGTACTTACTTGCAATGATTTTGTACCTCCACCGTATCGATGTCTGGATACTCCTCCGTACTGCAGCTCTTGTAGATTCTGGATACTCGAACGGTGCCCGATGGCCACCCGGGTGACTCGCGATCCTAACAATTTTACTCTCGCGAACCGGCCCGCGAGTATCCTACCGACTGCGCCAATTACGAAGGCTGTAGCCGGAGGATTGAAAAAAATACAAAATTTATTTAACTTAATTTATTTTATAGAAATTACAATATTAATTAATAGCTTAGGTAGTCGACGGTTGACCGATGCTGTGTCCAAAGTGACGATTTTACGAAGGCCGCGATGTCCGGTGTCGGGCTGCGTCGCGTTGTGCTGCGTCGGCGCCTCGTGTCCGCGGCTGATGCAATCCGCGCTAACTAGGTAAATGCTTGTCAGCGATTTAGGTGCTATGCGAATATGTAACATACGGAACCCTAAAAATACATATGGGTAGGGTTAAGTAGACGTGTACCTTTAATATACACTAATTTCAACAGTTGTATTTAAGTCCCAGGTGACAGGAGGCGAGCTTATTGCCATCAACCGGGCATAAAGGGTGTATTATAGCATACATAGGTACACCTCTGCTTAACCCTTCGGGGAATAGGCGTGTAGTTATGAGGTTATGTTTACAGAAGGTAATTAGTGTCGCGCGCGCAGCCGTACGCGTCGCATGCTTTTTGCTGTGAACGGTGTGTATACGTTTTAGCGAAATGTCCGCTACAGTTAAGTGTTCGCAATGTAATATTGTGATTAACGAGCTGCTGTCGTTTGTGCAAAATAAGTTATCGGTGATTGATGACGATAGCCTAATTCGAATATGTTTTTCATCTTTTAGTAACGATGACATTAAAGTGTCGAAAACGTTACTTTTCGAATCTGTTTCAACGAACAAAAGAAATATACAACGGAAGCAAAAAGGCAAAGAACATCGTGACCTAGCCGATATAATTGGCCTGTTTAAATCGACTGATCCAGATTTAATTCCGATATTCGTAGCGCGACAACTTGAGAAACTACCCCCAGTCACGTTTGATCATTTGGATGTGACTAAACTTCTCAAAGATCTTACGCTACTCAAGGATGAAGTCCGGGAGCTCAGATCGACCTGTGTGACGGTAGATCAACTGGAAAAAGTAAAATCGGATCTTCAATATGATTTGAAATTTGCATCATTGATTGAGGATGTACAAAGGGAGGGCCACTGTGTGAATTTGAAACGTGGTTGTGGTGAAGGCGGTGTCTCCTTATGTAACTCTTCATATAGGAGTCTGGACGTGTCTAAACATACGTTGTGCAGTCCAGCACCGATGGAAGCATTGAGCAAAGAAGAAAATGTGAACTGTGCGAATAGATCAGCTGATATAAATAATAAGCAATTGCTGCCTATTATTAACGTTGTCGGTGGTTCGCAAGTGCAATCTTCGTCTTCGCAGGAAGCAGGTTCTGCGGCACGTATTCGCTCCCCGGTGCAAACAGCTGTGTCGGTGACGTCACACACAAGGCAAGTCGAGCCAGCGAGTAACCAACATGATATTATGTCGCAAATGCAATCTTCATTGTCGCAGCAAATCGGTTCCACGGCCCATACTCGCTCCCCGGTGCAAACAGCTGTGGCGGTGACGTCACAGAAGAGGCAAGTCGAGCCAGCGAGTAAACAACACGATATGTCGCTTCAAAGGATTGTGGATAATAATGAATGGCAGGTTGCAACGTATCGTAAATCGAAACAAAGATATCGTTTCTCAGGGAAAACTGGGGTTGCTAAAGATGCATTGGGGTGTTTCAGAGCAGCTGAAAGAAAAATACCAATGTTCATTACGAATGTGCATAAAGATTCGGAGACGGTGGATATTGTTAAGCATATTAAATTGAAAACCAACGAGTTAGTGAAACTGGAAAAGATGTCACTTCGTAAGGAGTCTGACCATGACGCGTACAAGTTTTATGTGGCTGAATCAAAAGTGCCAATATTTTTGGACGAGAACATCTGGCCTGAGAATATTATTTTCCGACGTTTTGTGCACTATAATCAGAGACTTGCAAAGGAGAAATCCTTTAAATCCGGCCCTGTACACGACATTGATGATTAGTAAAAATACTTTCCGATTTGCAAGTTTTAATTGCAGGAGTATTAAGCGGTCTATTGAGGGTGTACGAGACTTATGCGCTAATTGTGATATAATTGCGCTGCAGGAGTGTTGGCTACTGCCAGATGAACTGCCTTTGCTTAACAGCATACATAGCGACTTCAGTAGCACGGGGACGTCGGCAGTTGACGTGACGGCTGGAATGCTGGTGGGGCGACCCTATGGTGGGGTGGCCTTGTTATGGAGAAAAGACATATTTAACGACGTGTCAGTCATACCAAGTGATAACCCGCGAGTGTGTGCAATACGTGTTAGTACGAGTGAAAGACCATTCCTAGTGATGAGTGTGTACATGCCCACGGACACAGTGAGTAATCTACCCGAATTCTCCCATTGTTTGGGCTTGGTAAGTGCGATTATTGAGAATAGTGACGCAGAGGCAGTATATTGCCTAGGTGACTTTAATGCGCATCCCGGGGAGTTGTTTTATAATGACTTACTGAGTTACTGTGACGAAAATCATTTTACTTGTATTGATGTAAATATGCTTGGTTTAAGCTCGGAAACACATACGTTCATTAGTGATTGTAACGGGGCAAGGCGATGGTTAGACCATTGTCTTTGCACAGAATCATCTGCACGGACGGTTAGCAATGTTAACGTTAAGTATGATGTTATGTGGTCGGATCATTACCCTTTGCTGATTGAATGTGATCTTAATGTAATCAGGTCTAAATTAACCAGACGTACGCCTAGTAATGTCAATGAAGCTGTGTGGGGGGAGAAAAGTCCGGAGGCAGTTAGTGCTTACAATAGGGAATGTCACCGCCGTCTGCGAGAGATTGACTTCCCAACAGAGTTGTCCGAGTGTTGTGATCGAATGTGTAGTGATCCGACTCATAACAAGGTTATTGATTCCCTATACCGTGATGTTGTTTGCGCTCTTAGGGACGCTGCTATTATTAGCAGGGAGAAACGAAATGGTAGTGGGTCTCGAAAGCGCGTGGTGGGCTGGAACAGACACGTTAGCGAGGCTCATCTGTACGCCAGGCACAGGTTTGGGGAATGGCTTTTATGCGGTAGACCGAAATTTGGTGTGGTGTATGAGGATATGAGTAACAGCAGAAGGGTTTTTAAGTCTAAGTTGAGGTGGTGTCTTAATCACCAAGACCAAATCCGGATGGACATACTGGCCGAGAAACATGCCAGAAAGGACTTTCGTGGCTTCTGGAAGGGTACACAAAGACACAATCCTAGAACTGGCCTGCCGGTGAGCGTTGATGGCGTGTCTGATGATATGGACATTGCAAATATGTTTAAAGATCATTTCTGTGTGAAGCCAATCCATAATTCGCCCGCGCGCGTGAAGGTGATCGATGCTGAATCTGAATGTGCCTTGGAACCTAGTACTAATTTTTCTGCAGCACAGATAGCAAAAGTAATTAAGAGCATGACTAGAGGTAAGTCCCCTGGGCATGACGGGCTCAGCATCGAGCACCTTCAATTTGCAGGACCCCATCTGCCACGTGTTCTTGCGATGTTATTTAATTTCTGCGTGAGGCATTCTTATTTGCCAGAGGAGTTGATGAGGACGGTCGTAGTACCGATAGTCAAGAACAAAACAGGTGACATCTCTGATAAAAATAACTACAGGCCGATCTCATTAGCTACAGTAATCTCGAAGGTATTTGACAGCATGCTTAATTCTCATTTAAGCAAGGTCGTAACTCTGCACGACAACCAGTTTGGTTTCAGGCCCAAGCTGTCCACTGAGAGTGCAATACTGAGCTTAAAGCATGCTGTCAAGTATTACACAGACCGTAATACTGCTGTATACGCCAGTTTTCTTGATCTGTCCAAGGCGTTTGACCTGGTTTCGTACGAAGTGCTGTGGCAGAAACTACGTGACCATAAAATTGCACCTGAAATAGTTACCATCTTCCAGCACTGGTACGGCAACCAGGTCAACAACGTGAAATGGGCGGGAGCTCTGTCGGACTCGTAC
The DNA here is from genome assembly GCA_916614155.1 of Mesoligia furuncula. Lineage (NCBI taxonomy): Eukaryota > Metazoa > Arthropoda > Insecta > Lepidoptera > Noctuidae > Mesoligia > Mesoligia furuncula. Next base: position 33,315,599 of record OU744792.1, on the reverse strand, counting down.
AGGTTGGAGTGCGGGGTGAGACAGGGTGGCCTGAGCTCACCTACGCTCTTCAATCTGTACATGAATGAGCTTATTGTCGCGCTCAGCAGTCGCCATGTTGGATGTCATGTCGATGATGTTTGTTTTAATAACATCAGCTATGCGGACGACATGGTGCTGCTGAGTGCGTCTGTTGGTGGTCTCAGGGAGCTCATAGGCATATGCGAGACGTACGCTCACTCACATGGCCTTAAATATAACGTCGCGAAGAGTGTGCTTATGGTCTTCCAAGCTGGGACCAAAGGTCTGGCGGAGGTTCCTCCAGTCAAGTTGTGCGGCGTGCCCTTGGAGCGCGTGCAATGTTTTAAATACTTAGGCCATATTGTGACGCCTGACTTGAAAGATGACGCCGATATTGAACGCGAACGGAGGGCTCTGTCGGTGAGGGCGAACATGATAGCTCGCAGGTTTGCTCGTAGCTCCAAGGAAATCAAAGTCACCTTGTTTCGAGCCTACTGTACTGCATTTTATACGGGCAGCCTGTGGGTTTCATACACGCAGAAAGCCTACGGTGCCCTCCGAGTGCAATATAATAACGCGTTGAGGGCATTGTTGCGGCTGCCTCGCTGTTGCAGCGCGTCGGGGATGTTCGCCAATGTGCGTGTAGACTGTTTTTATGCCACTATGCGCAGGAGGGCAACCTCGATAGCGGGCAGAGTGAGGGGCAGCGGCAACAGTCTCCTCGCGGTCGTCGCCGACAGGTTAGACGGGCCATTCATGCGGCATTGGTTGGACCTACATGCGCCCATATTTAAGGCATGGGGGAGATAAGTTTTGCATGTATTTATCGTTTATTTTTGTCTTTATTATTTTATTTATTTATTATGTTATTATTCATTAAATTAATCAGTTATTAATATGAGATCTAATCGGTTATGTAATGTTATTTTAAATTATTATGTTTTAAATTATATTCCTTATTTTGTTATTTTACATTTTTATTTTTAAATTATTATTTTAATTGTTAAAGTATTTATTTTGACTTTGTATGAATTTTATGTTATTTAATATTTTTATTTTTTGTGGAATCTGTGTATTTGTAACTTTATGGATATTTTTTGTCTGACTAAATAAATGAATTGAATTGAATTGAATTGAATTACAGGTAATCTGTTTAGAGGTGCTTTGTCAAGCGATAATGTTGCCAGTTAAAAAATAACAAATATTTTTTTGATTCAGCATAAAAATAACTCGAAACATCAATTAATGCTGACTATTAATTGATTTTACTAGCTATTTTAAGTTTTTTTAGGATAAACGCAAACGTTTTGCATTTTAATCACACTAATATTATAAAGGTGAAAGTTTGTGAGTGTGTGTTTATATGTTTGTTACTTCTTCACGCTCAAACGGCTGGACCAATTTTTATAAAATTTGGTATGGAGGTAGCTGACACCCTGGATTAACATATAGGCTACTTTTTATTCCGATATTCCCACGGGGTCGACATTTACGCGGGTGAAACCGCGGGGCGCAGCTATTACTTTATAATTTTAATGTAGCAGCAGCTCGGAGTCTTGATTTGTGTTAAATAGGACTTAGGGCTCTAACACATAAACACGATACGACGTCGCGTCGTGTACGAGGCGGTATCGTTTCATCGTTTGAATGGATTCGTCACTACAATCATATGCCATCATATAAGTCGTAGCACGACTCGACGTCACTCGTATCGTGTGTGTTGTGGCCCTAAGGGCTCTTACCCTTAGGGCCACAACCCACAACACATACGATACGACGTCGCATCAGGTGACACGTTGAATAGTGATACTACGTGAATATAGCGATAATTCCGTAATTTTTTAATGTGAATTTTTTTGATGCACATCGTAGATTTCCACGACACGGCATCGCATCGTGACACGTTGCGACGTCGCGTCACGATGCGATGTCGTGTCTTGTGTACCTATGTCTTTTGGCCCTGGCGTAATTTGGGTGTACTGAAAGAAAAGAAAGAAAATAAAGAAAAGAAAGAAAAGAAAGAAAGAAAAGAAAGAAAATACGTTTATTTGCGGTAAACATGACGCAATAAAGAACATAAACAAAACAAAATAAGAAAGGGTTGGGGGAAACATGCGTCACATATTATAGGTAAACCTCTGGCTAACCGTTCGTGTATTAGAGGCGTGATGTTACATTATGTGTTAATTTTGCGAGGCTTTTCCTGCTAATTTCTTAAAACGCACTTTACACTTTTTTTATTAGGGTTCCGTACCCAAAGGGTAAAACGGGACCCTATTACTAAGACTTCGCTGTCTGTCCGTCTGTCCGTCTGTCTGTCTGTCTGTCACCAGGCTGTATCTCAAGAACCGCGATAGCTAGACAGTTGAAATTTTCACACATGATGTATTTCTGTTGCCGCTATAACAACAAATACTAAAAACAAAATAAGATAAATATTTAAGGGGGGCTCCCATACAACAAGCGCGATTTTTTTGCCCTTTTTTGCTCGATATCAAAAATGGCAACAGGTAGGCACTTGAAATATTCACAAAATACTCAGTTGTATTTTAACTTTAATAATAAATAATAAAATTAAAATAAAATAAATATTTAAGGGGGGCTCCCATACAACAAACATGTTTTTTTCGGCGTTTCTGCCTTGTGGTACGGAACTGTTACGGGGCAAGTTCTAAGTCCCTTTTTAAAAAAAACTATTTTTAACCTTGAAAAGTTTAATTAAAATTTATTAAGTTTTACAAGAAAATTATGATTTTTGTGTGTCCGCCACGAAGTTCAAAGTATGACTGACTCAAATGAATATGTCACAAAATGCGACAACTGTGGGAAACGTTACATGACGCCCATGAGGCGTCAGCGTTTATATTTTATATACTTAGGGCTGTCTTACAATTTATAACAACCCCCCCGATAAGATTGATCATTACGATTATGAGTGATGAGAAATCTAAGATAGAACTTTGAACTTCATTTTGGTTACAACTGAGATAAAGTAAATATAGGAAATAACGTAAATGTAACTATTAGTAAACTTAAGACTACACTAGAATTAGAAATAGGAAATAGTACTAAAACAGTTATAATTCTTAAAACGAGACGTTAGTTATTTTATAAAAATATAGATTACAATTAATAAAGTTATTGCAGAACTACGTCATAACATTACGTCTTAATGGGGTAGGTAGAGATCTGCATGATCCTTGGATATCTTCATCAGAGGATTCTGTAAATTGATTATTTACTGACTGAACTGACTGGATCGTTTGTTTCTTTTTAGTATAACATTGGTTAAACACTTGGATACAATATCGAGGTTTAGTCGAACAAAAAACCTTCCTAGATCTATACAAGAGATAAATAAGGACAACGGTTGAGATAACATATGTTAACGAGAGATAGTGAGTACTATATTTATGTAAGTGAGATGGTTGTTCAATTTTATTTAATTCTTTTTCAAATTCATTCAGATGCACACTTGCTTGTAATAGAGAACTAAAGTCGTTAATATTAGATAACTTTACAAAAGGGAGATGTCGTACTGTTTTATTTATCCTCCGATTGTCGCAGCAATCATCTTCTATAATATTAAAATTAGATATATGATTAGTAACATTAGACGTAACATGGTCGCTAGGCGTAAACTTTAAACTTTTATAGAAAGCTACACAATATTTTGGCAAGGCCAACATGCCTGTGCCGAAAAAAATCTCATCATAATTGTTAGGATCGTTTTCACATGTAATATGAGCCTTTCCGGGCTCTGACTGTACAAACAACCATTTATTATTATTTAACTTGAAAAATACATCGATTGACCCGTGTAACAGCTTAGTATTACAGGAATCTGGCAACGAACTTATAGCTTCGGTTAAGATTATTGTTTCACAAGTTGGAGTCGCGATTGTAGAGTACACGTTTCCTAAAGAACACACATAACACTCATTATGAATCACTTTACACTTGTCCACTGACTCTAATAGTGAGTAGAACATACGATCTATTGTTACAGCCACATAAGGTTTATCGGGAGCAATGAGTACATAAGTGTCAGGTTTGGTAACGTCATAAGGTGCTGGAAGAGGAACATTGTGATAAAGGTTGTATGTTTGTGGAAGGACGAGCGGAATTTTAGTAATAATAATGATCTTATTAAGATGATAATAACAAACTAAATCAGATATGTCTATGATAACGTGTATATTTTCTAAAGATAAGCTTGTAGGAAGTTCACAGTGTTTAGGAAGCTTATCTTTGTGTAGGTCTAGTTCTTGGAATAATTGATAAGGACTAAGTACGGTTGGATGAAGAATGTTGAGCTTGCTAAATAAGATAGCGTTGTTGACGTCATCAATGTCAAAGGACAAGGCCATAGTAATGCTTTCTAAGGAGTTCATTAGCATTATTAAATGATTTTTTATTTCTATCTTATCATTTGAATTAGATAATTGCTCAAATGCTATCCGAATAGTATCCAAATTTTTATTTAATTGGTTTTGATTCTTGTTTACCTTTGACATTGTGTCATTGAAGTTTGAAATAGTAGATTGAATAACGTGAATATTATCTTTCATTAGGTGAGCTAGCTGTTTTTCATCTGACTGTACTTTAGTAATAGCGTCCGAGAACTTTAAGGCATCTTCAGAGTCTAAAGTTCCGAAGATTGATTTTAGAACTGAGCCACCAGCATCAATGAGCCCGCGTTTAAAGCGGTTTGGTTTTTGATTTTCGACAAGGTAAGATATCGACAAGAACTTACGAACATTATTAAGATGTTGATTTTGTAAAGGCGATAGTAGATTAGTACATTCTAGTTGAATTTTACTAGAAGAGCTAGTAACACAGAAATTAGAAACTTCTTTGATTAGGGCTTCAACTTTATCTAGATGCGGCTTTATATGGTTAATGTCTAAGTACGTTACAACATTCCAGTGATCATTCGTGAACTTAACGTCCAATAACTGATCGAAGTATAGGCCTGGACTACCCACGATTGGGGTAACGAATTTGTAGCTCGAAGACGGCTGAAGTAATAACCTGAAATAGAAAGGATTAGGCTAGTCATCTGTTGCAATTTTTATTTCGTCGTAGTGATGACGAACGTATTTTCTATTAATTAAAAGGGTGACCGTATGGTTACCATTGATTTTGACAATTTTAAAAGGGCCTTTCCATATAGGAGACATTGCTTTGTTTTGTTTATGGTGACAACGTAAATACACCATGTCACCTATTTTATATGTCACGGGTTTAGCATGAACATCGAAACGTTGTTTAGATTTTTCCTTAGACAATTGAATATTTTGCAAGGCTTTTTGTCTACTATAATATAACCTATGATTCAGAGCACGAATATAGTCTGTATAGGTATTTAATTCTAAGGTGTCGGCACTTTGAGGCATGTAAGGTTTAAATCCGAATAATAACTCCATCGGTTGAAAACCGGTAGTGGAATGCACATTAGTATTATAAGCTATCATGGCGGTTTGTAAATATAAACTCCAGGTATGCTGATTATCTTCAACATATGATCGCAAGTACTCTTTTAAAGTTGCATGGCTTCTTTCGAGAGCGCCACATGTTTGTGGATGATAAGGAGATGCAAAGATGTGCTTAATGCCGAATAATTTCTCTAATTGTTTTAAAACATCGGATGTAAAGTTGGTCCCTTGATCGGTTATGATCATTCTAGGGATACCTAGATGGGAAATGAAAAGCACGAATTTTTGTGCGGTTTCCTCAGCGGCACATGTTGTCATTGCATATGCTTGCGAATACTTAGTTAAATCGTCTTGCAACGTTAGGATAAACTTATAACGATAGTCGTGAGTTTCGGGTAGTGGTCCTACAACGTCTAGGAATACCTTTTCCATAGGTTTCGTGGCTGTGGATGTGATTATCATAGGAGCACGATTTGTTTGACGCAGTGGTTTGTTTATTTGGCAGGACTTACAATTCTTGACATAGTTTTCTATGTCCTGACGCATGTTTTTCCACCAATAAAGAGTTTTTAACTTATCGTACATGCGAGAAATACCCGGATGTCCTGCTGAAGGTGGGTCATGGTTATCTTTTAATATACGAGAAACTTCTACGGGTGTAGGAAATAGAATGTTATTATGATAAATGTGAACTTTGACACCCGTGTTATGAAATAGAAATCCTATAATATTGTATATTTTGGTAAACGATAACTTCGTGAAAGGGTCTTGGAAATCTGAAATAGCAAATTCTTTTTCTTCTGAATACCATGCGGTAATCATTTCTCGATAATCTCTTAACATATTAAAAATATCTTTATAAGTCATTTCGTCGTAATGATGGACACGTAAGAATAAATGTGTAAAAACGTGTTTTTCATTAGACGTACTTTGAAACGTATATAGTTCTCTTTCCACAGTTCGTATATCAGGTAAGTCTTCATCGAACTTGGATACTTGTAGAATTTCAGAGCAGTAGGGGATCGAATCATCTAAGTCAATGGCAGAAGGGTAGGTAATCATTTTACATTTCGTTTTAAGTAGTGAATCATTATGTTCTTCTATAACAGTGTTGTAGGAGTTATTACATTGTTGACTGATTTGTAAATATTTTTCATAAGTTTCGGAAGTAGAAGGGACACCAGGATCAGTAGTAAGTATTGGGTTACGAGACAAGGAATCGGCGTTACAATTCATCTTGCCCTTTTTATGAACTATTTCGTAATCAAACTCTTCTAACTTTAACCGCCAGCGAACTAATTTTGAACTAGGATCCTTGCAATTAAATAACCACTGAAGCGGTTTATGGTCAGTGACTACAATGAACTTATTACCGTATAAATAAGGTCTAAATGTTTTTGTGCCGAAAATGATGGCTAAGCATTCTTTTTCGGTAGTGGAATAATTACCCTCTGCTTTGTTAAGGGTTCTAGATGCGTACGCGACTGGTAAATCTTGACCAATTTTTCCTTGAGATAAGATTGCGGAAACAGCGAAATTAGAAGCGTCAGTAGTTAATACGAAAGGCTTGGAGAAGTCGGGATACTGAAGAATAGGAGCGGTTGTTATTTTATGTTTTAGCTCATTGAAGGATTTCTGTTGTTCAGGGGACCAAACGAAATTAACATCTTTCTTTAAAAGGCTTGTAAGAGGTTTCGTGATGTGGGAAAAGTTTTCTATGAACCGGCGATAGTATCCCACTAACCCAAGGAACGATTTAATGTCACGAGGCGATTTAGGAATTGGAAAATTTTGGACACAACTAACCTTTTTTGGATCGGGTTTCACGCCTTGATCTGATATTATATGTCCTAGATATTGTACCTCTTTTCTTAAAAACTCACATTTGGCAGGTTGTATTTTTAATCTGTGTTCGCGTAACTTTTCGAAAACTGATTCCAAGTTTCGGCAATGTGATTCGAGGTCGTGCCCGAATAGTACAATATCATCCATATACGTAAAACAGCGGGTCCCTTGTAGGCCACTTAGGACAATATTCATAAGCCTTTGGAACGTGGATGGTGCGTTACGGAGTCCGAAGGGCATTCTAGTAAATTCATAATGACCGGAAGGGACATTAAACGCAGTTTTTTCTGTGTCTTTGACCTTAACCTGGTGGAATGAGGATACAAGGTCGAGTGTTGTAAAATATTTGCTATGGCCTAACTGATCTAAGATATCAGAGATATTCGGAATTGGGTATGCATCACCAATTGTAATTTCGTTTAATTTGCGGTAATCGATAACGATGCGCCATTTGGGCTTACCGGATGCGTCTTGTTTTTTTGGGACAACCCAAATTGGTGCTGACCACGGAGATGTTGAAGGTCGAATTATGTTTTGGTCTAGCATATCTTTAATTTGTTTGTTGACCTCTTCTTTATGGCATTCAGGAAACCTATAACTTTTTACTGCAATCGGAGTTTCGGAGGTAACACGAATTTCGTGTTCTAGAGTATTAGTATGTGTAAGTTTGTCTCCCTCTAAATAGAATACGTCTTGGAACTTAGAACATATATTACGTAAGCGACTTTTCTCTTCCGAATTAAGATGATCGTATCTAATCATGTTTTGAACCTTAGATTCCCGGTCAGATGTATACGGATATGTTGAATTAGAACAGGTTGTATCCGTTGAATTGAGAGAAACAGCGTTTTCATGGGGCTCTATTATCTGCGAGACAGGTTCTAGCGTAATTTTAGGGTTTTTTAATATTATCTCTTGATCTGACGTGTTAAGCACTGATATAGTAGCCTGGTTATTAGAATCAACACAGACTAAACACCTAGAAATGTATAAACGAGGATATCTTTGTAGTTTGACATCTAGCAAAAGTCCTACTTGAATTTCAGGATTTGTAACATCGCAACGAATAAACATTTCGCTCCTAGGAGGAATAATCTTTACAATAGGAGTTGTTTTTAATATGAAATAGTTTAAGGGATTTCCTTGAATTATTAATTTAGAGTCACCGTAACTAATGAGGGCTTTATACCACTCTAGAAAGTCTGAACCTAGGATGCCATCGTACTCTAAGTTAATTTGGTTAACGATATGGAAATAATACGGAACTTCAGTTTCATTTTCTAGTCCCAAAGATAACATAAACTTGCCTTTAGTTTCAGAGAACGAGTCGATGTCATTAATGCCCTTGATTTTTAAAATATGTTTCTCAGTTTTAGGGAATTCAGGTAGGCATTGCTCTTTAATGATGCAGATGGAACTGCCAGAGTCAACTAAAAGACGAATAGGTACTTTCGTATGAGAGGTTTTTACTACAATATACGGCAAGGAAGAACTTGAATTAGGGAAAACATCGTAGATCGTGGAATAACCACCCGGATTTTGGATAAAATGATCTAGTATTCCTTTAGGCGAATTATTATTTTCCATAGAACTGATCATTGACTTTGTAGAACTAGTAACGATTGAGTCATCATTTTTTAAGGAGTTACTAATTGATTTAGTAGAGATAGTAGGGATTGAGTCCTTATTTATTCTCGAATTAGTAATTGTTTTAGTAGAACTAGTAAAGATAGAGTCATTATTTTTAGAGTTAGTAATACGTTTAGATTTAGAAATTGATTTAGTAATTGGGGAATTGGAATTATTAGCGACTTCAGAATTAGTAGTACATTCGTATTTGGAGATAGTATTAGATTTAGAAATTGAAGTCTCTAGGAAAACCTTCCCAAGGTTAGTGCCTGTAGTAACAGAATTACGTCGGCACCGGTTCGTAATCCGATCATTTAGTTTAAATCATCGTCGTCATCGGCAGGTGTTGAAACTTGATTATATTCTACGTTCTTTTCATTTATTATGTTCCCAGGGTTTCCGCGATCGAAGCGGGAATTGTTGAATTGTCTTTTGCGACATTGCGAAATGTCGTGCCCGATATTTTTGCAATATCGGCATATTAACGGTTGGGAACCGGAATTTTGTTGCATGTTATTTGACTGCCTTGATTTAGATGAAAATAGAGCCTTATTTTGATTGTTTTTAAATCTACATTCGAGCTCGGAGTGACCTACTTTACGACAAACTTTGCAAGACGACCTGATAGAGAAGTTGTAGATCTTTTCTTCCTCTGTGGCGGAATTTATAGCGGCATTAAGATTTTTGGGGTCTCGACAACGAACAATAGTACTTAGTCTGGGGTGAAGTCCCAGACAAAACGTATATAGAGCTAGATCTTCCGTCATAGCAATGCGACCTGGAAGTTCCTTTTTTAAGGAATCTGAATTATGGATTTCAGATTGCAGATCTGTCAGGCAGGTTTCAATCCTAAGGGCGTATTGTGCGACGGTTTCATTTGGTAACTGTTTACATGACTGCAACTCCAATAAAAGATGATTATAATGTTTTCTTTCCCCGAAATTCTGCCTTAAGAATGTTCGTAACTCGTTGAAGTCGTCGAATATTTTATTTGAACACGCTATCTGTGCCTTTCCCTGTAATTTTGATATGATGTATTTAAGTAGCAAGGACTTTTGGCTTTCAGCAGCTAGGTCAAGAGCGCTTTGACAATTTGTTAAAAACGCTGACAAAGTTTCACGCTCCCCTTGGTATGGGTTTATAAAGTTACATAAGACTTGGATAGGATATGGTTCAGAGATAGTGGGAGCTATTTGTTTTTTGTCACTTGAATTAGCCATAATAACTGGTGTTTGGATTAATAAGATTAATAACACAGAGTTCAAGGATTTAGGGTTTTAGGAAAACAAGGAGACTTATGCGGCAACAACAAAGATAGAATATTTTACTCACAGCAAGGCGACGGTTTGGAAAACGGAAAGCATCACGGAGACCTCGGTGAGTAGCGCGTTCAGCAGCAGCCCAGACGCTCAGCAGCAGCGGCGAGCAGCAGATGCGTTAGTTAGACGACTCGTTGACGGCGTTGGAAGGGGTTGGCTTAGCTTTAAGCTCACCCAGGCACACGACGAAAGGCTTAACAGATTCGTTGACTGCTTTAGCCAACTCGGAGGGATTCGGCGTAATCACGATCGGATACCACGGTTATAACGTGGTTTTAACGACGCAATGACACACACTGGATAGAGACAGGATAGTGACACACTGGATAGAGACAAGATAGAGTCAGGACTGGATAGAGACAAGATAGAGTCACACTGGATAAATTCACTCTGGATACTTTGCGGTTGATATCGAATAGGTGGGCGGACACGGAACGCGACGAATTTGGTTATTTATAGTTTTCACCGTATTTTGGATAGCCAGTAACGACTTATACTGACTATCCCACTTCTGACACCACTGTTACGGGGCAAGTTCTAAGTCCCTTTTTAAAAAAAACTATTTTTAACCTTGAAAAGTTTAATTAAAATTTATTAAGTTTTACAAGAAAATTATGATTTTTGTGTGTCCGCCACGAAGTTCAAAGTATGACTGACTCAAATGAATATGTCACAAAATGCGACAACTGTGGGAAACGTTACATGACGCCCATGAGGCGTCAGCGTTTATATTTTATATACTTAGGGCTGTCTTACAATTTATAACAGAACCCTTCGTGTGCGAGTCCGACTCGCACTTGGCCAGTTTTTTATTTTTTGTAGGTACGCCAGCACATAAAGCTACCCGAAACTGTAAAATTCTCCCAATCAAATTTGAACCTTATGCTTTAGCGATACAGTTGGAAATCTATTAAATAAATTTGACAGATTGTAGTAGCTTGATGTGCCGTCTGTACTTGTAGTATAGTAAGTATGTTGTGTTGTGTGCCTGTGTTAAATAAATCTTTCTTTCTTTTCTTTTTTAATGTTAAAATATTACCTAAAATAGTTTGTTACATCAATGTAACAAACTATTTACCAAAGTCGAATATCTTTTATCCCTGGAATAAATTTGACGTCTGACAGTTCTAATACGGATAAACTGTCAAAAATTCAAAATTTATTCCCAGTCTATGACTTAAGTCTATGTATAAAAGTATGGTGGAATGCGCCCTTAGTTCTTTATTTTCTGTTGCTTCCCGTAATTTCTGTTGTGTAAACAAACGTTGGTAAATCTAAATAAGTAAATATTAAAAGCTAAGACAATCTTCATTTATACTTCCCTCTTTTCTCTCCACTGTTTCCATTTGCAGTCTAACGATAGTAGGCACCTAGTTACACAAAATAAATAGGTCCAAGCCATAAACAAGTTAGGTACATCGCAGATACGCCATAATATGTACCAGCTAAGTAATAGTTGGCGCTCGTTTGCGCCACCATTGTCAAAGTAATGGCGGGCACCGCTATTTGGCGACTGGATACGAGGTCACATTACACCAAATGGTTAATTAAAATATCTACTGTTATTAGTCCGTGTATCCGAACTGTGAAATCATTTCAGTGGAATGGAGCCATGGAAGAGCGTAAACGGCTGCATTATATTAAAGTAATGCATTTTATAGACTGATTTAAACTTTTTGAGCAGGGTGGCCCAGTGGTCACGACTTACGGGTTGTAGTTTGTGGTTCGAACCTAAGCAGGCACTTTGAATAAATTATTTCATGACCACAGCTTTCCAAACGGTGAAGGAAAACATCGCGAGGAGACCGGCCTATATGTCCTAGAACCATTCGAAATCAGTGACATCCGCCTACCCACACTGATGGGCCTGCGTAGTGGATTATGGTCCACTCCCTCTCCTCGCCTTCCAGCGGTGGGATCACTATAAGCTGATTGTGTATGTTAAACTTTTTATTGAAAGTAAGCACCATCATCTGTGTAAAAGCCAGACAATTTTGTTCTTCTTTTACAAAATTTTCACACCACATGGAATTTTAACGACCTCGTGTCTGAAAACCAATTTCAATGTCAATCTGATGTTAAGGCGGATCACGCACTACAACGCAGCACGGGAGATGGCGCGGGAAACGTAGTCAAATTACCCGCGGGGAAACGCGTTTTCAATGACCCTTTAAACCGATTAAAACCAGAATGCATTATTCTCGTACATAATATTATCTACACATATAATAAAATTGTAGAAAAGTGGTGTCTGTACAATGGAAATATATTAAAAAAAAGTAGCAGGGGTTGTTATTATATCGATGCCGAACCCGAAAATGTAATTAATTTTTTTTTTGTCTGTTTATCTGTTTGTCTGCTGTGTTTGTGCACGCTAATATCAGAAACGGCTTATTTGATTTAGATGCGGTTTTCACTAATACATTGTAGTAAGCTTCACTTAACATTTAGTGTTTATTTCATGTCAATCGGTTCATAAATAAAAAAGTTATGTCAATTTAAAGAATCACGGCGAACATTTGTTAAGGTATTCTATCAGAGTACGTAAACGCCTCGCGCCTGCGCGTCCGTGGCTATATATACAAGGTGTAACGGTGTATGTCGGTTATCTTGGTTCTCCTGCGGATCTCCTCATTCCTGATTCGATCACGCAGGGAAACTCCAAGCATAGCCCTATCCATTGCCCTTTGGGTGTGGTGGTTAGGTACTTGTTGTTATTTTGGTGCTGCCAATGAATAGTATCTATATTTTGCTTCTGATTTGGATTTTAGATGTTATGATAATTTATTTACTTATCCAAAGCATCCCTGGTTCCTGAAAGTCTTTTCCATTTTATTTATAGAAAGCTGTTAACAAAACAATGAAAGTTATAGTGTTTTCTTATTGTTAGTTTGGTCAATCAAATTAGATACAGTTTGGCAATGATTTGATATTTCGTGTCAGCATCATCATCAGGCCCAGGCCCCTCTTGTCCATTGGGCACTCTGGACAAGTGCCCAGGGCCCCACGATCTTCGGGGGCCCCAGCCTGTTTCAATGACAAAATACCTCCCAGATGAATTAGTATGTTTCTCTCATTTTTTCTTATTTACACAGACGCCCCGTGACCTTTATGTGTCCAGGGCCTCCAATAGGTTAAAGACGGCCCTGATCAGGCCTTCCTTCCTGCATTCAGAAAATAAGGGGAAAAAATCGGCACTTTATTCAATATAAAAGTATGTGCGTACCAGTTTCATTAGGTAATGTAGGTAATAGATAGTAAACACTTTTAATTATGACCCTAACAGCTGTAAGTCGGTAGAAACCCTTTGAATGCAAGTCCTGACAATAGTGGCGAGATGTCAAACACGCAAGCACGTAAACTTGGCCCGACAATATCCGACAGTAGCTGTCAACGGCCGACAGGGCGTGTCACACTTCGTGCAAATTAGTGTCGGCCGTGATGCCGCCACAGGCAAACTGACTGCGCTACTGTGGGCTGAATGTGATTTCAATGTCAAAGGACCTCTAAACTGGACATACACGGTTGGTAAAGTAGCTCTACGAGTTTAGTATAATCATCATCATCATTTCAGCAGAAAGACGTCTACTGCTGGACATAGGCCTCTCCCAAAAGGGGGGGGGGGGGTTGCCATAATCGCCACGCTTGGCAGGCGGGTTGGCGATCGCAGTATGGTATGGTGGTGGAATGCATAGAGAACGTTGCTGCCCATTCTCCGGTTAGACCCTTAGTCGCCTTTTACGACACCCACGGGAAGTATGGGGTGGTGCTATTCTTTAAGTCCGGCACCACACACTATAATCAGTCTACTTATAATTGTCTATGTGAGAGGCAGTGCCGGATGATACCCTAAGCAATCCACGCCTGCAGGCCCTCCTATCCACTAGTCACCTCGTATTTTTCCAAAACAACGACGAGCGATTTGTAAAGATTGGGGCACATCTCTAGCTAGAGTGACTTTTGGGTCTTGTAATATCTTGCTGATGGATAAACAGCCTTGCCATTCATGTGCTAGCAAATACTGTTTCGGTGCTGTTTCTGCTTTATGGTGCCCCCCGAGACGTGATGCCCTAAGCAACTGCTTAATTTGCTTATGGGATAATCTGGCACTGGTGAGAGGGGGTGGACCATAATCCACCACGCGTGCCCAGTGCGGGTTGGGTCACATGTCTTTGAATTTTTGGTTCTAGGACATGCCGGTTTCCTCACGATGTATTCCTTCATATCTACTTTGAGAGCAGTGGTGATGGAATAATTTACAGAAAGTAAAGTGCCTGCTTGGGTTTGAACCCACGACCGCCAACTCGGAAGTCGCGGCCGTTACCACTGCGCCACCACTACTGTCGAACTCACTACCTAATAACGAATAATTCAACAAAAGCTTGATTCAAAAATTATGTTAAAACCTAAGAAGAGTCTATTGTAAAAGAGCTAAAAAACACTGCAACGTTTGTTTTCTCACTTTTCTTTTTGTAGCGGGAACGGGACAGCAATTAGAACACTTGTTTCACTATTGTAGCACGAGGATTAATTCGTGTGACCAAATTAAAGGAACTTATGGGTTCTGATGCAAACTGAAATTACCTGCAACTCAAATTATGGTGTGTATTTGGAATACTTTTTACTAACAAGGCTCAAAAAAATAGGTGGCTCGTTTAGATGCCAATGTATACGCTTTTATAATAAGCTACCAAGCCACGTTCAAGATCTAAGCCTCAATAAATTCAAATCATTCATTAAACGTAAGTTGTGCCAGAAAGCCTTTTATACAGTTAAAGATTATATTGAGGACAAAAAGGCTTGGGATTGAGCTGCTTCACATTTCTGCATTTTGAACGTCCTTTTTTTTTTATATACACATTGACATTAATGATTTTTTTTAAACAATGACATTTGCTTACTTTGTAAAGTATTACATTATTTTATTTATTGTGATTTGTGAATGTGAAGACGATGTGGGTCATTTTGTTACTTTTATATATTTTTTTTATTATTCTTTCTGTTCTGTTTTTTTTTTTCTCTTGGTCTGGCAGTTTGAGTAATTTATGTGGCCTACCCAAATGTCCTTTCTTTGGTATTGTTCGTCGAATCGTTGAGCTCCTTAAGTCTTGAGTTGAGCTGCACGATTTCTGACAAATGCGTGCACTGACTGGACAGGTCCTCTCAATCTGTGTGGTTCTTTCTTCAAAAGACCGTCTCAGACATCGATCTACATCAGTCATGTCAAAGATACGGCCCGCGGGCCAAGTCCGGCCCTCGGGCCATTTCGATACGGCCCGCGATCACAATATATCACAGATAAATGAATCTTGTTTTTTAGAGATTTTAGACTGCACTCAATGCCTCTACGCAGGTTTAAAAATACGCGCGCTTTACTTAAAAGTAATTTCAAGAGTAGCGCCTTACAAGACGAGTGAGAGAGTGTTAGTTATGTTTTTCTCTCTCTCTCGTGCGCGCGCGAAGTCGTCTTCTATTTCGTCCGTGCAGCTAACGCATACTGCGCCCCTCCCCCGCGCACTCTTGTTGAAGTCTTTGTTACGAGCAGTCGCGTCAAGCCCCCAAACTGGAACGGGCCGGGGCTGCCTTCAAGCGGCTCTTGCCCAACCTGAGGGGGCCAAACGCCTCCTGCCGGAGGCTTTACGCGGGGGTCGTGCGGTCCATGGCCCTATACGGGGCCCCGGTGTGGGCGCGTTCACTGCGGCGGCGAGCCGCCCACTACCTGAACGCGCCCCAGAAGGTGGTAGACATAAGGGTTATCCGGGGCTACCGCACGATCTCGGGCGAGGCGGCAAGCCTCCTTGCCGGACTGCCGCCATGGCATCTGAGGCGATAGTCCTCGCGCGCCTGTATGAGTGGCGCGCGGAGGCACTACGCCGGGGGGAGGATCCGCTTCCGCGGCAAATCGCTGCGGAGCGGACGGATCTCCGGCGCGATCTCATGGCGGCATGGAAAGAGCGACTGTCGCAACCCAGCGCAGGGCACGCCGCGATAGCGGCGATAAGACCCCTCTTTGAGGAGTGGCTAGAAAGGCCCCACGGCGCCCTCACCTACCGCCTGTCGCAGGTCCTCACCGGACACGGAAGTTTCGGGAGGTTCTTGCACATCATCAGGCGGGAGGAAACGCCCGGGTGTCACCATTGCCAGGATCGCCCAGAGGACACGGTGGAGCACACGGTGGAGGTCTGCCCCGCTTGGGCGGAGCACCGCCGTGTCCTCGTAGAGGCGATCGACAGCGACGGCGACCTCTCGCGTCCGGCTCTGGTGCAAGCCATGGTCCGGGGCGAGAGGGAGTGGGAGGCAGTCACCTCCTTCTGCGAAGCAGTCATGCTAGCGAAGGAGTTGGCGGGACGGCTCAGGGAGAGAGCCTCCCGTCCCAGCCGCCGCGGGAGACGCCGCGGGAGACGCTCCGGGCGTCGGGAGCCGCGTGACGACTCCCGGCCACCGTAGGCGCGGGCCTGCGGGCGGAGAGTAATGGGTAGCTCACCGTCCGATCAGGACCGGGCCCGTGCCGGACGGCGCGTACGTGTTCCACGCGCGCCTCAAAGAGATGTCAGCATCGGGCCCCTTAGGGCCGAAGCCTGCCGGGTCAGCGGGATTGTCCGAAAGGGTTACCGCTGGCCTGGAACATAAAGGGCTAAGGAAGGAACACGGGTGGGTTTTAGTCATTAAGAGTCTGACACTCCCTTCCGCTCCACCCAGAGCGGGAGGAGTCATTTGATGATTTCCCATCCGCAAAAAAAAAAAAAGTATCCGGATCCTCGAGCTCAAAATAATTGCCCTCTTACTTTTGCTATGATTTGTAACAACAATATAATAACTAAATAAATAAAGATGGCTAAATAATTCAGTATGTTTTAGTTTTTTAATTTGAACCTGGCCCGCCTACACATTCTAAATCTAATATATGGCCCTCTGCAAAATTGAGTTTGACACCCCTGATCTACATGGTCTTCATATAACCTGACCAAGATTATGTCTGGACTTTAAAAGAGACTGTGACCTCTGAGTTTGTTTCGGCCTTTCTTCTCAGAGTAGTCAGATAGGAAACGCCGACCTCATCTAGTTTTAAAAAACCATGATTGACGTGTAAAAGTGTTTGTACAAACCTACTTACAAAAATAAAATCATTTATCATTTTCTATTCATAAGTTCTATCGGACTATGAGAGTGAGAGAAAATAAAATGTCTAGCGTCCAGAGCAAGCTTCGCTGAGATGGAATCTGTAATCTATTCATAAAGCTGTTCACTGTGATGGTCTTCAAGAGTGAAAAAAAGGGAGGCCACACACGATATCCAAAAGTTGAAAGGTGTGTGGCCACCTTAACCTATGTGTCCCTGTACCTTTAGGGTTCTGTAGCCAAATGGCAAAACCGGGCAAGAGCGAGTCGGACTCGCGCACCGAGGTTTCCGTACCATCATATTATGTTTTTAAATTTTCATCGACGAGGCCTATATTTGTCAGAGAATTTTTTTTACACTGTGCACTGCGGTGTAGAATATTGCAGTTTTTTGTCAGCGCCATCTCAATGTAACTTTTGTTGATGATTTCTGAAAAAGTGTGCTATTTAAAGACTTTGTTTTATTTTTCCTGTAATCTTTACATAATCTTCTATCACATAGAATAATTTCAGATTTTTCTCTTTGCAAACTTTGGAGATAAGAGGGGAACGGTATTTTTTTTTTACATTTTTCATCAAAACTTGAAAACTATGCGGCCTATGAAAAATGAAAAAATATTTGAGAATATCCAAACTGCGCTCTTTCATATGATACCCCACATGCCCTAGTAGCCCCACTTCGAATTTTTCAGACCCCCTTTCAGTACCTGCTGCAAAAAATATACATATATTTTTATTTCTTTCTTATTTGCAAAATAGTTGGGCAAACGTTATCTAAACCTATTCCAAATTTCAAGTTGATAGCATTAGTAGTTCTTGAGATATCCAGCTGTGACAGACAGACAGACTGAGTCTCACCAGTACGGAACCCTAAAAACGGAACCTCTGTAGCCGGAAGATGAAAAAAAAACAATGCAGATATGCGAGTAAGTATTGCTGGATCCATAGATTAATTTAAAAGAATACTTATATAAGGTCCCATTAAAATAGGTGGACAAACTTTTACGAACCATTCAGACCACCAAAATAAGGACGATGGTAAAAAAATATAAAAGAAAAACGCATAGATACTTACAAGAAAAATAAAATCAGCTAACGAAAATACACTAATGTCGCGGCAATTTATTAGTTTAGGTCAAAATAAAATCACTTTAATCAGTGTTTTTTTTTTGCTTGGATATGTTTAGTTAGACGTACTGAGCGCTGTGTTAAAATTTGTCCATCTATTTTAATGGGACCCTGTATAATTGTTTCTAAGTGACTTTGCTATTTAAGTCTTTTTGTGATATTATTAATTTCAACCGCAAAAAATAATTACAATGAAATATAAACAAAACTTATTTTTTCGCCCGGCAAAATCAACGCAGTTCATACGTAAATAAGCATCCCAGCTACGGAACCATTCACTGTGTGTGGTCCGACACGCACTTGGCCGGGTTTTATTCAACGTACCTCCGACTTGCGCTGCTAGTACTTAAATCTAATTGTGTACAGTTTGTCGACTTCGTTTGTTAAACACGGATTTCGTTGTTGGCGGCGGGAGATTCGTCGAGCGTTTGAGTTTTTATGTTGTGTGCAGAAATAAAATTAGTTTCCTGCAGAAATTAGAGGAGAATTGCTTGTAAACGTACCTACATAACGGTTTTCGGATTTTTTCCTTTACTTGTGCTACATGATCTTGCTTCTTGCCAAACATGATTCTAGGTCAAGTCGACGGAAAGTACGAGTACCCTATAAATTTTGATTCCCTTGAGAGTGTCGAAATATACGTTTTTTGCGGCTTAGTGTCTAAACACACTATGCCGAAAGTACGCGACCGAAGTTCGGCATGAGTACGCCTGCAATGCTATTTAAATTACCGACGACACATTATGCCGAAATTACGTTGCGTTATAGCGTACAGCCGAACTTCGGTCGGGCGTAAGTTCGGCGGCAATTCGGCAGCAATGTTAACTGTAGAGCACACATTATACGCGACCGAAGTTCGGTTCGATTGCCGAAGAAGATCCGGGGCGGAGAGCAGCGGGACGCAGGCATGCTCGCGCCCCGCGTGTGCGCAACTGAATTTCAGCCGCGTAAGTTCGGCACTTATGGTGTGTCATATCAGCCGAATACCTCAGAACGTAAAATCAGCCGCGGAACTTCGGTCGCGTACCTTCGGCATCGTGTGTTTGGACCCTTAAACAGCCGTATCTTTTTATTACGTTAACTTAGAAGTTTGATTTTTTCACAGCTTCATGGGACTATAGACTTGAGTAGATGGTTTTAATTTCAACTCGATAACTCCACGCGTTCCCGAGATAAAGGGTCTTAACAGACAGACGGACAACAAAGTTCCTATAAGGGTTCCGTTTTTACCTGTTGAGGTACGGAACCCTAAAAATACATATGGGTAGGGTTAAGTAGACGTGTACCTTTAATATCCACTAATTTCAACAGTTATATTTAAGTCCCAGGTGACAGGAGGCGAGCTTATTGCCATCAACCGGCACAAAGGGTGTATTATAGCATACATAGGTACACCTCTGCTTAACCCTTCGGGGAATAGGCGTGTAGTTATGAGGTTATGTTTACAGAAGGTAATTATGTAGGTAAGGTAAGTAACGCGCAGTTTTTAATTTGGAAACTGATGTTTATCTGTAGCGGTATCTACAACGCCACATGCGAACTACACGTCATACTGACGTCACGCCAAATCCTGCATCTCGCAAGCAGAGTTTACCGCGCAACTAGCTCATATACAACGGCCTGACATGCATCATTGGGCAGTTGCCCTTGCCCGCCAGACACAACACCCGTCTGGTCGGAGGATCCTCCCTTTTCTATAGAGTATGAGTGAACTTTACACCCTGTTCCCCATACCTCTATATTATATCTGACAACGAATCCTTCCACCATGTATGGTACCGCCAGTTAAATAGGTAACTCACCCTGTATATAAAAGGTTCATGAAGTGTGTAATGGCCGTTGACAAAATTAATAATCTCGAAGAGGGTGTGAGCGTTCCAAATGATAGCATTATGCGCTATTATTCGGATGATGAAATTAATTACGTACCTACATTAAATTTACATATTTTCTGCTGTGTCGGACTGAGCTGTTCTATAGAATTGAACGAGGTACATTAGAGGTAATCTGTTTAGAGGTGCTATGTCAAGCGATAATGTTGCCAGTTAAAAAATAACAAATATTTTTTTGATTCAGCACAAAAATAACTTGAAAAATCAATAAATGCTGACTATTAATTGATTTTACTAGCTATTTTTAGATTTTTTAGGATAAACGCAAACGTTTTGAATTTTAATCACACTAATATTATAAAGGCGAAAGTTTGTGAGTGTGTGTGTTTATATGTTTGTTACTTCTTCACGCTCAAACGACTGGACCAATTTTGATAAAATTTGGTATGGAGGTAGCTGACACCCTGGATTAACATATAGGCTACTTTGTATCCCGATATTCCCACGGGGTCGACATTTACGCGGATGAAACCGCGGGGCGCAGCTATTACTTTATAATTTTAATGTAGCAGCAGCTCGGAGTCTTGATTTGTGTTACATAGGACTTAGGGCTCTAACACATAAACACGATACGACGTCGCGTCGTGTACGAGGCGGTATCGTTTCATCGTTTGAATGGATACGTCACTACAATCATATACCATCATATAAGTCGTAGCACGACTCGACGTCACTCGTATCGTGTGTGTTGTGGCCCTAAGGGCTCTTACCCTTAGGGCCACAACCACAGATATAGATATACCTAGATAACGCAAGTATCACAAACTGTATGAAAACCAAGCGTGCCATATTTTTGACTACCTACTATGACGTCACAAGCTCGCGCTCTCGCTCACACTTACCCAGCCAGCAGTACAAAGGACTGAGCGCGAAAGGGGCGGCTTACGATTTGTAATCATAAGTTGGTGCAATTTTTGGCACGCGAAGTAGTTACTCTTGCGTTATCTAGGTATATCTATATCTGTGGCCACAACACATACGATACGACGTCGCATCACGTGACACGTTGAATAGTGATACTACGTGAATATAGCGATAATTCCGTAATTTTTTAATGTGAATTTTTATGATGCACATCGTAGATTTCCAAGACACGGCATCGCATCGTGACACGTTGCGACGTCGCGTCACGATGCGATGTCGTGTCTTGTGTACCTATGTCTTTTGGCCCTGGCGTAATTTGGGTGTACTATAGAAAGAAAGAAAATACGTGTATTTGCGATAAACATGACGCAATACAGAACATAAACAAAACAAAATAAAAAACTGGTTAAGTGCGAGTCGGACTCGCACACGAACGGTTCCGTACCACAAGGCGAAAACGCCGAAAAAAACACGTTTGTTGTATGGGAGCCCCCCTTAAATATTCATTTTATTTTGTTTTTAGTACTTATTTGTTGTTATAGCGGTAACAGAAATACATAATTTTTGAAAATTTCAACTGTCTAGCTATCGCGGTTCTTGAGATAGAGCCTGGTGACAGACAGACGGACAGACAGCGAAGTCTTAGTAATAGGGTCCCGTTTTTACCCTTTGGGTACGGAACCCTAAAAAGGGTTGGGGGAAACATGCGTCACATAATTATAGGTAAACCTCTGGATAACCGTTCGTGTATTAGGGGCGTGATGTTACTTTATATTGTGTTAATTTTCCGAGGCTGTTCCTGCTAATTTCTTAAAACGCACTCTCACTTTGTTTATTTATTTTTTGTAGAGACATCAAGCTACCCGAAACTGTAAAATTTTCCCAATCAACTTTGAACCTTATACTTTAGCAATAAAGTTGAAAATCTATTGAAGAAATTTAACAGATTGTAGTAGCTTGATGTGAGTCTGTACCTACTTATAGTATAAGTAAGTATGTGTGTTGTGAGCCTGTGTTGGATAAATGTAATTTCTTTCTTTCTTTTCTTTTTTAAAGTTAAAATACTTATAATAGTTTGTTACATTTAGTTCTTTATTTTCTGTTGCTTCCCGTAATTTCTGCAGTGTAAACAAACGTTGGTAAATCTAAATAAGTAAATGTTAAAAGCTAAGACAATCTTCATTTATACTTCCCTCTTTTCTCTCCACTGTTTCCATTTGCAGTCTAACGGTAGTAGGCACCTAGGTACACAAAATAAATAGGTCCAAGCCATAAACAAGTTAGGTACATCGCAGATACGCCATAATATGTACCAGCTAAGTAATAGTTGGCGCTCGTTTGCGCCACCATTGTCAAAGTAATGGCGGGCACCGCTATTTGGCGACTGGATACGAGGTCACATTACACCAAATGGTTAATTAAAATATCTACTGTTATTAGTCCGTGTATCCGAACTGTGAAATCATTTCAGTGGAATGGAGCCATGGAAGAGCGTAAACGGCTGCATTATATTAAAGTAATGCATTTTATAGACTGATTTAAACTTTTTGAGCAGGGTGGCCCAGTGGTCACGACTTACGAGTTGTAGGTTGCGGGTTAGAATCCCAGCAGGCACTTTATAGAAATTATTTCATGACCACAGCTTTCCAAACGGTGAAGGAAAACATCGCGAGGAGACCGGCCTATATGTCCAAGAACCAAAAATTCGAAAGCAATGACATCCGCCAACCCGCAGTGGGCCCGCGTGGTGGATTCTCAAAGCATTGGGATCGCTCTAAGCTGATTATGTATGTTAAACTTTTTAATGAACGTAAGTACTATCATCTGTGTAAAGTAAGTACCATCATCTGTGTAAAGTAAGTACCATCATCTGTGTAAAGTAAGTACCATCATCTGTGTAAAGTAAGTACCATCTGTGTAAAGTAAGTACCATCATCTGTGTAAAGTAAGTACCATCATCTGTGTAAAGTAAGTACCATCATCTGTGTAAAGTAAGTACCATCATCTGTGTAAAGTAAGTACCATCATCTGTGTAAAGTAAGTACCATCATCTGTGTAAAGTAAGTACCATCATCTGTGTAAAGTAAGTACCATCATCTGTGTAAAGTAAGTACCATCATCTGTGTAAAGTAAGTACCATCATCTGTGTAAAGTAAGTACCATCATCTGTGTAAAGTAAGTACCATCATCTGTGTAAAGTAAGTACCATCATCTGTGTAAAGTAAGTACCATCATCTGTGTAAAGTAAGTACCATCATCTGTGTAAAGTAAGTACCATCATCTGTGTAAAGTAAGTACCATCTGTGTAAAGTAAGTACCCTCATCTGTGTAAAGTAAGTACCATCATCTGTGTAAAGTAAGTACCATCATCTGTGTAAAGTAAGTACCATCATCTGTGTAAAGTAAGTACCATCATCTGTGTAAAGTAAGTACCATCATCTGTGTAAAGTAAGTACCATCATCTGTGTAAAGTAAGTACCATCATCTGTGTAAAGTAAGTACCATCTGTGTAAAGTAAGTACCACCACCTGTGTAAAGTAAGTACCATCATCTGTGTAAAGTAAGTACCATCATCTGTGTAAAGTAAGTACCATCATCTGTGTAAAGTAAGTACCATCATCTGTGTAAAGTAAGTACCATCTGTGTAAAGTAAGTACCATCATCTGTGTAAAGTAAGTACCATCTGTGTAAAGTAAGTACCATCATCTGTGTAAAGTAAGTACCATCATCTGTGTAAAGTAAGTACCATCTGTGTAAAGTAAGTACCATCATCTGTGTAAAGTAAGTACCATCTGTGTAAAGTAAGTACCATCATCTGTGTAAAGTAAGTACCATCATCTGTGTAAAGTAAGTACCATCATCTGTGTAAAGTAAGTACCATCATCTGTGTAAAGTAAGTACCATCATCTGTGTAAAGTAAGTACCATCTGTGTAAAGTTAGTACCATCATCTGTGTAAAGTAAGTACCATCTGTGTAAAGTAAGTACCATCTGTGTAAAGTAAGTACCATCATCTGTGTAAAGTAAGTACCATCATCTGTGTAAAGGAAGTACCATCATCTGTGTAAAGTAAGTACCATCATCTGTGTAAAGTAAGTACCATCATCTGTGTAAAGTAAGTACCATCATCTGTGTAAAGTAAGTACCATCATCTGTGTAAAGTAAGTACCATCATCTGTGTAAAATAAGTACCATCATCTGTGTAAAGTAAGTACCATCATCTGTGTAAAGTAAGTACCATCATCTGTGTAAAGTAAGTACCATCATCTGTGTAAAGTAAGTACCATCATCTGTGTAAAGTAAGTACCATCTGTGTAAAGTTAGTACCATCATCTGTGTAAAGTAAGTACCATCTGTGTAAAGTAAGTACCATCATCTGTGTAAAGTAAGTACCATCATCTGTGTAAAGTAAGTACCATCATCTGTGTAAAGTAAGTACCATCATCTGTGTAAAGTAAGTACCATCATCTATGTAAAGTAAGTACCATCATCTGTGTAAAGTAAGTACCATCTGTGTAAAGTAAGTACCATCATCTGTGTAAAGTAAGTACCATCATCTGTGTAAAGTAAGTACCATCATCTGTGTAAAGTAAGTACCATCATCTGTGTAAAGTAAGTACCATCATCTGTGTAAAGTAAGTACCATCATCTGTGTAAAGTAAGTACCATCATCTGTGTAAAGTAAGTACCATCATCTGTGTAAAGTAAGTACCATCATCTGTGTAAAGTAAGTACCATCATCTGTGTAAAGTAAGTACCATCATCTGTGTAAAGTAAGTACCATCATCTGTGTAAAATAAGTACCATCATCTGTGTAAAGTAAGTACCATCATCTGTGTAAAGTAAGTACCATCATCTGTGTAAAGTAAGTACCATCATCTGTGTAAAGTAAATACCATCTGTGTAAAGTTAGTACCATCATCTGTGTAAAGTAAGTACCATCATCTGTGTAAAGTAAGTACCATCATCTGTGTAAAGTAAGTACCATCATCTGTGTAAAGTAAGTACCATCATCTGTGTAAAGTAAGTACAATCATCTGTGTAAAGTAAGTACCATCTGTGTAAAGTAAGTACCATCATCTGTGTAAAGTAAGTACCATCATCTGTGTAAAGTAAGTACCATCATCTGTGTAAAGTAAGTACCATCATCTGTGTAAAGTAAGTACCATCATCTGTGTAAAGTAAGTACCATCATCTGTGTAAAGTAAGTACCATCATCTGTGTAAAGTAAGTACCATCATCTGTGTAAAGTAAGTACCATCATCTGTGTAAAGTAAGTACCATCATATGTGTAAAGTAAGTACCATCATCTGTGTAAAGTAAGTACCATCATCTGTGTAAAGTAAGTACCATCATCTGTGTAAAGTAAGTACCATCATCTGTGTAAAAGCCAGACAATTTCGTTCTTCTTTTACAAAATTTTAACACCACATGGAATTTTAACGACCTCGTTTCTGAAAACCAATTTCAATGTCAATCTTATGTTAGATTCCTCTTATTACATTTTGGTACTGTGCGCACAGCTTTTTTTTTTTTGGTCATAAATGGCATCTCGCAGTTTAATCTATGAGTTTGTCGTCTTCTTAACCAGGATTGCCTGTGAATGCCTCAATAAATTAAGGACTCCAGCTAGGGCGAGCGCGCATCGACGGCGCAGTGAAATTTAGAGTACTTAGGTACTTTTATTTTATTTATAAAAAATTTCACATAATGTTTTTTTTAAATTGGTATTGTTTATGCAATTATTGAAGACTATTTTGGTATAAATACTACGTGAAAATGATGTACAAGTTCGGAGATATTCAGACTTGTTTCCAGTAGAAAATTGAATTAGGTCCAGTATTTTTTTCTTTATTTATAAGGCATATAACAAAAATGTATTCTATTATTATAAAAGTATATGGTATACGTGATATGAAAAAAAATGTTTCGATGGATTATATTCAACAGAAACTACAGATTAGAGCTCTCAAATCAGCTGTCCATGAGTTTTTGCCTAAACATGCATCAGGAGAACGGCTATTGCTAAATAAATAGACAAATAAAAAAAAAATCGCTTTATTATTATTGTAGAAGAGAAAACGAACTACCAATTAATTGCTATTTTTACCAATCACCGAATAGTATTCAATTTCAACGAGGAAATCATGCATCTATGCACATTTTTGTAAGAGGCCCTCTTAAGGTGGATCACACACTACGACGCAGCAGGCAAGATGGCGCGGTAAACGGAGTCAAATTCCCCGCGCGGAAACGCGTTTTTAATGAAACCGATTAAAACCAGAAAGCATTATTCTCGTACATATTATCTATACTAATAATAAAAAGGGCCGAGCCAAAACAAAACAACGTTAGAAAGAACGCTAAGCGGAAAACGAAGTAGTAGCGCGGGCAGTAACACAACAACAAGACAAGCAATTTTACGCGGACCAAGTCGCGGGCAGAAGTTAGTAAACGGTAAAGTTCAAGTCAACTCGCAATTCAGCGACAAACAAAGTCATAAACGGGTCAAGAGTATTAGAGCAATAGAGTTTGTTTTTACTTTTTTGACTGATTGAGACTGCGATTAGAATTTGAATGTTGTTATAAATACGAGATTGTCTCTACGGAGAAAGTTCTAAATTCGGCAAATCTTTTTTTTTTACCAACTTCAAAAAGGATGAGGTTCTATATCTTCGGCAATTGTGAATTGATTTCGAAATTGCTAAAATTTTATCAACTTGCTGGGTAGTTTTTGAGTTAGCTTCAATAATACGTATTTTTTTTAACTTAGTTTATACGAGTTGATAATGTTATAAGAACTTCCTGTCACTGATATTTACATAGCAAGTAGTGTGTTATACGTATTTGTGTGAGGTACAACGTACAACTTAAAAGTGCAAAATAAAAACTTTGTTACCAAATAAAAAAACCGATTCCCAAAAAAAAACACTACCTACACAGTGAAAAACAACTTTAATTTCGGAAGTCGGTGTCTTTGGTTTCGCATTTTCGTTTTTTGCCACCAAATTTCGATAGTTTTTTTTTTGGAAGTTAGTAAGTAGTTTTTTTTTTTTTGTAAAGACCCAGCATCGCGGCAGGCCCAGACGGAGATGGCGGGATAAGCTGGACTCCTTTAATAAAGATTGGTCCTTTGCAGCTCTGGACAGAGAGAGGTGGAAAGAGACCAGAGACGACTTTGCCCAGATATTATGGGACATCAAAGACAAAAAAAAAGTATTTTAAATAACCGATTAGGTAAATCCTTTCACTACTTGAGTTAAAATATTGATAAAGTGTTATGTTTTGTCACGTAGAAACTTAATAGCATTGCGCTAAAGAACTTAAGTGGGGCTAATAAGTACCTAGATGTCTTTACACTTGAGACAATTAAACACTTAGCGTAAGTCTTCGACATGGAACTTGAATTTAGTGAGCGGATAGCGGTAATGAAATCGCATGATTACGGTTTTAGAAACGTAATTTACATTGTATTTTCTATTTTGTTTTGTAGGCTGTATGTAAGTAGTGAAAATATAGATATTGACAACTTTTTTGGCCACCATTTTTATTTGGTGCCCTATTTTACGGTTCTTTAAATATCCGGAAAATATCTGGTACCTAATAAAAAAAAATATAAATTAATCTTAATTAAAAGTTGTATTACCTTCGGTAGTGGTCAAAATATCAAAAATCTAAATATTTAGATTTCTGTGGTGTTAGCCCAATGGTAACAACCCCGACTTATGAGTTGTAAGTTGTGGGTTCGAACCCAGACAGGCGCTTTACTTTGTGTAAATAATTTCATCACTACTGCTATCAAAACGGTGAAGGAAAACATCGTGAAGAAACCGGTATGTGCTAGAACAAAAAAATCGAAGACATGTGACATCTGCCAATCCGCACTGGGCCCGCGTGGTGGATTACGGCCCACTCCCTCTCACCGAGAGGAGGCCTGTGTCCCAGCAGTGGGAACTTTATAGGCTGATTATGGTTCTTACCTGCCAAAAAGAGTAACCTCGATAAAGTGGATATAAGACAGAGATTAAAACAGAAGACGAACTAGCAGGGGATCGAGGAGGGGGATGGAGGGGGGGCTCAGGGGCTCAGACCGGAATAAATCAGTATGAATTACTTACTTGAACTTTCTGTAAAGGAACCCGTCGTCCGGGTAGCGTACTATGAAACCATGAATTAATATATCCAGAAACCATCTCGTGGTACAGAGCACCGGCAATGGTCAATGGTCTCTGTGGTAAAGGTACGACTGAAAAACTACAGTTAAATTAAGTAAGTGTAGTTAGTTAAATTGTCTGAATATGTTGCTCAAATGCACAGCTTTTCACAAGCAGATTTTCATTACAGAGCTCCCGTTTTGGGTGCCTCAGTGGTGTCGCAATACGCGTCCAGGTGACTAGATATTTCTGCTACATTCCAGCTGTCACAGCGATGTCCACAGACATCATGAACTTTGAAAGAATTCTATCGCAAAACTTCTTTGTAGAGTCCGTTTCACGAAAGAAGTCCCGCGGCAATAAGTGGAACTAATAATTATTATATAGTTAGCAACACTCCTACACCACCCTCCTACCTCAGACACTTCTCTCTATTTAAGGTTGTTCATTTAATCACCCAGTGCCTCTATTAAGATGGCGAGATACATAAATCAATCAATATTTAGGATTCCGTCGCACGCCAGTGGCGCCATTTCTACGAGACTTCTTTCGTGAAACAGACTTTAGGTACATATCCTCTGAAATGACCACCATAAACAATATTTTCCAGCTTCAAAATCCTTTTAATTCCAGCGTAGAGAATTAATGAGTGCTTTACAGCGACACAGCGCTTTACGGCCGATGTGCTCTAAGTGGACCAGACAGGTAACTCTGCTACACTGGCTACAGTTTTACGCCCAGTTGCCGCCAACATATGGGCCCGCTGAGACTTTAGAATGAGTACTCACTGCGGGATACTGAAATACTTAGTAGGCTGTTTTTAGAGTGACTTTAGATTGTTTTATTCCTGAGTAACTGTGTAGACAGTGATTTGCCAGATTTTAGTTTATTTCTAAAGAGAGACGTATAAGCTTTTGTGAGATTTGGAGGGGTTCGTGCCTAAATAATAGCAGCCGCATGGGTCGATCGATCAAATTAAGCTACGCTTGCCGAGGTTTGTCCGGGGATGGGTGTCTGGGTGACCATCTTTAGTTAGGTATATAGAGATATGAGGAACAGGGTTTAGCGATCACTAAACCTATGTATATAGAAAAAGGAGGCTCCTCCGACCAGACAGGTGTTGTGATTTATGTCGGGCCGTTATTTTTAGTATAATAATTATGCGAAACCTGAATATAGTTTCTTCAGAATAAGTAACTGAATCGGTACCAATAATTTTTACCCCATGTTATATTTTGTCCCAAAAATATTTAAAAAAGGTTAAAAGTTGGACACCGAGCGACACTAAGTAGGTTATCCAATCTCCGCGCCGAACGGTTAGGTACCTAGGTATTATTATCAATGAGCGCAAGACGGCGCGGCGAGAGCGGCGCGGGTGAGCATGTTTTTGTACGGACAATTAAGTAACTTAACAAGCTTATAACTTTGTGATTTTTCATGATACAGTTTTAAAATTTTGTACATAGATTCTTTACATAAAAATACTAGACACGTGTTTCGGGTTTCGCATATACTAAAAATAATTTTGTATATGCTAGTCGCATGAGGCCTATGTCCAGCAGTGGACGTCTTTCGGCTGAAATGATGATATGCTAGTCGCGCGGTAAACTCTGCTTGCGCGATGCAGGATTTTGCGTGACGTCATTATCATGTGCAGTTCGCATGTGGCGGTGTAGATGCTGCTACACATACAAAGACCAGAGTGCCTCGGAAAGCACGCAAAGCCGTTGGTTTTACAATCAGTCCAAAGTCTGACAACCAGCCATACCAAGGGGTATCATGTTACTCTGTAGTTGTGGAAGTTAGATAGATAGTCGTTCCATATAAAATACAGATGCGTCCGGTAAAGAGCAGTGGTGGCCAAGTGGTAACGGCCGCGACTTACGAGTTGTAGGTCGTAGGTTCGAATCCAGACAGGTGCTTTACTTTGTGTAAATTATTTCATCACCACTGCTCTCAAAACGGTAAAGGAAAACATCGTGAGGAAACCGGCATGTCCTAGAACCAAAAATTCAAAGACATGTGACATCTGCCAATCCGCACTGGGCCCGCGTGGTGGATTACGGCCCATTCCCGCTCACCGAGAGGAGGCCTGTGTCCCAGCAGTGGGAACATTATAGGCTGATTATTGTATGGTTATGGTAGATGCATCCGGTTAGACAGATGATGGCGAAGAAGCTTTGTGATTTTGGTAAAAAAAATTGTAGTTCCTTTATTTACTTGCGTTGCCATGCTTAGACGCGTAGAATGCGTACAAATATTTCTACAATCTGTCATTTTGTCTATTCTTCCGTCGACAAAACCCGACTCTACGGTGCTCATGCTACGCGTGCTGGTGGTTTTAAAACAGTCTGAAGAGACTTAATAATAATAATAATAAACCATTTATTTTCAGGTAACAAAGACCCATAGATACATACCTTAACCTAAGTAAATATAATAATATAGTAACAATTTTGTTAGTAAATAAAACTTAATAACTATGTTAGTATAAAACAGTACTTCACTAGCTAACTCTAGAGCAGTTCTGTAGTACTTGTCCGCGGAAGCGACGGAACACCACGTCCTGCGGCCAGAAGTCTTCATCCATGACGACGGGCAGATAGCAATTCGGCACGCGCACCACGAACGCCTTGAAGTTGACGAGCTGTTGAGATGAGAGTTGAAGTTAATGAGCTACCATTTCTGACAATGTACCACCAGTCGCTCCAATCTGCGGGGTAATTGAATCGGGGTATCACACTATCAATAGCAATGGCTTTCATTATGACAGTTCATTAACATTCATTGCGTTATTTACTTTGTTGAGCTGACAAATTTTTCGAACATGTGACGCAATGGATTAGCAATATCCTTCAAAATATGTGCGTGTGGTGTGAGGGCCACTTTGTTAAAACTCTTTGAAAATGTGCTTAGGATTTAGTGAACATTCCCAAAGAATTGTGAAAGTTGGTATGAGATTTTGTGAAAGTCTAATAACCGAGTTATAGACTGTAAAGTTGGGCCCTCAGTTCTCACATAGAGGATTGAGGGCCCACCTAAAACTGATAAACTATGGACACTACAGAAAAAGTCTTTATGCTAAAATCTAAGCTAATGCCAAACAAAATTTGTGAAAACAAGATATTATCTCAAAACACTGTCCTACTTTGTATATCTTTGTACATAAAAAATTAAATTAAAAATTTAAAAAACCCCCGACACAAAAAAAATAAATTAAATGTAAGTAATTGGAAAAGGATCAAATAATTTAAAAACCCCCAACTTAAAGAATCTAGGTAACGAGACTAAAACAGATAAATTCTTATGGCAGTCGGGGGACCTCTTAGCATAGGTGTTCCACAGAACGGTCCCCCGACTTCCATATGAATTTATCTGTTTTAGTCTCGTTACCTAGATTCTTTAAGTTGGGGGTTTTTAAATTATTTGATCCTTTTCCAATTACTTACATTTAATTTATTTTTTTTGTGTCGGGGGTTTTTTAAATTTTTAATTTAATTTTTTATTTCATGCTTTTTGTAGGGACTCCTTAATTGTTGTATTTCATTTCTTTTATTTTCTTGCGTTTTAAGATTCAGGTAATTTGGTGTTTACCTAATCAGGTTTTCAAGTTTTTATTTTTCATTTCGTTAGTTAATATTCCTCATTCCCTTTCAATATAGTGTACATTATTCTACTTGTCAAGCCCTTGCATTTGATACCTATATTGAAAGAGTTGTGAAAAAAAATATAATTCACCATTTTGTAATGGCGGCCATCTTGGATTTGAAATTTGTAATAGCGTATAGTATTCTACTAGTCAAGCCCTTTCATTTGATACCTATATTGAGGGAGTTGTGAAAAAAAAATGTAATTCACCACTTTGTGGTGGCGGCCATCTTGGATTTGAAATTTATTATGGTGTATAATATTCTACTATTCAAGCCCTTTCATTTGATACCCATATTAAGGGAGTTGTGAAAAAATATGTAATCCGCCATTTTGTGGCGGCGGCCATCTTGGGCCGATTTTTATCAAACATAGCTAAGAACACTCCCGACTAATTCACCTTTCAAACAAAAAAAACAAAATCAAAATCGGTTCATCCGTTCGGGAGCTACGATGCCACAGACAGACACACACACACACACACACACACACACACAGACACGTCAAACTTATAACACCCCGTCGTTTTTGCGTCGGGGGTTAAAAATGGGCCCTCAATTCTCATACACGTAAAAGTTTATTACGCAATTATAATGAAATCATTAACTTACAGCTACTGTTTGAAATCCTATATGCTACTAAATAAATTGTGAAAATTTATAAAAGCAAGAACAGGTCACCACTTTTTGTTGTTTGAAAGTTATCCCTCAGCCCTCCATTTCTTTTGTTTTCGATTTATTACACTTATCGTATGAAAGATAAGAGAAATACAATATTGTCTCTTTTTGTGTCAAAATTGTGCAACAAATTCGATACCAGAAAGAAATTAAAAGACCCTTTATTATATAAGAAAATCGAGTTTTATTTTTATCATCTGAATTTGCAAATAGGGTGACCACAATTTATTTTAGATTGCAGTAAAGATTAGTAAATGTAGAGTATAAGTTTTAATAAACTTTCTTCAATTTTTCGCTTATTATCGTCATAGCATTATTTTGTACTCAAGTTTCATGATAAAAAAAAAATACAAAAAAAAATACTGTTACCCAAATCATTTTTGCTTGAAATATCGTTCGTTCTGATGACAATAATCAAATAATTTATTTATTATTTTTGTAAAGGCTTTTGCCCAGCCATGGGACAATGTAGGCTAAATATAATCCTAACTAATATTATAAATAAAACTAATAACTAGCTAATATTATATTTAAAATATTATTACATGTATTATATAATTATTGTTTACATATATGCACAATAGTTGTAATATTTAGTGTAGTTACTAAACAATAGTTTTTGATAGTGCAGCGGAAGTTGTAGGTAATAAAGCATTAAGGCGAGTTTTATGAAACAGTTGTAGTGAAGAATAAAAATAATAATAATTTTTTAATACGCAAACACATCTTCGGTCAAGACACTCAATCATCTTCGGTCAAGATATCAAACATTCAAGATAAGTTTGTTTTGATACCTAGGTACTCATAATTTTACAAGTTCGTAATATTTTACTAAATAGTACTTAGATAGGCACTCTAAGAATTGTTTAGGTAATTCAATTTCACCTATTTATAAATTGTAAAATTTTAAAAATAAAATATAATTATTTAATACTCCAGAAAACATCTTTGTTATTGTGCAAGTACCTACCTAGGAATAAAAAAAACATCCAGGAACGCACTGCTTTATTAGGTACTAGCTTCTGCCCGCGACTTCGTCCGCATGAAATTCGAAAGTCATATGGCTCCATCTATTATCATAATAACGTTATTATTGTTTTCCTCGGGAACAGCACTTTTTTCGGGATGAAAGGTACAGTGGTTTAGGCGTGAAAAGCTAACAAACAAACTTACTTTCGCATTTATAATATTAGTTAGGATTATATTTAGCCTACATTGTCCCATTGCTGGGCAAAAGCCTTTATAAAAATAATAAATAAATTATTTGATTATTGTCATTAGTTTTTTCGGAACAAAGGATTTTTCAAGCAAAAATGATTTGGGGAACAGTATTTTTCTGTGATCGTTCAATTTCCGAAATTATTTTTTTTATCACGAAACTTGAGTACAAATGCTATGACGATAATAAGCGAAAGTTCATTAAAACCTATGCCTCTACATTTACTAATCTTTACTGCAATCTAAAAGAAATTGTGGTCACCCTATTTCCTAAGACAGAGAATAAAAATAAAACTCGATTTACTTATACAATAAAGGGTCTTTTAATTTCTTTCTGGTATCGCATTTGTTGCACAATTTTTTTCACAAAAAGAGACAATTTTGTATTTGTCTTATCTTTCATACGATAAGCGTAATAAATCGAAAACAAAATAAAATGGAGGACTGAGGGCCCTGAATTTTATCAAGGTCATAACTTTTAAACAACAAAAGGTGGTGACCTGTTCTTGCTTTCATAAATTTTCACAATTTATTTAGTAGCATATAGGATTTCAAACAGTAGCTGTAAGTTAATGATTTCATTATAATTGCGTGATAAACTTTTACGTGTATGAGAATTGAGGGCCCATTTTGTACGAAGATATACAAAGTAGGACAGTGTTTTGCGATAATATCTTGTTTTCACAAATTTTGTTTGGCATTAGCTTAGATTTTGGCATTAAGACTTTTTCGGTAGTGTCCATAGTTTATCAGTTTTAGGTGGGCCCTCAATCCTCTATGTGAGAACTGAGGGCCCAACTTTACAGTCTATAACTCGGTTATTAGACTTTCACAAAATCTGATACCAACTTTCACAATTCTTTGGGAATGTTCACTAAATCCTAAGCACATTTTCAAAGAGTTTTAACAAAGTGGCCCTCACACCACACGCACATTTCAAAATTATTTAGGTATTGATAATTGATAGTAACGCAATCAAGGTGCAGGCTTTTAATTTCTGTCAGTTTTCAGGGTTCCGTACTCAAAGGGTAAAAACGGGACCCTATTGCTAAGACTCCACTGTCCAAAGTCAAAGTCAAAGTCAAAAACATTTATTTCAAATAGGCACATAAAAGGCACCTTTGAACGTCAAAAATTACGATAAAATAGAATTGATTCTAGTCGCCCATTCCAAAAGGTAGTTTTCGTATGGAGAAGAATGGGCAGGAAACTCCACCGTTACTCTTTTAAAATGTTTTACAATATTTTGCATACATTAATTATATAATAATATGTGAAGACGTGTCCGTCTGTCCGTCTGTCACCAGGCTGTATCTCAGGAACCGTGATAGCTAGACAGTTGAAATTTTCACGAATGATGTATTTTTGTTGTCGCTCTATCAACAAATACTATGCTAAGACTTAGTTAAACATTGTATAGTTATAAATTGTAAAGCTAACCAGGGCGGCATAATCGCATACGTGACAAAGCCCTTTTTCTAGAATAAAAAAAAAAAAAAACAAATACTAAAAACAGAATAAAATAAATATTTAAGGCGGGCTCCCATACAACAAACGTGTTTTGTCCGCCGTTTTTGCCTTTTGGTACCATTCGTGTGCGAATCCGACTCGCACTTGGCCAGTTTTGTAGGTACCTATCCCGTTGCCAAATCAAATTAAATTGGCTGATGATAATGACTGGCTTATAAACGGCAAAATATACCTAATAACAATTTACCTTTTGTTTCCAACTATGACTTACTCCTCGCTAGCCAGAGATTTCCGTCTTCTATTATAATAACTGAGTTAATAAACACAACGCGACAATGCTAACGAGATCAAAGTATTTACACAGGACGCTTATATTAAAGCTAATCTTATTACAGCGTTAATATAAATTAAATTACACGATGTTTGAATGTGAAACAATGTTGCAAGCGGTAGCTGGGAGCGGAACAACGGAGTTCGGGTTAAACCTCCGTTAGTTTGTAAAGAGTTCAATTTTAAAATACAACTGCTCCGTTCGAAACTAGTTAATAGTTGTTGAAGTAGGACCATAAGACGGTTTATTGGGAACAGATTCGTACTGTGTTTGTTTTCGGGCAATTTGAATTGTCGTTTGCAAGAAAAGTGATGCTGTACCTATATAATTTTTTTGAATATTGCAGCATTATGCTGTAATAGGAGCCTTTTTGGCCTCGAACAAAACAAAAGTTAATTTTCTTAGTTTTAAATGCTCCTTCATTTAAAACTAACAAAATTAACTTTTGTTTTGTCCGAGGCCAAAAAGGCTCCTTTTTACCCGACTGCGCGACGCCAAGGAGTGGTAATGTGTTCATCAGCCTATGTATGTATGTATGTTTATATGTTCCTTTGAAGCACTATACAGACCAAACGCCTAGGCCGATTTTTATGATTCACACGTTAATCGATTCCTCTTAGTCCGGCGAGTGTCACTAAAGACATGACGTTAGTGAAAATTCAATATCGCGACTACTGGACGCCATATTAAATAATTTTTTTAAATTTTTTTTTTCAACACCTATTGAGTGGGGTATCAAAATAAAGGGTTTTAAAAGGTGATTACAAAAATATATACAACATATATACTTAAAGCAATTCGAAGTGACAAATCGCAAAAAACACCTACCAAGAACTAAATCGTCTGCGAAATCTTTCAAATTAATAATAATAATAAATTGTTTATTACCACAAAGTTCAAGTACATTGCACTGTTACAGATTAAAGATCTTAATTTAGCATTAGGTAAATAGTACAATAGGTTCAACCCTGTCCCCTAAACTAGGCTAGGCCTGTATCTTAGGGGGCAGTGCCCGGCTATAGGGTATGCTTCTAGGATTTTGTTGTGGCAGACGTGCCAGTGGACTGTGTCAAGTGGGTGCATTTTTGATCTTGTGGTAAACTTTAATAATGTAAGAGTGAGAAAGTGAAGAGTATTATATAAGAGTAAATGTTTGATGATTGTGTGAGGAAGTGGATGGGGTGTTTTGTGATAGTGTTGTGTGTAGTGAATGAAGTGAGGGTACCTACGTTTGTAGTGTGTTAGGGATGTGCGAGTGATTAGCGCGTGTGCGAAAAATAGGTGGATTACACATAAAGAGGTGTTTATTAGGTGATGTAGGTTAAAAGAGATTCCGTTCCATGATAGTCCTGCCTTAGCAGCCATTCTGTTACTGTACGTTTTAATTTAAACCTAGGGAGACCAAGAATATTTAGCCTTTTATGGGCTTTGTTATAAATGTGGGTACTTATTACGTAAAATTGGTGCCTTGCAAACTTCGTTTTATGTTGAATGCTGGGAATTATATGTTTACGTTTTTTGGGGTCAGGGGGAGCCAAACTGCCATGTATCCTAAGAATTGATTGAAGCACAAATAGTTGTCGTACAGTTAAAACCTTACAGTCTGCATAAAGTTGCTCTGTTGGATACCTGCGTAGTTTCTTTGTCATAACTTTAAGGACTGCCCTTTGTGCTCTCTCAGCCCTCAGGAGACCTGTCTTATTGGCTCCACCCCACACATTAATACAGTACCCTAGCACTGATTGGCACAGCGCAAAATACACCATTTTAAGAACATCACGGTCAGCTGACCCCCTGAGTGATTTAAAGATAGGGATAAGACGCATTATTCGGATGGTAAGTGTGTCAAGGTGTTTGTCCCATCTTAGTCCGCTGTCTATGTGGATGCCGAGGTATTTTACGCTGTCATCTCTTCTTAATTTTGGACAGGAGCAATGTGTTGAAGGACTTTTACATGAGTGTGCCGTTATGGAGAAAGTACTTGGTGGTTTCATATTGCAGCGAATGGCGAAAGGAACATATGAAGTTTTGGCCAGATTTAATGTCAGTAGGTTAGAGTTAAACCAGTGCATGATTCTACTTAGGGCAGACTCAGCGTTGCTTTTAACGGCTTCCCAAGATGGACCGTGGGCGATAATTGCGGTGTCATCTGCGTAGGTGTATATGTTGCAGTTTGGGAGGGTCATATTGCAGAGATCGTTTATATAAATTTGAAACAATGTCGGCCCTAGTATGCTGCCTTGTGGCACGCCGTAAGTAATTAGCTCCTCGTTACTCAAATTAGGACCAATTTGGACTTGTTGACTACGGTTTTTAAGGTAATCTATGAAAATTTCAAGAGCCCTGCCACGAGCACCCAAGGATTCCAACTTGGAGATAAGTTTGGGAACAGAAACCGTGTCAAACGCTTTAGAAAGATCTAAGAAAATTCCCAGGCACTTCGTCTTTTCATCGAGTTTTTTAGCAACCAATTGCGTAAGATCTAGTACTGCGTAATTTGTAAACTAAAAAGCTGGAAATAAAAAAAGTTATTTAAAAAAATCCAAAAACCCGACTGCGGTAAAAAACTTAAGTTAAAAGAAACTGAAAAGCTAAAAACAAGCCCATTTTAAATTAAATAAAAGTTGGAAGCAGGCGGGACCCATTTGAATTTGAAAATACAATAAAAAATTATTTAAAAAAATCAAAAAACCCGACTGCGGTAAAAAACTTAAGTTAAAAGAAACTGAAAAGCTAAAAACAAGCCCATTTTAAATTAAATAAAAGTTGGAAGCAGGCGGGACCCATTTGAATTTGAAAATACAATAAAAATGATGTGGGTCCCGCCTGCTTCCAACTTTTATTTAATTTAAAATGGGCTTGTTTTTAGCTTTTCAGTTTCTTTTAACTTAAGTTTTTTACCGCAGTCGGGTTTTTAGATTTTTTTAAATAACTTTTTTTTTTACTGTCTGTATTTTTTGTGAGAGTCCCAAATAAAATATTTTTCTTTCTTTTTCCAATGCCCACATTACTATTTCTTCAGAATGATTGCCAAACTACAATCGTATTGTCACAATAAAATTGAAAACGATCAATTAGCCTGTTACACCAGAGACAATACTATTAGTAGTCTTTAGGCGGTCAGTTCGGCTATCGTTCCTCCGTCCCGCGTCGGGTGGTTTTCATTCGATGATCATCCCCTTCTGAACGGTATTTGTGGAGTGGTTATCGCTTCGTTTATGGTCATACAAACTGTCATAGAAGATATTATCGCCAGTTTAAGTATCAATCGTGGTGTGAGCTTCCAGATAACGGTCTTAGAAATTGTTGGGATAACGTTTGTTGGGCGTGTAGTTAAATACGAATCTCATATCCTTTTTCTTAATTATTTTAAGGTCTATCTAGAATCAATTAATTTAAAAAAAAATTGGGGCATTTTTTTTTCTTCAAAGCGACATTAAAGAGAAAGTGGATGCAGCTCCATACCGAAATTTAATTGTATATTTTTGTGTCTGTAACCTACTAACACTAGAATTTAAGTTAAAATTGTTATTAACCCTATGGACTTCGGTCTGAAATAAAAATATTCTATTCTGTTCTAAATAAATTTATGGAAAAGTTTTACCGACACTTTTGTAACTTGTGTAACCTTTAAAAAATAATCATTGTATTGTAACCAAGCTCAATTAACAGATATCTATCTAGTCACTTATTTAGCCGGTTTGTTGAAGAGGGCAGTAAGGCTGAATGTTATACCAACTTAATGGACCTCATCCTACCTGCATCACTAAGAAAGCTCTAGTTTCAATGTTCTGGATAGCAATGATTTGTCACTGTCTCCAACAATTGATACTGCCATAACTCACAACACACTAGAGTAAGTCCAACGTGGTGCTTACACGAAGATATGTTACCCTGTCACAAACGTGTCCACTCCCAAAAAAATGGGACAATCCAAAAAGTTCAATCTCGTCCCGCGAGTCTTCTATCAAAATAATGTAAGCTGACTTTTATTACAACAAAAAGCCGGTAATGCCCGCAAAAAAAATGATAGTTCGCAAGATACGTGGCATATGTGCGGCCACAATTCAGGAGAAATGACCCAGACATCGCGTACGAATACTAACAATATTTACAGCGGCTATTACTAGCCTTTTATGTGACACAAATGCTAGTCGCTGTAATCTGGGAGGGTTTTTACGAGCATTTTAAATAATGTCTAGTGGCTGCAGGTATAAATCACGGGCACAATAGTTGCAACATTTGCATTAAACGACGCTTTGTATCCGAAATTGCTGTCATTTTAATTTAATATTAAACGTGTCCCAGTTAATTTATTTTAAAGCGTGCCGCACTCGCGGTAAAAATTGCTTTACCGGGACTTTGGTAACCGATAGGTGGATTAATTTGATCAAGGTTTAAGCTTTACAGGTTTCAGTGAATGCAACTCATTATTTAATTACTAGTCTTTCAGTTTGTGGCTTGAGCGGATTTTATTGTAGGCATTGGTTATTGTTATTCGAGATTCATAATAATTGATTTTAACTTTTCATTGTGCTCGTTTTTATGAAAAAATAACTGGCGACTGGCGGTTGCTTGTAGTTGACTGTTCAATGACTGGCGTGATTAAGTTTCAATAAACAGAAAATATTGACTGAAGGACTTAACATTTAATTACTTTTGTACATAAAATAATATTCAACAAAGACTCTCTTCCCTAAAAAATAATATAAAATCAAAATCAAAAGTCATTTATTCAAACTAGGTTGAGAAATCAGCACTTTTCGAACGTCAAAATTACAAAAGACAGTCTCCAAAACGCCCACACCCTTCACTATAGGTAAGTAAGTACCTAATTACATTGCTCGCATAAAACTTACTTGGAAAACAACGAGCTTAGAGAATATCGGGCACAATGATAACATACATAGAAGAGAAGGGCTTCAATTAAGAGCACTACCTCTATTAGCCGGCAAGACGCGCTTTACTGGCAATAACCGGCTATAACCGGCTGTAACCGGCCCCGGCCGCCCTCGACAAGCCTAATCCGGATAAATGAGACGCGAAAGATGACATCCACTCGCTAATTGGAGGACGGAATTAAGTGGGCACCGTGAGAAAATGTTATTAATTTGGTTTTTTGACGTTCTTGTACGATGATTAATTGTATTTGGATAGGTTTTCAGCTGTCTGTGTGGTGCCGGACTTAAAGAATAGCACCACCCCATACTTCCCGTAGGTGTCGTAAAAGGCGACTAAGGGGCGTACCGGAGAATGGGCAGCAGCGTTCTCTATGCATTCCACCACAATACCATACTGCGATCGCCAACCCGCCTGCCAAGCGTGGCGATTATGGCAACCCCCCCCCCCTTTTGGGGGAGGCCTATGTCCAGTAGTGGACGTCTTTCGGCTGAAATGATGATGATGATGATGAGGTTTTCAGCCTTGTGTTGTGTGACCTTTGTCACTATTTCTTCGGCATCCAACACGTTCTTTCGGGTGATATAAAGATCGAAGAACTAATTCGATTCTCGGCAACTCTCATGTAGCTGCCACGCTGCAAAGTTAATGATTTCACTCATCAAGGCGCGCGACTTACCATATTTTCGCTAAATAATATAAATGCTCTTAATAAAAGTAGGCTTAGTCGACATTTCTATTAGTGTCGAAACTTTGTATAACGAATGAGACAAAAGTTGCTTATCCTCACTCGAATTGTAAGTAATTAGTTAGGCCAACTATTCAATTTCTCCTTCAATCTCATCATAGCGTCCTCTTCTACAGAACATGTAAAACTTCTCTCGCTGTTTATTTAATCCAAGTAGGATTAAAACCACTGAAAGGATTCTAGCTATCATTGCGAGTAGTTATGTTAACTTACTAGGTACTTACTAAGTCTGCTGTTTGTTAAAAGTTATGATGGTGGTGGGTTGGATGTGGTTGGGTTATATTTCTATGTATCTAACTGACCCGCCAAACTTCGTACCGCCTCAGATTTTTTTCCAATGTTTTAGTTAGCCGCCAACAAACCAAAGATCATAAAAATCGGTCTAGTCTTTCTTGAGTTATAAATGGTGTAACTAAACTGACTTTGATTTAGTTATATAGATTAGGTATATATATTATATATAGTTTTAAATATCTATAATATATATACCCAATTTTTATGCGTATCTTTATATTTAAAAATATTTATTCCTAAATTTTCATGATTGCACCTACACCTACCACCTACTGATAGAAAATGCCTATGGCATAAAATCCGCCTCTGTGCTTTTATGTGCTTAAAGTATTAAATAAATGGATGCTGGCCTCTTTCATCGAAAAGTGGTATCTATAACAGTGAAGGAAAACATCGTCAGGAAACCTAGCTTCTAGCTTCTCTGGCAGCCACACCTGAGTTAAAATTAACACAATCATAAAAATTCCGTTAGAAGAGGTTATTCAGGAAGAGTTCTTAATTAAATCAAGAGTTGGTCCTAAACTGTTCTACCACGGTCCATGACAGATTGGAAGTTATGTATTCATATTTGAAACCAGAACCACTGACATATATGTTACAATCTGTCTACATACTTTAATATTCTGCCACCACTGACATATGACATATATGTTACGATCTGTCTACATACTTTAAACTTTCTGCCGGTTTAACTTGGAAACCGAACTGTGTGATAAAGCTTCCAAATTTGTACTTTCGCCGAAGTTTCAGTCATACACGCGTACCTACGACTTGTTCACGGGTCATTAGTTTCAAATATCTTGTTTTCACTGAACATTGTTTAAGAGGTTTAAGAAGCTTTAGCCTCTTTGGTTGAGCAAAAGAAAATCCTGTATAGCCAGAAAGAGAATGTTCTCTTTCTGGCTATTCACGGTTTTCTTTGTCAAACAATTTCCTTTGATCATCAATTCATTTTCCATCTACATGGTTACGGATTGGATTACGTCAGGATTTTTTAATATATCTCCACATTGATATTGATGAATTTTATATAAACAACTAGCTGACCCGGCAAACGTTGTTTTGCCATATAAATTATTTCTAGCTGCCCGGCGCTACTTCGTTTGCGTGGTGTCCTACCCCTTACCCTACCCTTCCCCTACCCTACTCCTACCCTACTCCTACACTACTCCTGCCCTACTCCTACCCTACTCCTACCCTACTCCTGCCCAACTCCTACACTACTCCTACAGTACTCCTACCCTACTCCTACACTACTCCTTCCCTACTTCTACCCTAAACTTACCCTACTCCTACACTACTCCTACCCTACTACTACACTACTCC
The DNA here is from genome assembly GCA_916614155.1 of Mesoligia furuncula. Taxonomy (NCBI): domain Eukaryota; kingdom Metazoa; phylum Arthropoda; class Insecta; order Lepidoptera; family Noctuidae; genus Mesoligia; species Mesoligia furuncula. The sequence continues at coordinate 33,272,602 of OU744792.1, read as the reverse complement.
TACCCTACTCCTACACTACTCCTACCCTACCCCTACCCTACTCCTACCATATTTCTACTCTACTCCCATAGATATATTAATTTTTTCTCTGCGTAAGAACCATCCTCGTACGTCAAGGAATATTCTAAAAAAAGAATTAGCGAAATCGGTTCAGCTGTTCTCGAGATTTGCGCTTAGCAACACATTCAGCGATTCATTTTTAGGGTTCCGTAGCCAAATGGCATAAACGGAACCCTTATAGATTCGTCATGTCTGTCTGTCTGTCTGTCCGTCCGTATGTCACAGCCACTTTTCTCCGAAACTATAAGAACTATACTGTTGAAACTTGGTACGTAGATGTATTCTGTGAACCGCATTAAGATTTTCACACAAAAATAGAAAAAAAACAATAAATTTTAGGGTTCCCCATACTTAGAACCGAAACTCAATTTTTTTTTTTCATCAAACCCATACTTGTGGGGTATCTATGGATAGGTCTTCAAAAATGATATTGAGGTTTCTAATATCATTTCTTTCTAAACTGAATAGTTTGCGCGAGAGACACTTCCAAAGTGGTAAAATGTGTGTCCCCCCCTCTGTAACTTCTAAAATAAAAGAATGATAAAATTAAAAAAAATATATGATGTACATTACCATGTAAACTACCACCGAAAATTGGTTTGGACGAGATCTAGTAAGTAGTTTTTTTTAATACGTCATAAATCGTAAACCGCAATTTACCATTCATTCAATCAACTTAAAAGTAAAAAAAAAACATTTAATTTCATAAACATAAACCTTATGCATAAACCCGGATGTTACGGAACCCTCGGTGCGCGAGTCCGACTCGCTCTTGCCCGGTTTTTATATTATAGATAACATGAATATTTACTTTGTAAAGTATTTTTTTTAAATTTAACTATTGTGAATGTGAAGTTAGTTTTAATTATGATCTGGCAGTTTAAGTAATTTACGCGGCCTACCCAAATGTCCTTTCTTTGGTATTGTTCGTCGAATCGTTGAGCTCCTCAACTTCTGAGTTGAGCTGCACGATTTTTGACAAATGCGTGCACTGATCGGACAGGTCCGCTCAATCTGTGTGATTCTTTCCTCAAAAGACCATTTCAGACACCAATCTGGCCAATGGTCTTACACGATCTGACCAAGATTTTGTCTGGACTTTAATAGAGACTGTGACCTCTGAGTTTGTTTCGGCCTTTCTTCTCAGAGTAGTCAGATAGGAAACGCTGAGCTCATCTAGTTTAAAAAAAATATGATTGACGTGTAAAAGTGTTTGTACAAACCTACTTACAGAAAATAAATCATTTATTATTTATCATTTATCAAATTATGAGGTTTGACTGCCTTATTGGTCTAGTGGTCGCAAGCGCTGCTGCTGCGCATGAGGACTCCTAGGTTTGATTTCAGGTCGGGCTAAGTGTTATTGAGGTTTTCCATTAGGAAGGGGAATTTCTTAGTAAAATCCCGGAGTTTGGAAGATGAAAGCACGTTAAACTGTTGGTCCTGCGCCTGATCTCTCCGGTCGTGTCGGGAAAAGATTTGTGGTTAAGACAACTGTCAATGGCTACCGGATGTTTTCCCGGATGGCTAACTGAATAAGGAAAAACCAACCCCATCCCTTGTTAACAAAATCAATATAAAAAAAAAAATTTCGGTCACAGCTTCCAAGACTCTTCCACGAACTTACACCATCATAACTTAAAACAAAATCTATTTTAAGGGTCCAATGTAAGGCATTAAGATAAAAAACGAAGATAAACATCATCAAGACTTTATTATAGGTACGTCGCTATATCCGTGTAAGAGCGTGGCTACATGAAGGGGCTCCCGAGAGGACACTTGTTCATAAATTAAGAAGAACCCCACTCATTCCCGTCTTATCTTTATGAGGGTCTTTGCCCACTAGCCGTGGAATTAAGTAATCACACAACATACTACTGAAATTGATCTTGAGAGGCGAAAAGGGACTCGAAAGACGTAGTTTTTCTGTAAGCACTAAGTAATTAGGACATTGCATTTGCTCAGAGACACAGTCAATCCTCTTTGCTAGGACGCAATGTTTTTCAGACGCAATAAATATCGTGGGACATGGAGACTTCAATTACAGGGTTAAGTATCATCTGGTTAGACTGGAAGCCGACCCCAACATAGTTGGGAAAAGGCTAGACAGATGATGATGAAGTATCATAACCCTGGGAGATAATTGCGCAACTCGCTCATCATCATTTTAGCCGAAAGACGTCCACTGCTGGACATAGGCTTCCCCCAAGCACCTCCGCTTCGACCGGTTCTGTGCTTCTCGCATCCAACGAGTTCCTGCGGCCTTCACAAGGTCGTCGGACTACCTTGTGGGAGGCCTTCCAACGCTACGTCTTCCGGTACGCGGTCGCCACTCCAGAACCTTTCGGCCCCATCGGCCATCTGTTCTGCGAGCAATGTGCCCTGCCCACTAACGCACGCAACTCACTATCAATCTCAATCATTTTGAAGGATTATGCTGGTCTTCAGCTGCATCCGATTAGACTGGAAGCTGACCCCAACATAGCTGGAAAAAGGCAGGCAGATGATGATGATGATGACTGTGTTATGCAACAAGGTGCTAGCCGAAAATCAGTGTTCTGTTTGACTGCCTGAGCCTTCGTAATTTTCCTTGAGACCAGCATTCTTGTTCTTTTTACCTTTTGTGGTAGACTAATTTTAATCTAGGTGCATCGTCTTCACATATATTTATATAATGAATGTATATAAAAATAATGTAAAACATTTTGAAAGAGTAACGGTGGAGTTTCTTGCCCATTCTTCTCCATACGTACACTACCTTTGGAAGGGGCGGCTAGAATCAATTCTATTTTATTGTAGTTTTTGAAGTTCAAAAGTGCCTTATACGTGCCATTTGACATTTGACTTTGAATGTATTTGGGGCAATGATTTCAGTACCTAATATATAAGTCAATGATTTGGGGTTGTCACAGCGCGCCTGTTTCTTCTATAAACCTCTATTAGCCGTCATCACAAAATTCTATTCTCACCTAACCATTGAACATCTCCCACATAATCAGCCTTACGTGTTCCCAATGCTGGGCCACAGGCCTCCTCTCTTCGAGAGGGAGTGGGCTGTAATCTACCACATGGGCCCAGTGCGGGTTGGTAGATGTCACATGTCATCGAATTTTTGATTCTAGGACATGCTGGTTTCCTAACGACGTTTTCCTTCACCGTTTTGTGAGCAGCGGTGATGAAATTATTTACACAAAGTAAAGCGGCTGCCTGGGTTCGAACCCACGACTCGCAACTGGCTTCGAACACGTGGGTTGGGGTCACCACTGCTCTTATCTCCCACATAATGTTCAGTCAACAAAAGAGATAAGTATGCAGGATCGTCGGATATATCAACTATATCCGACGATCCTGCATACTTATCTCTTAGTTTAATAACAAACCGATGGATGTTCTCGAATAAAATTTGATTTAATTAATAGAAAACAAACAGCTCATTTATCAAATAGAATTTCATTCGACAACATCCATCGGTTTCTTACTAAACTTCAACTATATCCAACGATCCTGCATTCTTATCTCTTTTGTTGACTGTACCATTGGTTTGGTCTGCTTCTATTTTTACATTCATACTTATCACTTTTCTTGTCACATGCTCTTCAAGACCATGATCATGACATGACATGATCATGATCAAGATTACGTCTGGACTTTAAAAGAGCCTTTGATCCCAGAGTTTGTTTCGCCATTTCGTCTCACGGGTAGTCAGAGAGGAAATGTCGACTCTAGATAGCTTTTTCTTTTAATATTACGTGTGAAAGTGATTCCGACATCCAATTTACAGAATAAACAATTGCTTTTCTCCGCATCATAAGTCCGATCACCGGAATAATAGTGTCCACTTTAAAGGTAATAAACACACGTATAAAACCGGAAAGGTATCGGCACCGTATCAACTCGAGCCGTTCCGTATTCTTTGTATGAAACTTCCTACTGCAACGCACACTAATCGGAATCGTAACGTAATCGCCTCGCCACGGGACAAGCTCACGAATCGCGGTGCGGTGCGTTACCGGCTCGTCGTCCCCGCGCTTACGGCTCGTTGTCCCCGCGCTTACGTCTCTCCGTACCCGAGCTTACGTCTCTTCGTCCACTCTCGCCCCTCTCACCCCTCCGGCCTGCCTGCTGCACCATCAACCAGCAGTCGGCGAGCCTTAAGCGCGGCGTCGCCTAGCCGTAGCCGAGTCGACGTATCGGAGCTTCTGATCCGCTTTGGTTACGTGCTTACTGCTTATGTTAGGTTGACGCCTGTTTGACGGTGAGGCGAAAGGCGATACGGTGACGATCCCTTTTCGATTTGAAACGTGTGCTATGACCTTAAAACAAAATCCCTCTATGACGTCACACGTGTTCCTCATTCAATTTCAATGTTTTTTTCCTAAAGTAAGTCGTGTATGTGGTCTCCGTGCATGTTTGATCGTGTCGCCGGTATGGGGGTATCGTAAACATACTCGCCGCGAGTTCTGTTTGAGTTCGATGCTGAAACTCCATCCCTGGAACGAGGTGGACACGGTAGGTTCACTATGCTCGTTGTTTTAATATGTACAAAATACGCATTTGGCTAGAATCTTTCAAACCCATATTTACTGCGTCATCAAAACATATCGCGAATACTACGCAGTAGTAATGTGGTAAAACAGGATGTTTCTTAATTTTGTGCATGTGATGCCCCGTTGGGCGCATGCGCGACTGCGGAGCATGGGGTCCTGGGTTCGATTCCCGGGTCGGGCTAAGTGTTATTGAGTTTTTCCATTGGGACTTGCTTAGTAACAGCCCGGTGGTCCTGCACCTGATCGCTCCGGTCGTGGCGGAATACGTGCCGTCCCATTCGATTGACATTCTATGAGTCTGAGAGTGAGGGAAGAGTGGAAGAGAGAGTGCACCTGTGTCTGCGCACACACATGTGAACTATAATATCTCCCGCACCGAAGAATGGTCTAGGAAATAATAATTTCAAAGGGTCGCCGTTATCGAGATCGATAAGGAGGACTCACCTGCCTAGCCTTTTGCCAACTATGTTGGGGTCGGCTTCCAGTCTAACCGGATGCAGCTGAATCCGAAGCCAGTATTTTACATAAAGCGACTGCCTATCTATCTGACCTCCACAATCCAGTTACTGGGTAATATGATACCCACGGTAAGACTGGTTGTCAGACTTTCGGGTTTCTGACTACCCGTAACGACTGTAAAAGTTCCACGAATGACAGCCGGGACCAACGGCTTAACGTGCTTTCCGAGGCTCGGAGGGGTCTCGGTATGTAAAGATGGTCACGCATCCACAGACCAACCGCGGCAAGTGTAGCTTAACCTCATCGATCGACCTGAGCGGGAGGACTAAGTATTTAAATATCCATTACCGACTTTCGGTCTCAGCTACCGGTTTAAGACCCAGTTAAGGACTCTGCTGGAGAACATGGTAGAACGGATATCCTTTTTGCCCAACACCGGAAACAGGCTAATGCTGGTCACCATATAAATCTACCTTAAAGAAAGCTTTAGAAAAGCTAGATACTGTGTGTCTCTTCACAGTATCCGGCGATGGCGACCCAGACTAATTTCCATTTCTTTCGTGAGCTCTCTGATGACTTGGAAAACCAAATTTGATCTTGAGAACCCGGTCACAACGTGTACAGAAGAATTGATAAGCATCATTGTAAGTGTGACGTTTGAGTATTTAGCGCTTTTTGCGCTTGTTCGTCTTCAAGACGATATGTTTCAAAACATTTAGTTGCTTTGTGGATTGAAGTGCGTCACTTTTCGTGGTTTCGAGCAAACTCCTGCCGTCGACTAACGGGTATGCTACAAGTCGTAAGGTGACGTGTGAGACCGTCTTTGTAGCGCAGGTATTGCACGCCCGCACGTACTGACGCATCCACACTATTCCGATTCTACTTTCTATGATCCTCGGCTCCACCCACTTAGTCTCCTTGTAAGTTTGTTGTTGTTGTCTTTATTTTAATTGAAATGCTGTGTTCTTTTGCTGGCTCGGATCACTCCATAGTCTATTGGAAGTTTGAAGTTATTACGGTATGGAAAGTTTTTGCAAAACAGCAGTTGTTTTATTGGGAATATTTTGCGGCCATTTATTCTATATATAGACGCACTTCGATCGGTCCGGACCGGTCGAAGTGGAGGTGCCTGGGGGAGGCCTATGTCCAGCAGTAGACGTCTTTCGGCTGAAATGATGATGATGATGAAGACGTCCTTCTTCAGTACGAACGAAATACTCTGAAATGGTCTCGCTTAAATCCGTTACTTTCCATAACATTACCTGAAAACTAGGTTGGGCTATGGGGTCCGAGTGCTCAATGGGCACTGCTCATGGAGTAAGTATTGCGTTTGCGGGACATTGCCAAGCGGTTGATTCTTCACATGACCAGAAGGCTGGCCAATTTTTAAACCAAAGAATCTTAGGTACTTTTTGCCATTGACATTTTTGATGCCCAATAAGCTCTTCCCTTTTGTTTTTATGTACTTGTACATAATATACCTATATTAGTGTTACCTTGTATTTAAAACTTTACTTTATTCTGCAATTACCTAAATGGGAGTAAGATCCAAATATTTTAGTAAGTAAAGTTATTGTCAAGTATCACAAAACCGTTTCCATCAGAGCTGTGGTGGAGATTGCCTGGTAAAAATTTGGCGGGTACAGTAAATTTGGCAAAGCATGGCGGCCGGCTCGTAAACAGTGTGATAACGGTCACATTACGTGCTATTTGTCTGAATTATTAATGTATGGCCCATTCTACGGTAATAGCAGTGCTGCATTTTTTCAGTAGGGGTTTTTAGATTATTCTCTACCTTTCTGGACTAAATAGTCTGAGGGTGACTTACAAAAAGTACAAAGTAGATGAGAGTGGAAGCGCCAGGAGGACGCGTTAGGGCTCATTCACACGAAGACGATTCGTTTTTATTGACGAATCTTCTTTTTTCACGATCCGTTTTTTTTGACGGCGGCTATGCTTTTTAAATGCCCGTGTTCACACGCATCACGAATCGTCAAAAATGTCGGACACGTCTTAAATCACGTATTGTCTTTTAAAAAACACGAATCGTGATTTTTTGTGACGGATTTGCTGATGCGCTCGCCTGCCCGCCTGCGCCCGCCATCCAAGACTAAACTCTGAATCACGAAACGAATGTGAACATCAATTCGTATATTTGGCCGAATCGTGATAAAACACGATTCCTACGCAATGTGAACGTCCATCCGTCATGACGTATCGTGTTTTATGACGAATCGTCAATGACGGAACCCGTGTGAATGAGCCCTTAGGAGGACTTTAAATAGTGATCTTATTGGTGATGTTCTTCAGAAAGGTCAGGTACAGACGCCAGCACATCAAGCTACTACAATCTGTCAAATTTCTTTAATAGATTTTTAACTTTATCGCTAAAGCATAAGGTGCAAAGTTGATTAGGAAAATTTGACAGTCTCGGGTAACTTGATATCAATATGTCTGCTGTACGTATTACACGCAACAGGGCGTGCGTGTATGACCAGATCACGGATATCGAGGGATATGGCATGGAGGCGTGGCACGTGTCGCCTCATTAGTAGTAACCTGACGTATGAACGTAAACGAGGCAAAAGGAGTATGTAGTTTCTGCCTACCCCAATGAGAATAAGGCGTAAGTTTATGTATGTATGTGTGTTGTCTGAAAGCATCTAGATATAGAAGTTTATGCAAAGCTTATGTAATCTGCATTCGCGACTTATTTGACAAAAATGTAAACGAATATGAGTTTATGGAAAATTAACTTTAATTCCTACACAATAAAGTGCAGTTTACGCTACAACTTCAAACATTTTTAGTAAAGTACCATTATAATAAAGTTGATATTTGTATAACTTGAAATAACATCAATTTGAAACATACCGGTTGAATACCGTAATTACAGAAACAATTAAAAAGCCATTTATTGTCTCGCATGGATCCACGTTCCCGGCAGACGAAGGGTTAGAGTTTGGTGAAACTGGGCACTTACGAGCTCTCAAGGTAGTATTTTATTAACCATGCTTACAATCAGGTAATAAGCATAGGGCTCACTCTCAAAAAAGAGTGGAAAGTTATATTTTACCAATACTATTATATTACTTATTCATGTACGTTTTTACAACTTCTAGCATAACAGAATAATCAGCTAATAATGTTTCCACTACGTGCACACTGGCCTTCTCAAAAACTTTTAGCTTTTAAGTTAATTAAAAAGGAAAATATTTGAATAATGAACAGACAAGCACGACCCCTAAATATCGAAGTTTAATCCTAAGTTTCACATGACATATGAACAGGCCGAGGTCATTAACCGGGCGCTTCCAAATAGCAACAAGTTTTTGATGAAGATAAACATAACTGAAATTAGTTAAAAATAGCCAATAAATTCCAACACTATAAACCCAAACACCCAACCAATCTAACAAACAGAAAACTAATTGCCAACAACGTATTTACATTAATTTATTTACACAAACTACGAACGAAATCAATAAACAAAAAGCTGTGGCCCACAGTTAAATGGCAACGATAACTAAAACGCCTTGTTTGAAAACCCGTGAATCTGTGGGAAGAGTTATTGGGGTTCAGTTTCTATAAGATGGCGGGCACAACTCAGGTCCCCTGTCAATTTACCGCCCGTATTTATGTCCGGCCGTGTCAAGTGATTTAAAAGTTTACGCGACCACTATTATTGTAATAAATCTAGTGGCACCGTGGACTTTTGACATTATTGGAAGATGATTTATGGGATTTGTTATGTTTTCATTATTTTGGTAGAATCTAATACTTATATTGAGATAAACTACTATAATCAAGTGAGATATTTCTATTCTGGCAATACTCTACTTTCATTATTCATTAATAAGGCGAAAGCGTCAGGCGCGCCTATGACTTTACAGAATTATAAATCATTAGAATCAGCAATACAACTCCTTGACTTACAATTGGCCTCAAATGTCATGATTTCATGAAATAATAGTCATTCAATAGGGTAATTAATATAAAATTAGAGAGATATGTTGATGTTTTTTATAATTATATTTCTATAAATAAATATTTGTGATGGCCACGAATCAATTTAATTATTTATATCAACAAACTTGACATTGACCTGCCAATTGCAAAAGAGTAAGAAAATTTGAATTTCGCGGGCCTTAGCGTATCCCCCTTAAATCTAGGGTATTTTTTGTCGAAGTCAAATAATAATTATTTTATTTCTGTGACAAGATTGACCATTATCTAAAGCATTCCACATTGAAAGCTCCAAAGACATCTTGCCCACCTGGGAATCGAACCTAGGACCCCATGCTCTGCTCGGGACCACTAGGTCAACTAAGTAATAAGTCAAGGCAGAAAGCCAGTTCCCTCCAATGGTTTTTGGAGATTATTGGCTTAATGGTTCACGGTGTTTTACCATGACACGTGAAATTGTTTTGGCGGTTATGTCCTTGTCCCGTGGGGGTGGTAAAGGTGGATTAATGAGCGAGAGCATGGACAGAATGGGCAGAATGGGCAGTGTCCACCTGTGAACTAATAGCTACGGGGCTGCTGGCCGGCCATTTGTCATTGTTATGATAATATTTTATTATTTTAGGGAAGGCCTTTGTTTATTCACTAATAGCTGCGCCCCGCTGTTTCACCCGCGTAAATGTCGATCCCGTGGGAATATCGGGATAAAAGTAGCCTTTATGTTAATCCAGGATGTCAGCTACCTCCATACAAAATTTTATCAAAATTGGTCTAGCCGTTTGAGCGTGAAGAAGTAACAAACATATAAACACACACACACTCACAAACTTTCGACCTTATAATATTAGTGTGATTATGTAGTAAGTCTACTTACTACCATAATGTTGTATAAGATTATAAGGATTAAATTAATTAGTGTTACTTAGTACGTTATTTTATCTTTTGTTGTCGTTTCCATATACCTAGGTATTTTTAATTCTTGTCTCCGTTCAGTCGCAGTATTTCTCTCTAAGTACGCTGGTTTACCAGTACCTACTCTTAGAAATAAACAAACTCGAACACAATAAATTAAATAAATTGTTATCGAGAGTTTCTTCCAAAACATTTCGAGTCAACATTCCTTTCAGATTACGTCGCAATCCAACAGCCTCTCTAAATCTAAAATCACTGGAAACCCGCAGTTATTTAAATGTTGACCCAAGAGCGTTGTCACTTGAAGCGAAGTGGTGTGCCATATTGTCTTAAATCCGGATCACACGAGTTCCGGAGTTCCGCTTTGACAAGGGGCCCTCTCACGTACTGGTTGAGCAAACACAATGGGAACCAACGTGGCGAGGAATACTGCAGGCTGGCTTGCAGGCCGCCAGAACTTGTGTTTTGTTCGGAAGTGAAGACTGACTTATGGAGTAATTTGTTTGATTGTAAGGATGTTATGTCTTATGGACGCACAGAAGAACGGACAGTGATCCAGAATTTACTTATTTGTCACACGCGTTTCGCTGCCTAATTTAATTTGTCGCTGCCTAAATTATGTAGTCCATTGGCCTGTTTACCAGCCAAGAAGAAATTTGTAGTCAATACTTTGACGTATAAACCATAGGCAAAAAAAATAATACAGAAACCGTAAACACATTCTGGAAAAGGTATTAAAAAGAAACAATTGCAAAAAAATCGATTGTGTTCTGATCAGACCACAGGAAAATAAAGAGGGTGTTTGTATTTATCTTTATAGCCTGTTCATGGACTCAAGGACCAAAGCCAATCCCATTGAAATGTCCCGCAATGGTCTCGCTTGGCTTATTCTATAAGAGGAAACCGGTAGTGACGTAACTCCAGCCGGATGTGTATACAACTATACACTGTGCAACCATATTCTCTTACGGAGAAATAAAATGCATAATGCTAACAGAATTTTGTATACTTTCAAAGAACTACGAACACTATTATTTATTTTCTTCCAGTCATTTGTCAGCTTGAGAAATGTACGTGGTTTATACAAACGAAGCATAATTTTCTTATGTACCCATTAAAATCACGTAATATCATTAATTACAACACCGAAGTCAATATATTAGTGCTAACGAGCGACCATTATCGCGCCTAAATCACGGTTAAATAGCTGGCAAAATAACAAAACTAACTAAACGCAATATATTACGGAACAATAGGAGTTAAACAATTCTAACCGAAATTAGAGACTTCATTTAACAATCGTTTAAATTTAGTGCGCCATTAGCGATCAACTGCGCGGAACATGGTCGTCCAAGTCCTGCTGCGCCGCGGAAAAACGGAAAATACCAATTCGCCCAATATTTACTTTAAAATGTATAAAACGTTGCGCGCCGCGCCGCTCAATTTACTACTTTGAAACGACCAAATTTCGTTCTGATACCAATTTGTGTGGGATACGTCCACAATTCCACATTAATGTTGGAATACTGCAAGCTGTAGTTACAGCTATGATTGAAACAAACATTATACACAGAATAAAAGCTTCATATAGCTAGTACGGTTTAGAGTTCCCGCAGTTAAGTACAAATGTTACAATCGCATTCCCTATTATTGCCTTCGGACCAGCGCAGCGGTGTACGGAACATTCCAACTGTTGCCCGCTCCAACAAATACCGCGCTGCTGCACTATTACCGATACATTACTACTTGACACACATTACAAACTAAACTAGTCCTTAACACAACGCCATAGAGATCAGCGTGTGTGTCTTCCAGTGAATAGATGTCCTAAGTCATTGTTCAAACTGGATTGTTTTGGAACTGCGTTGTAACATAACTTAAGATAAGTCCTGTACACAAATAGTTTCATGAGCTACTGTAATTAAGGGTAAATTTTGTTTTATGACAGTCTGGGGAAGCGAAGGCTGAATTACGAACTGTTAGCGGAGATAGTGGAAGTGTGGGGAATTGGTTAGTGCCAAGTTTTGCGTAATTTTACAGCGCTGTAAAACTATTTAATGTTTAGTTGATTATGAGTTTATGACTGGGTTCTGAAATGAATTTAGCGTACTGCGGTGAAATTGCGCAACACACTCATCTGTCTTTTCCCAACTATGTTGGGGTCGGCTTCCAGTCTAACCGGATGCAGCTGTCGTCGTCGTTCAGCCGATAGACGTCCACTGCTGGACATAGGCCTCCCCCAATTTTGGGAGGGTTTGCCATAATCGCCACGCTTGGCAGGCGGGTTGGCGATCGCAGTATGATATGATGGTGGAATACATAGAGAACGCTGCTGCCCATTCTCCGGTACGATCCTTAGTCGCCTTTTACGACACCCACGGGAAGTAAGGGGTGGTGCTATTCTTTAAGTCCGGCACCACACAGACATGGGATGCAGCTGAATACCAGTATTTTATGTGGAGCGACTGCCTATCTGACCTCCACAACCCAGTTACTGGGTTATTACGATACCCCTTGGTAAGACTGGTTGTCAGACTTTCGGGCTTCTGACTACCCGTAACGACTGTCAAAGATCCACGTATGACTGCCGGGACCAACGGAGAGGTCTCGGTATGTTAAGATAGAAAGAAAGAAAGAAGTAAGAAAAACTGTTTATTCTGCACAAACAAAACGCACTTGCAAATAAAAGAAGACATAAAGATATACACACACAGCGTAGTCAAAAGCCTCGTACTCAAGCTAAAAAAATGTTGACAATTCTGTCCATTGCTTGATGTCACATTAGTTATTAACTGAAGATGGTCACCCATCCCCAGATCAACCGCGGCAAGCGTAGCTTAACCTGATCGATCGACTTGTGCGGCTGTTATTATTTAGTCACGGGCCCCTCAATTGCGCACCACACTATTAGTAGCAAAGGCTTTCATTTTGACATTCATTGCGTTATGTACGTTGTTGAGCAGACACATTTTTCGACCATATGAAGCAATGGATTAGCAATATCTTTTAAAATGTTTCAGATTGTTATTCATAGTTTGTTACGCAAAACAAATATGGTGCAGGTGTTCGTTAGTTTGGCCACTCTCCTTTATTGTTTTGTTAATTCTAAAATAGTATTTTAGAGTGGTGAAAGTATTAGTGTATTATCTAATTCTAATGGCAATAAATTACTCTAGAGGAGTTAAATAGATAGATAGAATGTACAGTCAACAAAAGAGATAAAGTAAGCAGGATCGTCGGATATATTAGTTGTAGATTAGTAAGAAATAAATTGTTATCGAGAGCCCCTTACTTCCCGTGGGTGTCGTAAAAGGCGACTAAGGGTCTTACCGGAGAATGGGCGTTCTCTATTTATTCCACCATCATACCATACTGCGATCGCCAACCCGCCTGCCAAGCGTGGCGATTATGGCAAACCCCCCCCAAAATTGGGGGCGGCCTATGTCCAGCAGTGGACGTCTATCGGCTGAAACGACGACGACGACGACGAGATTAGTAAGAAACCGTTGGATGTTGTCGACTGAAATTTAAATGGATAAATGAGCTGTTGTGTGTTTTCTACTAATAAAATAAAATTTTATTGGAGAACATCCATCGGTTTCTTATTGAACTTCAACTATATCCGACGCTCCTGCATACTTATCTCTTTTGTTGACTGTACATGTCGCAAAGGATTGTCGAATTCTTGACTTTATATAACACAGCTCCGTTATGTAAAACAACTGGACGAAGTTTAGCGGTTTTTAATAATCACTGAACTTTAACACTGTGTGTGTGTGACACACAAATTGACACTGTAGGTAAGGTAGAGGTACATTGACCTAAGTCAAATTACCACTATTAATATAAAGTACCAACCACATTACTCCACAGTAAATACCAACACTAGCACATTACATTACGAGCCAAAGCTAGAGCATTTTAATTAACGCGGCATCGATAGTGCTGTGTCCACACCGCGCCGCGCCGCGCCGCCCACCGCCGCCCGCGCCGCTGTTAACCCCCATTTATCATACAGGATTAAGCCAATCCCCTGTATATTATTTTTATTCGTCCCCGGGGGCGAGTTCTGTCCGTTTGCTGGACAACGGCAGCTGTTTATTATTATTTGCGGTGATTTTTCGGGTGTTGTTTCTTGGTACACACTAAGATTGTTTTCGGGACTCACGCGTAGCGGCTTAAGGATACACGGGTATAAAACTAGCGGATTTTGTCGACTTTACTTACGTCCTGGCTGGAGGCCTTAATTTATTAGGACATTCACAGGATGGTTTGGGTTAGGCAGCCAACAACCTCAGAAGTTGACCTGCAAGATAACATTCACATAAAAACCGGCTAAGTACACAAATTTTATTATATTTTTATTACTTTTGTTGAAGTGGCAATAGAAATACACAGTCTGAAAATTTCAACTATCTACCTATTACGGTTCATGAGATACAGCCCGCTGACAGTCGGATGGACGGACGGACAGTGGAGACTTAGTACTTATCAGGGTTCCGTTGGAACCCTTAGGGTATGGAACCCTAAAAAGAGACTTTATTTACAAACATAAAATACGGTGATAAAACATATCGACGGCGAAGTGCCAATACCTCCTAACTGACATTTTTTGAGAAATTCACTTTTTCATCGTTTTGAATTTAAAAGCGTTATTCGCAGGTTTTGTGAAATCGCCTAAGTGTATTTTTAGTTGCAACAGCATTCAATTAAAATGTTGAAATATGTACCTCCCAAATAAATCAACGCAACGTGTCTATTTTTACCCGACTGCGTCAGAAGGAGGGTTATGTTTTTCGAGTGTATGTATGTATGTATGTATGTATGTATGTATGTATGTATGTATATTTCTTTGGCACGCTCTGTAGCCTAAACGGATTGATCGATTTCAGCTTGAGAGGTGCCGTTAGATTCGTTTTAATTGTGAGAGTGACACTGGGTATATCAAAATTGAAAAAAAAATTAAAATGGCCGATTTATGGCGCAATATGTCTTCAAAAAAAAATTTTTTTTCTCGAACCTATCGAGTGGGGTATCAAAATAAAGGGTTTTAAAAGGTGATTACAAAAATATATATAACTTATATGGTTAAAAGTAATTCGAAGTGACAAAACGTAAAAAACAAGTACCAAGAACTAAAAATCGTTTGCGAAATCTTTCACATTTGTAAACTAAAAAGCTGGAAATAAAAAAATTAATTTAAAAAATAAAAAAACCCGACTGCGAAACTAAAAAGCTACAAACAAGCCCATTTTAAATTAAATAAAAGTTGGAAGCAGGCGGGACCCATACCATTTTTATCATATTTTCAAATTCAAATGGGTCCCGCCTGCTTTCAACTTTTATTTAATTTAAAATGGGCTTGTTTGTAGCTTTTTAGTTTCGCAGTCGGGTTTTTTTATTTTTTAAATTAATTTTTGAACGTTTGTTTCAGTTTGTGTAAATTTTTGACTTTGTCAGTTAGGAGGTATTGGCACTTCGCCGTCGATATGTATCTTTTGTTTGTGACTGAAGAGGAGATTAAGTTCATCAGACAGTGCGTCGAGAGACGCAGACGGAATTGTGACAAGTCTCAGTTTTTGCTGGACGGAAAGTTCTATCAAAAAAATCATCATCGTCATTTGCCTAGCCTTTTCCCAACTATGTTGGGGTCGGCTTCCAGTCTAACCTGATGCAGCTGAATACCAGTATTTAATATGGAGTGATTGCGTATCTAACTTCCACAACTCAGTTACGAGTAATACGATTAAAATTGGTTGTCAGATTTTCGGGCTTCTGACTACCCGTAACGACTGTCAAAGATCCACGAATGACAGCCGGGACCAACGGCTTAACGTGTCTTCCGAAGCACGGAGGGGTTTTGGTATGTAAAGATGGTCACCCATTCACAGACCATCCGCGGCAAGCGTAGCTTAACCTGAGCCAATAGTCCCTCTGTCAATAAATGTAATGCAGATAAAACTTTATAGAAACATCAAAGTCAAAGTCAAAGCATTTATTTCAAATAGGCACTTAACAGGCATTTTTGAACGTCAAAAATTACTAAAATAGAATTAATTCTGGTCGCCCATTCCAAAAGGTAAGTAGTTTTCGTATGGAGAAGAATGGGCAAGAAACTCCACCGTTACTCTTTTTAAATGTTTTACAATATTTTGCATGTACATTAATTATATAATATATATGTGAAGACGATGCACCTAAAATAAAATTACTGTACCACAATAGGTAAAAGAATTAAAAATGAAACCATATATGTCCATTGTCCATAACCGTATCTCCATTATTTCATAAACCACTTTATATATTATACACGCTGATATGCCGACGCCTTTTTCATGTCAACAGTAATGAATGAAAGGCACTGAGAAAAACGGCAGTGACAGTTAGGCTGACACCGAACTTATCATAAAAGTTCCTATAAAACATTTTACGTACGGAATCCAAAAAACTGGGTTCAAACAGGACTTCTAAAACTAGGTATTAGGTAGTGTTTTTGGGAGTTCATTTAATCCCGCCGAAATACACACGGTAGGAAACAAGAATTTTGTTTTTGTGGATTCACTTAAAATTCTCATCCGACTATTTACTACTAGGTTCGCTATGTAGGTAGGTACCTATGTTTGCTGGCTACTGCAGTGGTTTCTGGGCCACGAATAGTGCTGACTCGGATTTTGCTGGGAAACAATTTTGGAGCTTCAGTATTTCTTTTTTTTTTTTGTAAAATCCTGTCCATTAATACTTGTGTTGGTGTAGGACTTTCTTTGGTTATCATCAATCAGCCACAAAAGGTTCACTGCTAGACAAAGGCCTCCCCCAAGGACCCAGATCTAGGCCACATCGAATGGCCCTGTGCTTTTCGTATTCGGCAGATTCCCGCTACTTTTCACCAGGGGCCCTAAAAAGGCCATTTTGGCAGAATCATAGAAGGATAACATTATGAATCATAATGGACAGTTAACTGTTAAGTTAATCGTATGAAATCCCATTTGTGAAGGAATTTTCAGTTTTTTTTTGTCTGTGCTAAAATACCAGTCAATCCAATCCAAATCGAATCCCAATCTCTTTGTTTATACCTACGTAGTTCAGCGAAAAAATAAAAACACGGACTCTCTTAGCCATATTATGATTCATAATGTTATCCTTTTATGATTCTGCCAAAGTTGCCTTTTTAGACCCCCTGGTCATCGGTAAAATACATTTGACTTCTCGAGTTTGTAAATATATTTGCTGTTCACTTTTTTATTGCTTCTGATAATAAAATAGAACCTTATAAACTACACTTCTTTTAGTCCTATCTTGCAAACAATCATGAAACATTTGTCAACGAAAAATACAGTCTTTCTAATCTATTTACCAACACAACCGAACCATTTTTCCTTTAATTCCTCTTGCCAAGGAAACTGCCGCCGCAAAAGGGTGTGGTATTAAACAATATTTTAAAAGCGGTTAATCTGCAGCTCATAATTCATGTGTGGAGTATTTTAAAACATGTTTTATATGGGAAAGCAAAAAGTTCTAGTTGGATGCTAAGGCACGATGCTATGCCGCCGTATTTACGACTCCTTCGTCCGTAATGGTGCATTAATCATGTGGTTTTGGACGAGGATTATTAATGGTAGGTTTCAGGTTCAATATTTTCATATTTTTGTAAGATTTTGACAAGGTCTGGTTTTAGATAAGTCATCATCTGCCTAGCCTTTTCCCAACTATGTTGGGGTCGGCTTCCAGTCTAACCAGATTCAGCTGAATACCAGTATTTTACATGGAGCGACTGCCTATCTGACCTCCACAACCCAGTTACTGGATAATACGATACCCCTTGGTAAGACTGGTTGTCAGACTTTCGGGCTTCTGACTACCCGTAACGACTGTCAAAGATCCACAAATGACAGCCGGGACCAACGGCTCAACGTGCTTTCCGAGGCACGGAGCGATCACGGTATGTAAAGATGGTCACCCATCCGCAGAAAAACTATGCATATCTTTTTGTTTTTGTCATGAATGTTGTTTAGCAATATTTGGACATCGTCATCATCAGCCTGCAGCATTCCACTGCTGGACATACGCCTCTCCTATTGCACGCCATTCAACCCCATTTTCGGCAACTCTCATCCAGCTTCTACAAGCGATCCTTCCTGATATTTGGACCGTAAGGCGAAATTAGATATCCGTAGACAATAGACCTAAAAAACTTTGGAATCATTAACCTCTCAAATGGGCCCAACAAATATCAAAAGTACCATCGACTTGATAAGAAGAAGAAGGATTAAAAATTCAATTTCATGTGGAATGTAGGTAGCTACATCATCATCATCATTGTCGTTCGTCGTCGTTTCAGCCGATAGACATCCACTGCTGGACATAGGCCTCCGCCAATTTTGGGGAGGGTTTGCCACAATCGCCACGCTTGGCAGGCGGGTTGCCGATCGCAGTATGGTATGATGGTGTAATGCATAGAGAACGCTGCTGCCCATTCTCCGGTCTCCCTTAGTCCCCTTTTACGACACCCACGGGAAGTATGGGGTGGTGCTATTCTTTAAGTCCGGCGCACCACACAGACAACGTAGCTACGTCAACTAAACCTAAATATAGACCATACTCTTACCTTGGTTGAGAAATATTTAACAGAGATATACGTTATATGTGTAGAAACCATAGGTAGAAACGCAATTTGCCATGATTTTAGACCAGCACAGTGCCAACCAACATCAGAACTACCTCACCGGGCCCGGACCTATACTTTAGGTTAAACCTAAATAGAATTTGAGCCGGACAGCTCACGAGAGAGATGTGCGCTGTAACATTACCAAAATAACCTTGTGTAATAGAGCCTCCATTTTCGGGTTGCTGTTGAGATAATTTCGGCCTTCCAAATTGTCTCTAAATTATTCGAAATTAAGGCAGCAATATGCCTGGCAGAGGTTAGATGCGGAATTTCTAGTTATTAGTATTTAGTTTATAGTATTTTTATAATGCTGACAACTTTATTGCGTTTCCTGAAGTAGGTACTAGTATTTTTTTTTAATGTCCACTAATTAATCTAAGAATGGACGCTTTAACTGTGTCAAATTAGACCAGCATCCAAATTGAGTAACACACTTACAATCACAATCTGAAACACTCTGAAGGATATTGCTGATCCATTGCTGCATATGTTCGAAAAATATCTGCGCAACAGCGTAAATAACACAATGAATCTAGTCGAACTGTCAAAATTAAAGAAAAAAAAAACTACTATTAGTATATTACGCAGTTACCCCGCAGGTAAAGGAAACAAATTACCGGAGAAACTATTAAAAAGTAAAGGAAGCAATAAGTCGTCTCACTAGTTTCTTTGAGCTCTATTGACGCACTCGTTTTATCTCGCCCCTCAATCTCGCCAGACAGAAGCGATGGCTACACTACACCACCGCCATACAAAGGCGTCTTAAGCCGCGGTAACAGAGCACAAATCCAAGCGGACAAATTGAAAAACCACTGAAACACCGAACCCGTGGACGTGGCGTACCGTTATAACCACTACGCATTACGGCCGAATTCCCGTTTCGGTCGTCCGTATACGGCCCGGAATAACACAGATCGGTAACGAAACACAATGGCCGCTGTTCCGGGGGATCTATTCCGCCCCCTAATCCAGAAAGGTCGCTGGAAGCTATTCGATAACCACTTAGAGTGGGCACGATTGTACCGCGCTGATAACGGCCGGCGTCCGCGCGGTGTGCGCTTTATTATGATTAGAATATGAAGAAGTACGAGTATCGGCAGATTTTATTACAACACAGGTTGGAGGGATCGGGGACTCAGGTATTTTTATTAATAAACAGATAATTTCATCAAAGTTTTTCTTTCGGGGTACAGCGGTGCTATTCTGTAAAAATCTCACCGTGAAAACTTAGGTGAAGTGAGCGTGGAGTGAGCTGTCAATAGTGTCAATTCCTAGCAAAAACAAACTCACTTCACCTAAGTTTTCACGGTGAGATTTTTACAGAATCGACCAGCAGTAGTCGAGAGGCTCTGCCGCGACAAATCGCGGCGCAGCGGACAGAGCTCCGGCGGGATCTCATGGCGACATGGAGAGTGCGACTGTCGCAACCCAGTGCTGGGCACGCCACAATTGCGGCGATAAGTCCCCTCTTTGAGGAGTGGCTAGGGAGGCGCCACGGCGTCCTCACCTTCCGCCTAACGCAGGTCCTCACCGGGCACGGCTGCTTCGGGAGGTTCCTGTCCAGAATAGGGCGGGAGGAAACGCCCGGGTGTCACCATTGTGTGGATCGCCCGGAGGACACGGTGGAGCATACGGTGGAGATCTGCCCAGCTTGGGCAGAGCACCGCCGTGTCCTCACGGAGGCGATCGGCGGCGGCGATCTCTCGCGTCCGGCCCTAGTCCGGGCCATGGTACGGAGCGAGAGTGCATGGGAGGCTGTCGCCTCCTTCTGCGAAGCAGTGATGCTCGCGAAGGAGGAGGCGGAGCGCGTGAGGGAGAGGCAATCCTTGCGCCCTCACGCCCCTAGCCGCCGCAGGAGACGCCCTGGGCGTCGGGAATCAATAGCCGATTCCCGGCCACCGTAGGCGCGGGCTTGCGGACGGCGAGCAATGGGCAGCTCGCCGTCCGGTAAGGACCAGGCCCGGGTCGACGGCGCGTTGTGTTCCACGCGCGCCTCAAGGAGATGTCAGCACCAACTGACGGGGTCCGCTAGGGCCGATGCCCGCCAGGGTCGCGGGTTGTTCGAAAGAGATACCGTGGCCCCTGGCACAGGCAACTGAAGGAACACGGGTGGGTTTTAGTCAGTAAGAGTCTGACACTCCCTTCCACTCCGCCCAGAGCGGGAGGGGTCATTTGATGATTTCCCACCCAAAAAAAAAAAAAAAAAAAAAAAAGTAGTCGAGAGGCTGGCTCGCTAATACAGAAGAATTACGCGATAAGATTCGATTTTGTGTTGTAAACATATTGAGGCTTATTGTCACAAACTAACTTACAAAGTATTAAAATGAAATTATACAGTGCAAACATCCTCACGACGTTAACACCTTCATAAGTGCAACTCACAGTAAAAGAACTTACGGCAACTGAAACAAACTTCGAAACGTCTGCTTAATACTTTGTCTAACAAGACGGTATGCCTCGAAACAAAGTTTCCTTCATAACGGTTCTCTTTATGCAATGGCTTCGGTCTATTTTGAAGAATTTATTCGAACCATTGGACTGTTAATGAGGACCATTCCAACGCTTGCATTCCCTCTTTATAGATCCTCTGTATTAAATGCGGGGTTTTTTTTATAGCTCTAAGTTCCTTTTCTAGAACGATGCTCAAGCATAAGCATCGATTTGAAAACTAGATTTGTATCAAATCTGTCAGACTCGAATCTTTTACATGACTCCTTAAATACACGGCATAATAATTGGTGGAATATTTTTTACAGTGTTGAATTCTTGCCAGAAATGTCTATTGTTTATGTTTTTCGGTTTTTTATTTTGTTATTTGTATTTTGTGTTTCATGAACTATGTGCAGATAATAGTTATTCTTTCTTTTTTCTCATAACAATGTCTGTTGAACAGAGATTAGCTTGATTATTGCTGATCAATTTATACCCATCACAAAGCACTACCTCACCCCCAAAGCAATGTTAATAGAATTAATAACATTGCAACTAATACGAGTCGACTTAGCAGAGTTGGGCCAAACTTTTATCTTTTATTAGCCCCGCTACGAAAACTGCCATATTGGTTGCAAACTTTCGATATTAATACCGCACAAACTAGCGATCCTGGCCGTTCAATCATGTTTTCTATTGTTGTGTAAGAAAGATTCATAAATGTATCGCGGATATTACGTACTTATTTAATCTTTTATCTTTGTTTCCGCCGGGATTTGGGAAGGACATTGGATTAGCTCGTTACTTCTCGGAGATGTTTTCTTTGTTTTTGTTGTTAATTGGGTTGTTGCTGGAGTCAGGAATGGTATTTATAAGCTGTTTTGCGAACAAAGACTGTAGTCTGAAGCTGTCTGATGGTCAAAGAAGATTGATAAGTTCTATCAAGAACTACTATTAGGATAGAATACATTGAAAAATAATTTCTTAGTACAGCACATTAAAGCGATTTCATTATGAGTCACTGACTTTATACAGGAAGAAGAAATGTTTGTAAAAAAGTAAAAGACAAAACAGTAACTTTTAATGATTGAACATACGTACCTACTATTTACTGAAAAAAAAAAAGCAAAAAATACACCATTACTGTCATGTAAGTAAATTTCAATGGTTTGAACGATATCACCAAATGAATAAAACAGTTAATTTTGTGACCTTTTAGCTACTTAAAACGGTAAAGTTTACTGTCATGACGGTAACATTTTGCATCAAGCTTTAACTGTTTTCGGTCAGTTATATACACATTGACATTGATGAATTTTATTTAGAAAATGACATGAATATTTACTTTGTAAAGTATTTTATTTTTCTTTTAATTATTGTGAATGTGAGGACTATGTGGGTCATTTTTTTTTCTGTGTTCCTTCTTAGTTTTAATCATGATCTGGCAGTTTGAGTAATTTACGCGGCCTACCCAAATGTCCTTTCTTTGGTATTGTTCGTCGAATCGTTGAGCTCCTCAATTTCTGAGTTGAGCTGCACGATTTTTGACAAATGCGTGCACTGATTGGACAGGTCCGCTCAATCTATGTGGTTCTTTCCTCAAAAGACCATTTCAGACATCAATCTACATGGTCTTCACACGATCTGACCAAGATTTTGTCTGGACTTTAAAAGAGACTGTGACCTCTGAGTTTGTTTCGGCCTTTCTTCTCAGAGTAGTCAGATAGGAAACGCCGACCACATCTAGTTTAAAAAATATGATGACGTGTAAAAGTGTTTGTAAAAACCTACTTACAGAAAATAAATCATTTATCAGTAAAAAATACTGTTTTGAACGTTAGGCTCATAGGGAACTGTTTAAAACAGTTCAGATTTATGTTTTTCATTTTTATTTACATTTCCCCAACTATTTTGCAAATAAGAAAGAAATAAAAATATACATTTTTTGGTTGCAACAGGGACTGAAACCCCGGGCCTGAAAAAGTGGTCGAAGTGGGTCTACTAGGGCATGTCCCATGAAAGAGCGCAGTTTGCACATTCTCAAACACTTTTTTTTTTTTTAGGCCGTTTAGTTTTTGACTTTTGATGAAAAATGTTTAAAAAATACCGTCCCCCGTCTCCTTAACTCCAAGCATAGAGAAAATTCTGAAATTATTCTATGTGATAGAAGTTTATGTAAAGATTACTGGAAAAATAAAACGATGTCTTTAGATAGCACACTTTTCTAGAAATCATCAACAAAAGTTACATTAGTTCCATTATCGGTCAAGAGATGGCGCTGACCTAAAACTGCAATATTCTACACCGCAGCGTGCAGTGTGAGTGATGGTCCGGAACCCTTGGTGCGCGAGTCCGACACACTCTTGTTTTTATAAATGGACGGTGTAGGTCTGTGGTTAAGCAAATGCTAGTTTGACAAACACTTGGCCGAAAACATGCAAAACTATTAAAATGTGAAAGTATGTAATTTGAAAGTGTTTCATAATCATCAACAGCTTCTTTGTATTTATTTAGAACTAGCTTCTGCAAGCGTGAAATTTCACTCTTCCCCCATTCACCCTCTCAGGGGTAGAATTTCAAAAAATGTCTTTACTTCCCAAAATTTGATCCTTATTAGGGACACTATCGAATGGTGTAATAATACAGTGTGTGTTTTTTTTATCGAAAACAACGGGTTCGATTCCTGGCTAGAAAGATTGATTTTATAAAAATCCAATGATGCAGTTTTAGTTTTCATCAAAATCGAGCACGAGACTCCTTTTGAGTACTTTTCGTTATTCCTCATAGTGTCGAATTTGGCCATCCACGCCCACTTAAAAAAAATCACCCTGTACAGATTAAAATAATATGTAGATCATACGTAATTAACAATTAATACCTAATTCATTATAAAAAATAACAAAATGATATCCTAACATAAATAAAACTATTCACAAATTAAAATATAGCGTCAAAAAATTCTCTTCACTATCGACTGGTTATAGTGTACCCAAGAGATTGGCGAGATAAGGTACCATGTTGTATGGCAATGTTTAAAATTAGTCATTAATTAAATTATAATAACCTCTATACCTTAGATACCTCTGCCGTATTGGTCCACTTTTCTAAGCTTTAGTAATCAATTTAGTTCTGCATGTGAATCCAATATGGCGGCTATACATTAATAATTCCCGCGCAAATCTTGCGGACTCATTGTTTAGTGCCCCGTATCGCTTGCGTTGCCAAGCGGTTTGTTGTGTTCTTCAAACTGCCGATGTAATCTTGTTGTGCACTTTGTTAAAACAATTTCTTGATTATTGATAACTGGTGTTGAGAGTACCATGAAAGTAATTTGATTATGAAGATATGTTTGAGGGTTTTTGTTTTTAAGCATGGCAACGAAATACTTGGGTTCGAACTTCGAAATCAAGTGTCATACTTTTATCTGTTACTGAATGCAACGTAATTTCAGCGACTCATTTTAAGTTACGTATCTAAAGTAGATTTGCTAGGTTAGTGCTCATCGGAAAACATCTTAATGTGAGCATTGAACATAATGATCAAACTTATAAACTTGACTTTCCACAGTTTCCGAACTTCGACAAGACGTAATGACAAAACAAACATAAAAACAGCAATATAACGCATAAACGCCGTTATTATGAACACAGCAGTATTAGAATACGTCATGAAAATAATAAAAACGACGTCCCGAGGTAAACAATCAAAAACATTTTAGTACTAAACATTGGAAAGTGCGGTGTTGCCGTAAAAACTCACATTCCAACTTCTTTTCTTTTTGGCGACAGATGTTTCGATATTAGGGGGTTGTTCTTTATGGTGTCATTTATATAAAGAGCCTCTTACAGTGTACTATGTATGGATATTATGAAATGTATTATGGTCGTCTTTACGGTTGTTGTTTTGGTAATATTTATAAACAGGATTATTTTAAATTTGCTAGCTAAACTTTTGACATTATGACTTGATATTTGACATTTTATTTATTTTTAATTTTTATTCGATACTGACAATTTTATAATTTTATTTTCTTGACAATTTTAATTAACTTACTTATTATTTTTAAATGATCACAATTTGTTTTGAATTTTGTATTATATTTTATAAGTAATTTTAATGTATGAATTTGAAACTATGGACTAGAATTATGTCTGAAATTAATAAATTATTATTAGGTATTATTATTCTTAGCGTTGTTGCTGGCAAAATCGACTGTCCAATATTGTGGCATTGTGTGCAGTTGCATGTGCAGAGAAGCAGACCTTGTCCTACCTGCTGAAGATAGGATAATTAATGTTATATTCAAATTCTATTTATATTTTTCCTTTTCTTTTGTTTTTTATGATTTTAATGAAATTCTTGTTGTTTAATTAATAATTTAAAGAAGTAATTGGTTTTAAAGATTGTAACAATTTTGATTTTATATATTTTATAATAGTAGATATAATTGTGGCATGTATTTTTAATTTTTGTTTTACTAACATAATTTTTAAGTATACTAACATAAATATGGATCACTGTGTCTGATATAAAATAAATAATAATAATAATAATTATTAAACTCCGCAGACGCGATGGTTATCGATATTTAAACTCGATAAAATAACAATTTTCTAGGACTGACATTGATCATGTTTTATTTGTATTAAAACTTTATGCACAAGCAAAAAATACTTTCCAAAAGCGGACTTCACGCCTGAGGCATTTTGTACCAGTCAACCTAAACAAAGACACAGATGCAGAGACAAAACTTGGCAGGTGTAGCATAAGGGACCGATAAGTCGAAACTAACTATAAAATACAAGAATCACACTAATATTATAAATGTGAAAGTTTGTGAGTGTGTGTGTGAGTGTGTGTGTGTGAGTGTGTGTGTGTGTGTTTATATGTTTGTTACTTCTTCACGCTCAAACGGCTGGACCAATTTTGATAAAATTTGGTATGGAGGTAGCTGACACCCTGGATTAACATATAGGCTACTTTTTATCCCGATATTCCCACGGGATCGAAACTTATGCGGGTGAAACCGCGGGGCGCAGCTAGTAAATAATAATACATTGATACATATATGTTCTAAGGATCGTACCGGAGAATGGGCAGCAGCGTTCTCTATGTATTCCACCACCATACCATACTGCGATCGCCAACCCGCCTGCCAAGCGTGGCGATTATGGCAAACCCTCCCAAAATTGGGGGAGGCCTATGTCCAGCAGTGGACGTCTATCGTCTGAAACGACGACGAACGACATATATTGTTATCTATATTGTTATTTTCAAAACAAATAGAGTAGAGTCATCTCAACACCTCTCTCCCTTGAATTTGTATGTATATCTATATATAATAAGTATATATGTATTATAGTAAATAGTATGTATGTGTATATAATCTATTTATGTATTTGTGTACCTAGTTTTAATAGTTTTTTTAAATTTTATCATTGTTCCTCTCAACCAAAGCACCTGCCATCCAATCTCTTCACCACCCTTGGTTGGCTGGTAGAGAATGCCTAAGGCATTAAGTCCGCCTTTGTACCTTTTTGTGCGAAAAGTTTAAATAAATAAATACATACATACCCCGGATGTAACTTTTTGCCGTCTTGAAAAAAAGGGTTACATAGGGTATGGTAAGTGAACGGAGAGGAAGCTTATGGTATAGATTTTATCACAATAAGGCACAAAAAAAAAATCTAGCAATAAACATTTGAACTAAACTTTTCGTACCTACTAGAACAATAAAAACAGAAATATTGAATTACTTTCATCTAAATACGCGGAATTTATCAATGAATTGGTAGCGCGATCCTATAAACTTTACTTGCAAATATCTTTCTCACTATATTATTTTCGAGACGGTAAAAATATCATCCGGAATATTATACAACACATACAAAATAACCTTCTTTCTTACTATAGATTCATGATCTATATTCAGTAGAATCTTATTGAACCAATTGAACTATTCGAATTGATTTATAACTATGAGCCATTATGTTCAAAGAAGGTCACTGTTCAAAGGAAGCAATGATTTGTAGCAACCTCTGATCTCTCTGGTCTTTGATGTCCGTTTTGACGTAAAGTATCTTGGCGTCTGGCGAGCAACTTGTATATGTATAGTAAAAACCATATAATGACGAGTTATGTACGGACGTCCAATAAATACGATCAGTGGCTCGGATAATGGCCTGTGCGGTAAAGTTGTCGAGAGACGGTAACGGTTTAACCCTTAGTCTGCCGGAACGTAGATCTACGCGATACACAATAGCTTTTTAATTGTGTCTGTAATTACGGCACACAAGCGGTTAAGGGGCCTACAGGACGTAAACGCAAAAAAAACGCAAGTTTAGTAATGCCTGAAATTATATGATCGACTACAGTAAAAAAAATCAGGAAAAAAAAATGATATTCTTCAGGATATAGACAGATAGTGTGTTGAAAACATAATACAACTAATTTGATACGATAGAAAAAATCATGAAGATACCTCTAAAAACTTTCGTTTTACAATAAAAACCATACTAATATAAATTCAATCATTTACTAAAGCACTAGTGGTTTAATTTTTAAATCCAAACAATAGATTTTTTGCAATAAATTACCAGTGTTGTGTCATCGCGCTTCTCTTTCTTTTCTATGCAGTCCGACAGTGACCGCGCTTTGAGTCTCATAACAATTTTTTAATATTTGGTACTTATAAAATAAAATAAAACTTATTATTGTATAGAATCAAGTTTTTCTAACTAAACAGACAGCTGTGCCGCTGGGAAGTTCGTTGCGCCACTTTGTTTGTTGCCCAGCGAAAGCACTAGGGAGGTGATGAAGGGCGGTCGTTTTGGAAAATTACATAAGACAGTCCTCTTAAGTAATCTTGACGTTCGAAAAGTGCTGATTCTCGGCCTGATTTGAATAAATGACTTTTGATTTAAAAAATATAATTATTTTTAAATTTCACAACTGTGTTTAACACAACTGTGTTATGAAAATTTAAAAATTGTTTCGTAACAGTCTGTGTGGTGCCGGACTTAAAGAATAGCACCACCCCATACTTCCCGTGGGTGTCGTAAAAGGCGACTAAGGGGCGTACCGGAGAATAGGCAGCAGCGTTCTCTATGCATTCCACCACCATACCATACTGCGATCGCCAACCCGCCTGCCAAGCATGGCGATTATGGCAAACCCCCCCTTTTGGGGGAGGCCTATGTCCAGCAGTGGACGTCTTTCGGCTGAAATGATGATGATGAACACAACATCAGGCCTGTAATCTCTAAAGGGTTCTGCAGAGATGTACTTATGTATGTACACCCATATTCAAATCTTTTCGGTAACGCCATAAAGATGGAATTTGGTGTAGACAAATGTTCAGACGTGCATGCTTGTAGAGCACGGCGAGATTATGGAATTCGTGACAACATACCTAACTGACGAATTTCATAGCTTAACTGCAACTTGGGTATGTCGGAAGCATTGTGCATTTATGTAACTAACAAGTACAGTCACCAAAAGAGATAAGTAATAAAGTAACCAGGGCTTGTCGGATATAATTGAAGTTTAGTGAGAAACAGATAGATGTTTTCGAACGAAAAATTTGATAAATAAACTTTTTGTTTTCTATTAATTAAATTTAATTTTATGCGACCGTACCTAATTGCAGTCCTTCTTTTGTAGCACGGAAGAAGTAAGTATTTGACGATTTTGACGTGTACCTAGATGCTTTTAAGCGATCTTTCATGGTCTGAAACGTAGCCTGAAGGTTTTGGAATTTCTTCGAAGGTATATCAAAGGTTTTGCCTGCTCAAGAATGGTCAATTGTTGTTTGGACGCATATCAGGCATTCAGAGGATTCCATTCGACCCAATTTTGGATATTTATTACGAAATTTACGAATATCTGATAAAGAAAATAGCTTTATTTTATAATATTGTAATCCATTTTTAGGGTTCCGTACCCAAAGGGTAAAAACGGAATCCTATTACTAAGACTTCGCTGTCTGTCCGTCTGGCCGTCTGGCCGTCTGTCCGTCTGTCCGTCTGTCCGTCTGTCTGTCACCAGGCTGTATCTCAAGAACCGCGATAGTTAGACAGTTGAAATTTTCACAAATCATGTATTTCTGTTGCCGCTATAACAACAAATACTAAAAACAAAATAAATTAAATATTTAAGGGGGGCTCCCATACAAAATACGCGATTTTTTTGCCCATTTTTGCTCGATATCAAAAATGGCAACAGGTAGGCACTTGAAATATTCACAAAATACTCAGTTGTATTTTAACTTTAATAATAAATAATAAAATTAAAATAAAATAAATATTTAAGGGGGGCTCCCATACAACAAACATGTTTTTTTTTTTTTGGCGTTTTTGCCTTGTGATACGGAACCCTTCGTGTGCGAGTCCGACTCGCACTTGGCCAGTTTTTTATATTATTTTAATCGTAAAATAATCTATGCTTGTATGTTATAGCATCGTCTTGTAACATACAATAATAATGAGGTCACCAAGTTATTAAAATATTTAACAAGAGTTTGTGTTCGGGTTCGGCGAAGGAAAGTGAAATTAGTAACACCAGCAAAAACGTTTATTACCTACTGAATTACACAACACACAGTTCAGTCACTTTTATAACCATTCAGTGCTTTTATGCTATACAATTTAATGTTACTCGCGTGTTCGGCGCGGGCGCCTCGACGACTCAACGACTATCGGAAACGCGCGGGAAGTCTACGCTCGCGAGAAGGGCGCGCGGGGGCGGGTAGCGCTCCAGAATGTTCTATCGCGCCCTCATTGGTCAAACCGGACCGGGAGGCGGTTAGGAGTAACTTACGCGTTTCGGCGGGAATGGAGTCGTACGTTTCGTTACACGGCCCTGTTATATCCTCCCCCTCCGAGTCACTACAGCGCCCCGATGGTGGCTCGGCACGAACAGACTGACGGGGCCGTCCACGCAGGCGCCGAGGCTGTACTGGAGCTGAGGGCTGACCAGACCTACTATAGTAAGGTTTCAAATCAGAGACGTGAAACTTTCCTAAAAGTTTTGAATTTAAGTCAGTGACCTCATAGGTAGTGGGACTAACTATTTTAGATATACGATAGGGTCCATCACGTTTTGGCATGAATTTACGAGACCTACCTTTGGAAGCATCACTGAGTAAGTGGGTGGTCAGAAACACTAAATCACCAGTCTGAAAGTAAGTATTCCGGCGGTTTTTATCTCCAATATCCTTCCTATCATCTTGGTGACGTTCAGCCCTGTCACGTATAGCGTTCCAGTTATCTAGGAATCGGCGGAGATACGGTGTAACCTGAGGAAGGAAATTCTCTTTTTCTAGGATGGCCCTTAAATCACACTGTGCGTCGAATGGAGAACGCATCTCTCTAGCAAACATTACCTGCGCGGGGGTAGCTCCTGTGGTAGAACACGTAGCACTATTCATGGAGAAACGAACTGAAGACAAGAACTTAGGCCACATACGGTGTTCATTCCTCACTAAAATGGAGAGCTGTGTACGTAAATCCCGATTCTTTCTTTCTGCAGGGTTTGCTTCGGGGTGATACAAAGGTATGAGGTTTTGCTTAATACCTAGAATATACATGCATTGTTGCATGGTGGCTGAAATAAACTGAACGCCGTTATCAGATATGATACGCCGTGGGAAACCATATCTCAGGAAATATTCGTCGATGAGCACGGACGCACATATCTCAGCGGTGGCTTCTGTCAAAGCGAATAATTCAACCCACCTGGTGGCTGTATCCTCAACTAGAAGTATCCACTTCTCACCATGTTCACCTTCTGGTAAGGGTCCAAACAAATCTATGGCGAGTACTTCTCCTCGTTGATTGAGAACGGGTGTCTGTAGGAGTCCAGCGGGTTTCTGGTTAGACGCCTTATAGCGCTGACACTCTTCACAATTTTTAAGGTAATCTGAAATATACTTACGCATCCCAACGAAATAATAATTTTGGCTGATCCGGTTGTAAGTTCGTTCAACCCCTTGGTGGCCAGCTGTGGGAGCGTCATGAAATTCTTTTAAAATCTTATCACGCATAGTGAGGGGCACGACGAGTTGTGGCTGTTCACTGTCTGAATCTGGAATATAACGATATAAAACACCTTGGTTAATTACGTAGCCTCTATCCAACCACTGAGTGTCGACTGGTCCGTTGTCTTCGAGGTTGTTGATGATCTTGGCAACCTCAGGGTCATCAAGCTGTTCTTTTCGAATTTCAACAGAACTTACACGAGGCAAGTCGACGACCACACTACAGACATCACAACTTTTAATGTTGGTATCGTCACACTGTGGGCGGCTTAAAGCATCAGCCACAACATTTGCTTTACCAGGAGTATATTCAAAACGAATATCAAAACCCTGTAATTTCATAGCCCATCTAATGAGACGCCCGTTAGGCGTTTTGAGGGTTAAGAGCCATTTAAGCGGCTGATGGTCACTTTTTATTACCACTGTATGGCCATCCAGATACCCACGAAACTTATCTGTAGCCCAGACAACCGCCAAGGCTTCCCTTTCGGTCGTGGAATAATTTCTCTCCGCGGAGGTCAACAAACGACTGGCATATTCGATAGGTTTCTCGTCGTGACCTTGTCCCTGTAATAAAACAGCCCCTAAGGCAATATTGCTAGCGTCAGTACGCAACACGAATGCTTTACTGTAGTCAGCTTGAACCAAAATAGGTGCTGAAGTCAGCTTATTCTTCAGGCACTGGAAGGCTTCCTGTTGTTGACTGTCCCATCTCCACGGCTCATTCTTACGAGTCAGAATCGTTAAGGGTTGAGCAATCTGGGAAAAATTAGGAACAAACTTCCTGAACCAGGAACAAGTCTGTAAGAAAGATTTCAAATGTTTTAGATCCTTAGGGCTGGCCATCTGCAGAACTGCATCTATCTTCGAGGAATCTGGCTTGATCCCCTCTGGAGTGATTATATGTCCAAGATAATTGATCTCAGGGCGAGCAAAAAAACATTTAACCCTATTGGCTCGCAAACTAAATAGACGCAGCCTATCGAATACCTTTTGAAGATCTTTTAGATGGCTGTGATAATCCTCTGAAATGACAAGTAAATCATCCAAATACGCTATTAGAACGACTCCTTGTAAACTCGCTCCTGAACGAAAACGATCAATCAGCCGTTGGAATGTAGCCGGCGCGTTCTTCAAACCGAACGGCATGCGCGTAAAGCGATATGTTCCAAACGGCGTAACGAAAGCAGTTTTATCACGATCAGCTGGACGTACCTGTACCTGCCAGTAGCCAGCTTTCAAATCAATTGAGGACATGAAACAATGACGTTTTGTCAATTGGAGGAGCTCATCAATGAGCGGAAGAGGGTAACTATCCGTTTTCGTTATAGCGTTCAATTTGCGATAATCTACGCAAAAACGGATACTATTGTCCTTCTTAGGGACCAAAACAGCTGGGGAAATCCAGGCGGACTCGCATTCTTCAATGATACCATCCCTGAGCATATTATCCAGCTCGGTTTTCATTAACTGCTTCTTCGCAGGCGTGAGGCGATACGGTGGGACTGAAATTGGCGCATGATCCCCAGTGTCTATGTGGTGTTCAGCATATGGTGTTGGTTCTCCCCCTGGTCCGAAGACATCCTCGTTGCGCTGTAGGAGGGAGGCTAGAGCTTCACGCTCGGGAGGGGTTAGCATCGTCCCCTCGTCCTCTCTCAGCAAATCAGCAGCAGAACACGACGCGAGGTTACTGGGGTACTCATACTCCAATGGGTACACTTCGGTAGAGCTATGGAAGTGCCATGTGGAAGTAGCAAAATTTATTTCCAACCCAGCTGCTGTTAAAAAATCTATACCCAACAATGTATCACAATCAGTAGCTTCCGGAAACACAAAAAAATCTACATTAATACACTTACCTTGTATCTTCACTTCTAAAGTCGTTGACAGCATCTGACGTGTTGGTGCTGATCCGTCAGCAAGCTTGACACGCATGGAACTGGACTTGAAGTCTTGATTACGCTCTCGCAGCAATGCGTAAAGGGAGGAGCCGGCGATAGTACCTTTAGCCGCCGTGTCTATCAAACCCCTTCCTCTGATTCCTAGAACTTCGATTCCCAAAATAGGACGCCGTGGCACATCACTGTGCTCCTGACCTATTGAAGAACAAGCAAACTTTTTAAATTCTGATTTTATAAACTCACCACCCTGTATTCCCGGTCTCTGTCCTGAAAAAATCCTGGTCGCCCTACTTGAGTCGCAAATTCCCGGTCTTTGTCCCGGAAAATTCATGGTCACCTTACTTCGTGACGGACACTGACTCGCAGTGCAATACCCATCGTTATCACAATGATTACGATCTATTTTACGACATAACGAATAAGAATAATTATATGGAGTTATGTTATTTACGACACACTGTTTATTAGGTAGTTAACTACCGGAGGCACTGCCGAAGGTTTTTTAAAAGAAACAAATGAGTCCAGTCGTGAAGACGGTTTAATGTAGACTGCCGAAGCTTAATCTAAATCGAATACAGTATACACAGTTCTGCTTTGTTCTTAATATTAGGTCCTTATCTCTATTGTCGCCGGGGCTAGACATAACATCCTGCGACTCTACCGTGAATGGTGTTCAGTGTGGGTCACACAAAGCGAGACGGTGTTACAAGTACAATGTGTCGATACAGCATGCATAACTCTTCCCCCCATAAGTTCGAAATTATCGGAGGGACGATTATTGTTACTCCGATTATTTCGTCACAAACAATATTTTATGGCTCTTCCGAGCTTCTTACGAGCTATGAACTTACGAGCTATGTATACACTAATACTTAACTATAACTATATATAACACTAGAGTGCCGACGCTAACACTTTTCACATTTATGAACTTTTCACTCACTTTTACTAATCTTTAATAAGCTGCTTAGGTGTTGCAGATTTATTTAATCACTAGTGTCCAAGTTGTAATAGTCTTTCGTTGTAGGCGTGGCTCGATGACTGTTACAAAGGGAGATTGACAATTGGTCATTTCGTAGTGCTAGTATTAGGTACTTGTGGCAGTATGATTAGATTTTGACATCCAAGGTGAGAATAAGTACCTTTTATTTTTCTTTCATTATCTCGCTATTGCAGATTTCTGATAGTATGCTCTTGAGAGTGTGAATTTCAACTGGTACAGGATTGCTGGAGCTCGTGTTATGAGAGAATCTCATTAATGCGGTTATTCAGGTATCTTCCATTGGCAGCTGGGACTCGTCCTTGCAGCACAGGAACTTCGCCTCGTGGAGTTCTTTGCAAGCCTGGGAGAGCGAGACTACTTCGGACCCTTTTACTTAGAGGTAGGGGTGTTTGGGAATATTGATTGTGGTCTGGTTAAAATGATCTGTAATAGGTATTAGGATTGCTCTGTAGTGGGTAAAAATATATATTTCATCTTCAATTATAGGTATTTCTAAAATGAACGTTATTTGACTTCCTTTCGATTATGCTTTTATTTCAATACACTGTTCCAGCTTAACTATTTTATACATAACTTTGTAGGTATACACGTTTATTGTATCGTCGTCATTGTCTAGGTTACCGGTAAATAATCTTAAAAATAGATCCTAGAGGATTTAGAATTCCACATTTGATTCTCATCGATGGGGCTAACTGCTTAAATTTTGTTTTAATGCTACTGTTCATAAAGTATCTTTTAATATTAAATTCTAAGTCCTCATGAGTCAAACTTAAATCTAAAACCTTAATAATAGTCCACTTATTATAACTTAGGCTAACTTGACCTTGCTTCAGCATCAATACACCAGGATTCTTATCGATCCCTTGAAATTGAAGGGTGTGTATCCTGATGGTCAGGGCCAGGAGCACGAGGAGGAACCTGCGGAGGTCGTTTAATGTCCTTAAGTGTCACTTTTGTGTCACGATTATTTATTCTGACAGGACAAATGTTCCTAACGATTTCACCCGATACTTGTGCTTTTTGGAAACGAGGTTTGTCTTTACTTCGTCTAATGTTCACTCCTTTTATGAATACAGTGTCTCCTTCTTGTATATCGAATGATGTTTCACCACCGCGGTTTTCTTTAACCTTTTGCTTGTTTGCTATTATTTTATCTGTTAAGTATTGATAGAGATATTTAGTTCGCTTCATATGATCGTTTACTAATTGCTGCGTATATTGTTTATTAAAGTTAACTGCAAAGGTGCTATTCGAATCAGTGTGTCCAAAGACAACTTCGAAGGGTGTAAGACCTATCGTGGAATGTATAGTTTGGTTGTAGGACATAACTGCGTAAGTCATTACGTCGGCAGCATCAGTAATTCGACGCTCATATTTTGCGATACGATATATTTCTAAGATGGTTGAGTGGAAACGCTCTATTAAACCCATAGAATTGGGTTTATGTGCCGTACCTATGTGAAGATCGATTTTATAAAATTGTAGTGTTTCTTTAAGCAAGGTGTTGTTAAATTCAGTTCCGGGATCGGCATTTATTCGGTTTGGTACGCCGTAGAACGAGAAAAATTTAATTAATGCACGGACTACTTCAGGGGTAGATCGGTTTGAAAGCATGAAAGCCTGTCCTAATTTACTAAAAGCGTCTATTATCGTCAAAAAGTATTTGCCTTCTATTGAGAAAATGTCTATGAATATTTCAGCAAAGGGTTTTGTTTGTGTTTGTGTTAATTGTAACACTGGTTTCAATGGTTTACGGTCATATTTTAGTTTTTTACAGGTTTCACATGAGTTAATTACTGTAGCAATAGTTACGTCCATATTTCTCCAGAAATAGTTTCGCTTTATTTTCATGAGAGTTTCTTTAATGCCGCGATGGCTAGTTTTACCGTGATGGTAGGTAAGTACGACGGAACGCTGTTCGTCTTCATCCTCCACGTAAATAATTCTTTTCGTACATTCGTAAATTTTAACAGTATTCTTTTTAAATAGTTTAATAACAGCGTCTGTAAACTGATTACGGTGTATTTGATCCTCAAAATAAAAGAAATATTTTATTTTAGGTTTTATGTATTCTAGAAGAAATTGTTTTATTAGGTCGGGATTATCTACAGGTAAGTGTATCTCATAAATTTTTTGTTTATCACGTGATATATCTTTTACTGATAATTGATTTCTGTTCCAGGTAAAAACAAGAACTTGATGGGGCTTCGTGTCTACAGCTTCATCTAGGATAGGGATGCCGTCTGTATCGATATCTTGTGCTGAGTGCATTGTTTCAGGTAATGAACCTGCTGTGAGGGTGCTAGATGAAGATGATCGGACAGGATAAGATGAGTTAATGTCTGAAGGTGATGGGGCGGTCAACGTTTCTGAAGAGTCTGATATTGCTATTGGACTGTCAGGTCTTTCAGTATCACCTACATTACCTTGTAAGGATGTGTTATTATCTTCAAGTATATTTAATTTTATACGAGATAGGGCATCTGCATTGCTATTTTGGCTACCTTTCTTGTATATTATATCGAAATCGAATTCAGCTAACCTCAGTTTCCACCTAGTTAGCTTACTATTCGGCTCTTTGATTGAATTAAGCCACGCTAATGGTCGGTGATCTGTATATACTATAAATTTGCGTCCGTACAAGTATGGACGGAAGTGTTTTGCTGCCCACACTATGGCTAGCAATTCCTTCTCTATAGTACTATAACGTGTTTCCGCATCGTTTAATGTCCGGCTGGCGTATGCAATGGGTTTTTCGTTTCCAACAACTCCTTGTGAAAGGACGGCACCCACGGCGTAATTTGACGCATCTGTAGTTAGAATAAAGGGCTTTGAAAAATCGGGAAATTGTAGTATAGGAGCGTTGATAAGTAGTTCTTTACATCTTTGGAAAGCGTCGATATATGGTTTAGTAATTTCTATTTTATTTCTCTTTTTCAGGCACGAAGTAAGGGGTTGTGTGACTTTAGAAAAATCCTTTATAAATTTTCGATAATAGCCAACCAGGCCAAGGAAACTTTTTATTTCTGTGGATGTACGGGGAAGTGGGAAGTTAAGTACTGCTCTAATTTTGTCATCGTTAGGTTCTAGGCCATGTCTAGTAATCTTGTGTCCCAGATAAAGTACCTCCTTTCTCAGAAACTCACATTTGTCAAGTGTCACTTTTAGGTTGTTTTGTCTAAGGCGATCAAATGTAATTCTTAACTTCTCAATATGTTCCTGTAAACTATTTGAATATATTATTATGTCATCCAAATAGACGAGGCAATGGATACCTTGCAAGCCTCTCAGCACGTTATCCATTGCGCGTTGGAAGGTTGCAGGTGCGGTTTTTAGCCCAAACGGCATGCGGCAAAACTCAAAATGTCCTGATGGGGTTGTAAAGGCGGTTTTAGGCCTGTCTTGTTGGTCTACTTCAATCTGATAATATCCACTAGCGAGGTCCAAGGTGCTAAAGTAAGTTGACTTTCCTAGCTTGTCAAATAAGTCATTTATGTTCGGTAAGGGGTACTTGTCGTCAGTTGTTATGTCATTTAAACGTCGATAGTCTATAACCATTCTGAATTTATGCTCTCCCGAGGCGTCCACTTTCTTTGGGACTAGGTGCACGGGGGCACTCCATGGCGAAAATGACTCTTGAATCACATTATCTTGTAATAATTTGTCGACTTGTTTTTGTATTTCAGCGTTTTGTAACGGTGGATGTCGGTAAGGTCTAATAAAAATAGGCTCTTCGTTTGTAGTCCGGATTCGGTGCTTTACTTGGTTTGAGAATGTTAGGGGAAGCTGTTCGCAGTAAAATATATCTCTATATTCAAAACAAAGTTTTTCTATAGCTTGGCGTTCCTCCGAGTTAGTGTGATCTAATCGTAATTTTGCTAAGTTACGTTTCAGTAATTCGTCAATTTCATAGTTATTCAGTAACTTATCTGATGTTACGTTTATTTTACAGGTATTAATGTCATTAAGTTTGGTTGTAGTCAGTGGTTTGGTAAATGTAATAGTCACGCTATTTTGTGAAGCATTTTGAATAACGGTTGTCGCAAAACTATTTATGCATGTAACTATAGCGCTGGGCATACGTACGTCATTACCGAAATTTTTAAAGTCAATGATTGCGTCACCATTATCAAGGTCAGTTGGTACTTTTACTAGCGTTTCGGTTCGGGGGTCTAAAGTGATTTCACATGTGAGGCTGTATACTATGGGTATTTCTGTATCTCGTGTTCGTAGAATTTGAGTCTTCATATCTATTGTTGCATCTAAAATTTTTAAGAGATCAGAACCAATTAATCCGTCGTATCGGCTATCGACATCGTAAACATAGAACTTGTGTTTAAGGCAAGTTTTGAAGGTTTTCAGTAAGGGTATATATATAACTTGGTCGTGTGAGCTACGTGCATGTGTACTAATCACTTCAAATGGTTCGTTATATTTGTAGGCAGAAAAGTATTGCTCGACTTTTCCTGGACTAATAAAACTTCTTGTACTTCCGGTGTCAATCATTAGGCGGGCATCAATTTCCGGAATATAGATGTGTGGTAATCGGTTTATGCTATTGCAATTTAAATTTATTACTTCGGGTGATCGTTTTCCGAGGCTGTTAAAGGAAAATTTACGTATTCTTCTTGGTTTATAGGCTCGTTGGAAACAGGCTCCTCATTTTCTGAGTAGGAACTATTGTTATAGGCGGTGTGGTTGTAAATTTCAGTAAATTGTAAATTATTTTGATAGTCTACGTAATCAGGCTGGAAATCCTGGTCTTGGACTATGTGCGTTTCATTATTATTAATATTATACGTGTAAAACGAATTGTCATGATCAGGGTTATTTGTAATCATGTTGTTTCTAAGGGGACGGGCAGTTTGCATAGAAACATCAGTGTCTTGTGACTGGGGTAAGTTACGTTGTGGCTGATGTTGTGGCGGTATGCCGAATTTAAATTGTTGGTTTGGTGGATTAAAGTTGGGTCTACCCTGTGCATTATTAAATTGAGGTCTAAATCCTTGTTGAGGTACAATACCAAATTTAGAATTGTTCTGGTTCTGCGAATGACCTGAAATGTACACCGATTTATAACCTTGAGGCTGTTGCATATCCGGTTTGAAGTAAGTTTGGTTTGGTACACCAAATCTGTAGTTACTGTTATTGAAACCAGACCTAAAATTATTTTGGGGTGAAACTCCAAATTTGTAGTTTTGGTTAGCCGGATAACCGAAATTATTTAAAACTGGAGCATTAGGTTTTATTGGAGGCTGGAATTTAAAACCTGGGAAGTTATTATTAGTAGTTGAAGGATGCGGGGCTGATTTAGTATTATGTTTATTTTTTGCGTTATATTGGAATTTAAAATTGACCTCTTCCATGACGACACTGAGCGCACTTTCCAAGCTTGTACAGTTTCTGAGTCTTACAATTCTAATTAAATCCTCTGACAGATTATATAAAAACACGTTATGAGCCAAGTTATTGTAAATGACCATTTTTGCAGCTTTTATTTCTTCACTAGCAAGCAAATTGACCTTGGAGAACAGAGTGCTGCGTATTTGTTGGATTCGGTTACAGAATTCCAAATAGGTTTCATTAGGTTTAATTTTTAAATTTTCTAGCTCAATAGCCACACAGTCCTCTGATCTGGGGTCACCGAAATGTTGAATGAAAATAGATTTTAGCTGGTCCCATGTAATTATATCCTCCCTTTCACTTAATAAAGCCGCTGCTCTACCACACAATCTACTTGTGATAGCGTGGAAATTATAAGTTGATTGAACAGCATTATTGGGGCCGTTAAAGTTTCTTAAAATATATTCACTTTTCTTTATAAACAAGTTTAAAATATTTTTGTCACCATCAAACTTGGGAACTAAACTTAAAATATCTTTAGGGATCATTTGGAAAGCTTCTCCAATTTGATTCTGCATTTTTATTAACCAATTTGTGAACAATTTAATCAAATTAATATACTTAAACAGTTATAACTAATATAAAATACTTATAGCTTAAAACTAGGCCTGCCAATCTTCGTGCAGAAGTCAAATAACTTTCAACGATGTGAGTTTAAAAGTTACGCAATTAAGTCTTAATACTACAACTTAAAAATAGACTGCCAATTTTTGTGCAGAAGTCAAATAACTTTCAACGATGTTAGTTCAAAAGTTACGCGATTAAGTCCTACAGGAGCAACACAGGAAATAACAAGGACGGGACAGGACAGTAAAAAGGTCTACTTACAGTCTGCTCGATCCCATGCCTACCCGTAGAGCTGCTCGTGCCGTGGACAGGAACCTTCGGCGCCAGATGAGTTATAACTTATTTCTTTGGTTCGAGGATACCCGCGAGCCGCGCGCGACACCTATTTTTGTGTGTTCGAACACAGCGTTTAGACAGCGGATATCCTACCGGCTGCGCCAGTTAACTACCGGAGGCACTGCCGAAGGTTTTTTAAAAGAAACAAATGAGTCCAGTCGTGAAGACGGTTTAATGTAGACTGCCGAAGCTTAATCTAAATCGAATACAGTATACACAGTTCTGCTTTGTTCTTAATATTAGGTCCTTATCTCTATTGTCGCCGGGGCTAGACATAACATCCTGCGACTCTACCGTGAATGGTGTTCAGTGTGGGTCACACAAAGCGAGACGGTGTTACAAGTACAATGTGTCGATACAGCATGCATAACTAGGTTCCCCAGGAGGTACTGACTCAAATTCACTAGGTACCTGAGTGCGGTTATACGACTCTACGCGGTTAATATGACGAGATGTAAACAATGACTTATTACGTTGATTATACGGAGATGTATAGTTAGGGTCGTTATTAACACTTTGTATAGGGAATGTATTAGATAATGTGTTACATGAAATAGAACTCTGGTCAGTCCCAAACCCAGCACTAAGTGAAGGAAATGTACTCACCTGCGTGATCGGCTTACCGTCTTGTGTTTGTAAAGTTTGTAAGAAATCGATCGCGCTAAAATGCGAATTACACTTGGTGCAATTTGAACGTATGACTCCGATCTCGCCACAACCGTAACATGATACACTATTTGTGTTTACATTTTTAACACTGTTACGCGAATCACTTTGAATTAATTTATGACATTGGTCCCGTGTATGTCCATGTTTTTTACAATACACACAATAACGATGTTTTTCGGTTGAACTCGATGGCTTGGACCCGACGGGTAGCGGAGTATTGTGCGTTGTCGACCTTGACGACGCACCGGCGCCGTTGTCGGCGGCGCCCGGGGACTTCGCGCCTCGTACGCGTGTGCCAGCGCCGGCGGTACCTTTAGATGGTGCCGCTGCTGCGGATGATGGCCCACATGCTTCTTCTATGCATCTCGCCTTCTGAAGTAGTTGATTGAAGTTGGAGAACTCATCTCTTCTCAATCTCTTACGGACCTTTTGGTTTAGTAGTCCGTAGATCATATCCAATTGGACCTTTTCGCTAAGATCGCCGGAAGGTAGGTGCGCTAACTGGGCGCGC
Source organism: Mesoligia furuncula (assembly GCA_916614155.1). Classification (NCBI taxonomy): domain Eukaryota; kingdom Metazoa; phylum Arthropoda; class Insecta; order Lepidoptera; family Noctuidae; genus Mesoligia; species Mesoligia furuncula. Next base: position 33,231,140 of record OU744792.1, on the reverse strand, counting down.
GCCTTGGCCACGAACAGCTCCGTCTTTTCGTGGAGGGTTTGAGGCTTCGAGAACAGCTCGATGTAGATACCATGAGGAGGGCGGCTGTCTCCGAAGGCGCTGCGCAAGTTTTGTAGGGCGTCGGACCACGTGGTTACTGTGGCTTTCACTCCTTGCCACCATGTAGCGGCGTCGTGTGTTAGCAGCATCGAGAGACCGCGCAGCGCGTTCGACTCGCTGACGTTTGCGCAGTCTTTGAAGGCTTCCACCGCGTCGATGAAACCGTCCATAGATTCTTCGGTCGCTCCACTGTATCGAGCCTTACACGTGGCGAAGTTGCCAGGTGCAGGTAGAGTAGAGGACGTCGGTGTGGGTGTGGCTGTGCCCAGCGCGGCTGGTGCCTGCGCGGGTGAAAAGGATGGCGGGCGTGTTTCGAGGACCCTCGTAAGTATTCGCTCGAAATTATCGGCCTGCGACTGCTGTAATGACGCCATCATGGCGGTTAGGTCGCTTGCCGTAATTGACGCTGACGCTTCGGTACCGGGCGCGCGGCGCCTCGTTGACCTTGGCGTTGCCGTTTCTTCTTCAGCTTCCACATCGAAGAAATCCGTCTGACGACGTTGATTACGAGTCGTAGTACGTGGCATTGTAGGTATACGTACACGGCCACACGCGACACAGTTCCTTCGCCCACTCGTTGGGCAGCCAGTTTAACAAGAGTTTGTGTTCGGGTTCGGCGAAGGAAAGTGAAATTAGTAACACCAGCAAAAACGTTTATTACCTACTGAATTACACAACACACAGTTCAGTCACTTTTATAACCATTCAGTGCTTTTATGCTATACAATTTAATGTTACTCGCGTGTTCGGCGCGGGCGCCTCGACGACTCAACGACTATCGGAAACGCGCGGGAAGTCTACGCTCGCGAGAAGGGCGCGCGGGGGCGGGTAGCGCTCCAGAATGTTCTATCGCGCCCTCATTGGTCAAACCGGACCGGGAGGCGGTTAGGAGTAACTTACGCGTTTCGGCGGGAATGGAGTCGTACGTTTCGTTACACGGCCCTGTTATAAATACCAACATAGTTGGAATGTGACGAAAGAAAATTTTCCTTAGGATCATAATGAATAAACGTTTGTTTTTATTTTCGGAAATTATAGAAGAATAAGTTACGTATTACAAATTGAGCATATTACAATGACCTAAACTTATTTTTTTTAAACCTAACTAGTATTATCAAGAAAATCGTGTTGACCCTAGCATTACCTACTTTATGCATAACATTGAGTCTTATTGTCTTGAAATAATATTTAATATTCTTTAACTAAATCGGCGGTCAGTTTGGCAGAATAAATAATTTTTGAAAATAGTACTTTATGATACCTACGTGTGACTTAAGTAGTGTAAACGCCATGCATTAATAGACTTACTTGTGTAAGTCACGAGTATCGTATACTATTTTATAGCTCGTGTGTCACGCTTTTCTCTGTAAAAATGGACTACTTATAAACTAGTCGCGAGCTCGAACTCACTGGTGGTCATGGCCAAAAAGCACGCTGTCTCACCTGACTTCGTGTCCGACTGAGCTAGTATCAGTGATGAGCAGTTAGACGCTAGTCTACACAAACAACGTCTAGTTCTCACCCACAGAAACGCCCACACCGTTCCGAACTGATAGGCGAGTAAAAAAAATCGAAAAGTGCTTCGGAAAATCGAGTTTTATGAAAAAAACACTGCATAAATCAATTACCAATAAAGTTTATTGAACTCTTTGATAACTGAGCTTTGTCGGTTTTGAAGATTTTACAGTTCTTTTATTACTTATTAACACTCAAAGTTACGCTAAAAATAGCAAGAAAAACGAATCTTTGTTGGCTCATAACTTCTTAATGGCTTTTTATTTTACTATTCTGTTTCCGTATAGACACAATTAATAATAAGTCAAAACGATATCATGCTTAACTTTGGATGCACAATGTCAAACAGTGGAGTAATACTCTCCCGAAATTTGTATGGAAAAAATATCGACTAGTGCACCTTAAGTCACGCTTTATTGTGTAAAAAATGGACTACTTAAGTCACAGAAACCATGACTTAGGCTATAAAAATTTATATTAAAAGTTACTGAAAAAGATTCAGTAGTCAATAATGAACAGACTACTTTCAGAACTTATACTGTATATGTCATTTCCACACTCATGGTTCGTGTCTCGGAAAAACGACTGTCGAAGTCACGAGACTCTCGCAGTTACACAATTGTGTAGGCAACCAATATAGCGACACGTTCAGCCAAAATATGAATATTTTCGATAACACCTCCAGCACAACGGCTTCGTCCTTCCATCGAACGAATAAAAAAGAAACTAAATAACCTAAACCGCTACCCAAAGCTACGTGGTGAACTGGCAAACGTATTCAGATTTAAATATCGCGACCTTTGAAAGTCTTCGTAATATTGGAGACAGGATGGGCCCAAGGTATTGATGCTATATAGTAATGCGCTAGGGATTCCTGAAAGGTCCGGGCGACAGCAAAATGTGTTAGTTCGCCTTATTGAATATCGGGAATATGACGGGGTCCCGCAGGGCCCCAATATCGTGTCGGCAGAGTTTGGCATACGTTGCATTCTCAGCGGGTTTTAGGGATGACTTTTACACGTCCGGGTAATGGATTTCGGATGGTTACTGCTGTTACCTGTTACGTAAATAAAAGTTAAAGTGCGTCACATAAAAAATTTAGTTTGTTTTTACAAAGTTTTCCTTCGTGAACACAAAACTCCCAAGTTCAAGTACCTACTTATGATTTTTTCTAGGGCAATATTTACATTATAATCCTGCCACCTTCTCATAAAGATGTTATCAGCTCGCGTTTTTCATCAATATTTCAACAACTCGAACCCGCTTCATTTCCCCAATCAGCGCAAACAATCAACAAATTGATTTACACAAACTGCAATTCTAAATACAAAACTTAAGTTTGTATTTCAGCCAAAAACAATTGCACGAACCCAATATCAGGGAACTAAGGGCCTGTACAGACGAGCCACAGCAAACCACACCACAGCTGTACAGCGACAAAATGTGCCCAGACACCATTTAAGTATAAGAAAACGTTTAGATTCAGAAGTAGGTACGCACGGCGACATATTATCAAACTATACATTTCCAGTATAAGGTGACTTATATCATTCTACGAAACGCCTATACAATGCGAGCTCAGCGAAAACTGAAAATACATAGCTTGACATGTCGTCGTATGTAAGATAATTGGAAGTTGTGTTTAACGAATTTTGAGAACGTCAATACATGAAGTCAATACCCACCTCCCTTTGTGCTCACTAGTTCAGCACGACACCACGGCGACAAACGCAAGGTTTGGCAACAACCAATCTTTCCGAAACATGTTTCAGAAGAAGCCTTATTGCACTACATCGCCAGTAACCTGGGGGCCTAAAAAGACCATTTTGGAGGATCATAAAAGGATAACATTATGAATTATAATATGGCGAAGACAGTCCGTGTTTTTCTTTTTTTCGCTGCACTACGTAGAAGAGATTGCGATTGGATTTGGATTGGATTGATTGGTATTTTAGCACAGACAAAAAAAATAACTGAAAAATGCTTCACCAATGGGATTTGATACGATTAACTTAACAATTAACTGTCCATTATTCCTTTTATGATTCTGCCAAAGTGGCTTTTTTAGGCCCCCAGATGATTGTGTCACTACAACCATGCAAATTTCATGTACATAGCTTTACGACACCATTCGCACTATATAGCCACTGCCAGGCGACATTTTGCCGCTGTGGTGTGTTTGTAGCGCGTCTGTATACCACTTAAGTGGGTGAAACTTGGTGAAACAATAACGGTAGTCATATTTCATTGTTTTCTCGTATCGAAGTCGCGCGGCCTACGTTCCAGATATTTGAGCAGAACACATTTGTATTAGTTAGTAAGTTTAATGCGGACGTTCAGACGCGATGCAGATGCTACTTTTATGTTTTATGACCGAATAACTTGTTGTGTGTGTGTGATGTGTAATGAAATATCTTAGTTTGGTTGTAATTGTGTGAAAATTGGGGCTAGGTGAACTATATTTTATCTAGGTTGTTACTGATATCAACATGTTTTCTAATATATATTTATTAGAAAACGTATTGATAGCTACATGATGTGCGGTGTCAGGTGTGTGTTGTGTGTGTGTGTTTCAAGTACACACATCAAAAGTGTCTAGGGATCAAGCATTTTTATGCGGATTTCTTGAGATTGAGATGTGGCTTTGTAATAAATTTATGATTTTATAAATTTATATGGATCCTTTTTGGTGCATTTCATAATTTGAATCAGGAACTGTGAATCAAATTCGAGTAAAAGATGAAAATCAGCTGTCAATATTTTCCCTATAAAAACATACAACGCATTGAAGACATTATTAGTGCTACTGTTTCCCTACTACTGATTAAAACCAACGTTATTATGGAGCGGCGACGTCATTTAAGCAGGGAAGAAATGCTCAGAGCCGTGGGAATGATAGAAGCTGGTTCCCGGCAACGTACTGTGGCTTTAGCTCTGAATACAAGTCAGAGTGTTATCAGTCGACTTTGGACACGTTACCGAAGCACTGGTACCGTGGCTGAGCGCCATGGAGGACGGTATCGCTGCACCACACGGAGACAAGACCGATACATTCAAATCTTAACTCGAAGAGCTCCAACAATAACCGCCATGATGTTAGCCGTGAGGCTTCATCACTCTTCAGGGAACTTAATTAGCGACCAAACAGTCAGAAACCGCTTGCATGAAGTGAACCTTCATTCCCGAAGACCGCTACGGGTACCACCTATAGCAATGCACAATCGTAGGATTCGATATCAATGGGCTCTTGAACACAGAAATTGGGCAGAAGAACAATGGCGTTTCGTGTGCTTTTCTGATGAGTCTCGTTTTGGTATGAGACCGGATACAAGACGTATACGACACTGGAGAACCCCTGGACGCCAACAGCGATTAAAATCCTGCCAGGAAGTCCATCCTTATAGTGGTGGAACCATCATGGTATGGGCGGGTATTTGGATCGGCGGAAGAACTGAGTTGATTTGGATCAGAGGCAACCTCAACGCTCAAATTTATGCTGAGACGATTGTATCAGACGTCATCGTTCCTCTACAAGTGCAAACGGTCCCTTATTTCAGTTAATGCATGATAATGCACGACCGCACACCGCAAGAGTTGTAAGACAGACTCTCGCCGCAGCTAACATCAATGTCCTGCCCTGGCCTGCTCAGTCGCCAGACTTGAACCCGATTGAGCATGCATGGGATATGCTACAGAGAAGAGCTCTGCCGAATATGGAGGGTATCCAGTCGCAAGAAGACCTTTTTTTGTTGTTGCAACGAACATGGGCGGCCATTCCACAGCGTGATTTGGATGAACTCATTTTGAGTATGCCAAACCGATGTTCTTGTGTTGTTAGTGTTCGCGGTAGAAACACGGATTATTAATTGTTTAAGTTACCCAATAAAATTTTAAAGAAAACTGTTATTTCAGTCTTTTTTTCGAACTTTTGTGTTAGTGGTTCAAATGTCAAAAATCCCTTTATTAGGAAAATGGCAAATTTCTTTATTAATGCAAAGGTGACTTGGTTTATCGTTACTGTGACAAACGAAAACACTTTATTTGATGAATCCTTAAAGAAAATTTTAATTAATATCAATCAGGAGAAAAGTTATTGCAAAAATATATGTTGATCCCTAGACACTTTTGACGTGTGTATTTTCACAAGATCCTGATATTAGTCCGTTTGCAGCAAATATACATTTTTGACAAAAACTTTTTTGTTGCACAAATATATAGACAATTAAGATAAAGCTCCCATAGTTACCGGTAGATGGCGACACTAGCGCCCCACGGCCCTAGGGCCACAGTCGCTGCTTTATTATTAATGGATAACATTAACTCAATATAATAACTGTATCGGGTTACAGGATATTGGAAGTTGGTAGATTATGTTATAACGACGAAATAATGGATTTTTATTTTATTTTCGTTCCTACCAATGCTTCAAGTTATTGGATTTTCTTTTTGGAAAATGTTGAGCATTTAATTAAAGCTGTTGTCTGTGTTTATGTTGGATTATTACTTTTTTGTTATATAATTTAGACAACATTGATTTTGTAAAAAAAAATATTTATAATGTGCCAAACAAGAGTTAAGTATACAGCGCATGTATTATTAAAAAAATGTAAACTCTTTTATTATTATGTACTATTTTTTTCTCTTTTGTATTTGTAAACCTACCTTCTAATGCTCTAACTATATTTATTTATTTATAGGAGAACCAACAGCTATAACAAAAGCATAACAATAGTAAATGAGACATAAAGCCAATTACAGGTTCTCACGGGTAAAAACAGAAAATGTAGTAGAAATCTTAGGATCACTAACGAGCACTATAAAAAGGAATACAAATATAAGGTATATATACGCACTAAGCACTTTTAAAAACCGGGCAAGAGCGAGTCGGACTCGCACACCGAGGGTTCCGTAACATCCGGGTTTATGCATAAGGTTTATGTTTATGAAATTAAATGTTTATTTTTATTTTTGAGTTGATTGAATGAATGGTAAATTGCGGTTTACGATTTATGACGTATTAAAAAAAACTAGTTACTAGATCTCGTTCAAACCAATTTTCGGTGGTAGTTTACATGGTAATGTACATCATATATTTTTTTTAGTTTTATCATTCTCTTATTTTAGAAGTTACAGGGGGGGGGACACACATTTTACCACTTTAAAAGTGTCTCTCGCGCAAACTATTCAGTTTAGAAAAAAATGATATTAGAAACCTCAATATCATTTTTGAAGACCTACTCATAGATACCCCACACGAATGGGTTGGATGAAAAAAAAAATGTTGACTTTCGGTTCTAAGTATGGGGAACCCTAAAATTTATTGTTTTTTTTCTATTTTTGTGTGAAAATCTTAATGCGGTTCACAGAATACATCTACATACGAAGTTTCAACAGTATAGTTCTTATAGTTTCGGAGAAAAGTGGCTGTGACATACGGACGGACAGACAGACAGACAGACAGACAGACGGACAGACAGACAGACAGACAGACAGACATGACGAATCTATAAGGGTTCCGTTTTTGCCATTTGGCTACGGAACCCTAAAAAGTAAGCGTTCAGCCGAGTTAACGTATCTCATCTTTGTTTTGGTCTATCGCGCTTCTTATCATATTTTCTGTAAATTGAGAGGTCTGGCTTTTGTGATTCTGGAACTCCTACTACAAGAGTCAAGGCTACACCGATGTTTGTATCTTAAAGTGAAATTATGTACGTAAAAAAAAAAAAAAAAAAAACATTTTGGCCTTGGTCGTATTTCAAGTCCCTTTATTTTCATAGTACCTATTAGATGGGCCATCTAATCACACTTATGAATACAGTTTTGTATACCTAAGTGACACAGGCTACGAACAACTAACAACAACAAGTTAATAGGATGTAATTGTACTTAGGTAATTACTAGTACAGACGCCAGCACATCAAGCTACCCGAAACTGTCAAATTTTCTCAATCAATCTTGAACTTAACGCTTTAGCGATAGAGTTGACAATTTATTAAAGAAATTTGACAGATTGTAGTAGCTTGATGTGCTGGCGTCTACCTAAGCTAGAAATCCACGGCTGATTTCAAACAGTCATCATCATCTTCCTGCCCTTATCCCATGTTACTTGGGCTCGGCGCAACACGTTTTCTTCTTCCATTCTCCCCTGTCAACCGTCACGCTATCATTCACTCCTTTCTCTTTCATATCATTCCCCACACAATCCATCCATCTTTTCTTCGGCCTTCCTTTCCCTCTCCATCCATCAACATGTATATTCATCACTCTTTTAGTCACATGCGTTTCATCCCTTCTCATCACATGCCCATACCAAGCCAAACGATTTCCTTACAACTTTTCTGTCACTGGCGCCACGTTCAAACTTGATTTCAAACAGTATAAAGTGAATAAGGCCAGCCAAATTACTCGTAGCTACTAACTATTGTCAGTTTGCGGTCAGTGTTTTTAGTGCACAACCCTGTGGCCTATCCAGCCGTAAATGCAGGAGTGACATATGCGGCTAAATAATGCAACTATGTATTTTACGGCTACGGCTATTACTATTATGTAAAGGTCATTTCGTGTTGCAGTTTTAGGGGCTTTCAAAATTGCGACTAGACGATGTTCAATTGTTCTCATCTGATTCAGAAGGCCAATTCACGTAATTCTAGTCGCAGTCTCATATCGGCGAACAAACAAAATGATGTCAAAAATTTGCCAAGATGTAGGGAAATTAGAGACAGATTGAGACTGGGATCAGACTGTGAACGTTTTTAGAATTTCGAGAATTGCCCCTCTGAGCTCATTATATCTAGCTTGTTTAGGAAATATTTATTTACTAGCTGCACCCCGCGGCTTCACCCGCATAAGTTTCGATCCCGTGGGAATATCGGAATAAAAAGTAGCCTATATGTTAATCCAGGGTATCAGCTACCTCCATACCAAATTTTATCAAAATTGGTCCAGCCGTTTCAGCGTGAAGAAGTAACAAACATATAAGCACACACACACTCACAAACTTTCGCCTTTATAATATTAGTGTGATGTGATTTATTCTTCAGAAAGCTTACAGTCTCATATATAATAAGTAGGTAAGTAATGCATAATTGGCGCATACAATCGCTACTTAAGCCATAAATTGAAGACCATCCACACTATTCTGTGGAACAGCTATTTTTTTTAAAATAACCGACCAAAAGTTTCAACCTGCCACCATACATAATATTATCTAAGTTAAGAAAAACACACATAAAAAAACCTCTTGAACAGAAAAAACACTTCTTTGAACACGACCAAACAAAGTCTTTTTTAGGGTTCCGTAGTCAACAAGGAACCCTTATAGTTTCGCCATGTCCGTCTGTCCGTCCACAGCTTAGCTCAGAAACTAACTACTCATACTAGAAAGCTATAACTTGGCATAGATATACATATTAAGAGCGCCGACAAAGTGGTAAAATAAAATCTTGGGGATTTTTTTTTTATACTTTTGGGTATCGTGTGGGTATCATTGGATAGGTCTTGGAAAACAATTTTTCGATTCAGAGATCCGTCTGTGAAATATTAAGCTTTAAAGTGCAAATTTTTGTTAGAGTCAAGTGTCCCGCCCCCTGCCAGCTAAATGGTTGTTTTTGGGTATGTGAAAAAAATCACAGTAGTAGTATATTATAACGAAATTAAAAGGAAAACTATCACAGCTAAGTAGGATTCACAAGTTTACGAGTAATAGTCGACCAACTTACTTTTGCAGTTGCAATGTATGAACATGATTTTCAACTACAATCTTAAGTTTGTTTTTGGGATAAATTCATTCCAACTACGGAACTCTTCATTGTGCGTGGTCCGACACACACCTGGCCGGTTTTTTAGTTCTACCTCTATTTTTATTCCAGTTGCCAAGCTTTGTTGCTGTGTTTCGGGCTGAAGGAGATGAGGTCTTAGTAATTACCTACAAGCACATGAGATACTTCAGCATTATTTCAGGGCTGGCAACGCTCATGTCTCTGGTTTTGCGGCGGTGACTACTACAGACCGTTCACTATAAAGTGAATGTTCTGTAAGGCCAGCTGGTTGTCAGATGACTGCTTGATTGCGACGCTATAGAATAAATCGACAAAATAATTATGAACATCGTGTCTAATCTAGTTATTCTTCCTAATCATAATGTAACTTCGTAATTACTTTTACAGCAAAATGTTATTATTCCTCGGAAAATTTCCTTCGCCAATAATGTTTTTAATATAATAAACGCTCGCAGCTAATAAAGAAAAATACCTCGAAGCCTTGATAAACTCGGAGGTTCCATATTTTCTTTACAGCTGCACGATATATGAACGTCATATTTTCGTAAAATTAAGAGTAAAATTACAGTGTCAATGACTGACGCAGGGGAGAATGGAAGATAAAATACCTCAAATTTCCATATATTTTGACAAGTTTTTGACATTTGTTAGTCGCCGAGATGACTACGACTTGATTTTGAACGTTTTAAACTAAGAGAATTGGCCTTCTGGTCAGGTAGAATACTAACTAACAAATTTACTAACAATGTTGAATAGAAAGGGAGCTACTGGCTACTAAGCTGAAAAAGGCTAGTTAGGTAAGTACAAACTCAAACCAAAAGTTTATCTCTTTAACTTTCCCCAAAGTTAACACTATTTCTTGCGAACTATTGAATTACGATATATCTGGCAACACCACACACTATCCCAACTCTTGAATAAGTACAAAAAAAGTAAAAAGAATGTTGGTAAAACTTTGTATCGATACAATAGGATCAGATTCAAGGACCTGTCATAAATATCTTTCTCGGATAACGTCATAAAGGTTCAGTAAACTTAGCCACAGCTTAAATATTTGGTGAAAGATTAAAGCGGAACTTGAAGAATTTAGAAAAGGTTCGACCCTCCGAATGGTTCATAAAAATTTTGGTGCTCTTTATTGGATATGAGAAAACGAAGGACGTTCCTCTCATTTTAACCGACTTAAAAAAGGAGAAGGTTCTATGTCCGTCTATGTATATTTTTTTATGTATGTTTATCGATATTTTCATCAATAACGAATTAAAGTTTCTTTCATTTAGAAGCTTGCGCGGTCGTCCCATATACTTTGCTTGTGTAGTTTTGTGCTAGTTTTAATAATACGCTTTTAATTGGTGTAGGTATGATGATTTATAAAATTTCCTGACAATCTTTTGCTTACATAGCGTAGAGGTTTTGGTTGTACAGGAAGGTACCACAACTAAAAATATAAAACTTCAAAAAAAAACAACCGACTACCAAAAAAAAACACTACAGAAAAAAAAACTTAATAACGGATGTCAGTAGGAAAAAACGATAATACGAAACCAAAGACCGACTTCCGAAATTAAAGTTAAAGTATAAGACTTTTTTGGAGGCATAAAGGCTCCTACAAACAGGGCGACACGCGATATAATCGCGCTCGACACAAAGGCTCTAGACAGACGGACCGCATTTCAACTGCAATCCAACCGCAAATTGCAGTTCGGATGCAGTTTTAATGCAGTTGACACGCAACCGCAACCGTGCAGTTCTATTGCAGTCGTGTCAACTGCATTCAAACTGCATTCGAACTGCAAAAATGCAGTCCGTCTGTTTAGACCCAAAGGCACCGCAAGTCGTGCTATGAGCGGTGTCTTTGTATCGCGCGCGATTATATCGCGTGTCGACGCCTGTTTGAAGGAGCCTTAATACTGTCTGTGGGAATTTTAAAGCGTTCATTTGTTTATTTCCCATTCGCATGTTATGTGGTGGCCAGTTTTAAATAAGTGGGTTCCGAACTTTCGATGCACCGTTGAGTTTGTTGGTAAAACTCATTTTGTTTTTCGTTTTGAGCGTTATTGAAGGTATTTTAGAATGAATTTATTAATGATTTTTATTGTGAAATAGAATAAAATGAAGAAAGGAAACTTGTTAATTAAAAAGACTTGTTAATTAAAAATTTTGTTCATAACAAAATGGGGGTATTCTTGAACAGATTGTAGATAAAATGACAGCGTATTAAGAAGAGAATTGGCATTTGTACAAACACTTGGAGTACGATATTTATAATCAAGAACATCCCATCAGTGAATGTAAGTTTATCTTGAAGTTTCCACAACATGCATTCTCTGTGAAGTGAACTAAATGAATTAGAATTACATTAGATACATGTACGAGTAACATTAGGCGATATAGAAATCTGTCGTCGTCTTGACTAGACTACAGATATAAAAAACTTCAACGCTCCAAGTGGAACAGCCGGTCGATTCTGTAAAAATATCACCGTGAAAATTTAGGTGAAGTGAGTTTGTTTTTGCTAGGAATTGACCATATTGTCAGCTCACTCCACGCTCACTTCACCTAAGTTTTCACGGTGAGATTTTTACAGAATAGCACCGCTGAAACCGAAATCATTCATGAAAGTTTTCACCGTCAGGAGTTAATGAGGCTATGAAACTTAGTCTAATAAACAAAGAAGTATTGAGAAGCTGATCAAACTTGAATGTCTCCACAAATTCATCTAAAGATACTTGAGATTCTTGGCACAAAACAAAATGATAAATTACCCAAGTTTCTGGTGTCTATAACACAGAGTGACGCTTTTTTTTTGGATATTCGTAAATATAGTTTGAAGGAGAGATTTGAAGAGTTTAGGAGCTATGTCTATCTTTAGGGTATTTTGTGCAAGTATTAAAATTATTTCATAACCACTGCTCTCAAAACGGTGAAGGAAAACATCGTGAGGAAACCGGCTTGTCCTAGAACCAAAAATTCGAAGACATGGTAACATGGTCATCTACTAACCCGCACTGGGGCCGCGTGCTAGATTATTAGCACACTTTCTCTCGAGAAGAGGAGGCCTATGTCCATAGCAGTGGGGGGGACGTTATAGCCTTATTATGTATTAACCCTTAGTAACGTAGATCTACGCGAGACACAATTACTTTTTAATTGTGTCTGTAATTACGGCATACAAGAGGGTAAACTGCGATGGATTGAGTTGATTGATTAATTAAAGTCTTTTAACAGTACTGATAGAATTCATAAGAGTAATTAACAAAAAGCGTGATGTCAAATGAGATGGTATATAAAAAAAATATCTTCTAAAATCAGGAGCTTTTTAAGAGGATCCGTAATATTGTTAAATAGAGTGCTTCGTTTCCGCGAAGGTATACTTTAGCTCTAATGAAATCAGATCCTCATTCCATCCACTAAATAACTTTAAATGGAAATTTTCCAACGTAACAGTAAGAACGCAACACACGCCTCGCACTCATTTACATCATTATCATCTCAATACGAAAGTTCCGAACACCGCCTCCAGTAGTTCCACCGACAGCAAAAGGAACTCCATCATTATTCTTACAAAAAGTTGGGAAATGCATACAATTCTCTCAAAGGCGTGAAAGACAATACGTATCACAAAGTAGAGGAACGCAAAGTAAGAGCGTTTGCTTGCCAAGTACCAGGAATGCAAACATGAGCTGGAGGTAAAGCGAGCAAGAGACGCCGTACCAACTACAAAACGTCACAAAAATGATGACAACCACAAAGGAAACCATACCGTAAACGTGTCAGGTTAAAGTCGAATTTTGAGGCAAGCAATAAGAAAGTCGGATGCTCACATTTATTCGCGCAGTTGGAATGCGGCTGTTCCGTGATATGCTAAGCAAAAGCCAAGCAAACAAATTGGAAGCGACACATGAGAGGTGCACGAATAAAATGTTTCTTAAGAGAAAATACAGAGCAGAAAAATTTAAAAACTATTCGCGCAAAAATAAACATTAGGTATGAGTTGCTTTAGATATTCAGGAAGCTAAGAGGAACGTAAACAATATCAAGTTTGAGCTTCACTCTATTTGTTTTCGTTTGGTACAAATAATATTACGTGAGAACTTTTAGCGCGTCTAGCTTATTTAAATCATATTGGGGTCGGTTTCTAGTCTAGCAGAGTGCAGGCTTATCATTATTTTACAATTTCCAAGTGCCATTTTTTATGTACGATCTATATTGTGTAGAATACGTCAACGTGTAGGTTGTGGTTTAATTTATTGGAGAAAGTAACGGTAATACCTTCTTTTTAATCAATACGATGTTTCATTTGATTGTATGATATAGGTACTGTATCTACCTGTAATTTTGTTGTTTGCGAGGTAGTTTCACGAGCAACATACTATAGCAGGCTTAGTTAACGTTTCCCCCCTATGGAGCTAATCAGGGATTGAAGGTAAGTCAACAAAAGGTGTGTTGTTCTGTCGCTCGTGTCAGCTCCGCTTCAAACCACATGTTAGGAGCGACGTTTAAACTTCACAATGTAGGCATGTTTTAACGAAGACACGAGAAGGATTACAACGTTCCGCTAGAAAGGCGACATTAATTTAACCTTTTAAGCGCTTGGCTAAATATCAATTGCCGTGCCCCTAGCGCGCGGCTACATATCGATAAAATAATCATCATCATCTGCCTAGCCTTTTCCCAACCATGTTGGGGTCGGCTTCCAGTCAAACCGGATGCAGTTGAATACCTACATCGATAAAATAATACCTACAACAAATAAGGAGGGGCAATCGTTGAACAGAACGAAAAAATCATGCGTGTTCTCTGTCGCAGAAATACGACACGAGCGGTAGGGGCACGGAAATATGTGTCGCATATATGCGACACAAGCGGTTAAAAGGTTAATTACTCGGGTGAGACTAGTGGCCAGTAATCATAAAAAATATTACAACTTAAATAATTTGTAATTTAAAAACTACCGCCTGTGCCGCTCGCCGACATAGGGCTCTCCCCCTTTCCTACAATTCGCCTGCTCGTTTTAATTTCATTGATGCTACGTTATGATCCGTGACCCGGCAAATGACCCCTTTCATTTTTTTTTCGCATGGGAAATCATCAAATGACCTCTCCCGCTCTGGGTGGAGCGGAAGGGAGTGTCAGACTCTTACTGACTAAAACCCACCCGTGTTCCTTGCAAATGACCCCTGCGTTACAGTTTTTTAAGTACAGGTTGCTCCGAGATGCTATTTTTATTTTTATTTAAATGTTATTTTTAGAAAATTGACATTAAGTAAATAATAACGTTTAATGATATTAAAATATGTTCATAAAACGAAGACGTGAAACCGTAGTATACCCACGTGTGTTAAATTAATATCGCCATTAAAGCGGCGCGCTGTTTATGTAGGTCAAACCATCTGTAAGTATAAAATATGTAGTGTATAATTATTAGTTCATATTAAATATTTCTTCTGATAGTAAATGAATCTCCTTAAAAGGGTGTTAGAGAAAGAATATTCAAGGTATTAGGAATTCCTTCTAAGAGTGGAAAGTTGAAAGCTTGTTGCAATTTCGTTTTATGTCAATGAAGAATATATTGATGGAAGACTAGAATTATATATAATTTTATTTTTTTACAAAATAGGTCAGGATTTGGGTTTAAAAAAAATTACAATATTATTTTGAGAAGTGTCTACCACACTAAAGTTCCGACTCAAACATTTCTGCGCGACATATAGATAGGTACGGTCAAGGAGCGATAGCAAACGAATTCCTTTCCCACATAGCGGCGCCTGTCACTTTTTCAAACAGCCATTTTCAATAAAAATGTTAGCAATGACGTAGTCTGAAAAATAATAAGGTGCAAGTGATTTACTTATACGACGCAAGTTGTCTGTGGCATACAATAAAATTGATGCAAGAAGTGACTCGCATCATCTAAACACAACTGTTCAACTTTGATTGTGGCTTCAATCAATCAATTTTAAAAGAGGAACCATGGAGTTTCTTGCCGGCTTTTCTCCATAGGAAACGACCAATTGGTACCGTTCACCTAGCTTCTGACGTTTCATATACTTAATATGTGCCCATCTAGATTTATGTGAAATAAAATATTTTGATTTGATTTTGAATATGCATAGGTTACAACAATGATTGTGTAAGAAAGTTACAATTGTTTTATTATAGTTTCTCTATGTTTTGCCATTTGGCGTAGAAATATACATTTATGGAAGGCTTTTGCCAATTAAACTCCAATTTATGATACGGTATAGCCAATAAAATCGCACAGTGTAAATCTGATTTTACGGAGATTACATAATTATTAATTTGACCCTGCACCCGTACAGACACCAACAATCCACTAGGTTTTCGCCTGGCGGTTAAAAAATATTCCTTCACAAAAAAACTGAGAGAATAATATATTTTATCCAATAATGTATCGTGTATGTTGTTTTATTTTCAGCGGCGGAGGTAGGTAATAGTATCGGCGGAGTGACCTCAATCCGCTGATGTGGAAAGTGCTCTCCATTCCGACTTTTTAGAGTTTTCCCGAACGGTAAAACGGAGATTATTGTTATATTTATTATGTTCCACTATTGAGTTTGCCTGTTATCGTTTCTTTTAATTGGATCATGTGTTTTGGTTTGCTTGTTACTGTTGTAGTGCGAGAGGAAAACGAATTCACGTTTTTCTTTATTTGTTAACCCCTCATCTATATTTGTATTATTCACGTCAGTAGTGGAACAGATTAAACGCAGCTTTTTTCTGAGTGAAAAGTTAAGAAAAACTTAGACTTTCACAGATTCTATCCAGTCATCCTCATAATACTTAATTATCGAGGCTTCGACCTAATTTTAATTAAGAAAGAAGAGAATTGTGAGCGAGCCGACTTTAAAAACGACCCACGATAAACAACTTCCTATTATGCATTGAAAGTTTAATTAAACACCAAAAAATCATGCTGAACAAGAACAATAGCGGCATTAAAACATAGATCCATCAAGTCACCAACAAGCGCTATCAAGATCCCGGTATGTGTCAGCGAAATCACTACGGAAGTTCCCCCTAGCAGATTTATTCATGACTTAGCCAAATATTTGATTGATTAACGTGTCTGAAGCAGTCCCGGCCTTCGATAAACTTGCCGACCACTTCATTTGGCGAAAAAGGCTCTTGTTTAAACTTCGCAAAGTGATGCTGCTCTTTTTTTTTTCTTTTTATAGACCAAGAAAACATAAACTCCTTTCAATTTCGTTAAAATAACGCTCGCAGCGGAGGAGAATTATTGCAACGTACATAAAATCCGTCGGGATTCCATTACGACTTATATAATATAAGTAATACAATAACGGCTTAATGTATTTGTTGATAAGACTGATGTTTTTGAAACGATTTTCATGATTTTCCTTACTTGTTTGGGAACTGTCAATAAATTACGGTGTCGATAGAATACATGTTTCTGTGTTACTTAGTAGCTTCACTAGCTTGGTAAGTATGAATAAGCCTCCAAGATCGGTTTTCATTATTTTGTTTGGTCCCACCAAACAAAATAATGAAAATCGATCTTGAGTCGGTTCGTCCATTTTATTTTCCACAGTTTGGTCTCTGCTACTGTAGGTTCACCGAGGTAGGTATAGACGCCAGTACATCAAGCTACTACAATCTGTCAAATTTCTTCAATAGATTTTCAACTTTATCGCTAAGGTATAAGGTTCAAAGCTGATTGAGGAAATTTGACAGTTTCGGGTAGCTTGATGTGCCACAGTTTGGGCTCTGCTGCTGTAAGTTTACCGAGGTAGACACGCCAGCAAATCAAGTTACTACAATCTGTCGAATTTCTTTAATAGATTTTCAACTTTACCGCTAAAGCATAAGGTTCAAAGTTGATTGAGGAAATTTGACAGTTTCAGGTAGCTTGATGTGCTGGCGTCTGTACACCGAGAAATTTATATGCAACAAAATGATAGTTATAATACCAGCTTCCAGCCTATTATTGTATTACGGCAGGGCAAGGACTTCTCAAATACAATGGTGAAATTAATTTAACACACGGGTAGAGCTAGTGGCCTGAGGCTTAAATGTGAGTTTTTCACTCACGTTCGATTGCGAACGTGTCAGAATTTTATATGGGAAAAAGTTATAGCGCCACCTGGTGGTCACTAGGAGAAACCTAATTTCCAATACAAAATTCTAACGCGCTCACAATCGAACGTAAGTCGAAAAAACTCACACTAAGGCCACAAGAAATTGATGATTTCTCATACGCAAAAAAAAAAGTCTGTGTGGTGCCGGACTTAAAGAATAGCACCACCCCATACTTCCCGTGGGTGTCGTAAAAGGCGACTAAGGGAGACCGGAGAATGGGCAGCAGCGTTCTCTATGCATTACACCATCATACCATACTGCGATCGCCAACCCGCCTGCCAAGCGTGGCGATTATGGAAACCCCCCCCCAAAATTGGGGGAGGCCTACGTCCAGCAGTGAACGTCTTAATGATGATGATGATGATGAAAAAAAAACCAAAAGTAATCATAAAAATTATAACAACATAATTATACTAATTCGTAATTTGAAAACTGCCGCTTGCGCCACTCGCCGACAATCTTTCCTTCAATTCGCCTACTTAAAACATGTTATTCGTTTTAATTTCATTGATACGATGTTATGACCAGTGACCCCGGCAAATGACGCACTACAGTTCTTGCAGTACAGTTTGCTCCAAAATGCTATTTTAGAACATTGTAAATAAATAATAACGTTTAATGAAATTAAAATATGTTCACAAATCGAAAATGCGAAAACTTAAAGCGCCATGCTGCAGTGCGATTCTGTAACCATCTCATCGTGAAAACTTAGGTGAAGTGAGCGTGGAGTGTCAATAGTGTCAATTCCTAGCAAAAACAAACTCACTTCACCTAAGTTTTCACGGTGAGATTTTTACAGAATCAACCGGCTGTAGATAAGCTACGAGCATTGATCGCCACGCTTGCTCAAGATGATTTGGCTAATTTTAAACGTATATTAACTATAAGTACAAGAGATGCTTGTGGCGAAGTACCTAATAACAGCCACACGGGTCGATCGAGCAGGTTAAGCTTCGCTTGCCGCGGTTGGTTCGTGGATGGGTGACCATCTTCACAGACCCCTACGTGGCTCGGAAAGCACGTTAAGCCGTTGGTCCCGGCTGTCATTCGTGGATCTTTGACAGTCATTACGGGTCGTCAGACTTTCGGGCTTCTGACGACCCGTAGCGACTGTCAAAGATCCACGAATGACAGCCGGGACCAACGGGTTACCCCCTCCACCCCGACCCTTCAGTGCCTCAGAAAGCACATTAAGCCGTTGGTCCCGGCTGTCATTCGATTCGTCAGAAATCCGAAAGTCTAAAAACCAGTCTCAATAAGGGGTTTCGTATTACCCAGTAACTGGGTTGTGGAAGACAGATAGGCAGTCGCTCCACGTAAAAAACTGGTATTCAGCAGCATCCGGTTAGACTGGAAGCCGACCCCAACATAGTTGGGAAAACGGTAGGCAGATGATGATTAACTATAAGCCCAGGTTTCCTCACGATGAACCGATGTCACTTATGTCCAAGACAAACTCAACAAAAACTCGTTAAAAACTGAAAACCCACCTACGTAGGTAATGCCGATTCAAATATACACGATAGATAATAAAGTGGATAAAGAAAATCAAACGTTACAGAGTACCAAAGAAAATAAGTTGTTGCTTTATAGGATTCTTAGTAAATTGCGAGGCGTAGAAGGGAAAGTTTGCGAGATGAATCTTTAGGTTTGAGGAAGAAAGATCTTCGCTCGCTCAACGTCTGCGAACTTATATTAACAAGGAAATTATTGCGAATTTTGTCGGTTATTGCGTTGAGATTTTGAATATTTTGGTCGCTCCCTCGAGTAATGAACTAATGCGGATGTCAAAGTGGACCAAAATGGCCTTATTATAAACAAGGTTTATATTTAGTTAGACCCAGGTTTAAACCATCGAGTCATTTTTGAAATTCAAACTTAATTAAGTACGACCAAATTAAAGTTCTTATTACAAAATTGAATAACCCTGGGTTTAAATATAAACCTTGTTTTGTAATAAGGCCGAAAGAGATTTCCCTGACAGATAATAAATATTTGCACACTTTCTAGTTAGCTCATGTTAAAAGTTTATTTTTTGCCTTAAACGATAGGTCCTTTAGCACACTACTGAGCAAAAGCCACTCTCAATTTCTTTTAAGTTCCCTTTTCTTGCCCCGCGAAGATATTCAGGATACTTTATATTTTTCAATCCAACCATATACTTAGTATCGGAAAAGGTTGAAGTTTTACTCTAAGGGAAACAATCTGCGGGCGTATTAGTATTAGGGGTTACTTGTGTCGACAGTTCTTTAATATTATACAGCCATTGTCTGTGTGGTGCCGGACTTAAAGAATAGCACCAAAGAATAGAATAAGAATAGACCAAGAATAGCGCCTTTTACGACACCCACGGGAAGTATGGGGATACTTCTCGTGGGTGTCGTAAAAGGCGACTAAGGGTCGTACCGGAGAATGGGCAGCAGCGTTCTCTATGCATTCCACCACAATACTATACCGCGATCGCCAACCCGCCTGCCAAGCGTGGCGATTATGGCAAACCCCTCCCTTTGGGGGAGGCCTATATCCAGCAGTGGACGTCTTTCGGCTGAAATGATGATGATGATGATGATACAGCCATACATTTCGAAATATTATCATCTGCCTAGCCTTTTCCCAAGTATCGTATTATCCAGTAACTGGGTTATGGAGGTCCGATAGACAGTCGCTCCATGTAAAATATTGGTATTCAGCTGCATCCGGTGAGACTGGAAGCCGACCCCAACATAGTTGGAAAATTGCGCTCGGGGTCGTCACTACGATACCCCTTGGTAAGACTGGTTGCCGTTGGTACCGGCTGTCGTTCGTGGACCTTTGACAATCGTTACGGTTCTTCAGAAATCCGAAAGACTAACAACCAGTTTTACTAAGGGGTTTCGTATTACCCAGTAACTGGGTTGTGGAGGTCTGATAGGCAGCCGCTACATGTAAAATACTGGTAATCAGCTGCATCCGGTTAGACTGGAAGCGACCCCAAAACTAACTAACTTTAACTACTATCGTGTGGTCATAAGCACGCACTCTCTTTTTTAACCGACTTCAAGACAAGGAGGTTATCAATGCGACACGTTAGTTGGTATGGCGGATGGGAAATCATGAAATGACTCCTCCCGCTCTGGGTGGAGCGGAAGGGAGTGTCAAACTCTAACTGACTAAAACCCACCCGTGTTCCTTCCCTAGCCCTTTGTGTTCCGGGCCAGCGGTAACCCTTTCGGACAATCCCGCTGGCCCGGCAGGCTTCGGCGCCGTCCGGCACGGACCTGGTCCTGATCGGACGGTGAGCTACCCATTACTCTCCGCCCGCAGGCCCGCGCCTTCGGTGGCCGGAGATTGGCCAACTTCAAAATGACTTCCAATAAAGTGCTCCCTTGTTGGTACGAATTCCTAGTATCGAGCACGTCGCACTGAAGGTATCGGTGGCGTTTGACGTGTGCTGTCAGCGCTGACAGATGACATGAACTCGCTTTAATCTTTAGCCGTAGAGATGAAACAGATACGTATGCTTTCGAAGAAAATGTAGCTTTGTAGAAGGTAACAATTCGTTTTTGGAGATATCTACTAATAATAACGCTGAAGAGTTTTTAGGGTTCCGTTGCCAAATGGCAAAAAACGGAACCCTTATAGATTCGTCATGTCTGTCTGTCTGTCTGTCTGTCTGTCTGTCCGTCCGTATGTCACAGCCACTTTTTTCCGAAATTATAAGAACTATAATGTTGAAACTTGGTAAGTAGATGTATTCTGTGAACCGCATTAAGATTTTTACATAAAAATAGAAAAAAAAACAATACATTTTGGGGGTCCCCATACTTAGAATTGAAACTCAAAATTTTTTTTTAAGAGTATGATAAAACTAAAAAAAATATATGATGTACATTACCATGTAAACTTCCACCGAAAATTGGTTTGAACGAAATCTAGTAAGTAGTAAGTTGTAAACCGCAATTTACCATTTATTCAATCAACTCAAATATAAAATTTAAAAAAAACATTTAATTTCATAAACATAAACCTTATGCATAAACCCGGATGTTACGGAACCCTCGGTGCGCGAGTCCGACTCGCTCTTGCCCGGTTTTTTTGATTTTGTTTGTTTGTCGAAACGCACTAATCTCTCGATAGTTCTGGCAGTCCAGATCGAAAAAACATTTTTGCTTGTGATAGCCCATTTTTTGAGGAAGGCTACAGGTTACTAAACATCACGCTAGGAACATAAGGAGCCGAGCGAAAACAAAAAAAAGTCAGAAAGAACGCTGAGCGAAAACGAAGCAATAGCACAGAATAACTAACAGTTGTCTGTGTAGTGCCGGACTTAAAGAATTGCACCACCCCTTACTTCCCGTGGGTGTCGTAAAAGGCGACTAAGGGTCTTACCGGAGAATGGGCTGCAGCGTTCTCTATTTATTCCACCATCATACCATACTGCGATCGCCAACCCGCCTGCCAAGCGTGGCGATTATGGCAAACCCCCCCCAAAATTGGGGGAGGCCTATGTCCAGCAGTGGACGTCTATCGGCTGAAACGACGAACTAACAGTACTTAGGTTATAGCGCGGGTAGGCGATGCTATGCGACGAGGTGGGTCAGGAAAACAAGAAATTCGACGCGGACAGTAGCTCATCACATTATCACACTAATATTATAAAGGCGAAAGTTTGTGAGTGTGTGTGTGTTTATGTTTGTTACTTCTTCACGCTCAAACGGCTGGACCAATTTTGATAAAATTTTGTATGGAGATAGCTGACACCCTGGATTAACATAGAGGCTACTTTTTATCCCGATAATCCCACGGGATCGCCTGACAATAGTGCCTCCAGTTGGTTTAATACTCAAAGTTTATTAAGCACTCACCTAGATGTAAATCCAACCTGTTCAGTCAGCCCCGCTACCACCTAAAGTTGTAGTAAAGCGTCCATGCTAGATTTTTGCAGTCATGAATTAGAAGGTTAAGCGCCGAATACACTAGGGAACATTTTGTCCCGCAACATGAGGCGCAACACTCAATATACGTGACGCTGCAACGTTGCATAGTGTCCTGCAACATACCCCGCAACATTGTACGTGACGCGGGGCATGTTGCTTGCTCCACTTGCACGGGTCCGCGTCAGTGTCGCGCCATTTGTCACCGAGTGTAGTCGCGTACGCAACGTGCCTCTTCAATCTTCGTCCTCGTTGTAGTAAGAAAGTCCGCATCCACCAACTTCTCATTCTCTTACGTTTCAACACACTGGATATAATTACTATGTACGCAGCACTAATAGCCACAACCTCCTCGGGCGACATTTCTATGAGCACTGACTAGTGTGGCCGGCAAATTATTCCGCGACAAATGTCTCGGGACACACGTAGTTGTTGAGGGACATGTTCCGCAACATGTTTCTTCATTTGCCCCTGGTGTATTCCAGGCTTTACTTCTAGGCAAGCCTGCAACATCGTCGACACATACATACATAATCAGCCTATAATGTTCCCACTGCTGGGCCACAGGCCTCCTCTCGGTGAGAGGGAGTGGGCCGTAATCCTCCACGCGGGCCCAGTGAGGGTTGGCAGATGTCACATGTCTTCGAATTTTTGGTTCTAGAACATGCCGGTTTCCTCACGATGTTTTGCTTCACCATGTTGAGAGCAGTGGTGATGAAATAATTTACACAAAATAAAGCGCCTGTCTAGGTTCGAACCTACGACCTGCAACTCATCAATATCTAAGAAACAAAAATATAATAAGATTAAAGGTGTTCTTTTTCTGGTAAAAAAAATCTTATCGTATACAGGGTGGCACTGACGTGCAACCTGCTACGATGGGTTCAGTACGTTCTGAACCCCCCCTTTTTTTTGCGGAAGGGAGTGTCAGACTCTTACTGATTAAAACCCACCCGTGTTCCTTCCTTAGCCCTTTATGTTCCGGTTCAGCGGTAACCCTTTCGGACAATCCAGCTGACCCAGCAGGCTTCGGCCCTAACGGGCCCCTTCATATGATGCTGACATCTCTTTGAGTTCTGAACCCCCCTAGCGTAGAAATTTTTCGTCGGTAGTGAAATTAAAATCTATTGTATAGACCAGCACATCAAGCTACCCGAAACTGTCAAATTTTCCCAATCAACTTTGAACCTTATGCTTTAGCAATAAAGTTGAAAATCTATTAAAGAAATTTGAAAGATTGTAGTAGCTTGATGTGCTGGCGTGTGTACCATAGAAAACTGCAATACCAGAAAATAATTTCAGAATTATGTACTGAATTCATGGCTATTATACAGTTAGCGCCTCCCTGCCATCTTGTAATAAAAAAGGTTTAGACAGTGGCAAAATTCCAAGTTCTAAAAATTGTAAAAACAAACCTACACCTCCTATACAAAGAATGTTTATTGTTATTTAAAAAAACAAAAAATGCGGATTATTTATTTTTTGAAAACCACGTTCTTCAAATAGTGACCCTCGAGCCTAGCACACTATTGAAGTCTAGCACGCATGTTTTGAGAAACGCGTTTCTAGAGCTACTGAATAGTGTAAATCTTGAACGATCTGAATTTTTACGGATGGAACTTGAGTTTTTTTCGCATTATAACCTGTAAGGTTGATTTAGTAATTCCCAGTATCGATGAACAAGATCGTGCACGAAGTGATAAACGGGGATTTTCTGTCACAGAAACCATAACACGTTCAAAATTTTCTTTCGTGGCTACCGATGGTATAGGTCCTGGTCTGGGACTGTTTGATGTTGGTCCTGTAGCTCTGAATTTTGCTAGTCAAGACTAAATAAGATTGATCGATGGTCCATCGTGTAATCGACGAATGTCGTAACGATTACTAAATCGACGACGTGTTTCAGTAAGCGAAATCTACTTGAAATGTACGCCTCGACGGCAAAAGCGCGGTGCTTTTCACTCCACTAAAATATCTGCAGAGCTTACCCTTTCAACGACGCCCCTCGCGGCCCTCTAACGTGTTGTGTTCAGAAATAACGTTTGTTTAAACTTTGAAATCATCCACTGGACATCCTGTATGTTTTCCCAAAATCCACACGGATGAAATTAGTAAAAAGAAATATCTTACACTGAGGAATCTTCGTCCTCACGACGAAGATTCTTATATTACGTCCAGGCGAGCCCCCACACACAAGTCTTCCACATGTCCCTCCGATACCCGGCTTAGCGAAATCCCACTAATACATTATTTTTATACGTACCCTCGCGACGGCTATTAACCAATGTTTGCGCTAACGATAACGTAATATTATGTTTATGTTACACTTACTTTTAAGGGCTAAAAGCTGTTTTTGAAATTAAATTGCTGTGATTTTTTTATAAAGAAAACGTGATATAGGTATAAATTTCGATTATGAAATTTCTAATAATGGAGGTACAGAAATCTTATACAGAATCAAATTTTAATCTCTTACAGATGCAAATGAACAATTATTGCTGCAATTGCTTAATATCCTGCTGATACCACCGGCATGTTAGAGCACCCTTTTTCACAAAGTTTGGTTTTAAGGGGCTTACATGACCTAAAGCGCGGTCACTGTTGGACTGCATAGAAAAGAAAGAGAAGCGTGATGTCACAACGCTGGTAATTTATTGCAAAATATGAAGCAATTATTTAATTACAAAAAATCTATTGTTTGGACTAAAAAATTAAAACAGTAGTGTTTTAGTATGTTGCTTGTAGGATAATCTGATAAATAATCAGAGTGATTGTGTGTATTAATAGTACGGTTTTTATTGTAAAAAGAAAGTTTTTAGAGGTATCTTCATGATTTTTTTCTATCGTATCAAATTAGTTGTATTATGTTTTCATCACACTATCTACCTAGCCTAAATCCTGAAGAATATCATATTTTTTTCTGATTTTGTTTACTGTAGTCGATTCTATAGGTACTTTCATTGTTTCTAAAACTAGCGTTTTTTAGGGTTCCGTAGCCAAATGGCAAAAACGGAACCCTTATAGATTCGTCATGTCTGTCTGTCTGTCTGTCTGTCTGTCCGTCTGTCTGTCTGTCTGTCTGTCCGTCCGTATGTCACAGCCACTTTTCTCCGAAACTGTAAGAACTACACTGTTGAAACTTGGTGGGTAGATGTATTCTGTGAACCGCATTAAGATTTTCACACAAAAATAGAAAAAAAACAATAAATTTTAGGGTTCCCCATACATAGAACCGAAACTCAAAAATTTTTTTTTCATCAAACCCATACGTGTGGGGTATCTATGGGTAGGTCTTCAAAAATGATATTGAGGTTTCTAATATCATTTTTTTCTAAACTGAATAGTTTGCGCGAGAGACACTTCCAAAGTGGTAAAATGTGTGTCCCCCCCCCCTGTAACTTCTAAAATAAGAGAATGATAAAACAAAAAAAAATATATGATGTACATTACCATGTAAACTACCACCGAAAATTGGTTTGAACGAGATCTAGTAAGTAGTTTTTTTTTAATACGTCATAAATCGTAAACCACAATTTACCATTCATTCCATCAACTCAAAAATAAAAAAACATTTAATTTCATAAACATAAACCTTATGAATAGACCCGGATGTTACGGAACCCTCGGTGCGCGAGTCCGACTAGCTCTTGCCCGGTTTTTATTTGTGTTTAGGTCATGTAAGCTTAACTCATAATACTATTTGTGAAAACTTGTAATTGGCCGTATTCATGTTATTGATAAGTGCACTATTGTACATACAGCTGTAAGTTTTCCAAATTCCAAAAATGATAAAATAAAACAAATAAATTTCTAGGTAATTATAAATCTGAAAGCACAGCCCACAGCCTAACCCGCTGGTCTAAAAGCATCAAAGGTAAGCGCCAAAGAAGGATTTTTGAAAATTAATTCCCTCCAAAAATTATAAAACAACTTTTATAATTTTTTGGAGAAGATGCTCAAGAAGATGATGATGATGATGATGGAAGATACATAATATTAATAATACATACATAATACATACCGAGACCCCTCCGTGCCTCGGAAAGCACGTTAAGCCGTTGGTCCCGGCTGTCATTCGTGGATCTTTGACAGTCGTTACGGGTAGTCAGAAGCCCGAAAATCTGACAACCAGTCTTACCAAGGGGTATCGTATTACCCAGTAACTGGGTTGTGGAGGTCAGATAGGCAGTCGCTCCATGTAAAATACTGGTATTCAGCTGCATCCGGTTAGACTGGAAGCCGACCCCAACATACTTGGGAAAAGGCTAGACAGATGATGATGATGATGATGATGGAAGATGTTCTCTTAATTTGTTTTTTTTTTGTTTTGTTTGTTCATCTTTTTGATGCGTCATGTTTGCCGCATATGTTTATTTTCTTTCTTCTAGATATACTGTCTGACGACGTTAACACCTAAGACACGTAATAGTTCCCAGTTAGTTGTCTTAAGTGTTAACGTCGCCGATAGTGACCAACCAGCTAATAACCTACAATGGATTCCTATTGAATACAGCCCTTTATTCCGAGTCAAAATTAAATAGAAGTTCTTGTGGGTAAAACGGCTTTTCCCAAAATTATCACTGAATTATTGGGCTCAATTCAATTTAGCTTTTTGGACATAATATCCTGGTACACATGATTTAATCACAAGTAGCATCAGCTTTGTTATCTGCTGTATTAATTAGCGGCAGCACAATAGTGGAGTATGTTCTGATTTGATCCATTGTCCCGCAATCAACACAGTCGCTGTACCTACATATAATAATTGTTAGTGAATGTTCCATTTGATTGACAATGCCAACTTA
Organism: Mesoligia furuncula; assembly: GCA_916614155.1. Classification (NCBI taxonomy): domain Eukaryota; kingdom Metazoa; phylum Arthropoda; class Insecta; order Lepidoptera; family Noctuidae; genus Mesoligia; species Mesoligia furuncula. The sequence goes on along the minus strand of OU744792.1, from coordinate 33,203,909 downwards.
GCCCGTAGCAACTATTCGTTAATCGTATTAACGTCCAAGCCGATTGTAACGTTAGGTAGTCGGATTATGGGATGGGCTTCTGATTGTGGTTTTGCCTGTACGGAATTTCTGTTTTTCTCGTTATTTCCCCCTTTTGTGTTGTTCCCGGAAAAATATAACGGTTTTAACTCCCTTGCTCGTGGGTTTTCCTTCTTTGATCTTTTGTTCTTCTTTATTTTCGTGATCAAATAAGTTGCCTGAAAAGAGACATTTTTCATAAATTGATTAAGGCCCGTGGCTAAATAATAACAGCCGCACAGGTCGATCGATCAGGCTAACTACGCTTGCCTCGGTTGGTCTGGTGGTGGATGAGTGACCATCTTTACATACTGAGACCCCTCCGTGCCTCGGAAAGCACGTTAAGCCGTTGGTCCCGGCTGTCATTCGTGGATCTTTGACAGTCGTTACGGGTAGTCAGAAGCCCGAAAGTCTGACAACCAGTCTTACCAAGGGGTATCGTATTTTACCCAGTAACTGGGTTGTGGAGGTCAGATATGCAGTCGCTCCATGTAAAATACTGGTATTCAGCTGCATCCGGTTAGACTGGAAGCCGACCCCAACATAGTTGGGAAAAGGCTAGGCAGATGATGATTATGAAAACCTGTCAACAATAAAATATGCTTTCGTTTGCGTCTCACCTGACGGTAAGGGATGAGGCTATGCACCATCGTGCACACCTATCTAGAAGTAACCTTCACTCGAGACTTGAAGACTCCCTGGTTTTCAAGCTAAATAGATAGCAATGTCTGTACCATGTAGATATGTTTGTAACTATGTTAAGTCGGAAGCGTCAGGGTAGCCGAAATTCAAACTTACTTACGTTTTGTGCAATTTTCATGTCAGTATCAGGTTGAATGTTGATCTAAATCTTCTTGCTTTCTTCATTTTGTAGACAAATAATACAACAGGGACACCTAATAATACGTCACTCGCATGACTAAAATTCCTATCTCATTTTTTAACCGATTTGAGTCAGGACAACTACACTCTTCCATTCGTGATTCTTTACATTTTGTTGCCTTTCAAAATGGTTCTATGTAGGTATATTTAGATCCAAATAACATAGAGGTACGACGGTTAGTGAAAAGTGTAAAGCATCACGAATAGAAAAATGTAGCTGTCCCAACCCAAATCAGCCAAAAATGAGATTTTTAGTCACGCGAGCGACGATATGTCATCATCATTTCAGCATTTCAGTCGAACTACTGGACATAGGCCTCCCCCAAGCACCCAATATGTAGTTTATTAGGTAATCTCTAAGACATCTGAAGTACCTACCAATGTCGAGGACAAACTTTGGCTGAAAATATCGTGAAGAAAGAATCTGAATACACTTATTTCAATAATCATGATTCAATAATGCCTTTTAATTTTGATGAAGTTACCAAAATGAATTGTGTAATTATTAAATTGTCGGTTCATGGTCGGCTGTATTTTTCATTTTCGCGCCCTTCAATCAAAGTCAATCAATTTGGTTGCGACGTTTAACATTGCAAGTACACGCATTAGTTCGCAATGCTGTTCTATTTTGTTGACCTATTTGTGGGACTTATTACTTTTTATAATTAGCATAGATCTGCAAGTAATTACATAACATAAATCATACCACCATGGCTGTTTCCTTCGAAGGGACACTTACGTTTTGCCAGATGTGTTGTCCCATGTAATCCCATGTCCTATTGCCACAAATCCAGACTTCGAGCTGCTTAACCGCTTGTGTACCGTAATTATTGACACAATTAAAAAGCCATTGTGTCTCGCGTAGATCTACGTTCCGGCAGACTAAGGGTTAAGGGAAATTCGTGACGGAAAATCCAATAATACTTTGTCTCACCCTGCGGGATAATTGCATTACACACTTAACAGTAGCAATGGCTTTAATTTTGACAGATCGACCACATTCATTTTATTTTGCATTGTTGAGCAGATACATTTTTCGAACATATTATGAAGTAATGGATGGACCACTAGAACACCGAGGCAAGTAATTAATCCTGTAATTTTACAGTGCTTAATAACTCCAGATGAGTGTTGATATATCTTTGGCTGAGAAAAGACCACTTTCCTCCCCGGGGATGTAATAAGACTCGACTAAGGGATTACGTCGGCAGGATGGATAGCAGTCATTTAACAGCAGCTTTTCATCCCACATACATTGTAAAACTCAACTTAGATGGAGGTTTCAGTAAGAAAACAGGTTATTTGCTATAAGAGAAGTACCGCGAGACTAGTCTATTTTAGTTACTTTCATAGTATCATGTCTTACGGTATTTTACTTTGGGGACGGGCTGCAGACATCGATTCTATTTTTATTCTGCAGAAAAGAGCCATCAGAGCCATATATTACCTCTGCAGGCGTGATTCTCTAAGGGAACTGTTTAAGGAAATTAACATCATGACGGTGCCTTGTCAATATATCTACGAAAACATCATGTATGTAAGAAAAAACTTACATCTTTTTAGTAAAAGAGGTGAAAGACATAATTATAGTACTAGAAATAGGGACCTATTAGTTCAACCAGGTTTCAGTCTGGCTAAAGTAGACTCATCTTTTATGGGGTACTGTTTAAAATGTTATAATAAAATACGTCCCCACATTCTTCAACTGAAAGAGACAAAATTCAAGTCTTGTATAAAACGCACACTATGCAGTTAGGCATATTATAAGTTAGGGGATTACATCGCTGATAAAAATGCCTGGCTCAGTGCTGGTCCTGCTCCACAACCACAACTAATTGATTAACACTTGAAAATACTGTTGGAGCTGCTGAAGATTGTTTTGTATTTTTTGCTCTTTGCATTGTATAAACTCAATTTCCTTTGCATTGTATAATTGCATAGCACAGATGTGAGTTCTATGTAAGTATGTACTATACCTTATTTACCATTTACCGGGTAATATGTCTTTCATTGACTTGAATGTGCCATGGCGGCTGATAGTATGTCATGCTCACACAAATGTCTCGCTGACGGTGGCGTGTGTATTGGATCATTTAGCTCCCTTCAAAATGGTTGAGCTGAATGGTGCTGATCTATGCGTCATGTTCGTGAACGGGCGCCGTCAGTTGGGGCTGGTCATCACTCAGCTGCCTCGGCTTATTTCTAATTATTTTATTTTTGGATTGTTGTCTTCTTACTATTTGCTGTACTCTGGACGCTCTTGACGCGTACGTATTTTTTTACATCGTCCTCACATATAATTGTAAATTCAACATAAATGATGTAACTAATATTTTTGTAAAAATACAATTTAAAAGTCCATTGAGTTTCTTGCCCGTTCTTCTCCATAGGTACCTACGCTTTGGAATGGGCAACTAGCTTCATATTTTCTGACTGACCGACTTCTTGACAATTCAAAAGTGCCTGTAAATGGTAATAAATGGTTTGAGTTTGATAAGTAGTTTGTAAGAAACATTGTCGTGACTTTATTAAGACAAATTTTATCCATGGGGTCTTAAAACTTTGAAGGAAAACATCGTGAAGAATCCATGTCTTAGAACAAAAAACTCGAAGACATGTGACACCTACCAACCCGCACTGGACCCGCGTGGTGGATTACGGCCCACTCCCTCTGACCGAGAGGTAATCTATGTCCCAGCACTAAGTAAATAAATAATTGCTTCAAATATTTCTTTTAATTCGACACTAGGTACTGAAAAATAGACATCAAGTCTTAAGGGGAAGCGCTAAGGTAGCCCGTGAAATTCAAATTTTATTACGTTTTTTGCAATTTGCTGGTCAGTATTAAGCTGTACGTTGATTAAAATATGATTAGCAATCGTAACAAATATGTATTTACAGAATTATAATCATTTGAATCAGTAATACAACTCGTTAAGTTAGTATAATCCTAAAATGTCAAGATTTCATGAAATAGTCTTAGAGAGTTGTGTTGATGACTTTAATGATTATAATTCTGATTTGTTACGGTCGCGAATCATATTTTAATCAACATACAAGTTAATACTGACCAGCAAAATGCAAAAAAACGTGCAAAAAAAATGAATTTCGCGGGCTACCCTGGCCAACGTCATGAGCAGTTCTTATAAAGCTCGTGCCGACACGACAGAATAAGGTCCTTCGTCCACGACGCTACTCAAAAGTAACGTGTTATAAACTGCTGGGACTTGGCCTCTCTGCGAGCCCTCTCACAGAGAGGATGCCTCAGTCCCAGCAGTTTGAACATTATAGGCTGATAATGTATGTATCCATGGGCTACGGGTTTACGGATTCTGCCAGGCATGTTATTTGTAAAGTAAATGACCTGACAAAAAACACTCGAGAGGTGTCTTGGGACACCCGGTTGGAACGAAGTTCCTTTCGCTTTAGCACTTTTGTTACGTAAGAACATTGTCGTGACGGTCAAAATGTTACACGGTTTTTCTGTCTAGCTCTCATTTGCCAAGTGTGCAGAGTACCTATAAGGGTGCGTTTCCACTGTAGTTAAGCTGGGCGTAGCGGAGCGGAGACGTGCAGGAATCCACCAATCACAAGTTGAAATCCTCATAGCGTCACTCATCTCGTGCGTAATTGGACGATTCCTGCACGTATCCGCTCCGCTCCGCCCAGCTCCGCTTCAGTGGAAACGCACCCTAACGGCCATGCCGAAAATGCCGAAAATGCCCACGATCGCGGTAGCTATCTTAAAGTGCCAATAGTCGATATTTTTTCCATACAAATTTCGGGAGAGTATTACTCCACTGTTTGGCGTTGTGCATCCAAAGTTAAACATGACATCGTTTTGACATATTATTAATTTTGTCTGTATGGAAACTAGAATAGTAAAATAAAAAGCCATTAAAAAGTTATGAGCCAACAAGTTTCGTTTTTCTCGCTATTTTTAACGTATTTTGGGTGTAAATAAGTAACAAAAGAACTGTAAAATCTTCAAAATCAAGTCCTTACCGACAAAGCTTAGTTATCGAAGAGTTCAATAAATTTTATTTTTAATTGATTTATGCAGTGGTTTTTTCATAAAACTCGATTTTCCAAAGCAATTTTCGAATTATTTTACGCGCCTCTCAGTTCGGAACGGTGTTTCTGTGCGTGAGAACTAGGCGTTGTGCATGTAGACTAGCATCTTACATCATCACTGATACTAGCTCTGTCGGACACGAAGCCAGGTGAGACAGCGTGCTTTTTGGCTATGACCACCAGTGAGTTTGAGCTCGTAGTTACTAGTTTTCTCTTAATACCTTGATGTCGATACTGGCTATTTCTACATGGACGGAGGTGCGCACACGTCGGTACAGTCGCACTGGAAAGCTTAGTCCTGTGTTTGTGTTGTACTCTACCCACTCCAGAAGAACATGTCTAACAGATTTCACCAATCGTTAGCCAGATAACATCTATGTTTGCCGTCGCCCACGATTTAAAAACAAAATGTTTTGTTTTTACGTTAGGCATGGATCCCTCGTTTTGTGGCAGTGAGGTATCCTTCGGCATGCGCGTGCATGTCTATTAGCATGCACATAATGCGTAGATACATAATATAAGGTGGCTTGATTGAAATGTCAAGGAGATACGTAAGGTATGTGGAAGTTTGATGAGAGCAACATAAATATTCATACATATTTATCTGCTAAAAAACATGCGAATTATATACTAGGTTAAATTATTCCTAAGATTCAAGGCTCATACAAACAGCCGCGACACGCGATATAATCGCGCGCGACACAAAGGCACCACTCGTTGCGCGACTTGCGGTGCCTGTGTGTCGCTCGCGATTTTCTCGTGTGTCGCGCCTGTTTTTAGGAGCCTTTATACAAATCAAATCAAATCAAATCACTTTTATTTGTTAACACAGGTACAGAAATACAGATCTTGAGTTTGGTGAACAGAACGCTATGTTATGCCAGGAGGCGTACAAATATGGTGTGCATCTAGCTCAATATTAACGAATTTAAACTAAATAAAAAAGATGGTTGAAAATCATGCATAATTAAAATTTCAAAATAAATTATAACCATTATATAATAATATTTAAATAAATTGAGTGATGTCAGATTTAAATGAGGAATTATTTAGTTATAAATGTCAAAAAAATAAAATAAAATAAAATCTAAGTACCTAAGTCAGAATAATGGAAAATGTCAAAAATTATTAAATGTCAATAATAATAATAAATTTCAACTCCAAATTAATTCATCATTTAAGTTCTTTTTTTTTATAATATAGAAACAGCATTAAATTGAGCCATCATTTAAAAATTCATCCAGTGTGTAGTAACATTTGTCACTAAGCAAGCTAATAAGTGCCTTTTTGAATTTTATTAATGGCATATTTTTAATGGCATCCGGTATTTTATTATAAATTTTTGGAGCGTTGCCGAAGAGGCTTTTACGCATTAAGGCAGTTTTACATTTAACGTTACATAGTTTGTTACAATATTGTGTACGCAATGGATTTCTTCTGACTGCCGATAAGCTGACAAATAAATGCGGGTTTTTTTTTACAAACAGTGCAGTTTCCATTATATACAATGCTGGCAGTGTCAATAGTTTTAGTTTTTTGAAATACGGAATACAGCTATCTGTCGTTTTTAGACCACACATAGACCTCACACAGCGTTTCTGCATCCTAAATACAACCTCCCTATTAGCCGACTGCCCCCAGAAAATAATGCCGTACCGTAAAACAGAAGCTACAAGTCCATGGTATGCTATTAGCAATGTCTCAATATTAACCTTTTTTGAAAGTTGGAATAGTGCATACGCAGATTTACTTAGTCGTTTACATATTATGTCAGTATGAGTGTTCCAAGTCAATTTATTATCAATAGTCATTCCTAAAAATTTTGCACTATCAACTTCCTGAATTTTATGGTCTTTATAAGTGATATTAATGTTATTATTTTCACGACGCTGATGGTATTGCATGATGTTGGTTTTGCTTAGGTTAATTTTCAAATTATTATCATTAAGCCAGTTTATTATTTTATTTAAAGATTCATTAATATCGTTTTCATAATTATTTATGTCATTTGCATTCTATTATAGCTGTGCTCCACCATCTTATGTTGAATTATTTTTGGGAGATCATTGATGTAAATCAGAAATAGAGGTGGTGCCAACACGCCACCTTGTGGTACGCCGTATTTTATGGCTCTTTGTTCTGAGTAGTATACAGTTTCTAATTTGGTTCTGGGACATAATCGAGAGACTTCGGTGCATTGAACTCTATCAGATAAATATGATTCTATCAATTTTAGGATATTTCCCCTTACGCCGTAGCCATATAGCTTTTGTAGCAATATCCCATGGTCAACATAATCAAAAGCTTTAGTCATATCAGTAAAAATAGTACAAATTGGATTATTTTTATCAACGGATGTCATAATATTATTAATTATCCTGTCTTCGTCTTCTAGATTTAAATCTTGACCAAGTAGCTTGCCTACGTTTCGATCACGCCGCACAAGTCTTTAGAGTATAAGAAAGAGAAAAAACATTGTCTCCGTCTTGTGGCGCGCCGTCCAGGCGACACCTCATTCTTGTCCGTGCGCTCACGGCGTTTGCACAAGCACCTACAAAATAATAAAAACGGTTTGTATCAGTTTGCATCAAGGATGCCTAAGCGGAATCGTGATGAAACCAAAGAAGACAGATGGAGAAGGAAGATGAAAAAGTATGAAGAAAAAATTCAAGGGAATCGGCGCAGTGTTCGGAGGATTATATATTCGGACGACGATGATGATGTCTACCCTCAAGGTGATTTTTATGTACCCTTTGTATTCTTTGGGTTCACTAAGCCTTTTAATCCGTTGTATTCTTCGGATGATTTCTAATCGTTTAGTAATAATTAATAAGTACGACCGTTGCATTCATCGGGATTCGTACGTTTTTGCAAAAATCCGTTGTATTCTTCGGATACCTACTAAGATACTTTTACAAGTTTGTTCTGTGTGCGTTCAAAGGAACGTGTATGGCTATTGCCTACTGGAAAATAACGCTCATACATACAGGGCATATCATCAGCTATAGCCGTATTTATTCGCTGTTGCAATACTCATTATAAGTAATGGTTTCCAGAACATCTCGAGCTGGATCCACCCGTCAACTTGCCGCTTCCCGCGCAGTCTGAATGCGTGCTTCAAAACAGGGACCACCCCAATGAGAGTGGAGATGGCGTTATTACAAAAACGGTCGACGCGGAGGATGCTGAGCCCTGTTTGACGCACATCGACCCCGCGATACCGCCGCAGGATGAAACAGCTGAGTCTGACCATTTTGACCCTGAATTATTAAAAGCCCTCGGTGATTCCGAGGCTGACATCGTTGAGTACGGTAATGACCTTCAAGCCGAGTTAGCCACCCGATTTCAAAAAATTCTTTCGTGTGGTTTAAAAAAGGAGACTAAAGAGGAGATTTTAAAGAAACATCTTTTTCCAAAAAATGTTCCTCTCGCTAAAGGTCCTGCTCTGAACCCGGAAATTGGCGCCATGCTTGTAGAGACCTGTAAATTAAGGGATAAGCGACTACTTGCCAAGCAAGATCAGCTCGGCAAAGCCCTATCAGCTTTAGGTTATGCTATGACATGTCTCTTAAAGAAAACTTCAGATATTCCAGATATCATTCGTACTTTGAACGATGCGGGTCAACTCCTGGCTGATTCCCACTACACAGAAACTGATACTCGTCGCTCAGTTATCATTCCATTGATTGATAAATCTTTGACAGATCCCTTTAAAGATAGAAAAAGAGATTCCCTTTTATTTGGCGAAAATCTAGGCGATTTAGTCAAGAATTCTAGAACTATTAAAAATACAAGTCAACTAATTCAAGCTCACACATCAACTGTTGATTTAAACGGAAAAGGCCCATCGACCCGAGTTCGGTTCCAACACCAGCGCAGCGGCCAGATGTACCCATCCAGAGCCGGTGGGCCGAAACAAACGACGTCGTATGCGCACTACGCATACCCGGGCCGCAAGCGAGCGCCACCCCCGCCGCCACCCCCCATGCGTCGGGCGCCGCCGCCGTCCGCGCGCCGCTCGCAGCCGCCACCTGCGCCGGCCCGAGCACCGCGGTACACAACGAAACATTGAATTTACAAGATCCGCTGCAAACCCAGGTACTCGCTGGTCAATTAAAACACTATTATTGTGAATGGCAATCGTTCACCAATGATAAATTCATTTTAGATGCTGTGTCTGGTTACACGATAATTATTAAAAAGCCTAATCAGAAACCAGAAAATTACCCACGTCGTAGCTTTTCAAAATGTGAATCTGTAGCAATAGACAATGAAATAGAACATCTTTTAAAAATTAAGGCTATTAGGAAGTGTAAACCAGTCATTGGTCAATATGTTTCAGATATTTTCCTAATTCCTAAGAGTGAGGGTGGTAGTAGGTTTATTTTGAATCTAAAGAAATTAAATGAATATGTACATACCGAACATTTTAAAATGGAAGATGTAAGAACAGCCACCAAACTCATTACTAAGGGTTGTCACATGATTAATATTGATCTCAAAGAGGCCTATTTTTTAGTCCCCATTCATGATAGTCATACAAAATTTTTACGTTTTTATTTTAGAGAACATTTATATGAATTTATAGTTTTGCCTTTTGGCTTGTGTTCGGCACCTTATATTTTTACAAAAATATTGCAACCGGTTATGATGACTCATCTACGGTCTAAAGGTTTTCTTTCAGTACGCTATCTTGATGACATTTTGTGTATTGGAAAATCCCCTAGTGATTGCCTAGAAAACGCAAATAAAAGTATTAGTTGTTTAACACAATTAGGCTTTATCATTAACTATAAAAAGAGCAATTTGATACCCAAAACGGCTTGTAAATTCTTAGGTTTTATTTTAGACTCTGGTTCCATGACTTTACAACTACCAAATTCAAAGCGACACAAGATCCTTAAGGGAGTAAATTGGCTATCAGATTCAAAGAGACTTCGAATAAGAGAATTAGCCCGTTTCCTAGGTACTCTTACTGCAGCATGTCCAGCTATTCCATACGGCTGGTTATATACCAAGGCTCTAGAAAGAGTTAAATATTTGGCGCTTCTTAAGAACAACGATAATTATGACGCATTCCTGAGTGTACCAGATAGTTTACATGATGATTTATCTTGGTGGAAAAATAATATCTTATTAAAAGTTAATCCAATTCGTCGCCATAAATACGATCTTGAGATTTTCACAGACGCCTCCTTAACAGGTTGGGGTGCAGCCTGTGGTTCTCAAAAATCTGGTGGGCATTGGAACGCCACAGAGCGTAATAATCATATAAACTATCTGGAATTGTTGGCAATTTATTTTGGCCTCAGATCATTCGCAAAAGATAGAAGAAACTGCGAAATTCTTTTACGCGTTGATAATACTACCGCTATTTCGTACGTTAACAGAATGGGGGGAGTTCAATACCAGCACTTAAACGAGGTAGCCAACATGATTTGGAAGTGGTGTGAAGAAAGAAATATTTTCATTTTCGCATCGTATATTTGCTCTTCGTCAAATGTAGAAGCTGATACCGAATCTAGAAAACTGAATATTGATACGGAGTGGGAATTAGGTTCTAGAGAATTTAAACAAATAACATATAAATTCGGGAAGCCCAACATAGATTTATTTGCTTCTCGCATAAACACGAAGTGTTCTGTTTACGTGTCATGGAAACAAGATCCTTTCGCTTACAATATTGATGCTTTCACGTTAGATTGGTCACAATTTTTCTTTTACGCTTTTCCGCCGTTTTCTTTAATTTTAAAAACTTTGAGAAAGATCATACTTGATGAAGCGACCGGCATAATAGTCGTTCCATTATGGCCGTCTCAGCCGTGGTACCCACTTTTCAGATCACTCTGTGTTAAAGAGATGATAGTATTTTCTCCAAGTAAATATCTCCTTCTCTCTCCTTTCAGATCAGTACACCCCCTGCATCCGCACCTTTCCCTGGCAGTTTGTGTGTTATCCGGGAAGGTTTCCGTAGACAACACGTTCCCGAATCAGCTTTAGACGTTATGGTTTCGTCCCTCTCACAGAATACTATTTCGCAATACAGTTCAAGTCTCAAACTGTGGTGGAATTATTGCGTACAAGGAAATATTGATTTCTACAATGTTAACGTCTCTTCCGTAATAGACTTTCTGACGATTTGTTTTCAAAATGGATCATCTTACGGTACTTTGAATAGTCATAGATCAGCAATTTCTTTGATATCTACACAAAAAATAGGCGAAGACAGTAGACTCAAACGATTTTTTAAAGGCATTTTCAAGTTAAAACCAGTATTTCCTCGTTATGATATTACATGGGATCCAAATATAGTTTTAAATTATTTAGAACACATTCAGAATGAATCAGCTAGTTTAGAAATGCTAAGTAAAAAATTAATCACTCTGTTAGCACTTGCTACTGGGCAAAGATTGCAAACTTTATCATTGATAAAATTGTCTGATATTAAAACATTCCAAGATCGATTTATAATAACTACTAGTAGTCTGATTAAAACTTCAAGAATTGGTAAATGTCAACCCCTTTTAAATCTAACTTATTTCAATCAGAAACCCGGAGTTTGCCCAGCTTCTGTCTTACATAAGTATTTGACGGTAACTTCGGAGATCAGACCAGATTACGAGGAGCGTCTGATTTTAACGTTTAAAAAGCCCCACAGGGCAGCGTCTTCTCAGACCCTTGGACGCTGGGTTAAGCAGATATTATTAGAAAGCGGCATCGATACTTCCATTTTTAGTGCTCACAGTACGAGGCATGCCTCGACTTCGGCAGCCGCTCGTGCGGGATTAAGTATCGACGCCATTAGGAAGACCGCAGGTTGGTCTGCTCAATCAGCAGTTTTTGCTAATTTCTATAATCGACCAATAGTCACTGACCAAACGTCAATTAGTACAAATTTGTTAGATTTTTTAACGTAAATTTCAAAATTAAGTAGGTATCTACAATCAAATTGATTAAATAGGAACATAACAAGTAATTATTTATAAAAGTTGGACAGTATTTTTGTTAATTTACCTAATTAAATTTGGTTGATTAATGTTATTTGTGAAATCTAATGTATTATACCTGTATCAGTTTATGGATAATCAATAAATATTATTTTCTATTTTTTTCCTTAAAACTATTGTTTGATTTTTTGCAACATAGATCATGGACCTCTAAACATCTACTTGGTCAAGATTTAAATCTAGAAGACGAAGACAGGATTATTAGAAGATCAAACGAACTTACCTGAAGTGAAGTTCGATCTTGATTATCCTGTCTTCGTCGAAGAGATTTAAGATCCCTCCCTAACCCAATAACCCTGTATGATCAATGTTGCTACTCTCTATTCTACTCTAAATATAATGAGGTGTCGCCTGGACGGCGCGCCACAAGACGGAGACAATGTTTTTTCTCTTTCTTATACTCTAAAGACTTGTGCGGCGTGATCGAAACGTAGGCAAGCTACTTGGTCAAGATTTAAGGCCAGGATATTCGAGCGCAGTAGGCATTTAGCTTTACCTCCCTCCGCGCGTGGCAAGTTCCGCGAACGCGCAATTCGAATGAACTCGCTGACCCCGCTGCTGCCACGGTAATTTCATCTAGCAGTATTGTGACTCGGCCCTATTCTTGAAATATAGGGCTGCTCGCCTACAGTATTTTAATTTCATCATCCTACTTTAGTTTCTTTCTAGTTTTGTGATTGTAAATATTATATTTTTTTAATATTATGTATAAAATTTATGTTAAAATATTTCTGGTGTTTAGTTTTTAGGGAAATATAAATATAGCAACATAATCAATTTTATTACCTACCAAAAATTTTCTTTTTAGGGTTCCGTACCAAAATGGTAAAACGGAACCCTTATGGTGAGACTCAGTCTGTCTGTCTGTCTGTCTGTCTGTCACAGCTGGACATGTCAAGAACTACTAATGCATCAACTTGAAATTTGGAATAGTTTTAGATGACGTTTGCTCAACTATTTTGCAAATAAGAAAGAAATAAAAATATATGTACCTACGTTTTTTGCAACAGGGCCTGAAAGGAAGTCTGAAGAATTCGAAGTGGGGCTACTAGAGCACGTGGGGTATCATATGAAAGAAAACAGTTTGCACATTCTCAAACATTTATTTTTGAGAATGTGATTTTTTTTTGGGCCGCTATGTTTTCGACTTTTGATGTAAAATGCAAAAAAAAACCTTTCCCGCCCTTATCTCCGAAGTTTGCAAACAGAAAAATTTGAAATTATTTTATGTGATAGAAGTTTATGTAAAGATTACAGGAAAAATAAAACGAAGTCTCTAAATAGCACACTTGTTCAGAAATCATCAATAAAAGTTATATTAGTTTCACTATCGGTTAAGAGATGGCGCTGACATAAAACTGCAATATTATACACCGCAGTGCACAATGTTAAAATTCTCTGATGAATATAGGCCTCGTCGATGAAAATTTAAAAACATATGATGGTACGGAACCCTCGTTGCGCGAGTCCGCAGTCCGGTGCGCAGTTTTTTAATTCCTACCTAATCTTTTCTTTCATGACTGTTATATTGCTTCCGCACTACCCTTATGAATGATCCGTTTTGTCGAATTTTTGTCTGATAATAACCTACTGAAGGGATTTTGATGGAAGTTTCGATATTCTGTAGCTTTGGTTTTCATCCATCACATAGGGTATGTTTAATAACTAATTTATAGTCCACGCGTACGAAGTCGCGGGCATAAGCTAGTTATTTATTATTAGTTATATACTTTGGACTAAATAAATTCTGATAAAACTCATTACAATACAATGCACAGGATAATAAATTCTTTATTAGAAATAAGAAATACTAAAATACTGCTCTGTCAAAGACGTACCGAGATCAAATAATACACAAAATGTTAGTTAGGTATTCATCCAAATTTATTTTGTCCCCTTCAAAGTATGATCCTTTAGAAACGACACACTTACACCAACGAATAACCAAATCATAAAATCATTTTTTAAACGCTTTTTCCGGAATTGAGCTTAGTTTACGCCGCGAATTCTCCTTCGTTCGCTAAAATTCGTTCACAGTGATGGCTTTGTGCGAAGGCGCAATATCGTGGTGCAAGATCCAACAATTTTCTTTCCACAAATCTGGCCTTTTTTTCGAATTTACTCTCTCAAAAGCCGCATATCGCTCAAATAATATATTTTATTTAACGTTTGACCTTCCGGTATGAATTCCGAGTGTACAATACCGCGATAGTCAAAGAAAACAGTCAACATGACTGACTTTTGATCGACTTTGGCCGTGGCGTGGTTTTTTCGGTTTCAGTTCAGTTGGAAGGCGCCACTCCGAAGCTTGTTGACTAGTTTGCATGTCAAACTCGTCTCGTCACCAGTAACAATGCGTTTCATGAATGTTGGGTCGGAGTTGACTCGTTCTAGTATGTCTTCAGCGACTCATAAGCGATTGAGTTTTTGGATCACGTTCTCCAGCTCCATCTCCACTGGTGCTTTCCGTTGCTTCAGAGTGTCTGAAAGATAGATCAATGCTAAAAAAAAAACCTACTATAGACGCATTCGCAAGCTTATCCTATTACTAAGTTTTATAAGTAATTAGGTAGATACCTATGTAATGTATATTATAATAAAAAGATCATCTATAAATTGAGCCATCGTGAGAGGCCTGGCAGATGTGAAACATCGAAATTATTTTAGACGAGCTTGCCCCGCTGTTTTACCCGCGTAATTCAATTTCCCGCAGGAAGTCAGTCAGTAAGTCGGTAAGTCAGTCGGTAAGTCGATCGGTAAGTCGAGTAGTAAGTCAGTCGTTAAATCAGGAGGTAACAAATATCTACGTACACTCTACTATCAACAACATCAACAACCTTGCATTATTATTATAATTTATAGAATAGATACAGTAGGCACGGTAATATTATCTATACAGTATACTATCTTCATACAAACGGTCGGAACGCGAGTTATACCTACGCGCCTAAAGTGTATTTCAAATAAACTTGCGATAAATGTCATTCAACTACCCTGTACCAAAAAGGCCAAATAACTTACGATAGATATCGTTCGTCATACAAAACTGTCGCTAACATTGCATCGGTTGAGTTTCATAATACCAAACACGGAGTAGGTAAGTCAATGTTTTGATCGTGTTACCGACACTGCCATTTTTTTCGTATGGTTTGGAAATATTGGGATACATTAGTAGAAGGAGGTGAACAAACTTTATCGCAAGTTTATTTGAAATGAACTTTAGAGTCCGGTTTACACTCGGTAAACAAACAGTCTCGAATGCTCCGCAGTGATGAACGGACGCCGGACGGTGTGATCGTTTTGTAAGCAGTAAGCGTGCTATTTGTGACAAATATTCATTGAAATAATTAATACAAGTACTTACTTAATAATATCGTAAAGAGCAATTATAGACTATAATTATTGTGCTGTTTTTGGTTGCTTGAATTCGTCAATAAGTTTTTTTTAAAATTAAATCTACTAATAAAAAAAAACAAAAATATGTATTGTTTTTGAACTCTTCCTATTTCATTCACAACGACTTTCATATTTTTAAATAAAAAATATAATATTTTACCTATACAATCACAAAACTAGAATGAAGCTGGCAGGTTGATGAAATTAAAATACTGTAGGCGGGCAGCCCTATTGCGTGTTTACGCGCGGCTGTAGGTCTGTAATTATTTCTAGATGAGGGCCGAGTCACAATACTGTATAGATAATAGTGTGTACATGTCTGTCGCTCACGTAGTAGTAGCTATTGCGCCTGAGCGAGAAGCAAATACTGCCGTCGCGTCGGTCGTCATTCTAAATCCCATTCTCTAACTAAAAAAATCGAGTTGTAGATTATGTAGTTACTGTTCGCCTGTGCATTTTTAGGGTTCCGTTGCCGTATGTCATAGCCACTTTTTTCCGAAACTATAAGAACTATACTGTTTAAACTTGGTAAGTAGATGTATTCTGTGAACCGCATTAAGATTTTCACACAAAAATAGAAAAAAAAACAATAAATTTTGGGGGATCCCCATACTTAGAACTGAAACTCAATTTTTTTTTTCGTCAAACTCATACGTGTATCTATGGATAGGTCTTCAAAAATGATATTGAGGTTTCTAATATTTTTTTTTCTAAACTGAATAGTTTGCGCGAGAGACACATCCAAAGTGGTAAAATGTCCCCCAACCCCCCCCCCCCCCCCTGTAACTTCTAAAATAAGAAAATGATAAAAGTAAAAAAATATATGATGTTAAGTTCCACCGAAAATTGGTTTGACGACATCTACTAAGTAGTTTTTTTTAATACGTCATAAATCGTAAACCGCAATTTACCTTTCATTCAATCAACTCAAATATAAAGATATAAAAAAACATTTAATTTCATAAACCATAAACCTTACGCATAAACCCGGATGTTACGGAACCCTCGGTACGCGAGTCGGACTCGCTCTTGCCCGGTTTTTTTTTTAAATACGCCTTTAGATCTTGGTATCGATGAACTGCAAAGATAAAAAGTTTTATTAGCAAAAATTATCTTTGTTGTAGTTGTGCTACTGTTTTGTCTATAAACTGAAATATTAAAAACTAAAATATCAACTAGTTTATATTTACTTTGATATTACTATACTTAATTTTATTGTAAATTTATGGTACGCCAGCACATTAAGCTACTACAATCTGTCAAATTTCTTTAATAGATTTTCAACTTTAACGCTAAAGCATAAGGTTCAAAGTTGATTGGAAAAATTTGACAGTTTCTGATATCTTGATGTGCTGGCGTCTGTACCTACCTGCTACTGCTAGTACTGTGACGAAAGCAAGTAGGTACCTAATTACATAAACAACTACAATATTGTTCTGTCCCGTCGACTTTTACAAATAGGTAAGTAGTCATAAATACGTAGAAAAATAATAATCAAACTTACTTTATTTTTTTTAAGCTCCCGCAGTTCAATGCTGGACATTTTTTCTTCCTTCTGTTTTTATTCCCCATAATTTAATCTTAATTATCACTATATAATATACCTACTACAAAATAAACTAATCATCATCTGCCTAGCCTTTTCCCAACTATGTTGGGGTCGGCTTCCAGTCTAACCGGATGCAGCTGAATACCAGTATTTTACATGGAGCGACTGCCTATCTGACCTCCACAACCCAGTTACTGGGTAATACGATACCCCTTGGTAAGACTGGTTGTCAAACTTTCGGGCTTCTGACTACCCGTAACGACTGTCAAAGATCCACAAATGACAGCCGGGACCAACGGCTTAACGTGCTTTCCGAGGCACGGAGGGGTCTCGGTATGTAAAGATGGTCACCCATCCACAGACCAACCGCGGCAAGCGTAGCTTAACCTGATCGATCGACCTGTGCGGCTGTTATTATTTAGCCACGGGCCCCTCAACAACATAAACTAATATCTAGTTTAATTATTAATACTAGAACCTACAACAATATTTACAGACTGATTTTTAAAACGAATACACAAACACGGTAAATAACAATACTGCATTATATTTCAGTCTGTGAACGTATATTTCGATCGATTAGCGGGGGAACGCAGCGAGCCAGGAAAAGCGACACAGGTCCTACCTCGGTGACGCCTGGCAGGCTACTGAAGCGATGAGCGCGGGCCGCCTTGTTATATTATATCTTGTTAAAACAATACAATTCTGTTTTGAGAAAAATTACCCGTAGAATTTTCTTCTATACATCATTGCCTATTTTTTGACATATTTTTTGTGAGTAAAAGTTTGATCTACTTCAAGTAAAACTTGAAAAACGATCAAAAACTTCCTTGTTTTCGATTTGTTTGCGATTTTTTATGATCGAGTGAAGTTGTAAATATCGTGTTTTGAACCGTAGAATAATCAAGAGTGTTAATTGAACTGCAACATATATTTTTTTCAGATTAAAACAATGAATATTTGATTGTTTAATGTTGAATCAAAAATAGGTCAATTTTGAGAGTCCTGGCCTTAAATCTCTTCGACGAAGACAGGATAATCAAGATCGAACTTCACTTCAGGTAAGTTCGTTTGATCTTCTAATTAAATCAAACAGTGCCAAGTTAATATTTATGTTTTTCCGAAAACCTTTCTGTTCATTGCAAAATAAGTTATATTTTTCAAAATATGTGTACATGGAGTTGTATATAACGTTCTCAAAAATTTTTGACAAAACGGAAATTTTTGCAATGGGTCTATAGTTTTTCATATTGGTTTTGTCACCTTTTTTAAGTATAGGTTTAATAACCACTTTTTTTAAGCTGTTTGGAAATATGCCATCAGCAATACAGAGGTTAATAATGTGAGCTAATGGCTGTGCTATATCTTCCTTTACATATTTTAGGATCTTAGTACAAACGCCATCCCAACCAACAGTATTCGTATTTTTTAGATTAGAGATAATTTTTATAATGTCATTTTTCGAAACCGGTGACATAAATAAAGATTGTGATGAAAGATTATCAAAAACATTACCATTAATTTTATCAGAATTTATATTATTTTCAATTGTGTCAATAAAGTAATTATTAAATTCATTAGCAATGTCAATAGGGCGTGTAAAAGTCAAATTGTCTCTATTTATAGTCATAATTTGTTCCTGTGGTAAGCACGTTTTAAATTTATTAATAACAATAAGTAGAGTAGTGGTGGCCTAATGGTAACGGCCGTGAGTTACGAGTTATATAGTTAAGGGTGTCGAAAATGGCCTGAACTGCTTCGAGAAAAGGATGGTACGGCCGTGCCCATTTTGCTACTACGCATTATGTGCATGCTAATAGACACGCACGCGCATGCCGAAGGATACCTCACTGCCACAAAACGAGGGATCCATGCCTAACGTAAAAACAAAACATTTTGTTTTTAAATCGTGGGCGACGGCAAACATAGATGTTATCTGGCTAACGATTGGTGAAATCTGTTAGACATGTTCTTCTGGAGTGGGTAGAGTACAACACAAACACAGAACTAAGCTTTCCAGTGCGACTGTACCGACGTGTGCGCACCTCCGTCCATGTAGAAATAGCCAGTATCGACATCAAGGTATTAAGAGAAAACTAGTAACTACGAGCTCAAACTCACTGGTGGTCATAGCCAAAAAGCACGCTGTCTCACCTGGCTTCGTGTCCGACAGAGCTAGTATCAGTGATGATGTAAGATGCTAGTCTTAACTTGGTGGGGGCGCTCCCGTGCACCCAGATATAGGTCGTAGGTTCGAACCCACACCATTATTTCGTCAACGCTACATACTCTCAAAACGGTGAAGCAAGACATCGTGAATAATCGTGAGAAAACCTCTGAAATGTCCTAGAACCAAAAATTCAAAGACATGTGACATCTACCAACCCGCACGCGCCTGCGAGGTGGATTACGGCCACTCCATCTCACCCAGAGGAGGCCTGTTTTCCAACAGTAGGAACATTACAGGCTGAATTATGTTTATAGAATAAGTTATGGGATTAAGGCTATTATAGTAACAACAAGCCACTTAGCCCCTTTTTATTTATCGCCAAAAGCAGGATAAAAAATAAAATATATACCTTTTAAAATTTTATTCACTAAAATGTTGTGACAGTGAACTCACATTACGAGTTTTTATTTCACTTGTCACAAGCTTCCATTTGTATTTTATTCCATTTTATTCCTCGTGAAATACAGTACGCAAATTGTTCATGATATATTTTTTAAACAACATTTATTTCGTTCCATTGTTGTATACAGGGTGTGTAAATTACTGCTTTTTGTTAGTGTAGGTACTTATATGTAAACAAGCATAAATAAACTTCATGTTAGGGCCTGTGCACTGCACGTTTTTTAAACGCGCCGTTGACGCACGTTTTAGAATCGTGCGTCGACGGCGCGCTTTTATTCTACAGAGCAGTGCCTGCCAGTATCTGACTCGTGTGCGTATCGCGTCTGTATCGCTACAAACGCGCGTCAACGGCGCGTTTAAAAAACGTGGTGTGCACAGGCCCTTAAAGTCACAAATTTAGGTTTTAAAACACTTAGGTGTTTTTGTCTTATTGTAAAGCATTTTTGTAACAAATTTTATAAATCAGTACAAGTTAAATTAAATCTAATTTTACAAAGCTTTTTAATGGTAACATCTACATCGTTCGAAATTCACTTATATCGAGCTTTATTGAAAGTGATTCGGTTTCATTGCTTGGGAGTTAATGGTATGTCTCACAAAAATTGGATAACTACAGTCAGTACTATCAATGAGTTAAGATAGGCAGATGTAATCTTAATAGACAAGAGGTAACACACACACAGACACACTTTCGTATTTATTGTAAATTATTTAAGAATAAACGTTAAATGCGTCATGAAAATAGTTACACACTAGAAAAATATCCCATAGTAGTAGTAGTTCAAAGGTTCAAGGGCGAAAACAAACCCAGTTCAGGACAACACAATTTAATCTGAAGACGAAAATGTGACAATAAATGAAAACACGAACAAAAGTACAAAAGAGTATTTCGAAATTTAAAAAAAAACCGACTATGGGTTTTATCAACATTTTGGTTGAATGTTTGTATGTAGACTGTGAACGAGATTACATGTAACAAGTTTAATTTGTAGTCGACTCCACCATCCACCATGTATAAGTCAAGTAAAACATCCGTTAATGCTCTTCACTTACATTCGGTGTCACCCGGCCCTAATCCTTATTAGTTAATAAACTTAATAAAAAAAAAAAACGAAACAACACAAATAAAGCCATTCTAACTCTATGAAGGATAAGGAAAAAATGTCTAATAGTCAGATATTACGTGTATTTATTTGGGCTGTTTTGTCACTAAAGAGATTTTCCCTTCGGGTCGTTTCTTGTGTTTGTCTCGGAGTAATTTCTTTTCATAGCCGTAGACGGAGTAGTATGGCAGAGGCATCACAGTTGACGACACGGGCAGCAGATCTGGAACATGAAACGTTTTTCCTGTTATTCATGTCAGTGTATAGTTTGACTGAAGTCGTCCGAGGGTGAAATGGTCATTATACTATTGAAAAGGCTTGTGAAATCAGGTAAATTAATGGTCAAGAAAATGGACTACCGATTTAAAGGAAAAGAAAGAAATAATAATATTTATTTGGGAACAGATCGTGAAACACAAAATAAAGATAAGAAAAAAAAATTGTGGGTGAACTTGAATTGTTCGTTTAATGAAATCACAACTGTCATTGTTTGACAGTTGTGTGAAATAGCTATAATACGACAAAATATCGTACGGCCTCCATTTGCTGAAGAATTGATTTTCCTGACTGTGCTTATTATTCACACAATCTTGGGTTGAAAAGTCAATTTGCGTATCTGGTTGTTTTGCATATTTTAAAGCTGAGTGTCGTGGTGACCGGTGAACACGTGCAGCCCACTTCCGCTGGCACTGTCGCCTTCCGCGTCACACAACGAACTGTTACTAAGACCGTTTATGCTGTGAACAATTCATATTTGAGCGAACAATTTTCGCACAAAGGCAAGCATTACACAGGCATTAAGGCGGGCATTTATGAACACTAATAATACCTATTCCTACCTCTTAGCCATTTCCGGCGACAGCTACTCTAACAAATTTTTCTATTTTCTTTTTCTTTTCTTACTTACAACACCTTAATACATTGCTGAAATCTCGCTTAGTGTGGAGAAAATAAAAAAAAAATGTGTTTGAAGTGATGATGATCATTAAATATTCGGACATATTTTTACTATGATCTTGGAGTGATATATTAAAGATATTAAAGAGAAAGCAAAATTGTGGCAAACTTTTTGCTGTGAGTTTTGCTGATATATTACAATGTTCACTGAGCAGTGGTGGCCAAGTGTAGGTCACTGTAGGTCGTGGGTTTGAACCCAGACAGGCGCTTTACTGTGTGTAAATCATTTCATCACCACTGCTCTCAAAACGGTGAAGGAACACATCGTGAGGAAACTGTCTTATCCTAGACCCAAAAAATTCGAAGACATGTGACATCTACCAACCCGCACTGGGCCCGCGTGGTGGATTACAGCCCACTCCCTCTCACTGAGAGGAGGCCAGTGGGAACATCATAGGATGGTCATGCTTATGTTTCTTGACTGATGATGTAGGAACAGTCAATTTATTGACCTTAGAGCGTAAAAAGCTCCTGTTTTGAGTTGTCAAAACACAGTTTTATAAACTAACCAAACTAATGGTATGCATCGTATCAAACAGACGCACTGTAGCCGCAAATAGCTCACAGTTTCGGTGCACACCGCGGAAATCCAAATAAGCGGTGATGTGCGAAGCGCAGTTGTTGCGAGAATGCGTTGCATACGCGGAAATTGCGCTGGTATGCACGAAGTAGCCTAGTCATTTTTGAGGAAATCCTGCACAAATGGGCATGGCAAATGGCATCTACGTCTATTCTTTGGAAAAGTGATCCTAACTTATAAGTAAAAAAATTCGAAGACAAGTGACAAATAAGGTTTTTAAACGACATATATGTCATTTAAAAACCTTATTTGTACTTTCCATTCGCCATTGGCTGACCAGAAAAAGACAAAAGTCGTTTAAAAAAAAAGTATAGAAAACATTGAGAGGAAACCGGCATGTACTAGAACAAAAAATTGAAGACATGTGACATCTAACAACCCGCACTGGGCCCGCGTGGTGGATTATGGCTCACTGCATCTCACCAAGAGGAGGTTTCAGGTCCCAGCAGTGGGACAAGGGTCAGTATGGCTAATTATTATATTTAGGCAGATAAACACGGGTCATTACTTAGTGATGTAGCAGTATCTACAACGCCACATGCGAACTATGCGTCATACTGACGTCACGCAAAATCCTGCATCTCGCAAGCAGAGTTTACCGTACAACCAGCATAGATACAACGGCCCGACATGAATCATTGGGCAGTTGCCTGCTAGACAGAACACCCCGTCTGGCCCGATGATTCTCCCTCTTCTACGGAGGTTGTGTGAATTTTACACCCTGCGGTGCTATTCTGAAAAAATCTCACCGTGAAAACTTATGTGAAGTGAGCGTGGAGTGAGTTGTCAATAGTGTCAATTCCTAGCAAAAACAAACGCACTTCACCTAAGTATTCACGGTGAGATTTTTCTTCTATACCATCAAAAACCATTTGACCGTGATCGTGAACCCATGACAGCTAAACACCGTAGGACTTTGTGTAGGCGTAGGTAGATACGACATACATTATAGTCATCGAATAAATTACTCATTAGAACAGCCCGGTGACTGTTACCAATGATTTACATATTGTTCGATGACTAACAGGGTCGTCATCTCAAATGAAACAGTATAAATAAAATTTGCAATAGAATCAAAATTATCTAAACGAGAACTGACGAAAAGTAGTTTGTCCACACGTGATACGTAGGGGGCTACATGACCTAAAACACGGTCACTGTCGGACTGCATAGAAAAGAAAGAGAAGCGCAATGACACAACACTGGTAATTTATTGCAAAATGTGAAGTATTTATCTATTTACAAAAAATCTATTGTTTTGACAAAAAAATTAAAATATATCGTCCTAGTATTTTGCTTGTAGAATAATCTGACAAAAAATCTTCAGTATGGTTTTTATTGTTTTAATAAAGTTTTTAGAGGTGTCTCCGTGATTTTTTTCTATCGTATCATACATTAGTGATACACTAGTTCATCAAAAATCAGTGGTTGAATTACCAACTCTCCAAATTTGTTACGCCAAAGCTCTAAAAATAACATGTTGTCATATCATTCCCCCATAAAACCAATAGAGTTACTGTTGGTAGTTTGTGTTTAACCACAAGTAAGTAGTAACCGCTTTATACTCCGCAATAGAACATAAGTATTAGATTTAAAGTCCCAGTATACTGTAGAGAGAGGTGGCTTGCTACGTGCGCCATTACTAACCCAGTTTACTGCGGACTCTTAGAGGTTACAGAATAGTTCTGTTACATGTTATTTCTGAGGGGCGATAATTCCCGTTTCTCAAGAACTTCGCATTCCAATCTTAATCTCTATCTGTGAAAAATACCTCTGATTTACCTACATTAAAAAAGTTTTTGACAATCATTGTCGCTTAGAAGAGATTGCGAGTACTTTTGTACGTTTTTAGGGTTCCGTAGCCAAATGGCAAAAACGGATCCCTTATAGATTCGTCATGTCTGTCTGTCTGTCTGTCCGTCTGTCTGTCTGTCCGTCTGTCTGTCCGTCCGTATGTCACAGCCACTTTTCTCCGAAACTATAAGAACTAGACTGTTGAAACTTGGTAAGTAGATGTATTCTGTGAACCGCATTAAGATTTTCACACAAAAATAGAAAAAAACAATAAATTTTAGGGTTACCCATACTTAGAACCGAAACTCTACATTTTTTTTTCATCAATCCTGTAGTGAATACTTTCACAACACTAAGTAACTATATGTATAGTACACGTTTTACACTGGCTCACCGCTACAGCCAGCTCCGAGCGCAGGCGCACGTCCAACCTGCACCGCGTCTAACGCCAGTTGTCAGATTGACAGCTACCCCCTCTGCTGGTGTACATGAGACAATGTATTATATCTATTGCATAGATACAAACACTACATCCCTTCCTTTTTAACAAATTTTATTGTTTATAAATGTTTATCATACATCCTCTTAAATAATCGAACTTAATCATTTTTGGTATTTTAGTTATACAATAATCAACATTGACCGTGACATTAAATTTTAATTTATACAGATTTGTTTTCTTCGATTGTCTGATTCTCATTTCCCTTGGCGTCTTCTTCTACTGATTTCCATTGTCCTTCAACACGCTTAAGATGAATTACATTCCTTCGTAGTCTTTGTCCAGTTTCTTCATTCCTTATTGTAATATCCCCTCCTACTGATTGTTCCACTACATGTGGTGTAGGGTTGAAAGTAGTTGAGAGCTTATTGGTCTTTTCCATTTCTTTTACGTACACCTTCTCACCTTCCGTCAATTCTGGGTTTTCCGCTCTTCTTTTCCGATCTCCATACTCCTTTCCTTTTTCCTTTTGCTCTTTGTCTCGGTCTCTAACTTCAGTGTCATCCGCATCGTTTAAATATTTCAACATGGGAATTTTATCCCTGTTCATTCGTTTGAAAAAAAGTTCTGACGGCGTCTTTCCCGTGACTGAATGAGGAGTGGAGTTGTACATCATTAGGTATTCATATAATGTGTCTCTCATATCGCGTTTTTCACTAGAACTTATTTTGAGTCGTTTGACTATGTCTTTGTTCTGGCGTTCCACTTCTCCGTTCATTTGCGGCCAATAAGGCACCGTATTAAAAAGCGTAATATTACAACTATAGCAAAAATCCTTAAACTCTTCACTAACAAATTGTCGGCCGTTGTCAGCAGTGATCGATAGTGGATAACCGAGTCGACTAAAAAGTTCTTTAAGGATTTTAATAATTTGCGAGCTCGTTATGGTCCTGGTTATCTTGATCTCTTTATAGCGACTGTAGTAGTCAATAATTACTAGTAAATAGTCGTTATTAGGCAATGGCCCCAATAGGTCCATTGCAATATCAACCCACGGTTCGGATGGAAGTTCACGACGTTTCATTGGTGCTGGAGGATTTGGTAAGCTAACCAAGGTGCATCCTTTGCAGCTCTTTACCATCAACTCGACGTCCTTGTCTATTCTAGGCCACCAAACCTTAGAACGAAGCCGACTCTTCATAGCAACAATTCCTGGATGGCCCTCATGGGCTGCCAGTAAAACCTGGGTCCTTAGATTCTGTGGAATAACTATCCTGTTACCTCTCAAAAGGATATTCTCATAAAAACACAACTCATCCGCAAATATTTTGTATGTCTTCACAGACTCATCCCATTTGTGACTATAAATCCCTTTCTTAACACTGTTGATTTCCTGATCGCTTTCTGATTGCTTTATTATCTGTTGCATTGAGATTGCACAAGGTCTAGCGAGCTCGACTATCTGATGAACATAATTCTCTTCTATAGACTGAATTGACCGATCCGAGTATTTACATAGCCGCGATAGTGGGTCCGCAATATTGGTCTTACCCGGTTTATATTTTACGTTATAGCGATACGCCTGAAGTCGCAAAACCCATCTTTCGACACGGGCGCATGGTTTTGATTTCGAACTAAACAGAAATTCCAATGGCTTGTGATCCGTTATCAAATCAAATTCTTTACCAAAAAGAAAGGTATTAAAATGCTCGATGGCCCATACCAGAGCAAGGGCCTCTTTTTCTGTTTGGCTATATTTTCTTTCACATTGACTGAGTGTCCTATTTCCATATGCAATAATTCTTGGTCCTTTACAATCAATCTGCACTAAGACTGCTCCTAGTCCTACCGGACTTGCGTCAGCTATCACTTGCGTTTTGTCTTTAATGTCGTAATATCCCAACGTTTTTATGTTAGATAACATTTCTTTTAACTTTTCAAATGCTTTATTGTGATCGTCTTTCCAGTATTCTTCTATATTTGCTTTCTTCCCTAGTTTCTGTCTTAATATTTGTTTTAGGGGTTCTGTTGTCGTAGCCAAATTTGGAATCCATTTGTTAATGTAATTTACTAAACCTAAAAAGCTTTGTAATTCTTCTATGGTTTTTGGCACTCTAAAGTCAGTTATGCTCTTCATGTATTTAGCTAGCGGTTTTACACCTTCCGGTTTTAATTCATGGCCCAAAAAGTGTATTGTCTGTACTTTGTAAATACATTTCTCTTGGTTTAACAAAACATTGTTGTGCTGCAATACCTCCATCACCTTGGAAAGTCGCAAGTCGTGTTCTCTCTCGTTGCTCCCCCAAATTAATATGTCATCGATAAAATTTGTAGCTCCTTCGCACTTTATTAACATTTTCTCCATGATTTTTTGAAAAAGTTCTGGAGCACATGTAACTCCGAACATAAGTCTTTTATATCTGTAGAGGCCGTTAGATGATATAAAAGTCGTCAAATATCTTGAATCCGGGTGTAGCTCTATTTGATGGAATGCGTTTTTTACATCGAGTTTAGAGAAATATTGTGCCTTCTTTATTTTTGGTAATAAGTTTTCCATACAAGGTAATGGGTGGTTTTCTCTTAAAATGGCTGCGTTGGCGCGCCGCATATCTACGCATAAGCGTACATCACCATCATCCTTAAGAATTGGGACTATCGGAGAAACCCATGATGAAGGTTCATGTACCTCTTCTATTATATCTAAATCAAGTAATTCTTTGATTTTCTTATTTATTTTTTCTTCTAATGGTATTGGTATTCTCCGGTGGGGTTGCATAACTGGTTTTACTGATGAATCAATAGGAATCTCAATTAAAATATCTTTAAATTTCGGAAAAGGTTTTCTTGATTCCAGTTCGATTTGATTTACTTCCACACCTAATCTAAGAACACCCAATCGCAAAGCAGTGTCTTTCCCAAGTAGGTTCCGTGATCCATCTTCAACAACGTAAATAGTGGCGCGTTCCATTTTTCCGTTTACTTTTATTTGTGCTTCAAAAGAACCTTTGATTTGTAAAGGTGTCTTACTTCCATAAGGTAGTAATATTTTATTAGGTTCTTTTACTTGTTTGTCACAAATTATCTTGTTTTTCTTTAAATATTCCCAGGTTTTATAAGATATTAAATTTAATTTGCATCCCGAATCGATCAACATTTCCAAATTTACTCCTCCTATCTCACATTTGATTGTTGCGTCGTCATTCAAATTAAATATATATTGTGCTTCATTTTCCAAAGAATTTACTGTAGTTTCCTTCCGTGGTCGCTTGTTATAATTATTTTCTCTTTCTTGATTTTGTACGAGTTTACGTTTCTTTTGAATTAACTTAGATTTGCAACATCTTTGGTAATGGCCTAATTTTCCACAGCCATTACATTTCTTGTCTTTCGCTGGGCAAGGAACACCTTGAGAAATGTGGCCAGATAATCCACATCTAGTACAAATTGACATCTTTTTCTCTTCATTCGACTCTTTTTCTTGTTTAGTCCATCTTGAATTATCTTTGTATCTACTTTTTACTGCATTAACTTCATTTGTCTTATTCTTTTCTTTTTGTTCATAACTGTTCAGTTGGTAGTTCACAATTTCTAGGGTATTGGCCATAGTAATCACCTTGTCTAATGTAATTTCATCACCCATTGTTAACATTTTTTTTCTTAGTTCTGATGACAAGGATTTTTCAAGTATTTGGTCAATTAAGTGGTCATCAACTTTTTCGAACTTGCATTTCGATGCCTGGTCTCTTAGCTTGATGAGAAATTTTTCAAAACTTTCCCCTTCATCTTGCTTAAGAAGACGAAAGATGTGCCGCTCAAAAGTCTTGTTTTGTTTGGGCAGGAAGTAGTCGTCTAACTTGCTAATAGCTACTTCAAAGATATCAACATTCTCCCCAGGTTCCACATTTGCTCCAGGCAAATTGTAAAATATTTCCTGCAGTGCACCACCCCCTAGGACTAGCAACGTAGCTCTCTTTTTAGCTGGAATCGTAATATCAGCGGCTTCAAGATAGATTCGAAGGGATCGTTTCCATTTCTCCCATCTCAAACCGACCGATGTACTGTCACCCTCGATATCCAGTTTTTCCGGTGGCGGTAGCTGGTTTGCCATGGTTGATAGTATTTAGGCGACCTGAAAATACATCCAATTTAATGGACGTCCGAAGACCATACATCCAATTTAATGGTTGTCCGAAGATCATACATCCAATTTAATGGACGTCCGAAGATCATACATCCAATTTAATGGACGTCCGAAGATCATACATCCAATTTAATGGACGTCCGAAGATCATACATCCAATTTAATGGCTGTCCAGGAATCATACATCCAATTTAATGGACGTCCGGAGATCATACATCCAATTTAATGGACGTCCGGAGATCATACATCCAATTTAATGGACGTCCGAAGATCATACATCCAATTTAATGGACGTCCGAAGATCATACATCCAATTTAATGGACGTCCGAAGAACATACATCATTATGAGTATATTACATGAAGCATTTCAGTCAAAACCGTATACAACAACATTGTTTACACAATAATGCAATAAGCGACCACATTTACCTAATATTTCCGGAGAATTATTTATTTATATATAGGTACTTTATTGTACACCACAAAACACATAACATGAAAAAGATACATCAAACACTACAAAATATACAATGGGCGGCCTTATCGCTTTCTGCGATTTCTTCCAGGCAACCTTGGAATTATAATTATAAATATTACAATGACCAACTGTGTTTTGAACATTCTTCGTAGGTAGGTAACACAGCCACATGACATTTGCTCAGTATAATGGTCAAAGGCTATAAACAATGGCTATAATCAGGGTCTATTGTATTTGTTCAGTACCATTCCTAGTAATATTTTATAGCCGTATATGTAAACGATTTTTTTTCTCCTATAGACCTTACTGGTTGTATAACTATACATTTTTCGACAAGATCCTTTCGATGTCGTTATTAACGATTTTGACTGCATGTGGGTATTAGATAAATATTTAGTTATTAAAATGTTTAGTTTAATACACTATATTATCGAAAAATCAAATCACTAACAATTAATTAATAAATGAATAGATGTTCAAACAACATCCCACATTATCTTAATATTTGTCCGCTCAACTGTTGAAATATCAAATATGATTCTCCAAACAATAGAAAAGTAATTGTGTCTCATTAGTCACAGTTGAGCTAGTATACAAGAAACAAGTAGGTCACCAAAAGTTCCTGTTCTATGAATTTAATTATTGTTAAGGAAAGGAGGGTAAGCAATGTTTTTGGTTACGTTATTTCTCCACACATCAATCTGTGGCAATGTCGCTGTCGGCTTTACGATTTGAGTGAAATAAGGTAGATGACTCATTGAAATTATCTTTCGTAACACATTCCTTAACGATCTAAACGATTTTATTCAACTATTGAGTTCATCCAGTACGCAGAATATAAAATGACATAGTAGATCTCTTAAAATGTCGATTGCACACGTGTGCTGATAATAATAAAATTTCTATTGTGTCTACTAATTGCCGCGTGATGCGACGGGTACTGGAGTAGGTTTTACTACCGACTTAACTAATTTTTATTGTCACCTTCCTTTCCTTTTAAAGAAATAATGTATTTTATATTTACTGACCTTTATTCTCGTCGCCACTTGTAGTGAATACTTTCACAACACTAAGTAACTATATGTATAGTACACGTTTTACACTGGCTCACCGCTACAGCCAGCTCCGAGCGCAGGCGCACGTCCAACCTGCACCGCGTCTAACGCCAGTTGTCAGATTGACAGCTACCCCCTCTGCTGGTGTACATGAGACAATGTATTATATCTATTGCATAGATACAAACACTACAAATCCCATACGTGTACGGGTATCTATGGGTAGTCTTCAAAAATGATATTGAGGTTTCTAATATATTTTTTTTCTAAACTGAATAGTTTGCGCGAGAGACGCTTCCAAAGTGGTAAAATGTGTGTCCCCCCCTGTAACTTCTAAAATAAGAGAATAATAAAACTAAAAAAAATATATGATATACATTACCATGTAAACTACCACCGAAAATTGGTTTGAACGAGATCTAGTAAGTAGTTTTTTTTTAATACGTCATAAATCGTAAACCGCAATTTACATTTTATTCAACCAACTCAAATATAAAAAAATATAGAAAAACATTTAATTTCATAAACATAAACCTTATACATAAACCCGGATGTTACGGAACCCTCGGTGAGCGAGTCCGACTCGCTCTTGCCCGGTTTTTATTACTGGAATTGGTCTTCCTCCACCTCCGTCCGTCCGTCTACCTCCATAAGTTGCTATTACAATTGTGCTGATGGTTGCGCCGTCGGTTCAAGGCTTATTTTTAATTATTTAATCTTGTATTTTGAATTGTCTCTTCATTTGTGTTTTTTTTAATTGTTCTCACGTATAGAAGCAACATAATGTACCCAGGATTTTGTAATATCTTGATTTAAAATAGTGACCATGGAGTTTCTTGCCCGTTCTTCTCCATAGAGATCTACATTTTGGAATGGGCAACTAGCTTCAACTTTCTGACTAACTATTTAATTTTGACAGTTCTAAAGTGCCTGTACCTATATGGTATAATTAAAATAAATGCTTTCAGTTTTGAGTTTGAGTTTGAATTAGTGAACATACAATAATGTCATAATTATGTTGTCAGTAAGTTATAGAAATAGGAGAGCTGAAATGAGCGAAAATCTATAGTGTGACGTCTTAGTTACTGCCTAGCCTTGTTCCAACTATGTTAGGGTCAGCTTCCATTCTAAGCGGATGCAACTGAATACCAGTATTTTACATGGAGCGACTGCCTATCTGACCTCCACATCCCAGTTACTGGGTAATACGTTACTCCTTGGTAAGACTGGTTGTCAGACTTACGGGCTTTTGACGACCCGTAACCTCTGTCCACGAATGACACAGAGGCACAGAGGCACAGATGGGTCTCGGTATGTAAAGGCGATCACACATCCACAGACCAACCGTGGCAAGCGTAGCTGATCGATCCACCTTTATTTAGTCATGGGCCCCTCCGTCTTAGTCACATCATAAGTATTTCTATGATCACATAGGTACATTTGAAAGAGTGATGTAAGATTTACTTTGAGTTAGTACTCAAGCTCATCTCAAATCACATTTAATAGCCCTTGTATTGATGATAAATAGATGAGATTTGACTTATTAAAAGAACTGAGCCAGGTACCCATTTATTCATTATAGAACATCTCTATCAAAAATATTGTTTTAAGTTACTACATTTTTATTAAATGTCTTTATTCTCTATCCAATAGTTAATATTTTGTTGCTTTATTTATTTTCAGCAAGGCATCCTTTTCCTTGTTCACTTCCAAAAATATATTCACGTGATAATTTTCTCAGGAAAAGGTAAGTCTTAAGTTAAGCCCTATCTCCATTATCCAATCGCGAAGGATGTTCGTTATCTCTGCATAGAAATAAAAGCAAGTTACCTTTCCACATGGTACTCACACATTTTAGCTATAAAGAGGGTCCGAATTGCAATAAAGGTTACCTTATATTTCGTGATAAAGTGTGGTAACAGTAAGTTACACACATTATTTTATTTTGGGCTTACTTTAACAAACTCCCGTATTTTGGTCTAAGCGGGTCTGAAGCATAAATTCGCTGTATTTATTAGTAATTTAATGTTGTTATTAAACCTCTGTCACAGTATAAAATCTTTGGAAGAATAAAAAATTTGGAAAATTCAAAAGTGCTCGACTAACAATGCTCATTTGATCGTATAAAAAACCGGGCAAGAGCGAGTCGGACTCGCTCACCGAGGGTTCCGTAACATCCGGGTTTATGTATAAGGTTTATGTTTAAGAAATTAAATGTTTTTTTACATTTCAGTTGGTTGAATAAAAGGTAAATTGCGGTTTACGATTTATGACGTATTAAAAAAAAACTACTTACTAGATCTCGTTCAAACCAATTTTCGGTGGAAGTTTACATAGTATTGTACATCATATATTTTTTTTAGTTTTAGCATTCTCTTGTTTTAGAAGTTACAGGGGGGGGACACACATTTTACCACTTTGGAAGTGTCTCTCGCGCAAACTATTCAGTTTAGAAAAAAATGATATAAGAAACCTCAATATCATTTTTGAAGACCTATCCATAGATACCTCACACGTACGGGTTTGAAAAAAAAAAAATTTTTAGTTTCAGTTCTAAGTATGGGGAACCCCAAAATTTATTGTTTTTTTTCTATTTTTGTGTGTAAATCTTAATGCGGTTCACAGAATACATCTACTTACCAAGTTTCAAAAGTATAGTTCTTATAGTTTCGGAGAAAAGTGGCTGTGACATACGGACGGACAGACAGACAGACAGACGGACAGACAGATAGACAGACAGACAGACAGACAGACAGACATGACGAATCTATAAGGGTTCCGTTTTTTGCCATTTGGCAACGGAACCCTAAAAACTACTTTGAATAAAAGAGAGGTTTTTAATAGGGTTCCTCCTATGGGTGAAACGAATCTTTTAAAAAAAATTGACTCAATTAGGTAATTGATTTTTCGCAAGCTACAATGTTTTCAGGTTTCACATTTGATTGACGGGATTTTTTTTAGAAATATTTTAATGCCTTTTTCGTTTATACTGCATTAAATCAATTTTTGGAAAGTACAGAATTAATCCCCATTAAATTATCAGGTCTACCAGAATCTCATGGCAAAAATAAAAACAAAAAAACTTTGTGGTTTTCATACATTTGACATTGCCAATGTTGTCAAATGTATGAAAACCATAAAGTTTTTTTGTTTATTTTTTGCCATGAGATTCTGGTAGACCTATAAATGATTTTATTTTTGTAAGTAGGCTTGCACAAACAATACACGTCAATCTTTTTTTTTTTTTAAACTAGTAGAGGTCGGCGTTTCCTATCTGACTACTCTGAGAAGAAAGGCCGAAACAAACTCAGAGGTCACAGTCTCTTTTAAAGTCCAGACATAATCTTGGTCAGGTTATATGTAGACCATGTAGGTCGATGTCTGAGAGTTTAAATTAGGTTGAAAATCTGAATCATTTGACATTTTTCTAGATATGAATGCAGCCGGTTTATTAATTATTGAAATATTTTGGCTTTTCAAGCGCCAAGGTTCTTGAGCAAATAGAGAGGTTCCTCAGATTACAAAAAGAACAGTTCGCGTGGTCGCAAATTCTTATCTCGCGCTTTGCAAATATGGATTTTACCAACAGGTCGCTGCGATTCGAGTCAGAGTGATATCATGCTTTTAAAACTAACCATTAAGACCATTCCTTTAAGCGGCAATGACATTCTGAAGGTCATTAGTGATAAGCCGTGCTGCACCATTATGGCGCATTGGGTACGTGTACAAGTGTACATGTACATGTACCCGGTGCGTCTGGTGGGTGCAGCAGATATATGAATTAAATCTTTTTTCCGTTTGTTACTAACATAGCTTATAAGTAGTGTGTATTACTAACATCATATGGATCAAGGTCTGAAATAAAGTTATTTTATTTTTATTTATTTTATTTTTTATTTTTAAGAAATATTTAAGTATACTACAGAATAAGACGTAGCTCTATTATTAATAAAATCCAGTAGCTGTTTCCACTTACAACTATCAACTGGTTAACTATAGCGTTATCAGACTTGACCGTGGACCGGCGCGCGCGCAAGGCCGCTCACTTCGCGACCACTTACCGCGCTTTATGGACTTACTTGAATATGCATTGTGCTTATGTAACCCACCTGCCAATATTTATCTGTATGTTATGTTCGGATGAGACTTTCAAACTATCGGTGATGATCTAATAGTGAATCGTCTTAAATAATTGGATGGCAAAATGACTTTGTAGTCGATTATGAGACCAATGTATTTATGTTCCGTTACGAACTCTAATATTTCACAGCTACAACTATCGGTACATACTGCATGTAGGCAGGTATGGTTATGCGCCTTGATGGATGGTGTATAAGTGGCTTGATTATGTGAAGAATGTATGTGCATGGCTTTGGTTTTGTCGGCATTTATGACGAGACCAACATCATGCGACCACTTACATAGTAAGTCAAAGTTAATTTGAAGAAGACGCTCGGCCTCTTCAATATCTTTATCAGCCACCACGATGCAGGTATCATCAGCAAACTGGTATACAGAGCCTACCTCTATAGTATTGCACATATCGTTGACGTAGAGTAGGTATTCAGTAGGCCCGATTATTGACCCTTGTGCCGTGCCTTTAGTTGTTAATTTCATGTCACTATAAGAGTTTCCTAGCTTAACAGTCGTATATCTGTTGCTGTGGTAGCTCATAAACCACTTAAGTAGAGGACCCCTTATACCACTGCATTCTAGTTTCTGGTAAAGTGTATTATAATTTATTAAGTGTATCGAAAGCTTTGCTAAAATCAATAAAAATTATTAAAATATGTTTTTTATCATTAAGGTATGTATTAATTTCATTGCTAAATTGACACAATAGCTGAGCGGCGCTTCGGTCTTTCTGAAATCCAAATTGCTTTTTGTTTATTATATTATTCTCGCATAGAAAGTGGTTTATTTTATCACCAATACAACGCTCAACTATTTTGTCAATGCTTGATAAAATTGTGATAGGCCTATAATTGTTGTAGTCCTTTAAGGATCCTTTTTTATGGATGGGGCGAATAGTACCTATTTTTAGTTTATCAGGGTAAGTGTAGGTTTTTAGGCTAGTATTAATAAGATGTGATATGACTGGAGAAATTTTTTGTGATGCATATTTTAAGTCGGAGACTCGTATTTCATCATAGCCAGGACTTTTATTTATATTTAAGTTATTTATAATTTTGTAAATTTGATCGTATGATATTTTGTTAATTCGCAGTGACATACCGCAGTCCCTTGAGTACGTCAGCGGGTCTAATATGGTGGTGTTGCAAGGTTTTGTGATCTTGTCGACATTTTGTTGGAATTCATTTGCAAAGGTATCGGCTCAGTCTTTTTCCTTACGATTAAATGCCTTGAAAACGACTTCTTCTATTGACTTAGTAATGTTCCCACATAATGTGTTAATGATACTCCAAATTTTTTTGGAATTCCGGAAGTTTTTGCTAATTTCAGTCTTATAGTATTTATATTGGATGAGATAGTAAACAGACGAATTTACCTAATCCATATTTGCAACTTTAAACAACAACGTAACAACCTTGGGTAACCTGGAAGTCTTTAAGCAGACTCCGGACCCAGGTTGTCCGAAGTAAGGAAAACCTGTTCAGGTGGAGATTCATAAACCACACTGCCTTGGAGTATAAATGTTGTGCTGTTCCACAAACGATGGGACACTTAACATCGTGTCCTGCGTGTCCTGTCAGCTGCCCGTTACAGGAACTGGTAGACGGTGGTAATGGCGCCAAACAAGTGGCCGAATTCTGGGCCGAGTCCATTTAGATTGCTATCGACACGCTAAGAAGATTGCGTCACACAATCAGTAGCAATTGCTTTTGTTTATGTTCTTCATTGCGTCATGTTTACCGCAAATAAACGTATTTTCTTTCTTTTCTTTCTTTCTTTCATTTTGGCAGTTCACCAACATTCATTGCGTTATTTACGTTGTTGAGCAGACACATTTTCCGAACATATGAAGCAATGGATTAGCAATATACTTCAAATTGTTTCGGGTTGAGATTGATAGTGTGTTACGCGATAGGGTGCTGGTCTTCTACAAAGTTGGTATTTTATACATTGTAACTAATCTACACTAATATTATAAAGAAGAAAAATTTGTATTTTTGTTTTACCATTAGAAAGCTACATTTTCTGCGAGTAACATAGGCTATATTTTATTTTAGTAAAAAATAGGGGTCCGTAAGATATTTGGGTTTTTCGGACCCAAGGTGTAAAAAATCATCCAAAAAAGTTCATTATTTGGCGTACGCCGCCTAAACTATAAAAGATAGAACCACAAAATGCTCTAATTAATTAAAGACCTTAAAAATATCTACAAAAAAGTCCAAGACACACTATACCTATCTATTTCGAGTTAAGCACAACAATAATTTTTTTATTTAAAAATCTTGAATTTTTGGAGGACTTCTTTTATTTTACACATGTCACATTACTCCTTATCAAAATAAACAATTTTGTCATAGGCTACTTTTTGTCGCAAAAACCGACACCAACACGGGTGGAGCCGCGGGCGACCGCTAGTATATTATAAATATGAAACTATAAGTTTGTTTGTTTGTTACCTTTCACGCCTAAACCACTGAACCGATCAGCCTGAAGTTTTGCATATACGTTGTCGAGTGTACAGAAACGGACAAAAGGTACCTTTCATCCCGAAAAAAAGTGCTGTTCCCGAGGAAAACAACAATAACGTTATTATGATAATAGATGGCGCCACGTGTCTTTTGAACGGGATCGACGCCTATGCGAGTGAAACCGCGGGGCGCTGCTAGGATTTTATATTTATCACTGCTGATAGAGCATGGCGAAAAGTAATAGTAGTTTTGAATGTATTTGTTGGTATATTGCGGTGTGCTAGCTGACATACATTATGGTAATTAATTAAATTTAATGTTTCGTTAATAACTTTGCATAATATTGCACAGAATCAAGTTCTTCTAACAGACAGCTGTGCTGCTAAGGAATTTGTTGCGCCATTTATTTTTCCCAGCAAAAGCACTAAGAGGTGGAGAAGGGAGAGAGTTTTTGGTAATTTTGACGTGCAAAAAGTGCTGATTATCTGCCTAGTTTTAATTTTAATGGCCGCTGCATTCAACAATAACAATAGAATTGGACATAGTGCGGTAATCACTAAGTATATTGTAAAAAAACGGTCAAGTGCGAGTCGGACTCTCGCACCGAGGGTTCCGTACAAATTTGAAGGCATGTAACTAATTTACGGTTTTCGGATTTTTCCCTTACCTCCAACGTGACATTGCTTCTTGCCAAATTTCATGATTCTAGGTCAACGGGAAGTACCCTATAAATTTTGATTCTCTTTTGAGAGTGTCGAAATTTACGTTTTTTGAGGCATAAACGGCGGTATCTTTTTTTTACGTTAACTTAGAAGTTTGATTTTTTCACAACTTCAAGAGACTAGTCTTGACGTAGGTATATGGTTTTCATTTCAACTCGATACCTCCACGCGTTCTCGAGATAAAGGGTCTTGACAGACAGACAGACAGGCAGACGGACAACAAAGTGATCCTACAAGGGTTCCGTTTTTTCCTTTCTAGGTACGGAACCCAAAAAATATTGTTTTACAAAATCGTATGTGTTGATGATAATAAAAGTGAATCCTCTATAAAAAAGCATGTGTTGCGCAGTCTTATTAAACACGTAACTGCCTTGCAGACATAGTGGCTTTGTGTTAAGCTAGGCTTGCTACCAAATCGGCTAAACTTCATTGACCGTTGATATTTTCAATAACGTAAAAGTGCAATGGAAAACATCGTGAAGAAACCGGCCATGTCCCAGAACTAAAAATTCGAAGACATGTGAAGTGACATCCTGGTGTATTTTA
Organism: Mesoligia furuncula; assembly: GCA_916614155.1. Taxonomy (NCBI): domain Eukaryota; kingdom Metazoa; phylum Arthropoda; class Insecta; order Lepidoptera; family Noctuidae; genus Mesoligia; species Mesoligia furuncula. The sequence continues at coordinate 33,165,894 of OU744792.1, read as the reverse complement.
AGCCCATTCACAGAGAGGAGGCCTGTATCTCAGCTGTAGGAACATTATAGGCTGATAATGTTATGTTAAATTTATGTAAAAGTGTACTGCGACTGTAATTTTGTTTACCTACTTCAGTTAACGCGTAAATGTCGATCCCGTGAGAATATCGGGATAAAAAGTAGCCAAATGTTAATCCAGGGTGTCAGCTACCTCCGCACAAAAATTTATCAAAATTGGTCCAGCCGTTTGAGCGTGAAGAAGTAACAAACATATAAACACACACACACGCCCCCTCACAAACTTTCTCCTAATAAAATTAGTGTGAAATAAGTTATGTAGACTTGTTTGAGTGTTTATGTTTTGATCTGATCTGGGGGCCTAAAAACGCTACTTTGGAGAATCATAAAAGGATAACATTATGAATCGTAAAATGGCGCAGACAGTCCGTGTTTTTCTTTTTTTTATAGATTGGGATTGGATTTAGATCGGATTGATTGGTATTTTAGCACAGACAAAAAAAATAACTGAAAATTGTTTCACTAATGGGATTTGATACGATTAACTTAACGCTTAACTGTCCATTATGTTATCCTTTTATAATTCTGCCAAAGTGGCCTTTTTAGGCCCCCTGATGATGCCTGATCTCTTCTCGGCCGTGATGGATTGCCGACATTATGACCGCTACCATTGACCTATGAGAGTACACCTGTGTTTGCGCACACGCCCACTTTATGGGGCTTACAGGACCTAAACACAAAAAACGCAAGTTTTAGAAACAATAAAAGTAAACGATCGACTACAGTAAACAAGATCAGAAAAATATATGATATTCTTCAGGAGATATGCTAGGTAGATAGTGTGTTGAAAACATAATACAATTAATTTATATGATAGAAAAAAATCATGAAGATAACTCTAAAAACTTTCTTTTTACAATAAAAACCATACTAATATACGTACAATCATTATGATTTTTTGTCAGAATCTACAAGCAACATACTAGAAAACTAGTGTTTTCATTTTTTTGTCCAAACAATAGTTTTTTGTAATTAAATAATTGCTTCATATTTTGCAATTAATTACCAGCGTTGTGTCATCGCGCTTCTCTTTCTTTTCTATGCAGTCCGACAGTGACCGCGCTTTGGGTCATGTAGTCGCCTTAATATCCTGCATATATCCGGCAGGATATTATGTTAGCTATGGTTTTAGAATATCATCAGAAAAGTATGATTGAAATAAATCATTATAATGCCTAGAACCAATAGACAATGTCCAAAGCGGGACAGCACCACAGTCCACATTCGAAAGTGCAACATTCTCGTATCATGCGCAGTTACTGATCAAGGTAACGCAGTGCAACCTGCGCCCGCGTCGCACTATCAACACATTTACATATTTTTGTCGTGACCTTCTGCTTCCGTCTCTTTCTTTCCAACTGTTAATTACACGTGGTGATAGAGACAGCTGTTCTTATCTATCTCTGAGATTTCGCTCTATTTTCGACACGTGTTTTATTGCATGTCACTGTATGACGATTTCCGGATTGGCACTGGATATCAGATTAATTCGAAAATGTAAAAGATTTTGCGTTAAATTATTTTTGTCAGAAGTTTTCTGGAGCTAATGTGGAGAGGGTTAAAATGATCCTACAAACAAATGTATCAGTGTTGCAAACGATGTTGATGCATGCATGACTAAGGGGCTCGTGCCCTGGTTTTTGGAAGATGCCTCTGTGCAACAGTGATGTTCAGACGCCGCAAGCTAGCAATTCGGACGTTCGATCTGATGACTTCGGGGAATTAGCCATCGGGCATATGACATTCGAAATCAAGCAGTAAACCCACCCGAAACTGTCAAATTTTACAAATCAACTTTGAATCTTATGCTTTAGCGATAAAGTTGAAAATCTATTGAAGAAATTTGACAGATTGTAGTAGTTTGATGTGCTTGCGTCTGTACATACCTACACTACAAAAGTGAGAAGTGCACTGAAAGTACACGATGAGCAGCACATGATGACGTAATATGTACCAGCGCTGGATTACTGCACCTGTGTCAAGCATTTTTCTATGTCGACAAAGTTACCTATGATGCTTCAATAAAGTGATAATGATCCAGCTTAGAGCTCAACTGTCACTAATGAGGCAAAATTACTTTTTCTATTGTATCAAACTTAATTTGCTTGCCTAACAGGCGAGGAGATAATAGATTATTAATTCGTGGTTGTGATTATTGCTTTTATTTACAAGCAAGTTTTTATACCATACACGCATTAAAACTTAAAGCTTTCATAGTTATTTTTGTAACAATAAAAAAATAAGTCACGTTTGTTCTGTTGAAAATAATTTTACATCCGTTCTATAAATAGCGGTTCAATAAAAATAGTAGGTATATGAAACAGCTAAAATAAATAGTGTGCCAAAGTTTGAATCAATAGTAGAGAGTAAATAAATCATTAATGTTTCAAGTTAAATAATACGTATTACATAACAAATCACAAACACTTAATTTTATTTTATTTATCAATAAACTGCGTGATATTGTGTTGACTTGAATAAATACGTAACTAAAACAAAATTAATTAAATTAACTATATCTTAAAAGCAATGATATTAACGACTCGTTTGCAGTGCAAAGATCCTCGAACACAGACAACACTGGGAAAAGGTGGGAATTTTCATTATCTTACAAGTTCCAATCAAGTTTAAAAAATAAAAATAAAAAAGAGTACCCACCAGGTTTCAAAACATTGTCGGAGTCTCGTCGGTACAGCATACCAGCACTCCACGTGAAAAAATAGCCGAATAACACGAAAACCAAACAAAAATTCATCGTTTAAATGGCACGTATATACCAGGATCACAGTACGCGACAGGAGATATATTTCAACCTGTATTTATTTGACACTCTTCCGTGTCGCGGCGGGCGTTCTCGAGCTCACTCGAATAAAGTATCGAATGTATCGGTGACATTCTCGATACGGCCGGCTGGCATTGGGAGCTCGGAAATCTAATATGAATACGCTTTTGGTAAATACGTTCTAGAGTCGGAGGCGTATACCGTTGGCCGGGATCACCGACTCCACTGTAAATAATGCGAGACATGTGCTTAATAAAATCGGGATGTTCGAATTCGGAGGTGCATTTTATTTTGTAGGTATTGCTGTTGTCTTTAAAATGTTTTACGTACATAAGTATTAAAATAAACTTTGTTTTAGAACGAGTAAGTAAATATCAGTGTGGGTAGCCCCCTAGCCCCTCCCTCCACAAGGTGGAACGAACGACCTACTGAAGGTTGTGGGACAACGCAGAACTGAAGGCATTGTCTTATAAACGTTTAAAATCTACTCGCAATCTCACATCAGTGACAATCAATTTCAGAAATGTAGGGAAATTTGAGGATTTTTAGACAGATTGAGATTGAGATCATACTGTGAAAGTTCTTAAAATTACGAGTATTTGCCCCTCTGGCCACTTTGATCTTAAATATCTGGCATTTGGTTAGGAAATCCAAATTAAAATTTATTTCAAAAGGCTTGTGTATTTGTGTTTCGAATTTAATATTATAAAAGTGCTTTTATAACTCGAGAAACGCTGATTCGTTATTTTCGTTATCCTATTCCGTCTTATTCCTGGGCAACGTACCTACTCTATTGATCCTAGCGAACAGGGCCACAGGGAAAGCTACTATTTATAAACACAGCGTTTGAATTAAACAATTGGACGTATTTATGCAAAAGGGAACCAACCCACAAGTAGGTCAAAATTGAGTTAAGTATACAGAAACCTTTTAAATTCCACCTTCTATCGGCCCTGTAAAGATCATAGTTGTCTGATTACTCTTTCATATCAAAACATTATGTCGACAAGGATACCAACTCATATATTAGCAGTTTCCGAATAAAATAAAAAGACCCATGCTGTATAGTAATGTTAAAAACTGCAAATCTTTGTGGTTATATTGTTTGACAAAGAACCATGTCACATGGTTCCGCATAAAACATATTTATATGATTTAACAAAAGAGATCATGCGGTTTGGTTCCAGTTTGCATAATAAAATTGCCGTTAGCCGATGCTTTGACAAAGAACCATGTCACATGGTTCCACATAAAGCATATTTATTTTAATTTGCAAAAGAGATCATGCTGTTTGGTTCCAATTTGCATAATAAAATTGCCGTTAGTCTATGAGATTCATATCACATGGTTCTTTGTTAATATTATTTGCACGTACTTATGCAAAAGGGAACCCATCCACATAATGACAGTTTCGAGATAAAACGATTTTTAACAAAATGTTGTGAAGAAAGTAAACTGTTCATAATATTATAATAGGATTACTTTGCAATATAGTATAAGATACTGCATTTTATGAATCTATGTGAAAAAAAAGAGTTTTTTATGTAAATAGTCTTTTTTTTAATAAATCATATCTTATTCCTTGTTGCAAAAAACCTTATATTTGGGTTGGTTCTTTGTTAAAATGTATAAACATTTGAATATCATTGGTAAAAATAACAAAAACTCAGGATTTTTAAGGGAATTTTATTGAAAAATCACTTAGATACCTCAATACTTATATAATCGGCTCAACTGGCTCCAAATGGAGCGAGTTGAGATTCAATTAGTCAATCATGTTTATTGTGGATCATAGGTACAGAAATAGATACAGGTGTTAAGAATTGCAGTGATGTTGATCAGCTATGTCCCGCTTTTTTACATGAGAAACCAGATGGGTCAAAATTTTTAGCTTGAGAAAGCTAAGTACTAATTTTATTATTATTTTCACTCATCAGGTTCATCTACCTCGAAATCAGGTTGCCCTGAAAAACCTTCCAGATCATCATCAAGTCTCCCACAAGATTAATATAAAAGCCATAGGAGTCTTTAGGAATGAGGTGCAGAAGGCTCTTCAGGTCCTTTAACATAGCCTTAGGAACAGGCTTCCCGTTTGGCCAAAGAGGTTCCATTACCCCTCTCGTAAAAACAAAAGTTGGCCTACCGCGTAATTTTTTTGATGTTAACCATTTTATAATCCTCGGTCAAATTAGACCTCATAAAAATTGTGAAAATTTTTCTCCTTTTTGAGCTTATTTCCCTTGTGTCAAGCCAAGACATTTTATGACCAGCCTCTCTAAAACATGCTTGATTATACAAGAGCCTACCTCTTGAGCACCGCGGCCTGCTTCACCTTCTACCCACACATTACAATGAGCTTCATCATTGCTCCCGGTGTGTATACCCAAAGTTGTCTTTGTGTAGAAGGTGAAGCAGGCCGCGGTGCTCAAGAGGAAGGCTGTTGTCTAATCAACTATATTTTAGAGAGCATTGGGAGCAACGTAAAATCCTATGGAGTGATTCGTGCGGTGAACAAAACCGTAATATGAAATTGGTTTTGATGCTAAAAGCTGTGCCTTATACAATTTGTAGAATCGGGACACAGCTTTCTTCCCCAACGACAATGATTTCGGAAAAATTGAATCTTCCTTTAAAAAAAACAACATGTTATTTATATACACACACCTGATGATTACAATCATGTAACGTAACGTAATCACCCTAGAACTTTTCCACTGCTGGGACACATCCCAGCAGTGGGAAAGTTCTAGGGTGATTACGTTACGTCCCAGCAGTGGAAAAGTTCTAGGGTGATTAGGCCTCCTCTCAGTGAGAGGGAGTGGACTGTAGTCCACCACGCGGGCCCAGTGCGGCTTGGTAGAAGTCACATGTCTTCGAATTTTTGGTTCTGGGACATGCCGGTTTCCTCACGATGTTTTCCTTCACCGTTTTGAAAGCAGTGGTGATGGAATAATTTACACAAAGTAAAGCGCCTGTCTGGGACTTGTACTATTTATTCTGTGGTCTGGGTTCGAACCTACGACCTACAACTCGTAAGTCGCGGCTGTTACCACTGGGCCACCACTGCTCCCTATCCCTGTCTTCATTGAAGCTGGAAAAAAACATAACAAATAGGAAGAAAACTGTATTTGGTCTTAAAGTGTCTTGGCTTAACACAAAGGAAATAATGCTCAAAAAGGAGGAAATGTTCACAATTTTTATGAGACCTCATAAAAATTGTGAACATTTCCTCCTTTTGACTTTGAATTTGACCGAGGATTATAAAAAGGTTAACATTAAAAAAAATTACGCGGTAGGCCAACTTTTGTTCTTACGAGGGAGGTAATGGAACCTCTTTGGCCAAACGGGAAGCCTGTTCCTGAGGCTAAGGTAAAAGGCCTGAAGAGCCTTCTGCACCTCATTCCTAAAGATTCCCATGGCTTTTATATTAATCTTGTAGGAGACGATAGAATTAAGGATGATCTGGAAGGTTTTTCAGGGCAACCTGATTTCGAGGTAGATGAACCAGACGAGCGAAAATAATAAAATTCTGTTTCCTCAACTCGCTCCATCTGGAGCGAGTTCAGCCGATTGTATAAGTATTTAGGTATCCAAGTAATTTTTCAATAAAATTTCCTTAAAAAAACTGAGTTTTTGTTATTTTCACCAATAATATTCATGTTTATATATTGTAACAAGGAACCAACCCACATTTTAGGGTTTTTGCAACAAGGAACCAGAGATAATTTATTAAAAAAAAGACACTTTTTACATAAAAAACACTTTTTTTTTTACATAGATTCATAAAATGCAGTATCTTACACAATACTGCAAAAAAAAACCTATTATAATTATGAACAGTTTACTTTCTTTACAACATTTTGTTAAAAATCGTTTTATCTCGAAACTGTCAATGTGTGGGTTGGTTCCCTTTTGCATAAGTACGTCCAATTGTTATACATAGTTCATTACAAGTAGAACTGCACAATTATTTTAATTGGCTAATATATGAAACCCCATTACAACTCACAATTACTTAGCTGTAAAACATAATTCAGTGTAATATTTTAGAAAAAAAAAATATAACATAAATTGCGATAGGTATGTACTTTAATATATATTTACAGTGTAAATAGGAAATAAGGTCAATGGGGCGAAATACTTCATTAAAAATTTACTTGATTAGCCAAATTTGGCCATCTCTATAACGTTTTAGAAAAGTTTGATTATATTGGGTGATCAAACATTTACTTGACTAATAATAGAAACTGTCGGATTTACTTATACGTTATCAGTTTATAATCTAGACACTAGTTTTGAAAAAATTGTAAAATAGACGGATTTCACTGCCATGTCGGATAAAACCGTCTAATGTGAAAAAAACGTAGAAAACGACAGTTTACACGAATATAGAAATTGGGTACGCGTGTGTCTTTCAACAGCAGTTCAATGTGTGCTGTCGATATTTTTATTAAACGTTCCAATCGGCATACATTGCAAAAAGAAGCGTTTGTCGGGTAAGTTCGGCATACTTCGCGATTCAGGGGTAAAAACAATTTTATCACTTAAAAAAAATGCATTTGTTAAAATCAACTTTTATTTAGGTACCTACTTAATATAATAAATAATATTTTCAGGTAGAAATTTAGTAAATAGAAATCACGAAAGTTTATTTAATTAACGAAAGTACTAAAAAATGAGACGCAACTCATATTTAAATATACTGACAAAGATAAACAATTATTAAAAAAAAAATGAGGTAACCATACACTTCAAAAGTAGTAGTAGTAGTAGACAAAAGTAAAATTGCTTCTAGTATAGCTCTTCTTGTAAGTATAGCTTCTCTCAATTCTACTTGTATGATCCTCTATTGGATTTTATTTGGTACTTAAATTGCCCTATAGAATTACCTGAAAAAAGCAATAAAACGTAATATTGAAGAATAAACTAACAAGGGGTCATCCAAAAGGAATTTTCAAGTGTAGTCGGGCCTAGACAAATGGTTCACACAGGAAGCTAAAAGTATTTTTTGTTTAAGAGCGCTTACTACGTAAGGCATTTCATACTCAGGCGGGAGGAAACGCCCGGGTGTCACCATTGTCAGGATCGCCCGGAGGACACGGTGGAGCACACGATGGAGGTCTGCCCCGCTTGGGCGGAGCACCGCCGTGTCCTCGTAGAGGCGATTGGCAGCGACGGCGACCTCTCGCGCCCGGCCCTGGTGCAAGCCATGGTCCGGGGCGAGAGGGAGTGGGAGGCAGTCACCTCCTTCTGCGAAGCAGTCATGCTAGCGAAGGAGGTGGCGGGACGGCTCAGGGAGAGAGCCTCCCGTCCCAGCCGCCGCGGGAGACGCTCCGGGCGTCGGGAGCCGCGTGACGACTCCCGGCCACCATAGGCGCGGGCCTGCGGGCGGAGAGTAATGGGTAGCTCACCGCCCGATCAGGACCAGGCCCGTGCCGGACGGCGCGTACGTGTTCCACGCGCGCCTCAAAGAGATGTCAGCATCGGGGAGGGGCCCCTTAGGGCCGAAGCCTGCCGGGTCAGCGGGATTGTCCGAAAGGGTTACCGCTGGCCCGGAACATAAAGGGCTAAGGAAGGAACACGGGTGGGTTTTAGTCAGTAAGAGTCTGACACTCCCTTCCGCTCCACCCAGAGCGGGAGGAGTCATTTAATGATTTCCCATCCGCAAAAAAAAAAAAGGCATTTCATACAAACTTTCAAGCCCTTGTTTTTCGAAATGAATGAATCGATTTTAATGAAACTTCATACGCCTAAGCAGGTTACAAAGGTCTGAAAAATTACTTAAGAACATTTTCAAAAAATAGTGTTACAGCCTAATTAGACCAATTTTAAATCTTCCATAGAAACAGAGATTTCCAGTTATCTTTGTATAAATAAGATATTTCGAAAATGTTCTTAAGGAACTTTTTAGACCTTTGTATCCTGCTTATTCGTATCAAGTTTAATTAAAATCGGTTCATTCATTTCGAAAGACAAGGGCTTGAAAGTTAGTATGAAATGGCGTACCTGGTATACGCTCATATTAATATTTTTTCTATATTCAACTGTCACACATGTCAAGTTACTAGTAAACTGTCAAATATCGTAGAAAGCAGTAGTTTTAGGCAATACGAATCAGTTACCTATTAGATAATTTAATTTTGAAAATGTGTTTAGTATTAAAAGGTTTATGATATCTGGAATCGGCGAATGCCGATCTTGACCAGCGTATGCCGCCGATCTTTGCCTCCAAGAAGTAGACGGAGTAAAATGGACTTGTTTTTAGCTTTTCAGTTTTTTTTTTAACTTAAGTTTTTTACCGCACGCGCAGTCGGGTTTTTTTATTTTTTTAAATAACTTTTTTTAAAAAGTGCATTTTACAAAAAATATTTGTCACATCATTACTTTTGAATTTATGATATAATGTGAGAACGATGTAAAAAATAAAAAAGATGTACGCGTTAAAAGCGTCCAGAATATACAACAAATAGTAACAATCCAAAAGTAAAATAATTAAAAATAAGCCCAGCCTGTCGATTCTATACAAATCTCACCGTGAAAACTTGCGTGGAGTGAGCTGTCAGTGTCATCCCACTGATGCTAGGGATTGACCAAGCAAACATTTACAACCATAATCTACTATTATCTAGGCTATTTTATTTTAAAACCCCACAAATTATTAAAGTTTGACAACTAAAATACTAGCTTTGAAATTATATAAAATGATCAATAGAATTAGCATAAAAAATATTGTTAAAATCTCGATTATGATTGTAAATGTATGCTTGGTCAATCACTAGTATCAGGTGCAATGACACTGACAGCTCACTCCACGCTCACTTCACCTAAGTTTTCACGGTGAGATGGTTACAGAATCGCACTACGGCATCTAAGTGATGACAAGGCCCCAACTGACGGCGCCCGTTCACGAACATGACGCATAGTTCAGCACCATTCAGCTCAACCATTTCGAAGGGAGCTAAATGACCCAACACACACGCCACAGTCAGCGAGACATTTGAGTGAGCATGACATACTATCAGCCGCCAGGGCACATTCAAGTCAATAAAAGAAATATGATTACCCGGTAAATAGTAGCTATAGGGTACATAGAACTCACATCTGTGCTATGCAATTATACAATACAAAAGAAATTGAGTTTATACAATGCAAAGATAGTCTTACAATCTTCAGCAGCTCCAACAGTATTTTCAAGTGTTAATCAATTAGTTGTGGTTGTGGTTGTGGAGATTTTCATAGGGTTTCGTGCTTTCCAAGGGGAGACTATAGGTACTAAAGATAAATTTTTGAAAACCTGAACTAATACTGTCATACTAATATAATTATTATATAGGTTGTTTGATAGTAGGACCAACACAATTTTCTTAGGGATAACCCTTCGCTTGCGCGGCGGCCATCGTAAGTGTAGGTACTTCCCCTATCGGCACGTGTGATTAAAATGACGATATCTCTAAAGTTTTGTATGGGAGCTGTATACATATAAAAGTTATGTTGCTGGAATCGTTATGAAACAAGCTAACATTATAAATATAATGCAGTGTAATGTATTATTCATTCTAAATGAAATCTAATTGGAGCGACTTTTTTCCAGTTAAGTGTACAAAATACGTTATAATTAAAAAAAATATACAAATTTTTTCAAAAAGTTATTGTTTTATTTACATAAATATACATTATTTCACATTAATCAATAAAAAGAACACCTCCCCCATAATTTTACTTCCGGCATTTTTTTTAAAATTAACTGCCTATTAACAATAATACGATACGTAAAAACATACGCAATAACGACAGTTTAATTATTATTGTAAATACGGCGCGCGCGGCGGCCATTACGCGCTCCGGTGTGCAAAATAATTTCCAATGTTGGTTTAAATAACAATTTTTCTTGTTTAAATTTAATGCTTATGCATTAAAACCTGTATAGTACTTACCCATTCATGACGGAATGGTGTTTTCTTCCTGGTTTTCCCATATAAACAAACACTAAAAATAATTCCATCATCATAGCATGCTCTGTGCATCATAGGAAGTTTTATATTATCCTGCTAGCAAATGACATCCCAAATCCCTCAAAAGTTATGTCGGTCCTTCTACCAAACAACCTGTATATACAATCTCTCTAAAATTATAGATGGTCCTTGTAAATGTAGTGTGCTAAATAAAACTTGTTTTCTTATTTGCGATGTTGCATCTCAGGCATCTGATAGTAAGACGCGTGATGTGTCTACTTCACTCCGTGCGATACCAATGGGTGGCTTTTCTTATCCCGTTCGGGAATAAACGAAAGGTGCCTTCTCGAATTCTTGATTGAATTTTCTAATATTTTCTTTTCACGTTGAACACTGCTGTCCTTACGTCACGTTGTTTAGTCGCGAGTATTACTTAAATATTAGTAGTTAGCTACTGATACTAACACGCACAGGTCGATCGATTAGGTTAAGCTACGCTTGCTGCGGTTGGTCTGTGGATGGGTGACCATATTTACATACCGTGGCCCCTCCGTGCCTCAGAAAGCACGTTAATCCGTTGGTCCCGGCTGTCATTCGACATCGACATCTTTGACAATCGTTACGGGTAATCAGAAGCCCGAAAGTCTGACAACCAGTCTTACCAAGGGGTATCGTATTACCCAGTAACTGGCTTGTGGAGGTCAGATAGGCATTAAAATGTAATGTCAACATGTCACCTTACGAGCCCCCCCCCCCGCTTACGAGTTTTAATTTCATCACCACTGCTCTCAAAACGGTGAAGGAAACATCGTGAGGAAACCGACATCCCAGAATAAAAAAATCGAAGACATCTGACGTTTACCAACCCGCACTGGGCCCGCATGGTAGATTATAGCCCACTCCCTCTCGAATAGAGGAGGCCTGTGTCCCAGCAGTAGGAACCTTATAGGCTGACTAGCAGCGCCCCGCGGTTTCACCCGCATAAGTCTCGATCCCGTGGGAATATCGGGATAAAAAGTATTCTATGTCCTTTCCCGGGACTTAAACTATCTCTATACCCAATTTCATCTGAATCGGTTCAGCGGTTTAAACGTGAGGAGGTAACAGACGGACACGCTTTCGCATTTATTATGCTTATCAACTTACAAGCAACCCATTTTTAGGGTTCCGTTGCCAAATGGCAAAAAACGGAACCCTTATAGATTCGTCATGTCTTTCTGTCTGTCTGACTGTCTGTCTGTCTGTCTGTTCGTCCGTCCTTATGTCACAGCCACTTTTTTCCGAAACTATAAGAACTATACCTACTGTTGAAACTTGGTAAGTAGATATATTCTGTGAACCGCATTAAGATTTTTACACAAAAATAGAAAAAAAAAACAATAAATTTTGGGGGTCCCCATACTTAGAACTGAAACTCAAAAATTTTTTTCATCAAACCCATACGTGTGGGGTATCTATGGATAGCTCTTCAAAAATGACATTGAGGTTTCTAATTAAATTTTTTTCTAAACTGAATAGTTTGCGCGAGAGACACTTCCAAAGTGGTAAAATGTGTGTCCCCCCCCTGTAACTTCTAAAATAAGAGAATATTAAAACAAAAAAAAATATATGATGTAGGTACATTACCATGTAAACTTCCACCGAAAATTGGTTTGAACGAGATCTAGTAAGTAGTTTTTTTTTTAATACGTCATAAATCGTAAACCGCAATTTAGTGTTTTTCGGAAGTCGGTTGTTTTTTTTTGTAAAAAAGTTTTTATTTTTCACTTTTTAGTGGGTCAGTTTGTAATTTATCTAAGTTACAATAGCCTAATATCAACTGCTCATCACCTTTTACAAAATATTGCTTTACCCGATGCAGGGACGTTAATTGTTGAGGAGTTCCCCTAATAAGAGCCACGAGAACTGGAGCTGTTTGAGAAGTCACTATCAGCTCCATTTCACTATATGCATTGTAACGAGCATAAATTGCTTAGCAACCATATTAAATTAATCGAATCGCAACCCGTGAAATATTTGTCATTAAGTAGGTAGTTCCGATAGCCATGTGTGGTCTTTATCATCAGCTCCACTTTACCAAATGATGATTTCCAAAAAAGTATTTTCCAAATCGGTTCGTAAATGACGGAGTTATGAAATATGAAAAGATCGTTAATGTAGATAAATTTTAGGTTTTTGTTGATTTTTCAAAAACCGCTTGTCCGATTTCGATACAATTTTCATGGGACCATTTGGAAAGCATTCCCTTTCCAACAAAAAAAGAATTTTTCAAAACGGTTGGCAAGCAACGGAGTTATGCGCGAACAAACATAAAAAAAAAAAAAATACAAACATCCGAATTGAGAACCTCCTCCTTTTTTAGAAGTCGGTTAAAAACGCAATGAATGTTGTTGAACTGTCAACATGAAAGTCATAGTAACGCTGCCATCATCATCTGCCTAGCCTTTTCCCAACTATATTGGGGTCGGCTTTCAGTCTTACGGGATGCAGCTGAATACCAGTATTTTACATGGAGCGACTGCCTATCTGACCTCCACAACCCTGTTACTGTGTAATACGATACCCCTTGGTAACACTGATTGTCAGACTTTCGGGCTTCTGACTACCCGTAACGACTGTCAAAGATCCACGAATGACAGCCGGGACCAACGGCTGTAACGCTACCCCGCAGCTTATTTAAACAATAATCAGTATTAAGCACTATTTTGAGAATTTTTATCGTAAAAGCATTTGTTCTTCGTAAATTCAAGGTTGGTCCATAGTAAAAGCATTTGTTCTTCGTGAATTCAAGGTTAGTCCATAGTAAAAGCATTTGTTCTTCGTGAATTCAAGGTTGGTCCAAAGTAAAAGCATTTGTTCTTCGTAAATTCAAGGTTGGTTCATAGTAAAAGCATTTGTTCTTCGTAAATTCAAGGTTGGTTCATAGTAAAATTAATTCACAATGATGAGTACAGTGAACTATATACATAACACACATTAATGATATTGCCATCACTGATGAAACATGTACATACACATACACATGTTTCAGCAGTGATGGCAATATGTGTGTATACACATATGTGCATGTGTGTGTGAGGGGGTGTGTGTGTGTGTGTATGTATAACGTGTTTATTTTCAAACACAAATATTCTTCTTCTTCATAGCGAATATTCGATTGAGTACTAGCTTCTGCCCACGACTTCGTTCGTACACGCTATTACTTCGTTAAAGCTTAGCGTTCTTTATGTTTTTTTTTTCTTTTTTTTTGCTCTGCTTCTAAAGGCCATGGCTTTGTGTTAAATAGCCTAATCAAATGTGAAAAGAATTTTTTAAATCCGGTAGGGGTAGTTCCAGATCATTTCCAGTTCATGCGTTCAATTAACCTCTCCGACCCGGCGCGTACCACATGTGGTACGATACAACAGAAAATCAATTGCCTCTCATTAGCCGTCCTTGAGGAAACAAACAAACAAATTTTCCGCTTTATGACTATTAAAGACAGATTATGATGATAACTGGCCTTTTGTTAAAATACATGCTGCTTAAAATATTATACATTTTGTGTGATTTTATTTCACAAATGCTAAATGGGTATTGTGATAAAATCGTAAACCATTACGTTAATTACGAACATTTCCATAACTCGGTAAAAGGATGTTTTCATGTTTTTATGTTAGATAAACAATCTGATAGGACTTAAAAAAATATATAAAGGGGAACAGACACTGACATGCTTTTCATTTGTTATTAAAAACTGTGGTGTAATATCTTTCTTAGCAATTTATTTAGCAATGAGTTACTCTACAGTATGTCTCTGTGCATTTCTGTTTTGCTTTGTCATGAACAATTATCAAGTAAGTTTATTAGAATACTCTGTTTTTTGGTTGTAATTCAGGGAATAGATAAGATGCCATTTTTTATTTTAGAGCTTTATCTACAGAAAGCATGAATATTTGTTAAATAATGAATTACTACCTCATTTATATATATATATATTAATTTAGAATGAAAATTTATATATACTTAGTAGTTTTTTCAGACGCTTTTTTCTAAAAAGCGTCTGAAAATAAAGAGACTGGAGGACTAAAAATAATTTAATATTGCATTACCGGGAACAATTTGTCAGGAGTTCTGTATCTTTTTGATGCATGTTTATCACCATTTCTTCTTTTTTTAGTGTCTCAAATTGATCCCAGAACGTGCTGAACTTACATATTTTGATAAAACGTACTTTGAAGACCCAATATATAATGTGAGACGTTATATTCGAAAAGGAGATTATTATCTAAACTTGATTTTTACCAGTAAGATTGTTTTGGACAACAACATATCGGTAACACATTCCAGTTCCTTAGCTCGCTTTTCCACCAACAGGGAACCTGACAGACATCATCATCATCTGCCTAGCCTTGACCCAATTATTTCGGATCGGCTTCGTCTAACCGGATGCAGATGAATACCAGTATTTTACATGGGGCGACTGCCTGTCTGACCTTCACTACCCCTTGGTAAGACTGGTTGTCAGACTTTCGGGACACGTAACTACTGTCAAAGATCTACAAATGACAGCCGGGACCGCCGGTTTAACGTGCGTTCTGAGTAACGGGGGGATCTATGTTCTATGCCACGGAGGGGTCATAAATGATAAATCATTTTATTTTTGTAAGTAGGTTTGTACAAACTCTTTTACACGTCAATCATGTTTTTTTTTTAAACTAGATTAGGTCGGCGTTTCCTATCTGACTACTCTGAGAAGAAAGGCCGAAACAAACTCAGAGGTCACAGTCTCTTTTAAAGTCCAGGCATAACCTTGGTCAGGTTATATGAAGACCATGTAGATCGATGTCTGAGATGGTATTTTGAGGAAAGAACCACACAGATTGAGAGGACCTGTCCAGTCAGTGCACGCATTTGTCAGAAATCGTGCAGCTCAACTCAAACCTTAAGGAGCTCAACGATTCGACGAACAATACCAAAGAAAGGACATTTGGGTAGGCCACATAAATTACTCAAACTGCCAGACCATGAAAAAAAACCAAAAAAACAGAACAGAGAGAATAATAAAAAAAATAATAAATTAATAAAATGACCCACATCGTTATCACATTCACAATAGGTAAATAAAATAATATCATACTTTACAAAGTAAGCAAACGTCATTGTTTATAAAAAAGTCATTAATGTCAATGTGTATATAAAAAAATAAAAAACAATCATAATGCAGATATTGGAAGCAGCTCAATCCCAAGCCTTTTTGTCCTCAATATAGTCTTTAACGGTATAAAAGGGCTTTCTGGCACAACTTACGTTTAATGAATGATTTGAATTTATTAAGGCTTAGATCTTGAACGTGGCTTGGTAGTTTATTATAAAAGCGTATACATTGGCATCTGAACGAGCCACCTAATTTGCACTATATCTTTAATTATTTTCATTTTTGTTTTATTATCTTTTGTTTGTTGTGCATCATGTCATCAAAAATGTGTCTAAAATAAATTTATTATTATTATTATTATTATTTTCTTGAGCCTTGTTGTAGGTACACCAAATTTGTGTTTGTTTCTAGTGTTTATATTATGGATATCACTGTATTTTTTAAACAATTTTATGTTTTTAAGGGCATATAAAAGATTTTCATAAATATACTGAGAAGGCACAGTCATTACATTGACCTCTTTAAATTTGTCTCTGTGAGAGTGTCTCGGACTTAATTTATAAATTGATCGAAGAGCTCGCTTCTGCAAAACAAAGATAGTCTGAATATCGGCGGCATTTCCCCACAATAGAATACCGTACGACATTACACTTTGAAAATAGCTTAAGTACACTAAACGGGCAGTCTCTATATTAGTTAAATTACGAATTTTTCTAACAGCGTTTGCTGCGGAACTTAGCTTTTTTGACAATTTATCTATAATGTGGACCCCACTGAAGCTTAGCATTCAAAGTTATGCCCAAATACTGTGTTGTCTTCAGGATTCAATTCCTCGCCCTTTATCAACACATTAGTTTTCACCTGCCTAACGTGAGGTAGTGTAAACTTAATGCATTTGGTTTTTCTCTCGTTTAGAAGCAAATTATTAACATTGAACCAGTGGACTACTTTCGAGATCGCGCTATTTACATCGTCAGTAACCAACTACTGACGTTTAAGTTTAAACAAAAGAGAAGTGTCATCTGCAAAGAACACTATATCATTATTATCCTTTATGAGATACGGCAAGTCATTAATATAAATAAGAAACAAGAAAGGACCAAGAATAGATCCCTGTGGGACTCCCATTGTTACTATAGATCTGGGTGATCTTTTTCCATTAACGTCAACGCTCTGAATCCTTTTACTCAAGTATGAAGTACGAAGATCCAGAGCGGTGTTCCGGATCCCGTAGTGGCGGAATTTCCTGATTAAGGTTTCGTGAAGAACGCAATCGAATGCCTTGGACAAATCACAAAAGATGCCCAAGGCATCGCATTTATCTTCCCATGCATTATAAATATGTCCTAAAAGTTCAACACCGGCCATCAGTAGTTGAACGACCCCTTGTAAAACCGAACTGTTTGCTATGTAATAATTTATGTTTATTAAAAAATATTTGCATTTGGTCTAAAATTAATTTCCCAAAAATTTTACTGAAGGTAGGTAGTACAGAAATAGGTCTATAATTTGTGGGGTCTGGTGTACTACCTGATTTAAACAAAGGTATTATTTTACTATTTTTCATAAGGTCAGGAAACTCCCCATTGTCAATACAACTATTAAAGATAAGAGCTAGAGTAGGCGCTACAATGTCAATAATTGACTTGACTACCTCTACAGAATTACCCCACAGATCTGCAGCCTTTTTTACATTTAAAGTGTGAAAGGTTTTAATTATATCCCTACAGGTAATATATTCAAAATGAAATTCCGATTCGCAACCATTAACATTTTACTTAAGCAAAGACTCAGCAACTGAAGGTGATGAGTTTAGTGATTTAGTAGTTGAAACGGGAATATCTGAAAATAAATTTTCAAATGCCTCGGCGACTTGTGAGTCTGATTTTATTATGTTGTCATTAATAGACAGGCTGTAGTCAGTACTAATAATATTCCAAGTCGTTTTAATTACATTACTGCTGTTTTTAATCTTTGAAGCCAAATAACGTGACTTGGCCATATAACAAACTTTAATAATTCATTTTGAATAATTTCTAACATACAAATTAAATTCATCAGTGTTAATATAAGTCCTTTTATTGTAAAGTTCATAAAGGCGTGTTCTACTTTTATGAATACCAATGGTAGCCCAATCACTAAACGATGCATTACTATTGACCGAGATAGTCTTGGAAATAAAGGTGGAATCAAATTGTTTACAGTATACATTAAAAAAAATATCATAAAGATGATTGGGATCAGCATGAATAGACAAAGCTGGTAATTTATTAATGAGTTTAACTTTAAAAGCCTCCAAGCGACTTGCAGTTTTGGGGTTACCAGTGTTATCCTTTTTAGCTACTTTTTTGTTTTGGTTTTGAATAGTAATCCTTTGCCCGCAATAATCAGAATCTAGTAAAGTTATAATTTCTTTGTGGCTTGGTATAATATCTGCATAAATATTATCTAGGCTTGTGGCACTAGTAGGGGTTATTCTTGTGGGCTCTAAAAATAGGTTTAGAAGATTGTAGGACTGAAACAGACTCAGATTGTAGGACTGAAACAGGCTCAGACTGTAGGACTGAAACGGTCTCGATATGTAATGGTCACTCATCCACGAACCGATCTCGGCAAGCGTATCTCAACTTTCGATTTACCCGTGCGGATGTTATTATTAGCCACCAGCCCCTGACAGGTACCCGGTCATTTTCAGAATAGTCCACGTAGTAACACACAGATTTGAGTGGACCAATCCAGTCAGTGCAAGCATTTGTCAGTAATCGTGTAGCTCAACTCAAAACTTGAGGAACTCAACTACTCGACGATCAATACCACAGAAAGGACATTTGGGAAGGCTGCATCAAGTATTCAAATTACCAGACCTACATTAACTCTTAGAAAGAAAGGAAAAAATAAGACCTATTATATAGCCCTCACATTCACAATAATTAAAATAAAATAATACTGTACAAAGTAAAAATTCATTATACAATGTATATACAATATTCATTAATGTCAATATGTATATAAAATGCTGTATAATGATGGATTTGCATGATAATTAAAATGTCAAGTTTTATGGTTCTATCACAAGGCGAGCGAGCAGCTCATTCCCAAGCTTTTTTGTCTTCTGAATTATCAGAAATATATATTATAGTACCCTTTTTTACAAAGTTTGGTTTTAACAAAGCTTTTTAATCGATGTAATAAGCAAAGAAGATGTTGCGAAGCTTGGACTAAACCTATGTCTAGCATTGATTTTTTTGCACAGGTTGAGGTCTTATTTTACGAATATCTTCACAACGAGTTCAGGAGGTCATTTCCTGAAATGCACGTCAAACTATGCGATCTCATTAACTTTGATCCTTATGCTGGTAAAACCATAAGAATGATAGGCATGAAGACTTGCCCTATTCAACCGGTAAGATTCCCTTCCTTAATTATTTCTTTAAAAAGAAAATATTCCCATGTCTATTAAAACTGTATCCACGCTTTATGAGTTATTAATATTCTTGAGGAATAACGTCTGCAATAATTGGGTATCTCTTTGCAATACTATTTGTATCTGAAGTACTACTGTTTTATCGCGTTCAGTGTGATAAGTGAAATTAGCCCTAAATATTAGTGCCTTAAATTTAATTTCCATTTCAGGGCAAATATGATTTGAGTAACATGACTTTCAACCACAGAATTCCATCTGTGTGGCCGTTTGAAAAAGGAATGATCAAGTCTGCCCTCAAAAATTCAGATCATCAGGTAATTGCAGAAGGCTATGTAGTTGTTACGTTCAAGCAAGACCTTCCCAAATTCAAAACATGATTATTCAGTATTCTTTGAATAGAATAATAAAAAATAACTATCCGAAATGCAGTTTTTTATTTTATAGACTAAGAAACTTGTGTCTTCATTTAAAAAAATATTTAAAGAATGCATTTTAATTATAAGAGCTAAAATATTCGATTACCAGCTTCTGCCCACGACTTCGTTCGCATGAATTTTCTTATTCCCCGTCCCATCGCATCGTATGGCTTCGCCCGCACGCGCTATTACGTTGTTTTCGCCTAGCGTTCTTTGTTTTCGCCTAGCGTTCTTTCTGTTTTTTTTCTCTTTGTTCGGCTCCTAAGGGCCATAGCGTGGTGTTAAATAGCCTAATCAAATTTAATGTGAAAAGAAGTTTTGAAATCCGGTTGGTAGTTCCAGATTAATGCGTTCAATTAAACAAACAAACGAGATTTTCCGCTTTAAAAGACAGATTATGACAAAGTAAACTGGCATGAACGTGACAGTGATCAGATCAGGGAATATTTTGATATCTGTAATCGTGAATTCCGAAGCATGCACTTTCCAGAGCTTTGTATGAAATGTGCTGATAAAAGTTGTAATTCTGAAGAACACAGACGTGGCCTTGATAGTATGTATAAAAGCATTGTAAGTGTTATGTCAAACGAAGCCATACAGACCCACACAGGTGACCAGCCGCGAGGTAAAAAACGCGTAATTGGGTGGAACAGGCACGTCCGCGCTGCACACTTGGAAGCAAGGGAGAAGTATCAGGTATGGATTCTTTGTAACAAACCTATTTCCGGCAGAGTTTGGGATGAGATGCGAGAAAGCCAAAAGATTTTCAAAGAAAAACTGAAATGGTGTCAAAATCACCAAGAACAAATAAAAATGGACATAATACTTTCTTACAGATAATCAAAGAAGTTTAGCCGATTTTGGAAATCCACAACTAGCATTGATCTCAAGCTTGCCCTTCCGGTGACAGTTGCGGGCTGTGGCACAGCTAATGGTATAGCGAATATTTTTAAAGACAATTTTCGCGTAATTTCGCCGCTGGGCCCTTCGGATGGGGTGGTCGATGCTGAGACTAGTCGGAACAGCCCTGTTATCAGATTTACAGCCAAGCAAATATCTAGCGTTATACAAAAAATGACGGGCGGAAAATCTCCAGGGCATGACAGTCTCAGTATCGAGCATCTAAAATATGCGGGGTTCCATTGTGCTCGGGTGTTGTCTATGTTTTATTCTTTAAGTATCACTCTTATCTACCACCAGATTTAATGGAAAACGCTAGTGGTACCCATTATAAAGAATAAGACGGGTGATATCACAAACGTAAATAATTATAGGCCAGTATCACTCGCTACTGTGATTGCCAAAGTATTTGACGGTTTGCCGGACAACATATTGGATACATTCTTAAATCTACATGACGCTCAGTTCGGGTTTAGGCCCGCAATATTAAGTCTAAAGCAAACCGTCAAATATTATACTGACAGACGCACACCAGTTTACGCGTGCTTCCTTGACCTCTCCAGGGCTTTTGACCTTGTGTCATATGAAATTTTGTGGAAAAAGCTCAGGGAGGCACGCGTACCTGCTGAAATAGTTCGTGTGTTTCAGTATTGGTACTCCAACCAGGTGAATAATGTGAGATGGCAAAACTCGCTATCTGACGCATACTGATTGGAATGCGGGGTGAGGCAGGGGGGACTTACCTCACCGAAGCTTTTCAGTCTGTTTTTAAATGAGCTGATAGCTGGGCTCAGCAGCAAGCGTATTGGATGTTGGATTGATGACACTTGTGTCAATAACCTTACCTACGCAGACGATATGGTGCTGCTGGGACCCAACTGCCAGCGCAATACGGGAACTTTTAGACTGCTGTACCAAATACGCTGCAAGCCATGGTCTGCTGTACACCACTAAAAAGAGTGTCTACATGATCTTTATGGCCGTCGGCAAAAAGTTATCTCTTGAGCCAGTCATTACATTCAATGGACAGGTAATGCATAGAGTGATACAATTTAAATACTTAGGACACTGTGTAACTGACGTCCTTAGGGTCATGCAGATATTGAGCGGGAACGCAGAGCTCCCGCTGTGAGAGCTAATATGTTGGCCCGCAGGTTTGATCGTTGTAGTAGAGAAGTAAAACTAAACTTGTTTAAAGCGTATTGCTAAACTTTCTACACGAGTAGCCTGCGGGTCAGTTATACGCGTGGAGTATTGGATAAGCTGCGAATCCAGTACAATACAGCTTCAGAATGCTTTTGGGCTTACCGCGTTACTATAGTGCCTCGGGCATGTTCGCACAGGCTCACACCCATGACTTTTATGCCACGATGAGACTAAAGACAGCCTCACTTTTGCAAAGGGCGCGGTCGGGCTTAAATGGCATTCTGAGGATGTTAACAAATAAACTTGACTCACCTTTTCTGCAACACTTTATGCGAATACTGGTGAGGCAAGAATAATGTTAAGTTCTTATTATTCTATTGTTTGTGTGTTTTACTAACATAGTTTATAAGTGTTTTTATAACTAACCCATGGACCTCTGATGTCTAATAAATGAATTATATTATTATGATGATAACTGGCCTTTTGTTAAAATACATGCTGCTTAAATTTTAATACATTTCGTGTAATTTTATTTCACAAATGCTATCTGGGTATTGTGGGAAAATCGTAAACCATTAATTTAATTATGAACATTTCCGTAACTAGGTAAATAAACTATGTTTTCATGATTTTATGTTAGATAAACTGACTGATAGGACTTAAAAAATATATATAAAGGGGGACAGACACTGACATGTTTAACATTTGTTATTAGAAACTGTGGTGTAATATCTTTCTTAGCAATTTCTTTAGCAATGAGCTACTCTACAGTATGTCTCTGTGCATTTCTGTTTTGCTTTGTCATGAGCAATTATCAAGTAAGTTTATTAAAATACTCTGATTTAAGGGTTCCGTACCCAAAGGGTAAAAACGAGACCCTATTACCAAGACTTCGCTGTCTGTCCGTCCGTCTGTCTGTCACCAAGCTGTATCTCAAGAACCGCGATAGCTAGAAAGTTGAAATTTTCACAAATTATGTATTTCTGTTGCCGCTATAACAACAAATACTAAAAACAAAATAAAATGAATATTTAAGGGGGGCTCCCAAAAAACAAACGTGTTTTTTCGGCGTTTTTGCCTTGTGGTACGGATCCCTTCGTGTGCGAGTCCGACTCGCACTTGTTTGGTTTTAGTTCAGGGAGTAGAATGATAAGAAGCCATTTTTTATTTTAGAGCTTTATCTACAGAAAGCATGAATATTTGTTAAATAATGAATTACTATCATTGGTGTAGTGGTCACAAGCTGTAGGTACTGCTGAACCTGAGGTTCTGAGTTCGATTCCCAAGTCGGGCAACGTGTTATAGGAAGCCCCTTTGACACGTTTGCCCGGCCTGGACCTTTCCATCAGAAATTTCTCAGTAGCAGCACAGTTTCTGACCACCAGACACAAATCCAGAGATTTATGTCTGGTGGACGGCAACAGGCGTGGCCCCTATTACATGAGATCTAAAGACATAACAGGTCTGTGTGGTGCCGGACTTAAAGAATAGCACCACCCCATACTTCCCGTGGGTGTCGTAAAAGGCGACTAAGGGTCGTACCAGAGAACGGGCAGCAACGTTCTCTATGCATTCCACCACCATACCATACTGCGATCGCCAACCCGCCTGCTAAGCGTGGCGATTATGGCAACCCCCCCCCCCTTTTGGGGGAGGCCTATGTCCAGCAGTGGACGTCTTGCAGCCGAAATGATGATGATGATGAAAGATTCAGGACGTAAGCGATCCGTCAATAACGTACTCTGTGGTACTCGTACTCGAGCACGCCACCTTTCGCTTCAAACTACTCGAGTCAGATGGCCGCCTGACATTTTTAACGCTCCGCTAGAGTGACAGTAGTGACACCACCGCTGCCACTCTCGTCCGTACAATGTTCATTCATTTGATGAACAAATCCCACTAGATGGCGCCAGGGACGCGCCTTCATATATTATTGCTTGCTTATATTTACAATGTTCAATTATTCATTTATTATGCATAGTAAAAAATATTGCTTGCTTGCTTGCTTGCAACAATTTGAAACGAAAATAGAGGAATTTACAGTCTGTCTATAAAGTCGTGAAAGAAAATGAGGGCGCTGCGGTCGTGCACGTAGCAACCCTGTATAGTATGGTGTGACTAAATTGGTTTTGATACTAGCACATTATTTTGTACTAAAATCAAACCTGGTTTTAATGAAAACGAGCTTTTTTTTTTAAACTGGACAGAAAAGGTAGTCCTAAAATCCGTAATCTTATTTAAAAAATCTACAGAAACCATAGACAAAGATGCTACCTTCATTATAAATAATAATACCAGTCTATTACTGTCCCACTGCTGGGCAAAGGCCTCTTCTCAACAGAGAAGGCACGAGCATTGATCACAACGCTTGCTCAAGACGGGTTGGCGATTTCAGACTTATATTAATTATAAGTCCAGGTTTCCTCACGATGTTTTCCTTCCGACATTCATTAGTTTGCATAAACGATCAGATAGCACAAATCTATGGTCTCTTTCAATGAGTAAATAAAAGAAAAATGTTCATACATATTTTTTATAATATGTTTTAACTTTTTTTTATTCATGAAAAATATCCCATAACATAATAATGAATTACTTTCATCATCTGATTCCTAATATTCTACGTAAAAAAAGTATTTTCATTGTCAGCTGCGTCACTAACAATGTCTTCGCTACTGCTGTCATTGCTGCTGCTATATTCACTTAGGCGAATGACTAACTCATCTATATCTTGATATAGGGTTCTTCCTCGTTCATAATATTCTTTTTCAATTATTGCAACATGACGGCAACAGTTTTTACATTTTTCAGGCGTAATGCTGTTGAAGGCCAGCAATAATAATAATTTCATCTACAATACGCCTCACTGATGTGCGTGTGGTGTGAGGGTCACTTTGTTAAAACTCTTTGAAAATGTGCTTAGGATTTAGTGAACATTCCCAAAGAATTGTGAAAGTTGGTATCAGATTTTGTGAAAGTCTAATAACCGAGTTATAGACTGTAAAGTTGGGCCCTCAGTTCTCACATAGAGGATTGAGGGCCCACCTGAAACTGATAAACTATGGACACTACAGAAAAAGTCTTTATGCCAAAATCTAAGCAAATGCCAAACAAAATTTGTGAAAACAAGATATCATCGCAAAACACTGTCCTACTTTGTATATCTTCGTACAAAATGGGCCCTCAATCCTCATAAACGTAAAAGTTTATTAGGCAATTATAATGAAATCATTAACTTACAGCTACTGTTTGAAATCCTATATGCTACTAAATAAATTGTGAAAATTTATGAAAGCAAGGACAGGTGACCACTTTTTGTTGTTTAAAAGTTATGACCTTGATAAAATTCGGGCCCTCAGTTCTCCATTTTATTTTGTTTTCGATTTATTACGCTTATCGTATGAAAGATAAGACAAATACAAAATTGTCTCTTTTTGTGAAAAAAATTGTGCAACAAATGCGATACCAGAAAGAAATTAAAAGACCCTTTATTGTATAAGAAAATTGAGTTTAATTTTTATTCTCTGTATTAGGAAATAGGGTGACCACAATTTATTTTAGATTGCAGTAAAGATTAGTAAATGTAGAGTTTTAATAAACTTTCTTCGATTTTTCGCTTATTATCGTCATAGCATTTGTACTCAAGTTTCGTGATAAAAAAAAATTATTTCGGAAATTGAACGATCACATAGAAAAATACTGTTACCCAAATCATTTTTGCTTGAAAAATCGTTCGTTCCGAAAAAACTAATGACAATAATCAAATAATTTATTTATTATTTTTATAAAGGCTTTTGCCCAGCAATGGGACAATGTAGGCTAAATATAATCCTAACTAATATTATAAATGCGAAAGTAAGTTTGTTAGCTTTTCACGCCTAAACCACTGAACCTTTCATCCCGAAAAAAGTGCTGTTCCCGAGGAAAACAACAAAAACGTTATTAATGATAAAAATAATGTTAATAGATGGAGCCATGTGACTTTCGAATTTCACGCGGACGAAGTCGCGGGCAGAAGCTAGTACCTAATAAAGCAGTGCGTTCCTGGATGTTTTTTTTATTCGTAGGTAGGTACTTTTACAATAACAAAGATGTTTTCTGGAGTATGAAATAATTATATTTTACTTTAAAAACTTTACAATTTATAAATAGGTGAAATTGAATTAAACAATTTTTAGAGTGACTATCTATTATCTATTTAGTAAAATATTACGAACTTATAAAAGTATGAGTAACTATGTATCAAAACAGACTTTACTTGCACAATAACAAAGATGTTTTCTGGAGTATGAAATAATTATATTTTACTTTAAAAACTTTACAATTTATAAATAGGTGAAATTGAATTAAACAATTCTTAGAGTGACTATCTAAGTACTATTTAGTAAAATGTTATGAACTTATAAAATTATGAGTACCTATGTATCAAAACAAACTTACCTTGAATGTTTGATATCTTCACCGAAGATGATCGAGTGTCTTGACCGAAGATGAGTTTGCGTATTAAAAAAAAATTTTTTTTTTCTTCACTACAACTGTTTCATAAAACTCGCTTTTATGCTTTATTACCTACAACTTCCGCTGCACTATCATAAACTATTGTTTAGTGACTACATTAAATATTACAACTATTGTGCATATATGTAAACAATAATTATATAATACATGTAATAATATTTTTAATATAATATTAGCTAGTTATTAGTTTTATTTATAATATTAGTTAGGATTATATTTAGCCTACAAGGCCTACATTGTCCCTTGGCTGGGCAAAAGCCTTTATAAAAATAATAAATAAATGAATTGATTATTGTCATTAGTTATTTCAGAAAAACGATTTTTCAAACAAAAATGATTTGGGTAACAGTATTTTTCTATGTGATCGTTCAATTTCCGAAATATTTTTTTTTTATTACGAAACTTGAGTACAAATGCTATGACGATAATAAGCGAAAAATCGAAGAAAGTTTATTAAAACCTATACTCTACATTTACTAATCTTTACTGCAATCTAAAAGAAATTGTGGTCACCCTATTTCCTAATACAGAGAATAAAAATAAAACTCGATTTTCTTATATAGTAAAGGGTCTTTTAATTTCTTTCTGGTATCTAATTTGTTGCACAATTTTGACACAAAAAGAGACAATTTTGTATTTGTCTTATCTTTCATACGATAAGCGTAATAAATCGAAAACAAAAGAAATGGAGGACTGAGGGATAACTTTCAAACAACAAAAAGTGGTGAACTGGTCTTGCTTTTATAAATTTTCACAATTTATTTAGTAGCATATAGGATTTCAAACAGTAGCTGTAAGTTAATGATTTCATTATAATTGCCTAATAAACTTTTACGTGTATGAGGATTGAGGGCCCATTTTGTACGAAGATATACAAAGTAGGACAGTGTTTTGCGATAATATCTTGTTTTCACAAATTTTGTTTGGCATTAGCTTAGATTTTGGCATAAAGACTTTTTCAGTAGTGTCCATAGTTTATCAGTTTCAGGTGGGCCCTCAATCCTCTATGTGAGAACTGAGGGCCCAACTTTACAGTCTATAACTCGGTTATTAGACTTTCACAAAATCTGATACCAACTTTCACAATTCTTTGGGAATGTTCACTAAATCCTAAGCACATTTTCAAAGAGTTTTAACAAAGTGGCCCTCGCACCACACGCACATGCCTCACTGTACTCTCAGATTTTCATGAAAGAAAGATTTAAAAAAAAATATATGACGTAATATCTAACAGAAAATAGATAGCTCTATTTTTAATTTCAAACATGATATAACTTATTCATATGTATTTAAAATCAGCGGTAAATTTGATCATCCAAAAGTATCAAAGTTCTGGTCGCACTACAATATGGCCTACTTATATTTGCAATCTAACCTATTAATGCAATGTAAACAATCCTTATTTTAGTCAATCGTATATTTAGTAAAATTGTAACTTCTGGTAGATAAAAAACAAACAGTAACACGATTACATAGCTGTCTTAACTGCTGTTCGAGCATAAATATCATCCAAATTTAATAAAATTTTTCTAACAAACATCGCTGATACACTTTAAAAATAATTTCCCGAGCTCCACTCCTATTTGTTTTCCTCATATTTAACACGTTTCTTCGAAGTTTTATCCACGTAGATTTGAAAAGCAATAAAAAATGCACTAAATAAAGAGTTACAAAACAAGTCGATGACAGCCGATGACATTCGATGTACTATGATTTAGTGTTGCCCTACTTTTGAACAATGTTATTTCCTCAAACATTAATTTCATGACTTTATTGACAAACTGTATATACTTAGCAGTTTTTTCAGACGCTTTATAAGGTAGAGAGGTCTAAAAATAATTTAATATTGCATTACCGGGAACAATTTATAAGGAGTTATGTATATTTTTGGGGCATGTTTATCACCATTTTTTCTTTTTTTAGTGTCTCAAAATGATCCCAGAACGTTCTGAAATTATAAATTTTAGTAGAACGTACTTTGAAGACCCAATATTTAATGTGAGACGTTATATTCGAAAAGGAGATTATTATATAAACTTGGTTTTTACCAGTAAGATTGTTTTGGACAACACCTTAGAGGTAAGACATTCCAGTATCCTTAGCTCGCTTTTCCACCAACAGGGAACCTGACAGACATCATCATCATCTGCCTAACCTTGACCCAACTATTTCGGATCGGCTTCCAGTCTAACCGGATGCATATGAGTAGAAGTATTTTACATGGGGCGACTGTCTGTCTGACCTCCACTACCCCTTGGTAAGACTGGTTGACAGACTTTCGGGACACGTAGCGACTGTCATAGGTCTACAAATGCCAGCCGACAGCCGAGTGCGTTTCGAGGTACATAGGGGTCTTGATATGTAATGCTCACCCATCCACGAACCGATCTCGGCAAGCCTATCTTAACTTTCGATTGACCCGTGCGGATGTTATTATTCAGCCACCAGCCCCTGACAGGTACCCGGTCATTTTCAGAATAGTCCACGTAGTTTGAGTGGACCAGTCCAGTCAGTGCAAGCATTTGACAGTAATCGTGTAGCTCAACTCAAAACTTGAGGAGCTCAACGACTCGACGAACAACACCAAAGAAGAAGAAGAAGGCTGCATAAACCACTCAATACTGCCATACCTACATTAACTCTATAGCGGAGAAAAGAAAAAAAATTACCCACAAAGCCCTCACATTCACAATAATTAAAGTAAAATAATAATGTAAAAAGTAAAAATTCATTATATTTTATTTTGTGTACAATATTCATCAATGTCAATAAGTACATAAAATGCGGTATAATTATGGTTTTGCATGATAATTAAAATATCAGGTTTTATCACAAGGCGAGCGAGCAGCTTATTCCCAAGCTTTTTTGTCTTCTAAATAATCAGAAATGTTATAGTACCCTTTTTTACAAAGGACGTTTTTTAATCGATGCGATAAGCAAATAAACCCTCTATCTCTATGTCTAGCAGTGATTTTTTTGCACAGGTGGAGTTCTTATTTTACGAATATCTTCACAACGAGATCAGAAGTTCAATAATTCCTGAATTGCACTTCAAACTATGCGATCTCATTAACTTTGATCCTTATATTGGGAAATCCTTAAGGATGATAGGCATGAAGACTTGCCCTATTCAACCGGTAAGATTGCCTTTCTTAAGTATTTCTTTAAAAAGAAAATATTCCCATGACAATTAAAACTGTATCCACGGTTTACGAGTTACTAATATTCTTGAGGAATAACGTCTGCATTAATTGGGTATCTCTTTGCAATACTATTTGTATCTGCAGAACTACTAAGAGCAATTTCAAACAAACTGAACGCGATCAGCACCGATATAGACCGCGATCAAAAGCTGTCAGTGTCGTCATTGCTGAGGACAATTTGACACTGATAGCTCTTGAACGCTGTTTTATCACGTTCAGTGTCATAAGTGAAATTAGCTCTAAGTATTAGGCCTCTGCCTCGAATCTTGCGGGCAGCGGGGCGGTGGCGGTGGCGCCGGAGGCTCGGGAGCGGCAGGATCTAATGCGTAAAATCAAATGGACCGGCCCTCGAAAACATCGGCGCAGGAGCAGGCAACGAGCGGTGCACTACAGTCAAGCGGTGACCGCCCGCGTCTGCATTAGGGATTCACTTCTTCTTTTTCCCACAATAAATCGAGCGTTAGGGATTAATTTTAATCAAAAAGATTTTGTAGCCGTTGTTCAGACATTTCGTTCGCGAATAAAAACAAATATCTCGACGACACAACCACGAACACAACACTACGCCGCTATAGTGCCGCGCGAACTGCCCGCTGGTTTCGAAAACGTTACGGGTCTGCGTTGTCCGCGCTGCTCCCGCGCCGCCGCCGCCGCCGCCCCGCTGCCTGCAAGATTCGAGGTGGAGGCCTTAGTACCTTAAAGAACAATGCTCAAAAATGTATAAGCACCGTCCCCACCCTTGTAGCACTTTAAAACCTAAGTTAATCGAAGGGCCATAGCCATCTTTTCATTTTATTGTATGACAGCGAAACTGAAATGTCCATCCGAAAAAAGTTATATCGACATGAAGAAACAGGAATCAGTCACAATTATGTTGCCGTTTAATGTTTTTTTTTGACATGATAAAACCTAAAAACATCTACTACAATAACATTATAATGACGTCAGATTTGGGTATGATTTTTTAATTCAAAACACGTTCACGGTCCAAATAATTAATTATAATAAGAGCCTGCACAAGTTTAAAAACATATTGAAGCCATTCCTTTGGGTATATAATACACATTCTAGGACCCTACTCTGCCAGATAATCAGACGCTCAGATTATGAAGGTTATAATATCCATTTAAATATTTTTCCCAACTATGTTGGGGTCGGCAGTCTAACCGGATGCAGCTGAATAACAGTATTTTACTTGGAGCGACTGCCTATCTGACCTCTACAACCCAGTTACTGGGTAATACGATACCCCTTGGTAGGACTGGTTATCAGACTTTCGGGCTTCTGGCTACCCGTAACGGCTGTCAAAGATCCACGAACGACAGCCGGGGCCAATGGCTTAACGTGCTTTCCGAGCCACGGGAAGGTCTTGGTATGTAAAGATGGTCGACGATCCACGGATCAACCGCGGCAAGCTTAGCTTAACCTGATCGATCGACCTGTGCAGCTTGTATTACTTAGCCAGCAACATATCTGTGATTATTTTGTGCCATATTTTTAATAACAAAGAAAGGCCATAGGGCCCTTCCATTAACATAGGTTTTAAAGTGCTACAAGGGTGGAGACGTATGCTCAAAACGTCTCCACCCTTGTAGCACTTTAAAATCTTTTTTTCATTCTTTAATTTCCATTTCAGGGCAAATATGATTTGAGTAACATGACTTTCAACTACATAATTCCATCGGTGTGGCCGTTTGAAAAAGGAATGATTAAGGCTATCCTCAAGAATACGAATCATCAGGTGATTGCAGAAGGCGTTGTAGTCGTTACGTTCAAGCAAGACCTTCCCAAATTCAAAGCATGATTTTTCAGTATTCTTTTAATAGAATAATAAAAATAACTATCTGAATTGTAGTTTTTTATTTGATAGACTAAGAAACTTGTGTCTTCATTTGAAAAAATATTTAAAGAATGCATTTTAATTAGAAGAGCTAAAATATTCGATTACCAGCTTCTGCCCAGGACTTCGTTCGCATGAAATTCTATTACTTTGTTTTCGCCTAGCGTTCTTTCTGTTTTTTTTTTCTCTTTGGTCGACTCCTAAGGGCCATAGCGTGATGTTAAAATAGTCTAATCAAATGTGATTTTTTTTTTCAAATCCGGTCTGCAGTTCCAGATTAATGCGTTTAATTATACAAACAAACGAAATTTTCAGCTTTAAGACTAGTATAGACGGATTATGATGATAAAATAAATGCTGCTTAAAATGTAATACATTTCGTGTAATTTTATTTCACAAATGCTATCTGGGTATTGTGATAAAATCATAAACTATTAATTTAATGATGAACATTTCCGTAACTCGGTAAATAAACGATGTTTTCATGATTTTATGTTAGATCAACAATCTGATAGGACATAAAATATATACATAAAGGGAGACAGACACTGACATGTTTAACATTTGTTTTTAGATATACTGTGGTGTAATATCTTTCTTAGCAATTTCTTTAGCAATGAGCTACTCTACAGTATGTCTCTATGCATTTCTGTTTTGCTTTGTCATGAACAATTATCAAGTAAGTTTATAAAAATACTCTGTTTTTTTGTTTTAATTCAGGGAATAGATAGCCATTTTTTATTTTAGAGCTTTATCTACAGAAAGCATGAATATTTGTTAAATAATTAATTACTACCTCATTGGTGTAGTGGTCACAAGTGGTACTGCTGAACCTGAGGTTCTAGGTTCGATTCCCAAGTCGGGCAAAGTCTTATAGGGAACCCCTATAACACGTTGCCCAGCCTGGATCTTTCCATCAGCAATTTCTCAGTAGCAGCTCGAAGTCTGCATTTGTGCCTGGTGGATGGCAGCAAGCGCGGCCTCTATTACATGGGACTTAAAACATAACTGCTGAATTGTGTGTACTTTATGTACACCTCTGCCTTAACCTTCGAGGATTACAGGCGTTATATTGTGTTATGTAACTACTAGCGTTTAATTTATATATATTAATTGCTTGCTTATATTTACAGTGTTTAATTAGGTATTATTTATTATACATAGTAAAAAAACATTACTTGCTTGCTAGCAAAAATTTAGAATGAAAATAGAGGAATTTATATACTTAGTAGTTTTTTCAGATGCTTTATAAAATAGAGAGGTCTAAAAATAATTTAATAATGCATTACCGGGAACAATTTGTCAGGAGTAATGTGTCATTTTGATGCATGTTTATCACCATTTCTTCTTTTTTGAGTGTCTCAAAGTGATCCCAGAACGTGCTGAACTTATATATTTTGATAAAACGTACTTTGAAGACCCAATATATAATGTGAGACGTTATACTCGAAAAGGAGATTATTATGTAAACTTGATTGTGACCAGTAAGATTGTTTTGGACAACAACATATCGGTAACACATTCCAGTTCCTTATCTCGCTTCTCCACCAACAGGGAACCTGACAGACATCATCATCATCTGCCTAGCCTTGACCCAACTATTTCGGATCGGCTTCAAGTCTAACCGGATGCAGATGAATACCAGTATTTTACATAGGGCGGCTGACCATCTGAACTTCACTACCTCTTGGTAAGACTGGTTGTCAGACTTTCGGGACACGTAACTACTGTCATAGATCTACAAATGACAGCCGGGACCGCCGGTTTAACGTGCGTTCTGAGCCACCGAGCGGTAATGGTCACCATCCACGAACCGACCTCGGCAAGCGTGTCTTAACTTTTGATCGAAACGTGCGGTTGTTATTATTTAGCCACCAGTACCCGGCCACAGGTACCCGGTCATTTTCAGAATAGTCCACGTAGTAACACACAGGTTTGAGTGGACCAATCCAGTCAGTGCAAGCGTTTGTCAGTAATCGTGTAGCTCAACTCGAAACTTGAGGAGCTCAACGACTCGACGATCAATACCACAGAAAGGACATTTGGGAAGGCTCCATCATGTATTCAAATTACCAGACCTACTTTAACTCTACCAAGATAAGAAAAAAAAAGAATGACCGATATAGCCCTTACATTCACAATAATTAAAGTAAAATAATACTGTACAAAGTAAAAATTCATTAGGTATACAACGTGTAACGGAAGGGGGGTATCAACCCTGAAGGAGGTGAATGTGCTGATGAAACTGAACAACTTTCACCAAAGAACATAGGTCGAAATAGGAAAAGAAATTTTGGACCTCCTATAGTAATAGTAAATCATTGGTTTGCTGTTACTATGGGAGGTCCAAAATTTTTTTTTGGGGAAAGTTGTTCAGTTTCATGAGCACATTCACCTCCTTCAGGGTTGATACCCCCCTTCCGTTACACGTTGTATACAATATTCATCAATGTCAATATGTATATAAAATGCTATATAATGATGGTTTTGCATGATACGAGCAGCTAATTCCCAAGCTTTTTTGTCTTCTTAATAATCAGAAATATATAATATAGTACTTACCCTTTTTTACAAAGTTTGGTTTTAACAAAGCTTTTTAATCGATGCAATAAGCAAAGAAGATGTTACAAAGCTTGGGTTAAACCTATGTCTAGCATTGATTTTTTTGCACAGCTCGAGGTCTTATTTTACGAATATCTTCACAACGAGTTCAGGAGGTCATTTCCTGAAATGCACTTCAAACTATGCGATCTCATTAACTTTGATCCTTATCTTGGTGAAACAATAAGAATGAGAGGCGTGAAGACTTGCCCTATTCAACCGGTAAGATTGCATTTCTTAATTATTTCTTTAAAAAGTTAATATTCCCATGACAATTAAAACTGTATCCACGGTTTATGAGTTACTACTACGCCCCGTGGTTTCACCCGCATAAGTGTTGATCCCGTGGGAATATCGGGATAGAAAGTAGCCTATATTTTAATCCAGGGTGTCAGCTCCTCCATACAATTTTTTTTCAAAATTTGTTGAGCCGTTTGAGCGTGAAGAAGAAACAATCATATAAACACACACATATACACACACACGCATACCCCCACACCCACAAACTTTCGCCTTTATAATATTAGTGTAATTAATAAGGGAATAACGTCTGCAATAATTGGGTATCTCTTTGCATTACTGTTTGTATGTATAGAACTACTAGAAGCAATATGAAACAAACTGAACCCCATCAGCACATCTAAACCGCGTTCAAAAGCAGTCAGTGTCGTCATTGCTGAGGATAATCGACCCTGACAGCTCTTGAACGCTGTTTTATCGCGTTCAGTGTCTTATGTGAAATTAGCCCTAAGTATTAGTGCCTTAAATTTAATTTCCATTTCAGGGCAAATATGATTTGAGTAACATGACTTGCAACTACAGAATTCCATCTGTGTGGCCGTTTGAAAAAGGAATGATCAAGTCTGCCCTCAAGAATTCAAATCATCAGGTAATTGCAGAAGGTGCTGTAGTTGTTACGTTCAAGCAAGACCTTCCGAAATTAAAAACATGATTTTTCAGTATTCTTTAAATAGAATAATAAAAATAACTATCCGAAATGCAGTTTTTTATTTTATAGACTAAGAAACTTGTGTCTTCATTTGAAAAAATATTTAAAGAATGCATTTCAATTATAAGAGCTAAAATATTCGATTACCAGCTTCTGCCCACGACTTCGTTCGCATGAAATTTCTTGTTTCCCGACCCACCGCATCGCATCGCCCGCACGTGCTATTACTTTGTTTTCGGCTAGCGTTCTTTCTGTTTTTTTTTTCTTTTTTTTTTTCTTGGCTCCTACGGGCCATGGCGTGGTGCTATATAGTCTAATCAATGTGATTTTTTTTTTCTCAAATCCGGTTGGTAGTTCCAGATTAATGCGTTCAATTAAACTAACAAACGAAATTTTCCGCTTCAAGACTAGTATAGACATCTGTCTATACTAGTCTTTAGAAGCGGAAAATTTCGTTTTAAGCAGCATGTATTTTAACAAAAGGCCAGTTATAATCATAAGATTATGATTCTGGCCTTTTGTTGTTTAATGCATTTCGTGTAATTTTATTTCAGAAATGCTATCTGGGTATTGTGATAAAATCGTAAACCATTAATTTAATTATGAACATTTCCATAACTCGGTAAATAAACGATGTTTTCATGATTTCATGATAAATAAACAATCTGATAGGACTTTAAATATATACATATATAAAGGGGGACAGACACTGACATGCTTAACATTTGTTATTAGAAACTGTGGTGAGAATCTTTCTTAGCAATTTCTTTAGCAATGAGCTACTCTACAGTATGTCTCTGTGCATTTCTGTTTTGCTTTATCATGAGCAATTATCAAGTAAGTTTATTAAAATACTCTGTTTTTTGGTTTTAGTTCTGGGAATAGAAAGATAAGATAACGTTAATTTTAATAATAATTATTAATAAATTATTATTATTTAAATTAACGTTATCTAATTAAATTAATTATTAATTATAATTAATTTAAATAATTTACTAATAAAAAATAATTAATTAAATAATAAGAGTAATTAATTTAATTATAGGCCGATCACGTGTTTACCGACGGTCTATAAAGTTCTTACATCCTTTTGAGAACTAAAATTAACAAACATATAGACACCAACTCCATCATGTCTGCCTCTCAGAATGGATGTAGGAATGGGTCCCGCGGTACTAAGGAGCTACTCCTCATTGATATGGCCATTAGCCAACAGGTTCGTCATTTCCGAAAGGATCTGTCGACATGTTGGCTAGATTATAAGAAGGCCTATGACTCGGTTCCACATACATGACTCATGAGGGTGTTAGAGTTGTATAAAGTAAATACAACTCTGCGCACCTTCCTGATGTCGTGTATGGGGCAATGGAGGACGGTCCTTCACTATCCAGGATGTCGTCATATTCAGAGGAATAGCGAACTGATAAGGATTGAGCGAGGCATATTTCAGGGTGATAGTTTGAGTCCACTTTGGTTCTGCTTAGCCTTGAATCCTCTAAGCACACTGCTGGAGGATTCAGGTCTAGGCTATCGGCTGAGGAGAGGTGGTCAGGTTATATCGCACCTCCTCTACATGGATGACCTAAAACTCTTTGCCCCCAACAATTTGCAACTGATGCAGCTACTGAAAGTAACTCAAACTTTCAGTAGTGCCGTTAGGATGGAATTTGGTGTGGACAAATGTGCGGTCATGCATGTAAAGCGAGGGGAGATTGTGGAATCCGTGGGAAATCAACTCTCGGATTCCATAAACGTTAGAGCCCTATCCGCATCCGAAACCTACAAGTATTTGGGTATGTCGGAAGCGTTAGGGATCAATGTTACTGACATGAAGCAATCGTTGAAGGAGCGCTTCTTTGGCCGCCTGAAAAAAGTACTTAATAGTCTTCTATCAGGCGGAAATAAGTTGCACGCCTTCAACGGTTAGGTCATGCCAGTTTTGATGTACTCTTTCGGTAAGTATACTCAAATGGACTCAGACGGAACTCGACGCCCTGGATAAGAGGGTCCGTACATTGCTGAATGCAAATCGAATGCATCACCCATGGTCATCGGTAATGAGGCTGTATATCCCGCGAAACTGTGGAGGTCGAGGGTTTTTAAACGCTAAAACCCTCCAAAATCGCGAGATATGCAGTCTTAGGGAATATTTTCTAAAAACCGACGTGGGGAGGCATCGAGATGGCCTCACCCCGCTCTCCTTGGCTAAAGAGAACTGGCGCAAACCGGTAGTGCTTGACACTAATGATCGTATGGAGGTATGGCAGAGTAAGGAGCTTCACGGACGCTTTTTCCGGGCCCTACATGGACCCGATGTAGATCTACTAGCGTCCGTAGCCTGGCTGCGTTTCGGTGACCTCTTTGGAGAAACCGAAGGTTATGTCTGTGCAATTATGGACGAAGTTATTATGACGAACAATTACCGGAGATTTATTGTGAAAGACGGCACGGTTGATATCTGTCGGGCATGTCACTGGCCGGGGGAATCAATCAGGCATATCATCTCCGGGTGTTCTCGTCTGGCTAACGGAGAGTACTTGTATAGACACAACCTTGTAGCCAGGATAATGAATTACTACCTCATTGGTGTAGTGGTCACAAGCGGTATTGCTGAACCTGAGGTTCTGAGTTCGATTCCCAAGTCGGGCAACGTGTTATAGGGAACCCCTTTAACACGTTGCCCGGCCTGGACCTTTCCATCAGCAATTTCTCAGTAGCAGCTCGAAGACTGCATTTGTGCCTGGTGGATGGCAGCAAGCGCGGCCTTTATTACATGACTGCTGACTGCTGAAATGTGTGTACTTCATGTACACCTCTGCCTTAACCTTCGATGATTACAGGCGTTATATTATGTTACGTAACTAATAGCGTTTAATTAATATATATTTACAATGTTTCATTATTATGCACAGTAAAAACATTGCTTGCTTGTTAGCAACAATTTATATACTTAGTAGTTTTTCAGATGCTTTTTATAGTAGAGAGGTCTAAAAATAATTTAATATTGTTTGGAATATGCAGGTTTAAAGGAAACAACGGGTTCGAGACGCTAAACGGTAATGTTCTATTTTCTAAAAATAACAACTACTTATACAAATTCCTAAGATAACAAAATATAATAGTGGGCACTTTAAAACTTGCGAGTTTAACAACCAATCAGTGCGAAGCACATATAGCCCAATCACTGCACGACACGTCTAGGTTGTAGTTTGCTGAGCTCTCAACAGGGGCGCCACTATCGCGGTGGCGATAGCAGAGCGCTAGGGCTAAGGTGGGCTAAGGGCTCCGTGGTGCAGCTACAGGCTCCGCGGTCGGTTACTAAGATGATGAATGATGCAGCTACAATTGCATTACCGGGAACAATTTGTCAGGAGTTATGTATCTTTTTGAATCATGATTATCACCATTTCTTCTTTTTTTAGTGTCTCAAAGTGATCCCAGAACGTGCTGAAGTTATATGATAAAAAGTACTTTGAAGACTGACCAAGTCCAATATTAAATGTGAGATGTTATAATCGAAAAGGAGATTGTTATACAGGTTGTTTGGTGCATCGTTTGCCAAATGGAATTGGCCGAAAGGAGAGGTCATTTGTTATCTCTTAAGGCCCAGTAACTCATTCCTTGTTACACCGGTTTTTTTATTATGACTTTTTAATTTTTATTTAGAAAATTACAAGAACTCTGCATTTAAGCTTAAATTAAAAAAAAGGTTATGAGTATAGGCTTCAAATTTTATTTTAATTCTTATGTTTACTCTTGTATGGTTCTATGAAATTCAAAATTACTTGCTAATAACATCTAGTTCCTTTTTAATAACTCACAAGGTTTTTGAAAAAAGGAAAAATACACTTAACACTCAACTTTAAATTGCTGTAAAAAAAAAACTAAAAGCGTTCGGGATCTTCGAATTCTTTTAAAAAGTTCTCTAGTTTATCCCCTTTCCAACGGTGTGCAATATACCAAAAAAAACTTTTGATAACTTCAGTAATTCGCTAAATGTGTAATCGAGACACATCAGGCTGATATTCGATATTACGGTAAGAACACTAGTTTTCACATAAATAACATACTTTAAGTAGGTGGATAGTGTTATCTCACTCTTACGCGGTCTTTTTTCTCTTTCTAGGGTTCTAACTTTCCTCGAACTTGAAATACAAAATAATTTTTTATTTAATAAGTACTTAATTATAAATTTTGTTCAAATTGTCCTCCACTATTGCGTACACACGCGCGACATCTTCGTCTTATCTCGACTGTAGTGGTGTGTAAACGTATTTCTGCTTTGATAGTGACGAAAGCCGCCTCAATGCGTTTGATTAAATCATCCCTAGTCTCAACTTCCGTGGAGTAAACAAGTTCTTTGGGCCATCCCCAGATGTAAAAATCTAACGGAGTCAGGTCTGGGGAACGGAAGTCAAGGAATAGGGCCATCCCTCCCAATCCATGATTCTGGGAATGCAACATTTGGATGTTGTACTCCCTGGCGGTTAATCTCCAGTGAGCGGGATAATCGTTTTGATGAAAAACAAAAGACAGGTCTTCACTGAAAATTGGTAGCTGACCTAATAATTAGGGTAAGTCTGTTTGTAGACATTCTTTATTAAAAGTTCGGATCATCCACGTCCGAGTGTAATAAGAAGATGTCGCGCGTGTGTACGCAATAGTGGAGGACAATTTTAACAAAATTTATAATTGGGTACTTATTAAATAAAAGTTTATTTTTTATTTCAAGTTCGAGAAAAGTTAGAACCCTAGAAATAGATAAGAGACTACATAAGAGTGAGACAACACTATCCACTTACTCAAAGAATGTTATTTATGTGAAAACTAGTGTTCTTACCGTAATATCGAATATCAGCCTGATGTGTCTCGATTACAAATTTTGCGAATTACTGAAGTTATTAAACGTTTTTTTTGGTATATTGCACACCGTTGGAAAGGGGACAAACTAGAGAACCTTTTAAAATAATTCGAAGATCCCGATCGCTTTTAGTTTTTTTTTATTGCAATTTAAAGTTGAGTGTTAAGTGTATTTTTCCTTTTTTCAAAAACTTTGGGAGTTATTAAAAAGGAACTAGATGTTATTAGCAAGTAAATTTTTAATTTCATAGAACCATACAAGAGTAAACATAAGAATTAAAATAAAATTTGAAGGCTATACTCATAACTTTAAAAAAAAAATTAAGCTTAAATGCAGAGCTCTTGTATGTCTCCAAATAAAAATTAAAAAGTCATTTTAAAAAAACCAGTGATACAAGGAATGAGTTATTGGGCCTTAAGAGATAGCAAATGACCTCTTCTTTCGGCCAATTCCATTTGGCAAACGATGCACCAAACACCCTGTATAAATTTGTTTTTGGCCACTAAGATTGTTTTGGACAACAACATATCGGTAACACATTCCAGTTCCGTAGCTCGCTTCTCCACCAACAGGGAACCTGACAGACATCATAATCATCTGCCTAGCCTTGACCCAACTATTTCGGATCGGCTTCAAGTCTAAGCGGATGCAGATGAATACATGGGGCGACTGCCTGTCTGACCTCCACAACCTAGTAACTGCTACCCTTTGGTAAGACAGGTTGTCAGACTTACGGGCCTCTGACTATAATAAAAAAAAAAGTTTAAATCTCACTAGAATAAATACATTAAAAATATGGCAGACACTCAAGGTCACCATCTTACAATATGAATGTATTACAAAGAATTGGTCCAAACTCCCAAACTAGTCCTGGGGCCTGTATTTTGGGGGTCAGTGTTCAGGCGAGCGAGCTGCTGGTTCCCAAGCTTTTCTGTCTTCTAAATAATCAAAAATGTTAGAGTACCCTTTTTCACAAAGTTTGGTTTTAAGGAGCTTACATGCCTTATGCGCGGTCACTGACGGACTGCTTAGAAAAGAAAGAGAAGCGCGATGACACAACGCTGTTTAATTGCAAAATATGAAGCAATTAGTTAATTACAAAAAATCTATTGTTTGGACTAAAAAATTAAAACACTAGTGTTCTAGTATGTTGCTTGTAGAATAATCTGACAAAAAATCAGAATGATTGTACTTATGGTTTTTATTGTAAAAAGAAAATTTTTAGAGGTATCTTCATGATTTTTTTATCATATCAAATTAGTTGTATAATGATTTCAACACACTATCTACCTAGCATATATCCTGAAGAATATCATATATTTTTCTGATTTTGTTTATTGTAGTCGATCATATACTTTTATTGTTTCTAAAACTTGCGTTTTTTGCGTTTAGGTCCTGTAAGCTCCTTAACAAAGCTCCTTTTAAATCGATGCAATAAGCACAGAACCGCTCGATGTTGCGAAGCTTGGGCAAAACCTATGTCAAGCAGTGATTTTTTTGCACAGGTTGACGAATATCTTCACAACGAATTTGATCCTTATATTGGTAAAAGCATAAGGATGACAGACTTGCCCTATTCAACCGGTAAGCCTTATTTTTTTAAGGAAAATATTTCTAACCATAACCATAAAATAATCAGCCTATAATGTACCCACTGCTGGGACACAGGCCTCCTCTCGGTGAGAGGGAGTGGGCCGTTTTCCACCACGCGGACCCAGTGCGGATTGGCAGATGTCACATGTCTTCGAATATTTAGTTTTAGGACAAAATATTGAAGACGGTTTCCTTTCCTTCACCGTTTTGAGATCAGTGGTGATGGAATAATTTACACAAAGTAAAGTGCCTATTTGGGTTCGAATTCACGACCTACAACTTGTAAGCTGGGGACTCATAACTACTCATAAGGCGACATCACACTAATATTTTAAAGGCGAAAGTTTGTAAGTGTGTGTGTTATATGTTTGTTACTTCTTCAAGCTCAAACGGCCGGACCAATTTTGATAAAATTTTGTATGGAGCTGACTCCCTGGATTAACATATAGGCTACTTTTATCCCGATATTCCCACAGGCGGCGCAGCTAGTATTTATTTAAAACTCAATCCTTGCTTACACAAACATGTTTACATTAATTACTTATCCTTTTTTACGTCCAAGATTGATACAAAAGCACATAAAAACAAGTTTCCTTATACAGTTCGATGAGATCACACCATGATCTTCGTCCTAAGTGCGATGACTCAATGTGGGGGCGGAAAAGATGACACGGACGTAGCCTGCTTTCCATTTAGGGTCACTGTGTCAACTTCTTTACGTTGTGTGGCGGATTTTAATGGCTGTTTGAGGGCCGTGTTGCACAGTGTTGTTTGATGGAAAATTTCCTATAAGTCAGTGTTTTGAATCATCTCGGAAATAAGTCTTTACACTAATAAGGATTATGTTTGCACTGAAATAGCCTCCAGGCAATAAATTATTTTTGTTACGATATCAGCTATGTATAAGTGTATGTGTGTGTATGTTTGTGCAGATACAAGACTACACATTAAATGTCACGGATGCTTGCCTGTAAAGGGTTTCAAGGGAAAAAAAAATAAGCAGTGCTACGAAATATGTATAAGTAAGTATCACTATCTACCATTCCAATTTTAATTGAATTCCGTCTAAGAGTATTCAAGAGTTCCTAATGTTCTACTGCTCAGCTCTTGTAGATAATAGCGTCATACTCTTAAGATCCTTGTTTGTTACTGAAAAGTAATTACACATTTTGGCAGTCCGTCATTTTTAGGGTTCCGTACCCAAAGGGTAAAAACGGGACCCTATTACTAAGACTTCGCTGTCTGTCCGTCTGTCCGTCTGTCTGTCTGTCTGTCACCAGGCTGTATCTCAAAAACCGCGATAGCTAGACAGTTGAAATTTTCACAGATGATGTATTTCTGTTGCCGCTATAACAACAAATACTAAAAACAAAATAAAATAAATATTTAAGGGGGGCTCCCATACAACAAACATGTTTTTTTCGGCGTTTTTGCCTTGTACGGAACCCTTCGTGTGCGAGTCCGACTCGCACTTGGCCAGTTTTATTTTTTATTTTTTTAAATGTGTTTGCTCTTGACTCTAATCTAGGTCAGAGGTGACAGAGACAAAGACGACGATGGAGTGAGCTTACCCACAAGAAGCCTGTTCACTCTTACTTTGAAGAGATTCGGGTTGTATGCGCTCGGAAACACAGACGCAAGAGTTCCACTCTTTCAAAATAACTTCATTGTACACTTACCTTCTTAAAGATAAGTTAAAAGTATCAAAACAACAGCTATTTTTGCGATAATGTCTTCTAAAAACGGTACTACGCCTTTATATGTAAAGTTGCTTCAGACACATTTCCTTATTGAAGCGTTCCCACGTCATGGCCATACAAATGATGCTGTTAAATCGGAAAAACACTTTGTTATTACAACAAGTTTTATTTATACGGATTTTATTATAACTACATAGGGTCAGTTTGATCTGGGGGCTCGTGGTTAAGTAATACCGATTGATCAGGGCAAGCTACGCTTGCCGCGGTTGGTACGTGGATGGGCGACCATCTTTATATACCAAGAACCCTCCGTGCCTCGGAAAACACACTAAGCCGTTGGTCCCGGCTGTCATTTCGTTGCTCGCATGACTAAAAGTCTTTTTTTTTTCGGGTGGGAAATCATCAAATGAAGGGGTCATTTGATGATTTCCCACCCGAAAAAAAAAAGACTTTTAGTCCGCTCTGGGTGGAGTGGAACGGA
Organism: Mesoligia furuncula; assembly: GCA_916614155.1. NCBI lineage: Eukaryota > Metazoa > Arthropoda > Insecta > Lepidoptera > Noctuidae > Mesoligia > Mesoligia furuncula. The sequence goes on along the minus strand of OU744792.1, from coordinate 33,122,332 downwards.
GTGTCAGACTCTTACTGACTAAAACCCACCCGTGTTCCTTCCTTAGCCCTTTATGTTCCGGGCCAGCGGTAACCCTTTCGGACAATCCCGCTGACCGCGGCATGACTAAAAGTCTTATCTCTAATTTTTTTTTTAGCTTATTTGACTTAGGACTACTTACATTATTCTATTCGTGATTCTTTACATTTTGTTGCCTTTCCAAATGGTTATATTTTGAGATCCAAATAACGTAGAGGTACGATGGTTAGTGAAAAGTGTAAAGAATCACGAATAGAAAAATGTAGTTGTCCTATCTCAAATCAGCTAATCAATCAGCTGTCTGTGTGGTCGGCGGACTTAAAGAATAGCACCACCCCATAGTTCCCGTGGGTGTCGTAAAAGGCGACTAAGGGGCGTACCGGAGAATGGGCAGCAGCGTTCTCTATGCATTCCACCACCATACCATACTGCGATCGCCAACCCGCCTGCCAAGCGTGGCGATTATGGCAACCCCCCCCCCACTTTTGGGGGAGGCCTATGTCCAGCAGTGGACGTCTTTCGGCTGAAATGATGATGATGATGATGATGACGATGGTTAGTGAAAAGTATAAAGAATCACGAATAGGAAAATGTAGTTGTCCTAACTCAAATCAGCTAAAAAATGAAAAAATGAGATGACTTAGGACTTTTAGGACTTTTTTTGTGGAACTTTGAGAACCAGTCTTATCATGGGGTATCGTATTACTCGTGTAATAAGTACGATATGCGCTGAATTCGTGGTTGCAGTTTGCGCGTCCATGTCTCTGCTATCCTGTACTGTATGTATTATTAGACGGAGAACCTTCTGCGTCTAAAAACCTTTTTATAGGTTCTTTTTCCGACCTCCAAGCGGGTGAAGTCACCAACAAAAGCTAGCCAGTTATAATATTAATAAAGACAATGATCATAGAAACTAGGTAAAAGACAGAGCTTTTTCGAAACGTATGGAAACAGCTCCCACTGTTACAAGTTAGAAATCTACCAATTATCATAATTCGTCGCGTTTAACAACGACCTCAGGTACCAAGACTGGACTTAAACACTTATCTCAACAGCATTTTCAATCTTAACCGCGTAAGTGTAAGGTTTAAATTGCCTTGTAGTCACCAGACAAATTTTAATTTGGAACTGTATCACAGATAAGTATTACGTATAATTAGCATTGTATAATTAAGTCTCTTGGGACGTATTTAGCATTCAAATGTCCCGCCTGTCTAATCGTCTAATTATGTCTTTGGAGTGGTATACATAGCTCAATAACTAATTAGGGAACGACCTACGTCAACGAGTCGCCGTTGGGGTGCCCACTTAATTATTAATAGTTTGGTTTTAGACTGTCTGTTCATTGGAGCGGAGCGAGCAAGTGAAGAAGATAGAGGAAGAATCATGTGCTCGATGTAAAGGGAATATTAGCGACTTCTTATTTTTAAATGTCGCATCATCCTACTGAGATAGGAGCCTTTTGGCATCATAGACTTTCTGTTTTTTTTTTTTTACTTTTTTTTTTTATAATTTTGTTTTTAGGGTTTCGTACCCAAAGGCTAAAAACGGGACCCTATTACTAAGACTCCACTGTCCGTCAGTCTGTCTGTCTGTCACCAGGCTGTATCTCATGAACCATCATAGCTAGACAGTTGAAATTTTCACAGATGATGTATTTCTGTTGCTGCTATAACAACAAATATTAAAAACAGAATAAAATAAATATTTAGAGGGTGCTCCCATACAGCAAACGTGGTTTTTTCGGCGTTTTTGCCTTGTGGTGCGGAACCCTTCGAGTTACTTGACCAGTTTTTTATGATTGTCTTTAGTTTAGTTCGTGATCTTCCTGAGCGAGTCACAATAAATATTATTTCTTTCCTACTCACAACTTGACGTAACTGAATTCGACGTAAAGGGAACACCATGCACACGTATAAGCATGCACGGGATGCCGTTCAGGATTCTTTCTATAGAACTTCACACAGCAACGCACACTTATAAGCGGGATGGTCCGAAAGGGTTACCGCTGGCCCGGAACATTAAGGGCTAAGGAAGGATCACGGGTGGGTTTTAGTCAGTAAGAGTCTGACACTCCCTTCCGCTCCACCAAGAGCGGGAGCGGTCATTTAATGATTTCCCAAACGAAAAAAATGAAACAAAAGTATCGTAATGGCGTCACCTCGGCTCGGGATCAGCTAGTAAACAGCTGCCACGGAGCTTACTTTGTGTTGATGATCTACCCCATTTATTTAATGATCTACCCCATTTGATAAAAACACAACCACAAATGGTGTTATTTGCTGACGATACTTCCTTGATCTTTAAAATTAATAGACGTGCATCAAATCTTGACGACGTAAATAACGCCCTACTGCAGATCCAAAATTGGTTCACTGCTAATAATTTAGTATTAAATGGGAAAAAAACGAAGAGTATTTAAAGATCACGGATCACGCTCGACTCAAGGCTTCAATGGGGTCCTCATTTAACAGCTCTTGCAGGACGGCTAAGTTCAGCAGCATATGCTGCTGCTGCTGGGTTAAATTTTCAATCATCAATATAATGTTTAAATTAGACAGTTATTTCATACAAAAACTGTCAAACGTCAATTTATTCCACGAATAAAAGTTATCTTTCGATGGTAAAATCAGCCCTTAGTTACGTTAAACAAATTATAAATACTTACAAATAAACAGTGAATAAACAGTGCTGTGAAAAAAATCCGTCAATTTACTGATGTTGATACCGCGAGACTGGTCTATTTTAGTTACTTTCATAGTATCACGTCGTACGGTATTTTACTTTGGGGACGGGCTGCAGACATCGAGTCTATTTTTATTCTGCTGGAAAGAGCCATCAGAGCCATATACAGCCTCCCAGGGAATGGAGGTAGCTGACACCCTGGATTAATATTTTTTCCCGATATTCCCACAGGAGCGAGACTTATGTGGGTGAGAGCGCGCGGCGCAGCTAGTCTAATTCATAATATTATTTCTAAACATAAATTTCTCATCGAAAATTAAATCCTAATTAGGTACTATGAAGTTAGGGGGCCATTTTTAACCAACTTTAAAAAAGGTGGAGGACCTCAATTAGGATGTTTTTTGTTTTTATTTAGGTACTTTCAAAACTCATTTGCAAGATTCTTTTTTTTTTCATAATAATATAATATGAAGTATTGTTTGTTTTGATTAACGTTGGTGCAATTTTGAAGGCTCGTTATTTTATTTTAAAGGTGTCAGTCATGCTTTCATGAAAGTACCTAAACTAGTCTCCACGCCACAGGGAGTCCTAGTGTGGAGGCTGGTACTAGTGCTGAATAATAGAGGTTTTATTTATTATTTAAATAGTCACCACGAGAACCTCGGCACAGAATAACTAATAGTACACCCCGGTGCGGTTCGGTGTATAATGTTTGACATAATAACAAAAGTTCTAATGATCATAAGATCTAATTTCATTTAATATACTTTTGTTTAATATAACGATGAAATGATATAGTTAATTAATTATTGATATAATTTCGTTTTACCTGATTTTATATGGTATAATGGACATTTTCTATAGTCCACATTTGAACAATTATTCAATTAGTATAATATTCAAAGTCTATAAGTAACGTTTAATATAATTTAGAAAAGTATACTTTGTTTTGTTTAATTTTGCAAAAACTGATTAGATTTCAAACGCCTGCAATTTTCGTTAAGTTAGGTTAGATCAGTGACCAAACGCCTGCCATTTTCGTTAAGTTAGGCTAGATCAGTGACCAAACGCCTGCCATTTTCGTTAGGTTAGGTTAGATCAGTGACCAAACGCCTGCCATTTTCGTTAAGTTAGGCTAGATCAGTGACCAAACGCCTGCCATTTTCGTTAGGTTAGGTTAGATCAGTGACCAAACGCCTGCAATTTTCGTTAAGTTAGGTTAGATCAGTGATCAAACGCCTGCCATTTTCGTTAGGTTAGGTTAGATCAGTGACCAAACGCCTGCCATTTTCGTTAAGTTAGGTCAGTGACCAAACGCCTGCTATTTTCGTTAACTTAGGTTAGATCAGTCACCAAACGCCTGCCATTTTCGTTAAGTTAGGTCAGTGACCAAACGCCTGCTATTTTCGTTAACTTAGGTTAGATCAGTCACCAAACGCCTGCCATTTTCGTTAAGTTAGGTCAGTGACCAAACGCCTGCAATTTTCGTTAACTTAGGTTAGATCAGTCACCAAACGCCTGCCATTTTCGTTAAGTTAGGTCAGTGACCAAACGCCTGCTATTTTCGTTAACTTAGGTTAGATCAGTCACCAAACGCCTGCCATTTTCGTTAAGTTAGGTCAGTGACCAAACGCCTGCAATTTTCGTTAACTTAGGTTAGATCAGTCACCAAACGCCTGCCATTTTCGTTAAGTTAGGTCAGTGACCAAACGCCTGCTATTTTCGTTAACTTAGGTTAGATCAGTCACCAAACGCCTGCCATTTTCGTTAGGTTAGAACAGTGACCATTAACGCGCGAAGGCGAGCGATTGAAGCGAGCGTGTCGCAGCAGCGGGCGCCGAGCGCCAGATCTCTATTGTTGGTGAATCATTTGGGTCAGATGAGGTTATAACAGTATGATGTTTCCTAATATTTACTTACTATTCATTACAGAATTTTGGTTAAAAAAGTGGGTAAATATGAAAATTAGGTCAACTGAATGTTATATAAAAAGAGCAATTATAGAAATTGTAAATATATGTAATGAACGTTATACCTACAAAATGTTATTAGAGCAAAAGAAGTTTATATGAAATAAATAACATTCGGTCACATGAAATTAGGTTAAACGTTTTTATAGCATATGAAAATTATATCTTAAGAACGTTATTTCAAGTGATCTTAAACTATCTGTTATTATGCCATATATATTACACACCCGTTCGGTTCATCGTCCCCTTGCCTTAATCCCTATTTATTAGTGGTCGGCGTAGAATGTCTTTTACTTCCGTACCCACATCTTATTTAACCGACTTCAAAAAAGGAGGAGGTTCTCAATTCGGATGTCTAAAAGTTTTTTTTTTTCTTTATTTTTCGGGCATAATCGGCCATTTCACTATCTCGCATTTACGATAACAATATTAAACCAAAATCGTACAGTATCAGCTCAAAACAATTCAGTTTTCACATCACGAATACTATCAAGTTACACAAATTTTCTCACATAATATCAGTGTCTACAGGTGCAAACTATAGCCCGTAGGGAAGCAGGACCCTCTGATCATGTAGCCAATTACAGATGAGCTCCCCAAACCTGCCTAAAGTACAACTTAGGGTGTATTTTGGAAGTTTCCCGAAGGTCAGCGTAAATTGGTGGGAAGTTGCAGTAATATGACTGTCAGGGGAAATATCCGAGGTTTGTGAGCGAAGGGATATGCCGCGTAAGATAGTTTGTAACTATACAAACTGCTACTTTTGACATTAATTTTGATTTTGTTGCTGGCTTACAGTTTTTGGTGTAATTTATTAGGGTTGTTTTTATTAAGTGTGTAAAAAGTATTTTATTTATAGATTGTACTAGTTTTTTTATTCATTTTGTAGGTAGCCTATGTCTATTGATTTTGTACGGTACCTAATATGTTTTATGTATAGAACTACTAACTGCGCCCCGCGGTTTCACCCGCGCAAGTTTCGATTCCAAAAAAAATCTGGAGAGGGTCACCCTTATCACCTAGCGGTATAAAACATAGCCTACGACCTATTCATAGTTTTACCTATTTGGGAACATAAAAAAATTCATAAAAATCGGTGAAGTCGTTTCGGAGTAGTTCGATAACAAACACTGTGCCACGAAATTTTTATATAATTATGTTACCGGCCAAACCCGATTTTAAGATGAACTAGTTTCGCCTAGGCCAGACCAGTTCTCCCTACACGGGTTGCATGGTTGCGGTCGGTCGATAGGCAACGTAGGATGCAAGAGCGAACGTAGGACACCACGAGGTTAGGTTTGGTTAGGTTACTTCAAGCCCTATACACAGAAATAGGAGCCCCGCGAAGCGGGGCTCCGTCGACATAGGATGCAGGAGCGAGCGAACGGGAATAAGGGCCTAGGCGAAATTAGTTCATCCTAAAATCGGGTTTGGCCGGTAACATATATAAAGAAGAAGATATCGCAGTTCCAGCATTAAAGGGAAGGCATGTATTTTTTCCCCTCCAGAAGTTCGTGGGCAAGAATTATCAGGTAAAACGTGAGTAAACATTGCTAGTAGCATAAGTTTCTGATTTATTTAGGCTTACCAACTAAACGCAATATTCCTACAAGCAATTAACATAGACATATTATAGATCTCGCAAGTATCTAAATTATAGGAAAGCACGGCACTATCAATTAGCGGTCTAGAACAATAGACAAAAAAAAACAGCAAATACAATTTAAAAGATAAAAAATCCCTTTGTATTTCTATTGCTTTTTATTAAACCCGGTCTTCAACAGTGCATTAATAACTTTATCACAAACAAACAACTACTCTATGCCATGCATAAAACTCCCTACAGACTTGTCTCCCCTTCCTTTATATATATACGATATTATAGTAGGTACAGTTAACAAAAGAGATAGTATGCAGGATCGCCGGATACAATTGAAGTCTGAAATTTAATTTGATAAATGAGCTGCTTGTTTTCTATTAATAAAATTAAATTTTATTCGAGAACATCCATCGGTTTCTTACTAAACTTTACCTATATCCGACGATCCTGCATACTTATCTCTTTTGTTGACTGTACCTTCATAGCATCGAGTGTGTATTTAAACGAAGAGAACTTCGTTTAAGTATTTATTCCTATTCAGTGTGTTTATTTCTATTCAATGAAAGTATTCTTGTAACTCAACCTCAAGTGGCACATATTTCCGGAGATTGCTTATTTATTAATAGGTACGTACATACGTTTCGATTTAGATTTCTCTCTGTTAATTTGAACAGTGAGAATTAGAAATTACTTGTGAAAAATAAGACGAAATAGAAACATACCTACTTGAAAATAATTGATATTTCAGTGTTCGGTTTCAAAGCATTTCGTATTTCTACTACGATTTTCAACAGGATTGACACAAGCTTCCATTAATTTTTGACTTTTCCGTCATTGTTATCACTGATAGAATGTCACTTTGTCTAGACACGCTCGAACGTATTATAGAAAGAAGGAAAGGAAGAAAGAAAAATATATTTATTTGCCGCAGAAACTCGTGCATACAAAAAGATAAGATAATTCGAATACAAAAAAAACCGGGCAAGAGCGAGTCGGACTCGCTCACCGAGGGTTCCGTAACATCCGGGTTTATGCATAAGGTTTATGTTTATGAAATTAAATGTTTATTTTTATTTTTTTATATTTGAGTTGGTTGAATAAAAGGTAAATTGCGGTTTACGATTTATGACGTATTAAAAAAAACTACTTACTAGATCTCGTTCAAACTAATTTTCGGTGGAAGTTTACATGGTATTGTATATCATATATTTTTTTTAGTTTTATCATTCTCTTATTTTAGAAGTTACAGGGGGGAGGACACACATTTTACGACTTTGGAAGTGCCTCTCGCGCAAACTATTCAGTTTAGAAAAAAATGATATTAGAAACCTCAATATCATTTTTGAAGACCTATCCATAGATACCTCACACGTATGGGTTTGAAGAAAAAAAAATTTTTTAGTTTTAGTTCTAAGTATGGGGAACCCCAAAATTTATTGTTTTTTTTCTATTTCTGTGTGAAAATCTTAATGCGGTTCACAGAATACATCTACTTACCAAGTTTCAACAGTATAGTTCTTATAGTTTCGGAGAAAAGTGGCTGTGACATACGGACGGACAGACAGACGGACAGACAGACAGACAGACATGACGAATCTATAAGGGTTCCGTTTTTTGCCATTTGGCAACGGAACCCTAAAAAGCACAACAGACTTATACTCAAGAACACAGAACTCAGTCATCAGCTGCACGTCGTAATTGTGACAAAAAGGCTTCCACTCAGCATAATGCCGAGCTATGGGGGATCTACAACACAGTCCTGACTTTCAATGGACACCCGAAACCGACATACGGAAACCAAGTCAGGTTTAGAGATTTGTACAGATTAAATACAAGTAGGTAATATTTATAAAATATATCTAAGGTTTTATCAATAACTTATTAATAGTCAGTACCAACATCACCTAGCAGATTAACTTCTAATCATAAAATATATACCAGCGCCATCTAGTTTTTTAAAATATTGACCAACAAAATATTGATATGTAAAAGTGTCTTAAAATCTATTTACATAAATAAGTAAACATTTCATTTCATTTCATAATCGAGGCCTCAAATCCAACCAACAACTTGTCCATACAGTAGGTCGGGGCAATCAATCTAACATGTTGACACCAGGGTAAGACGGCTTAGAGCCGCTACTCATGTCAGACTTAAAACTATTGAAATCGCAACACAACCGTAACAGAAACAGAATACCGAGAGAGGGTTATCCACAAGGAATGTATCGGACATTTTGGCAAAATAAATTTTATACACACCAAACAAAAACCAACTCTATCTAGGTTGGGGTAAGGTGTAGTTTTAGTTGTGTTAGATAAAAAATCGCGTACTAGAATATAATGAAAGGCGGGCTAACATTTTTATAGGGGTTTCAACGACTCTCCGAGTGGCACCGTTTTACATTTAAGGAATCCTCATTGTATTATGTGTCGGGTAACACATCGTCCTTTATGGTGACAACTATATCTTTATGCCATGCTTATCTCACGCTGTATAATGTTTGTTCATTTAAAGTTTCGTATTAAAACTCTGGTCTGTAGCATTTAATTCGCTTGTGAGAGTAACTCTGAAAGTTGTTTTCTGAAGCTAATATATAGTTGACTGAAATGCAGGGGCTTCTTCAACATGCAGATGAATTTGAAAAAACTGGCCAAGTGCGAGTCGGATTTGCACACGAAGGGTTTCGTACCACAAGGCAAAAACGCCCAAAAAAACATGTTTGTTGTATGGGAGCCCCCCTTAAATATTTATTTTAATTTAATTTTACTATTTATTATTAAAGTTAAAATACAACTGAGTATTTTGTGAAAATTTCAAGTGCCTACCTGTTGCCATTTTTGATATCGAGCAAAGAAGGGCAAAAAAATCGCGTTTGTTGTATGGGAGCCCCCCTTAAATATTTATTTTATTTTGTTTTTGGCAACAGAAATACATAATTTGTGAAAATTTCAACTGTCTAGCTATCGCGGTTCTTGAGATACAGCCTGATGACAGACAGACAGACAGCGAAGTCTTAGTAATAGGGTTCCGTTTTTACCCTTTGGGTACGGAACAATAAAAAAGTGTTATTCATTACTCATAGCTTATAATTTTCTGCGAAAAACATGTTTACTATATTATAGTCCTCCAGAGTCCAGACCGAATTTCGGCCACGGCGGCCAATCTCAATGGAGACTAGCCTTCGACGCGGGAAATATTATAGTACGCAAGTATGTGCGTAGACACAGGTGCACTCTCTCTTCCTTCACTTGTTCACTATAAGGGCCTTAGCACACCTCCACCGCGAAAATAATGATGGGAAACCGCTTATCAAATTCCGCTAAGAAACATTATACTACACTAGCTGCACCCCGCGGTTTTACCCGCATAAGTTTCGATCCCGTGAGAATATTGGGATAAAAAGTAGCCTATATGTTAATCCAGGGTGTCAGCTACCTCCATACAAAATTTTATTAAAATTGGTCCAGCCGTTTGGGCGTGAAGAAGTAACAAACATATAAACACACACACACACACACACTCACACACACACTCACAAACTTTCACCTTTATAATATTAGTGTGATTATGTCGCGATTCGAGTAGCGGAACATCATTAATAGTCAGTTGAGTTGTAACAATCGGAGCAAATGTCGTCGCTTTCGACTTTGTAAGTACAGTAAAGGTCTACTTCGTACCTCTTCGATTACTTTTTCCATAAAATCAACGTCTATCTTACAAAAAAAAAATAAGTTTCGCTTTATAAATTTGTCGACTGCCACAGATAGGTGCAAAACAAGCGCCACACCGCAACAAAACAGCGGGCTGAGCGCGACGGTGTTACCTGCTTCCGAGCAGATGGCAAAATCACGCGGGAAAGAGTTAGAATCTTAATCAAATCTGTTGTTTAGAACAGGAAGTCTCGTTTCTGTTTCGCTTAACAGGTCGTGGCGGAACTAGTGCGGTTTCGCTTCTATGGTTTCGCGGCGGAGATGTGATACCCGCTTAAAAGTATGCATTGGAGTCGGTTCGTTCATTTAGGAGCTACAATATCACAAAGCAATACACAGACAGACAGACAAAGGCTTCAATACGTTAATCAAACATATAATATTTCAAATTTTTTGGCGTGGTATGATAACCTCAAAAAAATCGTAGTGAAAACATGACATTAATAAAAAATGTCACGTAAGCATTTCACGTTTGTTTCGAATTTCACGCTCAAATCACCGTGTTTGTATTTTTAGAATTTCATTACTTGTTTCAAAAGCAGGAATCGTGAATTTATTGCCTATTTTATCGGCAGCCCTGTTTGACTGTCAAATATGTCTTTGTTTTCTTCAGGAGTTCAAAAGTGGGTTGATATAATATTCCAGTGCTTGTGACAATTTCATGTTTTTTTTAAGAACTGAAATCAATTTGTATTTAACTTATCATTCACGGGTGCCACTGACAGCTGACCAGTGGGCCTAAAAAGGCCACTTTGGCAGAATCATAAAAGGATAACATTATGAATCATAATGGACAGTTGACTGATAAGTTAATCATATCAAATCCCATTGGTGAAGCATTTTTCAGTTTTTTTTTTGTCTGTGCTTAAATACCAATCAATCCGATCCAAATCCAATCCCAATCTCTTTGATTATACCTACGTAGTGCAGCGAAAAAAAGAAAAACACGGACTGTCTTCGCCATATTACGATTCATAATGTTATCCTTTTATGATTCTCCGAAGTGTCCTTTTTAGGCCCCCAGTAGGTATTGCTAATTAAAATGTAGGGCAGGTAGTTTAATAGTAAGGTAGTTTAATAAACCAATACTTGTCATTTTATTTCAAAATACCCTGACACAGTGTATTTTTGAGAAATGCACAATGTTTTCCATGTACAGACGCCAGCAAATCAAGCTACTACAATCTGTCAAATTTCTTTTATAGATTTTCAACTTTATCGCTAAAGCATAAGCCTCAAGGTTGAATGGGAAACTTTGACAGTTTCGGGTGCTGGCGTATGGAAAAAAATTGTTTGAATTTTTTTTTTCAAACAATTTTTTTACAGTTAACCAATGTTGTCCCAATGCTGGGCATAGGTCTCCCTCATATTTTCCACTTTTCTTTGTGCTGTGCCTTCTCCGTCCAATCGGAGAAAGGAATTCATTATTACGTACAGACGACAGCACATCAAACTACCCGAAACTGTCAAATTTTCCCAATCAACTTTGAACCTTATGCTTTAGCGATAAAGTTGAAAATCTATTAAAGAAATTTTACAGATTGTAGTAGCTTGATGTGCTGCCGTCTGTACATTCATTTATTTTGACTCCTTATCGTACCCCACAAATGTGATTCTATGAGTCCTACGGTTCAAAATAATAACTTCTATGGAAATAAATAATGACAAGTTTACCAAGTTACTTACGAGAATAACTTACGAAGGTAGTAATTTCAAACTACGCAACTTCGGGTACACTCAAGTGTTTGTGCGAGACTTCGCTACTATGAATACGGCAGCGAACCTATCTGTGCAATTTTGCACATTCCACTCATTACAACTGGTTCAGTGGTTTCCTTGATTAGTCTGCTGTAACAAACAGATTATTTGCTTGAAAATGACTCGTATTTAACTAGTGAAACCATATTGTTCATCTTATTGTTTATCTTATATGGTTTGTGCTAACCGATCCCTATGAATGGTCCGCAGAAACTTAATTAAGTTTTGATCTAAAGTTTGGTACAAATTAGTCCACTTATGAACATAGTCCACAACATCTGCCTATGATGTTCCCACTGTTGTTGTTGTTAATGATCTGAAGATCCAAATAGAAGGCCTCCAGCAACAACTGCAAAGCCTCCAAAAAGCAAATCCCAGCTCCAAGGGTCAAGGAAATAATAACCAGGAGTTGGAAGCTAAGAGCAACATACAATTTGCTCAATCTGAAAAGGGAAATTTCGAGTACTGTACAGACGAGGAAGAACTCGCTAAAGAGACTGAGTGGATTAGGGCTAAAAGTCGGAAGAAAAGGAAGCTTAACATCTCCCTCTCTCCACCACAACAACCTGGAACAAGCGCCCAACAACAACAGAAATGTGAGAAAGAACAGACTTTAGTCAAAAAAGTGTCTCCACCACCGCCAATCATAATAGACGGAGTTAAGAACTACCAAATGTTCTACGACTCACTAACTGTAACTCAACCAACTGAATCATTCACCGCAAAAATGATGAACGGAGATTGTGTGAAGATCAACGCCAAAACCGAAGACTCTTATAGAGCTATTGCTAGGTTTTTGTCAGAAAAAGAATATCTCTGGCATTCATACGAGAACAAACAGGCTCGACCAATAAGAGTTGTAGTGAAAAAAATACATTCCTCTTGCCAGCCAGATCGAATCAAAGATGATTTAATATCGCAAGGTTTGAAAATAGAAAAAGTTGACAACAAATTGAGCTGGAAGACCAAAGAACCACTCAATATGTTTGTCTTATCATTTAACAATGACGAAAATGTCAACAAAATCTATGGCATAAAGTACATTTTAGGGTGTAAAATTGAAATACACCCTCTCAAAAATCCGAAACTCATTCCTCAGTGTAAGAGGTGCCAGGCATATGGACATACTCATAAATACTGCAGAAAAGAGCCAAGGTGTGTCAAATGCACTGGCAAGCATCTTACAGCCAGCTGTACTAAATCTCCACAAGAGAAACCAAAATGCGTCCACTGTGGCTTACCCCACCCTGCCAACTATAGAGGGTGTGAAGTAGCCAAGGAGATGCAAATGATGAAAAATAAAAACATCAAAAAGAAACTTGTTGTGCCCACTGCCCAACAGTTTCCTCCCATAATAAATCCTCACAAACAGGCACGGAAGGAAGGTTTACCGACAACTGCAAAACCTGTTCAAGCGTTTTCCTATGCACAAGCTGCAAAACAAGGCACACAACCTTTGAATCTGGAAGATAAGATAAATCAAATCTTGAAGTGTATTACTACCTTTGACAAAAGATTAGAGAAGCTAGAATCCAGCACCAAAACAGCTGCTTTTAATAACCAAAAATGAGCAACACGCTAAAAATAATGGCATGGAACTCCAATGGGCTCCTCAAACATCAGAATGAGTTACAGGCAGTCTTAGAGACAGAAAATATAGACGTGTGTTTGATCTCCGAAACGCACTTCACTAAACAATCTTTCATCAAATTTAGAGGATACAAGGTATATAATTCGCTCCACCCTGACAACTCGGCCAGAGGAGGTAGCGCGGTTATAATCAAAGAAAACATCAACCATTATGAGCAGAGCAAATTTGAAGAACCAGACATTCAAGCCGTGGCAGTATCAGTTAAAACCCGATTTTGTCACGTTTCCATAGCAGCCGTGTACTGTCCTCCAAGGCATATGATAAGAAAAGAGCGATACTTGGAATTCTTTGAACTTCTAGGCCAGAGATTCATCCTAGGCGGTGATTTCAATGCCAAGCATACGCACTGGGGATCAAGGCTTACTACAACAAAGGGAAGGCAGCTTTTAAATGCAGTTAAAGACACAGATTGTGAAGTTATGAGCACAGGCAAACCGACATACTGGCCCACTGACCACCAGAAAATACCGGATCTTATAGACTTTTTTATAATAAAAAATATATCCACCAATTACGTTAATCTGGAGGAAGATTTTCACATGAATTCGGACCACTCCCGATTATCCTAAGACTCAGTCAAAAAATCCTATTAAGAGAAAGCCATTTAACTCTGGTTAATAAATCTACAGATTGGGACGGTTTTGCCCTTGATCTAGATAATATTATCGACCTAAAAACTCCGTTAAAAAATCAGGATCAGCTGGACTCAGAAGTAAACAAATACGTTGTTAATATCCAGCAATGTGCGTGGAACAACACACCACAGCTAGGACGCAAATATAAAGGACATATCTATCCCAAGGAAATTGTAGGTTTACTATCTGATAAAAGAAAGCAAAGAAAGCGGTGGCAGCAAACTAGATGCCCACGGGATAAAACATTATTAAATAACCTAACTAAACGACTAAAGAGAAAAATTCTACAATTTGAGGATGACTGTCTAAACACTCACCTTGTACAGCTCACCAATGACCAATCAACAGATTTCTCTCTTTGGAAAGCTACAAGGAAACTTAAAAGGCCGATTATGCAAATTCCGCCCATCAGAAACAGCGACGGAAAATGGGCCATAAGCAATGAACAAAAAGCGTTTAGGTTTGCCCAATACTTAGAAAACACTTTTCAACCCAATGAGAGCTCCATAGAAATGCTTGAGAGTGAAAAGTTATCACAAAGTCAAAGAATTCGACTTGTTACTCCTAAAGAAGTTCTGAGAGAAATTCAACATAACATAAGTTCGAAGAAATCTCCGGGTTACGATCTCATAACAGGAGAAATACTAAAACACCTCCCGCGCAAAGCTATTGTAAAGCTGACCAGACTTATTAATGCTGCATTTATGCTAAAATATGTGCCTGAGTCATGGAAGGTTGCTGAAGTCATTATGATTGCGAAGCCTGGGAAACCGCCCTATGAAGCATCATCATATAGACCCATTTCCCTGTTGCCAGTATTATCAAAACTTTTCGAGAAACTGCTATTAAAACGGTTAAAACCAATAATAGAAGAAAAAGAGCTAATACCAAACCATCAATTTGGCTTCAGAGAAAAACACTCTACGATAGACCAGGTACACAGAATAACTAACATCATTGAAAGAACACTCGAAAACAAGCAGGTCTGCGCCACCGTATTCCTAGATGTCGCGCAAGCTTTTGATAAAGTTTGGCATGAGGGTCTGGTATCTAAACTCAGACGCATGCTACCTCCAGAATTTGCAGACATTCTAGAATCATATATCAGTAACAGAATGTTTAGAATAAGGCAAGAGGATGCATATTCTGAGCTAAAAACTATAAAAGCTGGGGTGCCACAAGGAAGTGTGTTAGGCCCATTGCTCTACTTGCTATACACATGTGACATTCCAGAGCTGGAAAACAACACCATAGCGACCTTTGCAGATGACACTGCTATTATGGCTACCGGATCAAGCCACAAAGAAGCAGTAGAAAAAGTTCAACTAGCTGTGAATAAAGTTTATGACTGGACACAAAAGTGGAAGATCAAACTGAATGAGTCAAAATCAATTCATATTGACTTCACTAACAAACACTGCGATTACCACCCAATCTACATAAACGGCATGCAAGTGCCTTATGCTAACACAGCCAAATACCTTGGCATAACTCTTGACGCCAAACTGCGTTGGAAATCTCACGTCAAAAAGAAAAGACAGGAACTCGACATACGTTATAAAAGTATGAATTGGTTACTCGGAAGGAAATCCTGCCTATCAATACATAATAAAATTATATTATACAAGCATATTCTTATGCCAATTTGGACGTATGGCATCCAACTTTGGGGCTGTACTAAACGAAGTAACGTTAAGATAATCCAACAATTCCAAAATAAAGTACTCAGGGATGCTGTAAATGCTCCATGGTACATTAGAAATGACGACCTCCACCGTGACCTTAAAATGGAACTCGTCACAACCATCATTCAAAAATTTGCTGAAGCCCACGAACACAGACTTCACCGACATGTGAATGTAGAGGCAATTCAGCTGCTAGACAACACGGACATAGTGCGTAGGCTAAAAAGAACTAAACCATTTGAGATAGTGTAGTATTTATATAGTGAATGAATAATAGTGCGGTGCTAATGGTGCTATACACGTAACACATGAACAAAGTGTTTCATATATTTATCAGACCCTAAGAAAGTGCCACGAAACTGTGTAAAAGTGCAAATTGACACTATTCTTAGTTATAACATAAGTCTCGTAAAATATTAAGTTAGAGTTAAATTGTTTATTAGTCTATTTAGGCTAGATTGTAATCAATTACTAAGAACTTTAGTTCTTATTAATAATAAAAAAAAAAAAAAAATGATGTTCCCACTGCTGGGAAACAGGCCTCCTCTCAGTGAGAAGGAATGGGCCGTAATCCACCACGCGGGCCCAGTATGGGTTGATACTTGAAGATGTCACATGTCTTCGAATGTTTGTTTCTAAGGCATGCCAGTTTCCTCGCAATATTTTCTTTCACCGTTTTTGAGAGCAGCGGTGATGAAAATAAATTATACAAAGTTAGGCGCCTGTCTAGGTTCGGATTGATGGTTGAGCTGAATGGTGCTGATGTATGCGTCATGTTCGTGAACGGGCGCCGCCCGTTGGGGCTGGTCATCACTTAGCTGCCTCGGCTTATTTTTAATTATTTTATTTTTGGATTGTTGTTTTCTTGCTATTTGCTGTACTGTGGACGCTTTTAACGCGTACGTCTTTTTTACATCGTTTTCACATTATATAATTACAAATTCAACATTAATGATGTATCTAATATCTATGATCTAATATTTTTGTAAAAATATAATTCAAAAGAGTGTCCATGGAGTTTCTTGCCCGTTCTTCTCCATAGGTACCTACGCTCTGGAATGGGCAACTAGCTTCATATTTTCTGACTGACCGACTTCTTGACAATTCAAAAGTGCCTATAAATGTTTTAATTGAAATAAATGCTTTGAGTTTGAGTTTGATTCGAACTCACGACCTACAACTCGCAAGTCGGGGCCGTCACGTATATTTCAGAAATAGGGGCCCCGCGAAGCGGGGCTCCGTCGACTACGCCTAACCACATATTTTTGTAGATAAAAAAAAACTTTGGGATTTCTTTTCTCGGCCACTATGAGAACTTTGCGGTTTTTGCAAACTTTGCGGTTTTCAAAGTTACACTAAAAAGAGTCTATTCTATCAAAAAAAAAATAGCTACTATTAAAAAGCGCCGGGTGTGGAAGTACAGTGGTTCCATAGACACAACTCAGTACGTTATGTAAAGCATACCCCCAAATAATAATCATACCCTCAAATTACACTTATATTAATTAAAGTCACGTATATTAATTTGATAAATCTTAGCTGATTTGGCTAAGGACGTTCTATCGCTCATAGCTAAGCATATTCACAGGAGGCCTACATCCCAAATGCGGGGAAACTATTGTTTATCTCGTGGTATGCACCCGCATCAAATATTACAAGCTTTTTACCTGAATTTAATGTAAAGAGACTGCCGGCTCAGTTCCAGTATAACACAGGTACAGTTGTTGCAATATAACTGCAATAACCCGCATTTGTGTTTGCATAGTGAACGGATCAAACATAGAACCGCATTGCAATAAACTCTTTGTGTGCGTTGCGTTTGAAAAGATTGTGGGAATATTCGAGTTGCAACACTGAAGCCACGGTACAGGGACTTCAGAAAGTCTATTCTTAACAGACTTGGAAGTAAAGAGGCTATTCCACTACAGTCCGAGTACAAGGGGCCTAAAAAGGCCATTTTGGCAGAATTATAAAAGGATAACATTATAAATCATAATGGACAGTTAACTGTTAAGTTAATCGTATCAAATCCCATTGGTGAAGGATTTTTCAGTAATTTTTTTTTGTCTGTGCTAAAATACCAATTAATCCAATCCAAATCCAATCCCAATCTCTTTGATTATACCCACGTAGTGCTGCGAAAAAAGAAAAACACGGACAGTCTTCGCCATATTATGATTCACAATGTTATCCTTTTATGATTCTGCCAAAGTTGTCTTTTTAGGCCCCCAGTTGTGCTGTAGAGTAATCTGTATGGTTTTTTGTGATCACTTTCAGGACGGCTCGCTGTGCTCTCTCTAAACCATGAAAATGCGTTTTGGCAGTACCTTCCTATACGGTTGCGCAATATTGGATAGCCGACTGACAAGTACACCACTTTAAGCTTGTTTGGAGGTGCTGAGTCCTTCAGGGGTTGAAGTTTGAAAACATAGTAAGCAAAATTGGGCTATTCCATGATCGGATAACATTGTACACCCTTTTTTTTTTGGGTGGGAAATCATCAAATGACCTCTCCCGCTCTGGGCGGAGCGGAAGGGAGTGTCAGACTCTTACTGACTAAAATCCACCCGTGTTCCTTCCTTAGCCCTTTACGTTCCGGGCCAGCGGTCACCCTTTCGGACAATCCTGCTAACCAACCAACCAGGGGCAGGCGCCGTTTCTGTGCATAAATCCTGTTAGTCAAAAACGGGACAGTCGAGGAGGAGGACATTTATGGGACTTTCAATTGAATTAACCTACTGCATCTTTCTACTGTGAACCACAACCAAGTATTTGATAGTGTTTTAACTGACCAAATTGACGGCCGCACGTTTTTATTAACGCGCGGAGAATTTTATTGTATTTCTGAACGTAGTTTTAGTTGGTTGTAACAATTCACAGCCAATTGGGTGCCTCGGTGATCGATTGGGTAACAAAGTGTAGTAGTAGGTTGGAGTCACTAACAAATGCTTTACTAAGTGAGAAATACGTTTTAGGTCAGTTTTTTTTAGAGACTAACTTTTTCCGCGTGATTATTGGTAAGCTTATATCGACGTTTAAATCAAATGTTAAGTCTATATCGACGCCATAGAGTGAAAACCTCTGAAGTGTAACAGAAGTAACTTTTCAGGAGGAACACAGAACTGCGTGCTGAAAAATTTTTGTACGGCGTGTTATATGTTTTTTAACCGACTTAAAACAATAAGGTTCTGTATTCTTATTAATTAATATGGAAATTTAACCTGCTTTTATAGGTATGCATAAAATGCTGCTTACGAGGTATTGCATTCCCGAGGTTTTAACTCTAAAGCAACGATATTATGTCTAACTCCGGTCATGATCAACCTTTGGGCCAAATTTTCAGTTCAGTTCAGGCGTTCAGAGCGTTTACGGCGTACGGCATTTCATACAAACTTTAAAGCCCTTATTTTTCGAAATGAATGAACCGAGTTTAATGAAACTTCATACGCACAAGCAGCATACAAAGGTCTAAAAAGTTAGTAGAGAACATTTCAGAAATGTCTTATTTAACAAAAGATAACTGGAAATCTCTGTTTCTACGGAAAATTTAAAATCGTTCTAATTTGGCTGTAACACAATTTTTTGAAAATGTTCTCTACTAACTTTTTAGACCTTTGTATCCTGCTTATGCGTATGAAGTTTCATTAAAATCGGTTCATTCATTTCGTAAAATAAGAGCTTGAAAATTTGTTCGAAATGCCGTACGGCGTAAACGCTCTTAAGGCATGAAAAGGGAACAGAGAGCCGACGACAGAGGGAGAGTGTTACTTTTGCATTTATAATAATATTATGTTAATCCAGGGTGACAGCTACCTCCATACAAAATTTTATCAAAATTGGGCCCGCCGTTTGAGCGTGAAGAAGTAACAAACATAAAAACACATACACACACACACACACATTCACAAAGTTTCGCCTTTAGAATATTAGTGTGATGGTACACCACAATAATACATAACAAAAAATAGATCGAACACTACATAATGTACAAGAGGCGGCCTTATCCCTTTCAGCGAACCTTGGAACGGACAGTGATGATGTTATCCCTTTCAGCGAACCTTCGAATGGACAGTGATGATGTCCCATTCAGCAAACTTTGGAATGGACAGTGATGATGTTATCCCTTTCAGCGAACCTTCGAATGGACATGAAACTTCATGATGATGTCCCATTCAGCAAACCTTGGAATGGACAGTGATGATGTTATCCCTTTCAGCGAATCTTCGAATGGACAGTGATGATGTCCCTTTGAGCAAACCTTGGAATGGACAGTGATGATGTCCCTTTCAGCAAACCTTGGAATGGACAGTGATGATGTTATCCCTTTCAGCGAACCTTGGAACGGACAGTGATGATGTTATCCCTTTCAGCGATCCTTGGAATGGACAGTGATGATACTGATGATGTTATCCCTTTCAGCGAACCTTGGAATGGACAGTGATGATGTTATCCCTTTCAGCGAACCTTGGAATGGACAGTGATGAAGTTATCCCTTTCAGCGAACCTTCGAATGGACAGTGATGATGTTATCCCTTTCAGCGATCCTTGGAATGGACAGTGATGATGTTATCCCTTTCAGCGATCCTTGGAATGGACAGTGATGATGTTGTCCCTTTCAGCAAACCTTGGAATGGACAGTGATGATGTTATCCCTTTCAGCGAATCTTGGAATGGACAGTGATGATGTCATCCCTTTCAGCGAACCTTGGAATGGACAGTGATGATGTCATCCCTTTCAGCGAACCTTGGAATGGACAGTGATGATGTTATCCCTTTCAGCGAACCTTGGAATGGACAGTGATGATGTTATCCCTTTCAGCGAACCTTGGAATGGACAGTGATGATGTTATCCCTTTCAGCGATCCTTGGAAAGGACAGTGATGATGTTATCCCTTTCAGCGAACCTTGGAACGGACAGTGATGATGTTATCCCTTTCAGCGAACCTTGGAATGGATAGTGATGATGTTATGAGCGTTAGCAGCTGGCTCAAGAGCAGCAAGTAGGTTTTCCACTTGCTGCTCTGAGCCTGAGCCTATCTGCCTCCCTAGATGTACAGAAGATTGTAAAGATGGTAGTTTTAGTTTTAACCGGTCAAATTCAGGTAAAATCTTTCACCTTCCCATGCTGGAGGGTTTTCCCTGATTTATAGGTAAACGAACTTTCGTGCGACGTATCGCCAAGAATAGTCAGTGAACAAAGAGATACTACTGAAATCCTGTAATTCAAAAACACCCTTACGGTCACCAACCGTTCTCAGTCAAAGCTGTAGGTACTCTATAAACGTGATAATCGTTTATTTATTATAAGTGGTGGCCAAGTGGTAGAGTGGTGGCCAAGTGGTAGAGTGGTGGCCAAGTGGTAGAGTGGTGCCAAGTGGTAGAGTGGTGGCCAAGTGGTAGAGTGGTGCCAAGTGGTAGAGTGGTGCCAAGTGGTAGAGTCGTGGCCAAGTGGTAGAGTGGTGGCTAAGTGGTAGAGTGGTGGCCAAGTGGTAGAGTGGTGGCCAAGTGGTAGAGTGGAGGCCAAGTGGTAGAGTGGTGGCCATGTGGTAGAGTGGTGCCAAGTGGTAGAGTGGTGGCCAAGTGGTAAGGTGGTGGCCAAGTGGTAGAGTGGTGGCCAAGTGGTAGAGTGGTGGCCAAGTGGTAGAGGGGTGCCAAGTGGTAGAGTGGTGGCCAAGTGGTAGAGTGTTGGACAAGTGATAGAGTGGTGGCCAAGTGATAGAGTGGTGGCCAAGTGGTAGAGTGGTGGCCAAGTGTTAGAGTGATGGCCCAGTGGTAGAGAGGCGGCCAAGCGGTAGAGTGGTGGCCAAGTGATAGAGTGGTGGCCAAGTGGTAGAGTGGTGGCCAAGCGGTAGAGTGGTGGCCAAGTGGTAGAGTGGTGGCCAAGTGTTAGAGTGATGGCCCAGTGGTAGAGAGGTGGCCAAGCGGTAGAGTGGTGGCCAAGTGGTAGAGTGGTGGCCAAGTGGTAGAGTGTTGGCCAAGTGATAGAGTGGTGGCCAAGTGATAGAGTGGTGGCCAAGTGGTAGAGTGGTGGCCAAGTGTTAGAGTGATGGCCCAGTGGTAGAGTGGTGGCCAAGTGGTAGAGTGGTGGCCAAGTGGTAGAGTGTTGGCCAAGTGGTAGAGTGATGGCCAAGTGGTAGAGTGGTGGCCAAGTGGTTCAGTGGTGGCCAAGTGGTAGAGTGGTGGCCAAGTGGTAGAGTAGTGGCCAAGTGGTAGAGTGGTGGCCAACTGGCAACGGTTGCGACTTACGAGTTGTAGGTCGTAGGTTCGTACCCAGACAGGCGCTTTACTTTATGTAAATTATTTCATCACCATTGCTTTCAAAACGGTGTAGGGAAACATCGTGAAGAAACCGGCATGTCCTAGAACCAAAAAATCAAGACATGTGACATCTACCAACCCGGACCGGGCCCGCGTGGTGGATTACGGCCCACTCCTTCTAACAGAGAGGAGGCCTGTGACCCAGCAGTTGAAACATTATAGGCTGATTAATTATGTCTATGTGTATGTATTATAATTTTATATCTTCAACAAAGACACTAAAAGAAAATGGTAGTTGTAATGTAACATAAATACTATGAATTCGAAGACGGAACGACTAGAGAATGGTTCAATTGGGATTGGATATTTTATCTTCCTTTCTTTAGAGTTATAGTTGGCCGGTCGGCAATACTGGACATCAAGTATTTTATTGCGACCCTGATTTAGGTGGTGCCAACGATAAAATAAAGTGGTGGGTTGAAGAGTTGACCGAGTGAAAGCGGTGTAGCGAAAATTCTGAAAGTATATAGTTTATCCAGAATGGACGATTATAAAACTACTAGACCATAGAATAGATCATAGATAGATGGACACGGAGAGATTGTAGACTATCCTGTGTTCACGATTTCTTTGCCAAAAATGTAAACAGATATGAATTAATGGAAAAATAACTTTAATTCCAACACAATAAAGTTCAGTTTACGCTACAGCTTCAAACATTTGTATAACATTTTCAATAGTGCTAGTCACTCTGAAATCAACTTAATTTTCATGGAAATGAAGTCGATATTTGTTTAACTTGAAATAGGGTGGGGGTGTGCAGCACTGCGCACTTTTACCATACATCATTTTATTGTAATATTGTTTTACATTAAAGTAAAAGTAAAGCTGAGAGCAGTGGTGGCCCAGTGGTATCGGTCCCGACTTACGAATTGTAAGGTCGTGAATTCGAACCCAGACATGTACTTTACTTTGTGCATTTAATTTCATTATTAATGCTTTCAAAACGGTGAAGGAAAATATCGTGAGGAAACCGCCATGTCCTAAAACCAAAAATTCTAAGACATGTGACATGATGTGATGTGTTCTACAAACCCACGCTGGGTCCGCGTGGTGGATTATGGTCCACTCTCTCTCACAGACAGTTGGCCTGCTGGAACACATTCAAGCAGTGAAAACATAGGCTGAATATATAAAAAATAATTATTACGAACCTCTGTGATAATTATGTTTTAAAACAGGAGCATTTTTTTAGCTGCAGCTCGAAGGGCCTACCTACCTAGATAGGCCCTTCGAGCCGGATCTGATCCAAGGAACCTATGATAAAGTCTATTCAAACGAATATTATTTCAAGTTAAACAAATATCAACTTTATTTTAATGTTAATTAAGTTGATTTCAGAGTGACTAGCACTATAAAAAAGTTTAAAAAAATGTTTGAAGTTGTAGCGTAAACTGAACTTTATTGTGTAGGATTTAAAGTTATTTTTCCATAAACTCACATTTGTTTGCATTTTTGGAAAATAAATCACGAATTCAAATTATATGGTTCGACTTCCATCAGTGAGGCCTAGGCAACATCCTCTATTCATTCTGATGAAGCCACTACTTAATCCGTTGCCTAGCAATTGAGAACTAAGGATGCCAAAGCTAGCGATCCCTAAGCTGAGCTTAGCTTATTTTTAGGCAAAAGAAGAAAACATTCGTACAAACACGTAATCCCATCATAAGCCCCATATAATATTACTGTTGCTTGTAAGTTATATAGTCAATGCTCGTTTGCGTCCGGGAAGTAATGGTTTAGTCTCATAATCCGTTTATAGGACAGGACATCACTAGTAAGACCTGTTAGCAACAAAATGTATTATGTACTAGCTTTTGCCCGCGACTCCGTCCGCGTGAAATTTCACCCTCCCCGCATTCACCCACTTAGGGGTGGAATTTCGAAAAACCCTTTCTTAGTGGATACCTACTCTTCACAAAGAACACACCCTCCATTTCATGTCTCTAGGACCAGCGGTTTAGGCTGTGCGTTGATATATCAGTCAGGACTTAAATTTTATTTCATAGTTAAATATTCAAACGCTGCAGACGACAGACTTTCTGTTTAATATTAGTCTTCAGTAATACAAATGGCCAAAATAATACCGAATTTTAATTATCAATTTAATCACAGTTTGCCATCATTTAACTTAATAATTGAACTTGGCAACAAACGAAAAAAAAACCAGAAACACGCAACAAAATGCTCGCACAACCATTTAAACTTGCGTTACACAAATGAGAGCAACTTTAAATATTGCTTTACAACGAACGGTTTTAAATTGAGCTGTGTGGGCTTAGAAGGGGACGAGCGAGCGAGCTTAACGGGAAGACAAACGACCGAAAAAAGAGCATTGAAATGACGCAGCGTTGCAAAACAGCCGCTCAGACGCGCCGAACTGTTGCAAAGGAAACTTTGTGCTGTACGGAAAACGCGCCACTTCGGCTACTGTCGTGGTTCTGTTTTCATACTGCTATTATCTGGCATTCTTGGTATTAAAACGTGAAGGTGAGTGGGTGGCAAAGTTTGGTTTTACAGCGGCCCATTTGTGCTGCCTGTCCGTGAATGTCGGATGTTTAGCAATTGTGTTTTACATTTTTACATGATCAAAAGGACTTTTAGACCTTAATTTTTTCGAATTGATTTAGAAATAGTCAGATTATATTATGGGATATGCTTGTATCTTACGACTGTTTTAGAGTGATTATTGCATAACAGGAATCATAAACTAAAATCAATTAAAATAAAATACTTAAAATATACATTGCCATCAGCGTGGCATCAAACAAAGCAAAATAAAATCATCAGTATTAGATCAATTAAATAACATAATACTAAGTAAAAAGTTAGTGCGGAGTGATATCAGTAAACGAAAAATAAAACAAATAATACGTGCTCATACACCAACCAACTACTATCTATAAATTCGTAATAAAAAGTACATAAATTGACTATGTCCTCGCATCTTCGCTCGCATAGTAAAGTTTTCAATTTTGAAACGAGAAGGATTCTATTTTTGTTATAAGTTGCCAACTTCAAATATTCCCACATTCGTTCTAGGGTGCTAAACTAACTTATGAATGTTTATTTAATAACGCATTCAAAACAGTAACTTGTGCCGATACTTACTGAGAAATTAATAAACTTATATTTTGAAGGGTAAGCTATAAACTAGCGGCCGGCGTAATAACTCAAATTCCTGGTAGATTTAATATAAATTGTTTCGTAATAAGCAAGTTTCTGCATTGTTTAAGGATTGTCTACAGATTAGAGTGGAATTAAGCAAACTATAGGTATTTTATCCATTCTATGATGATTAATGTGACTGCTTCGTTAGTCTAGTGTGCTAACAAGCGCGACTGTTAAGCTTGAGGTCCTCGGTTCGATCCCCTACTCGGGTAATGTGTTTTTATTTGGAAAATCAAGATTTTTTTTAGTAGCAGCGCGAAGTCGGGACTTTGTCCGGTTGATGGCAATAGATTCGCCCTTTATTAGGTAGGTACATTACTGAACAAAATATTCGAAATTTGTGTGTACTGTGTATAATAGAGAAGGGTTTACCCCTATGTACCTTTTCGCAAAACACAGGCGTGTCGTTATGTTTCCCTTTTTAGGGTTCCGTAGCCAAATGGCAAAAACGGAACCCTTATAGATTCGTCATGTCTGTCTGTCTGTCTGTCCGTCCGTATGTCACAGCCACTTTTCTCCGAAACTATAAGAACTATACTGTTGAAACTTGGTAAGTAGATGTATTCTGTAAACCGCATTAAGATTTTCACACAAACATAGAAAAAAAAACAATAAATTTTACGGTTCCCCATACTTAGAACCGAAACTCAAATTTTTTTTTTCATCAAACCCATACGTGTGGGGTATCTATGGGTAGGTCTTCAAAAATGATATTGAGGTTTCTAATATCATTTTTTTCTAAACTGAATAGTTTGCGCGAGAGACACTTCCAAAGTGGTAAAATGTGTGTCCCCAAGTAGTTTTTTTTTAATACGTCATAAATCGTAAACCACAATTTACCATTCATTCAATTAACTCAAAAATAAAAAAAAAACATTTAATTTCATAAACATAAACCTTTGCATAATCCCGGATGTTACGGAACCCTCGGTGCGCGAGTCCGACTCGCTCTTGCCCGGTTTTTACATTTTCCTAAAAACAAAACTGAACGGACATCCTAGTAAAATTCCTGACACACTGACAGAAATGTCGTAAAAGAGTACAACAAAAAATATTGCCGAAATAGACAGTCGGTGCTCGTAAAATTTTAGCTTTAAAACGACTACAGAAGTTCTGAACATTAACGTAAAAGGTAAAAAAACTTGTTTTCAACGTTACATTTCTTTTCGGCACTACATATCTGTCGACGTTTTCCGCTGCAGTATTCCTATTTTACTTTTTTTTTGTTCTTGTTTTACTGAACATAAAATACTTTAGGAAATAAGTACTATTTCCATTGACAGAGCGTGTTGGAGTAAATTGTTGCAAATTATTTCATCATCATCTGCCTGGCCTTTTCCGAACTATGTTGGGGTCGGCTTGCAGTCTAACCTAATGTAGCTGAATACCAGTATATTACATGGAGCGACTGCCTATCTGACCTCCACAACCCAGTTACTGGGTAATACGATACCCCTTTGTTTTTTTTTGAGGATGGGATGGGATCACTTCGAGAACATTTTAATGTTATCATGGAGTAGAATGAAACCTAATTAAAAATATTATATTTTTCATGGAGTAGTTTGGGAACTCTTTTTGGAGTACTTTGGGAACAACCCATCAAATGACCCCTCCCGCTCTGGGTGGAGCAGAAGGGAGTGTCAGACTCTTACTGACTAAAACCCACCCGTATTCCTTCCTTAGCCCTTTATGTTCCGGGCCAGCGGTAACCCTTTCGGACAATCCCGCTGACTCGGCAGGCTTCGGCCCTAACGGGCCCCTTCGTTGTTGCTGACATCTCTTTGAGGCGCGTGTGGAACAGGTACGCGCCGTCCGGCACGGGCCTGGTCCTGATCGGACGGTGAGCTACCCATTACTTTACCCCTTGTTTTAACAGACTGGTTGTCAGACTTTCGGGCTTCTGACTACCCGTAACGACTGTCAAAGATCTACTAATGACAGCCGGCACCAACGGCTAAACGTGATTTCCGAGGCACGGAGATGTGGGGATGGTCACTCATCCACGGACCAACCGCGGCACGCGTAGCTTAACCGGATCAATCGACCTGTGCGGCTGTTATTACTTAGCCACAAGCCCCTTAAAAATGTTGCAAATTTGTTGTTTTGGGTTATTTTATCTTTTTATGGGTTTTGGGTTATTTTATCTTTTTATGTTGAGAATGTGCATGGCATATTATATGCTTTAAGCACATTCTTTATTTCCGTACCCCAGAAAGCACTTTATGCCATTGGTCACGGCTGTCATTTATAGATCTTTGACAGTCGTTACCTGTAGTCAGAAGCCCAAAGGTCTGACCAAGCGGTATCGCGGTACTCATTAACTGGGTTTGTAGAGGTCAGATAGCTAATCGCTTCATGTTAAACACTGGTATTCATCTGCATCCGGTTAGACTAGAAGTCGACCCCAACATAGTTGGGAAAATGCTATATAATATGCAGATTCTTATGAAAGTACAGACAGAATGACTTATTTAAGGCTCCTTCAAACAGTTGTGACACGCGATAAAATCGCACGCGACACAAAGGCACCGGAAGTCGCGCAACGAGCGGTGCCTATGTGTCGCGCGCGATTATGTCGCGTGTCCCGCCTGTTTATAGGAGCCTTTACTCGGGAAACCTATACATTTGATTTACCTACATGATTTTTGTTTTAATACATAGATAATTATAGTATATTGGTAGATTAGGCTTGAATATAAGCTATATGTATGTTTACATTGTAGATACTCAAGCTCGTGTATGAATGTCAACATTATAGCAACCAATGATGTTATAATACGTCATTGATAGCAACGGCTTGTCAAACACAGTGTAACGTGAGATTTAATTAAAACGTTACGTTCTGCATCTAATACTTCTGTAAATCACTAAGGGCTGATTTTTCAATGGACAGATAGTTTTTGTTCGTGGAATAAAATTGACGTCTGGCAGTTAATGTATGGATGAATTGTCAAAAATTCAAAATTGTTCCTCCGATAAAATTATCTGGCTTTGGAAAAATCAGCCCTTAGTTAATTAATGTCTGTGTGGTGCCGGACTTAAAGAATAGCACCACCCCATACTTCCCGTGGGTGTCGTAAAAGGCGACTAAGGGTCGTACCGGAGAATGGGCAGCAGCGTTCTCTATGCATTCCTCCACCATACTATACTGCGATCGCCAACCCGCCTGCCAAGCGTGGCGATTATGGCAAACCCCCCCCAACTTGGGGGAGGCCAGCAGTGGACGTCTTTCGGCTGAAATGATGATGATGATGATGAGTTAATTACCATTAATTATAAGCTTTGCAAACATATTTCATTACTTACACATTCTCGGGAATATGAACAAGTGTACTTCTATCCGGGGCAGGTGAGCGAGTAGGTATCACTGGAGATAATGGAGTCTCGCCAAATTGATTGGATTGAAATGATTTAATTTGTAACTATCGAGTAGGTAAGGAGTGGACCCAACTCGCTAGTTGCTCGCCTAGGTTTTTACGACTTGACATAAAATCAAGATTTCTTTATAATTAAATTTAGATTTTTAGGGTTCCGTTGCCAAATGGCAAAAAACGGAACCCTTATAGATTCGTCATGTCTGTCTGTCTGTCTGTCCGTCTGTCTGTCCGTCCGTATGTCACAGCCACTTTTCTCCGAAACTATAAGAAATATACTGTTGAAACTTGGTAAGTAGATGTATTCTGTGAACCGCATTAAGATTTTCACACAAAAATAGAAAAAAAACAATAAATTTTGGGGTTCCCCATACTTAGAACTAAAACTAAAAAATTTTTTTTTCGTCATACCCATACGTGTGAGGTATCTATGGATAAGTCTTCAAAAATGATATTGAGGTTTCTAATATAATTTTTTTCTAAACTGAATAGTTTGCGCGAGAGACACTTCCCAAGTGGTAAAATGTGAGTCCCCCCCCCCCCCTGTAACTTCTAAAATAAGAGAATGATAAAACTAAAAAAAATATATGGTGTACATTACCATGTAAACTACCACCGAAAATTGGTTTGAACAAGATCTAGTAAGTAGTTTTTTTTTAATACGTCATAAATCGTAAACCACAATTTACCATTAATTCAATCAACTCAAAAATAAAAAAAAAACATTTAATTTCATAAACATAAACCTTATGCATAAACCCGGATGTTACGGAACCCTCGGTGAGCGAGTCCGACTCGCTCTTGCCCGGTTTTTTTAGTTTTCTTTTGTAGTCGAAGTAGATTTAATTTTATTTTCGGAAAACCTTTTAAGTCCACTTAGGGGACTTCCCTCTAAGTTTAAAGAGAGTAGTGGTGGTTCAGTGCTAACATTTTGACGAGTCATACGAACATAAATGTAGGCAAAAGCTGTTTTTTTTCGGGATTTCAGGTTTGGTCCCATAGTAAAAGTTGTGTGTGAGTACAATGACCTCTTAAGAGGTTGTTAATGTTTTACCAATAACGCTGTGTATAATTAGACAAGGACATTTAGAACCAGTTCAATTCTGAAGCAGCCATGACTGTTTTAACAGTAAGAGTTCAAGACTTCCCCTAGGGAACAAGGTATGGTGTAGTACATTGCTTGTTTGAGCAGCTTTTCAACCCCATCGCAGTGAGGAAAGCTATTCAATTACTGTCACAATTCAGAAGGCCTTTTTAAAAAATGCAATGACTAGACAAATCTATAGCATCATGCTTCATGCAGGTGTAGCGAGCGTCAAATTTGAAAGTAACGCTGAAAATAAAGAATTTCTTTTATTCTGCATAACCATCATCTGCCTAGGCAGATGCCTTTTCCCAACTATGTTGAGGTCGGCTTCCAGTCTAGCCGGATGCAGCTGAATACCAGTATTTTACATGGAGCGACTGCCTATCTGACCACCACAACCCAGTTACTAGGTAATACGATACCCCTTGGTAAGACTGGTTGTCAGACTTTCGGGCTTCTGACTACCCGTAACGACTGTCAAAGATCCACGAATGACAGCCGGGACCAATGGCTTAACGTGCTTTCCGAGGCACGGAGGGGTCACGGTTTGTGAAGATGGTCACCCATCCACAGACCAACCGCGGCAAGCGTAGCTTAACCTGTTCGATCGACCTGTGCGGCTGTTATTATTTAGCCACGGGCTCCTCTCCTTATTCTGCACAACTAAACGCAAATTATAAAAGAAATCGGCTAAGTGTGAGTCGGAATCGCACACGAACACGCACATATAAAAAAACACGTGTCTTGTATGGGGACCTACATTAATCTTTAACTTTATTTTAATGATTTGTTAATGTAGCGGTAATAGAAATACACATTCCGTAAAAAAAAACAACTGTCTACCTATTACGGTTCATGAGATACCGTCCGCTGACAGACAGACGGACGGACAGCGGAGGCTTAGTAGATAATAGGATTCCCTTTTGGTATGGAACCCTAAAAAGACATAAAGTACACACATACAAAGTAGCCAAAAGCCTCCTATTCAACGAATCCACACTAATACTAATAATTATTATAAATTCAAAAGTAACTCTGTCTGTCTGTCTGTCGGGCCGCGGGCAGAAGCTATTAAGGCCGCTTTCCGAATTAGCTATAATCGCTCACAGCGTTCACATCATTTCACATGCGTTCCGAATTAGATATTACGATTGTGACAGCAGAGAGCTGTCAACAATTCGGAACACTCGTGAACGCGCTCACAGTGCTTACCTACTCAATGTAAAAACGATATTATTACAGTATTTCCTTGTATAAATACCACATTTCTTCTTCTTTGGCGACTATCAGCCAGAAGCACAATTACGAAAATGCCACGTCAGTTTAATTTAAAGATGCAACTCAAACCAAAACACACACTGACACATCCTCACACTCACTGTCATTTTTGACAGCGCTCACGGTGATATTATTCTAAAGCATGGTCGGCGTTATCGCAAGATGGCGCATGTCATGACGTCATCTATGACGATTCACGGGACATAGTTATCGCGCTCACGCTAATTCGGTACGGGTTTAAGCACGCTCAAATCGATTATTTCCCAACTCGGAAAGCAGACTAAAAGATAAAATTTTGACTTTTTTTATTTTTATTGTTTCATTAATTGTTGTCGCTGCTTAATATACCTACAGTCCGTTCACAGTTATTTTACCTCTGACAGCAGTAACCCAATACCACCCTTATTACAACAAAAATAAAGATCACTGTGATTTTAACAGACTTGTCAATGGCATCAAACGAACAACAACCTTATTGTCACGAGCTCAAAGATCATTGTGATGCAAAATGACTGAATGCACTGTACTTACTACTTACCACATAATAATGTACCCACACATACCATTCTCAGATTATTGAGTGCTCTGGGGATTCCCCTGACACACGTGAACACCGACACGTGGTAATTTAGACCATTTAACTGGCATGTCCACCACGCCTTAGTAATTACTGAATTAATTCTAACACGGTGCGGTGCCTGCATTTTCAAGGTTCCCTACCAAAGGGTGTCAACGGAACCCTAGGTATTACTAAGCCTCTGTTGTCCGTCTGTCTATCAGCGGGCTGTATCTCATGAACCGTAATAGGTAGACAGTTGAAATTTTCACAGATTGTGTATTTCTAGTGCCGCTATAACAACCGACAATAAAAAAAAAATACTGTAAAAAAAAAAATTAATAGTTTAAAAAAACACTAGAAAAACACGCTTTTATAAAAGCACGTAAAAACAAAAAACCAGTGCCTATCTTCCGGCTTCATCATCAGACCTTGAAACCTAATCGTGGTCAAAGTTCATTACAAGACTTTTCTAAGAAATCCAAAACAGCTATGATACGATTTTCCATGATGAAGTTCCAGTTCATATCTTCAGGCTCCATCATCAGATCAGTTCGACAGTACCATATTATTGTTTTGTCATCAGAACTACATACAGCTGCCAATTTTCGTTACGCTACGACCCTTGGAAGATGGTTAAATTAGTTACCTTAGATTCCATTACATAGTTAGTTACATACAGGTCGACCTAATAAAAGCGTGTTAATAATTAAAGGGGGTTCCCGGCCCCGGCCGGTTCCCGGGGGTACGGGGCCCCGGTGTGGGCGCGTTCACTGCGGCGGCGAGCCGCCCACTACCTGAACGCGCCCCAGAAGGTGGTAGCCATAAGTTTTATTCGGGGCTACCGCACGATCTCTGGCGAGGCGGCAAGCCTCCTTGCCGGACTGCCGCCATGGGATCTGGAGGCGATAGTCCTCGCGCGCCTGTATGAGTGGCGCGCGGAGGCACTACGCCGGGGGGAGGATCCGCTTCCGCGGCAAATCGCTGCGGAGCGGACGGATCTCCGGCGCGATCTCATGGCGGCATGGAAAGAGCGACTGTCGCAACCCAGCGCAGGGCACGCCGCGATAGCGGCGATAAGACCCCTCTTTGAGGAGTGGCTAGAGAGGCGCCACGGCGCCCTCACCTACCGCCTGACGCAGGTCCTCACCGGACATGGAAGTTTCGGGAGGTTCCTGCACATTATCAGGCGGGAGGAAACGCCCGGGTGTCACCATTGCCAGGATCGCCCAGAGGACACGGTGGAGCACACGGTGGAGGTCTGCCCCGCTTGGGCGGAGCACCGCCGTGTCCTCGTAGAGGCGATCGGCAGCGACGGCGACCTCTCGCGTCCGGCCCTGGTGCAAGCCATGGTCCGGGGCGAGAGGGAGTGGGGGGCAGTCACTTCCTTCTGCGAAGCAGTCATGCTAGCGAAGGAGGTGGCGGGACGGCTCAGGGAGAGAGCCTCCCGTCCCAGCCGCCGCGGGAGACGCTCCGGGCGTCGGGAGCCGCGTGATGACTCCCGGCTACCGTAGGCGCGGGCCTGCGGGCGGAGAGTAATGGGTAGCTCACCGTCCGATCAGGACCAGGCCCGTGCCGGACGACGCGTACGTGTTCCACGCGCGCCTCAAAGAGATGTCAGCATCGAGGAGGGGCCCCTTAGGGCCGAAGCCTCCCGGGTCAGCGGGATGGTCCGAAAGGGTTACCGCTGGCCCGGAACATAAAGGGCTAAGGAAGGAACACGGGTGGGTTTTAGTCAGTAAGAGTCTGACACTCCCTTCCGCTCCACCCAGAGCGGGAGGAGTCATTTGATGATTTCCCATCCACAAAAAAAAAAAAAAAAGGGGGTTCCCTAAAAGAAATAAATATGTACATAGGTATGGTTTTTTAAAATAAATATGTAGTTTAAGTTAAATATCGTACGGTGAAATTGAACCCTTCGTGTGCGAGTCCGACTCGCACTTGGCCGGTTTTTTTTTAAACCGGTTGTTATTACTGGCAACATAATTATTATAGCTATGGTTTAACTGTTAAATTACCTTGAGGTTTTCCTAGAATAACGTAACTATGGATCATTATTTGCATAACATTGGGCAAAAGGCCCATTTTATACGTACCCTACATTTGCCCCATGTACACACGCCAGCACATCAAGCTATTACAATTTGTCAAATTTCTTTAATAGATTTTCAACTTTGTCACTACAGCATAAGGTTCAAAGCTAATTGGGCAAATTTTGCAGTTTCGGATAGCTTGATGACAGAGGCGTCTGTAAATTTTGGGTCTAGAGTCAACTTGTACTAGTTTCGTGTGTCTAGTAGTATTTACCGGTACACACAGCTGCGCATGAACTCATCATTATGATGCTACATTCATTTATTTATTTAACCATTTATATGTATACCTACACACATATGCAATGGTCTCCAAAAGTTTGTTGACATTTTTACACTTCAGCTATGCCACACCTCATTATGATTTGATAAATGATAAATCGTGCAGCACAACTCAAGATTTAAGGAGCTCAACGATTCGACGAACAATACCAAAAAAAGGACATTTGAGTAGGCCACATAAATTACTCAAACTGCCAGACCATGAGAGGAAAAAGCAACTAATAGAACAGAGAGAATTAAAAAAAATATAAAATTAATAAAATGACCCACATCGTCTTCACATTCACAAATCACAATAAATAAAATAATATAACAAAGTAAGCAAATGTCATTGTCTATAAAAAATCATTAATGTCAATGTGTATATAAAAAAAAGACATTCAAAGTGCAGAAATTGGAAGCAACTCAATCCCAAGCCTTTTTGTCCTCAATATAATCTTTAACGGTATAAAAGGCTTTTTGGCACAACTTACGTTTAATGAATGATTTGAATTTATTAAGGCTTAGATGTTGAACGTGGCTTGGTGGCTTATTGTAATAGCGTATACATTGGCATCTGAACGAGCCACCTATTTTTTTGAGCCTTGTTGTAGGTACAACAAATTTGTGTTTGTTTCTAGTATTTGTATTACGGATATCACTGTATTTTTTAAACAATTTTATTTTTTTATGGGCATATAAAAGATTTTCATAAATATACTGAGAAGGCACAGTCACTACATTAATCTCTTTAAATTTGTCTCTGAGAGAGTGTCTCGGACTTAATTTATGAATTGATCGAACAGCTCGCTTCTGCAAAACAAAGATAGTCTGAATATCGGCGGCATTTCCCCACAATAGAATACCGTACGACATTACACTCTGAAAATAGCTAAAGTACACTAAACGGGCAGTCTCTATATCAGTTAAATTACGAATTTTTCTAACAGCGTATGCTGCGGAACTTAGCTTTTTTGACAATTTATCTATATAAGGACCCCACTGAATCTTAGCATCCAAAGTTATGCCCAAGAATATGTGTTGTCTTCAGGATTCAATTCCTCGCCCTTTATCAACACATTGGTTTTCACCTGCCTAACGTAGGGTAGCGTAAACTTAGCATTTAGTTTTTTTCTCGTTTAGAATCAAATTATTAACATTAAACCAGTGGACTTTTCGAGATCGCGCTATTTATATCGTCAAAAACCAACTGCTGACGTTTAAGTTTAAACAAAAGAGAAGTGTCATCTGCAAACAACACTATATCATGATTATCCTTTATGAGGTACGGCAAGTCATTAATATAAACAAGAAAGGACCAAGAATTGAGCCCTGGGGGACTCCCATTGTTACTATAGATTCGGGTGATCTTTTTGCATTAACATCTTTTAACATTAAGTACGAAGATCCAGAGCGGTGTTCCGGATCCCGTAGTGGCGGAGTTTCCTGATTAAGGTTTCGTGAAGAACGCAATCGAATGCCTTGGACAAATCACAAAAGATGCCCACATCAGTACAATATGGGAATCGGTCCTAACAGACCGCAAGCCTTGTAAAACCGTTTGCTATGTAATAATTTATGTTTATTAACAATCTTTGCAGTTGATCTAAAATTAATGTCTAAAAATTTTACTAAAGGTAGGTAGTACAGAAATAGGTCTATAATTTGTGGGGTCTGATGTACTACCTGATTTAAACAAAGGTATTATTTTACTATTTTTCATAAGGTCAGGAAACTCCCCATTGTCAATACAACTATTAAAGATAAGAGCTAGAGTAGGTGCTACAATGTCAATAATAGACTTAGCTACCTCTACAGAATTACCCCACAGATCTGCAGTCTTTTTTACATTTAAAGTGTGAAAGGTTTTAATTAGATTCCTACAGGTAATATATTCAAAATTAAATTCCGATTCGCAACCATTAACATTTTCCTTAAGTAAAGACTCAGCAGCTGAAGGTGATGAGTTTAGTGATTTAGCAGTTGAAACGGGAATATTTGAAAATAAATTTTCAAATGCCTCGGCGATTTGCGAGTCTGATTTTATTATGTTGTCATTAATAGACAGGCTTTAGTCAGTATTTCGGTTACTAGATCTTCCCGTTTCACTATTCATAATATTCCAAGTCGTTTTAATTACATTACTGCTGTTTTTAATCTTTGAACCCAAATACGGTGACTTGGCCATATAACAAACTTTTTTAAATAATTTTGAATAATTTCTAACATACAAATTAAATTCATCAGTGTTTATATAAGTCCTTTCATTGTAAAGTTCATAAAGCCGTGTTTTTATGAATACCAATGGTAGCCCAATCACTGAACGATGCATTACTATTAACCGAGATAGTCTTGGGAATAAAGGTGGAATCAAATTGTTTACAGTATACATTTAAAAAATTATCATAAAGCTGATTAGGATCAGCATGAATAGACAAAACTGGTAGTTTATTAATGAGTTTAACTGTAAAAGCCTCCAAGTGACTTACAGTTTTGGGTTTAACAGTGATATCTCTTTTTAGCCACTTTTTTGTTTTGGTTTTGAATAGTTATCCTTTGCCCGCAATGATCAGAATCTAGTAAAGCTGTAATTTCTTTGTGGCTTGGTATAATATCTGTATAAATATTATCTAGGCATGTGACACTAGTAGGGGTTATTCTTGCTGGCTCCAAAAATAGGTTTAGAAGATTGTAGGACTGAAACAGACTCAAAATTTTACTACAAGAACCTGAGTTTTCTAATAAATTGACATTAAAATCACCGCAAATGATAACGGACTTGTTTGAGTTACAAATCCTGTGTAACACTTCATCCATTACCTTTTCCAAGCAGTCATACAATCCTGAAGGGGGTGTATACACACTTAATACAATAGAGTGCTCCAATTCTATACAGGCAATTTCAACTGTACGCTCAACAGATAGGTTCACAATATCTTTACGATCTTTAAATTTGAGCTGGTTACTTACTAAAATTAATGTTTAGCAGAATAAATGCTATACATGGTGGCTATGTATAGCATTTGTTCTGCTAAACGAACTACCAACCTGGTGATTATTAAAATTGAACAAGAACTGGTTGCTTTAATTGGCTTGGTTAAAATTCATAAATCATTCTACCTCTAAATCTTTGTTCATAAATCCTTGAATATTTTGATGCACTAATTTGATACTATTTACTGAGTTTAAATTTTTTTTGAGTTATTTTTACAATTATAGCTAGAGGTTGCCTCTATTGTCTTAATTATTTTACTAATTTAAATGATTAACAATGACATTAATAGTGACCAAACTATTGGCAGAATTATTTATAATCTCGTTGCATTGCTCAAAAGAAGCAAGTTGTTTAGCCAAATTTTTGGCTGTAATAGAACACACACAGCTGTCTGTCTTATATAATAGTCAGAAAGATAGTACTTAGCAATTTTATATCTATCTTTTGTCACATAGAAATTTTTACTCACATAATTATTAATATCAACTAAATGAAACATGTTATTATTAAATGTCAAGTTGAAATTCTAGTTATAAATGTTTAACTCTACAACTTACTAATAAACGTTGTATAGCGTCTGTATAGTTACACAACACTTTGTTCTTTCGAAAGTCAAATTACTGACGACTGAAGGAGAGAAATCAGTGTGTAACTATTCATCTGATATATTACGTGTAACAGTAAGGGAGTACCTATAAAGTTTTTATTGACTAATTCAACTATCTAAGACTTATAGAAAGAAAGAAAATAAGTTTATTTAGCACAGACTAAAAGACACACAGTACACCAGATAGTCAGATAATAGTCGTACATCAGATAAAAACAAAATAAAGATAAAAATAAAAAGTGCAAAGATGATCATAAAAATAATATTACTTGATTTTTGAACTGAAAACTTTTTCAGGCGCGTTGGACATTTTTTGAGATGGGAAAAAACCATTGAACTCGCTCCACTGTTAGCGACACCGCGCGTTTTTTGTTTATAAGACGATTTAAAAAATAACCGCTTCGGATGTGTGTCGGCTGTCCTCGGGATGTACTTAGTGTTGCAAAAAACTCGAGTCCTCGAGTCGTAACTTTAAAGACTCGACTCAATTGAGCAAGACTCGTTGTGCTAAAAAGGTTCGGAGTCTAGAGTCAAGCCGAGTCTGAGTCATTTAACAACCACTTGTGTCTTACAAAAGGACTCGAGTCTTAAAATGAACTCGAGTCTTCAAGAAAAACTCGAAGCATGAAGATGAGACTTACAACTCATCATTCGGATAGACTCGAATAGGTGATAAGTTTATATTAGTGGTTATGTAATTCTGCCCTAAAAAAAACTGACAAGACAAAATCATTACAAATCAGCTGAAAACTCACTTCTATGAAAATAGAGATGTGCAATAAAAATATCCTTAATCAATACTGTTAGTTTTTTGTCTGAGCCTTTCTCCCTGCCTTGTAAATTTAATTGCTAGACTCATACACGAAAAGAACTTGATTACGACTCGCCGCATTAAAAGGACTCGAGCGCACGAAGAGACTCGAGCTCTCATGTCACATACAAGGGCTCGTAGAGAACTTAGTTCTCTAGTCTTGGAGTCCTGTTGTAATGAGTCGATTCTTGTAATTCATCATCCGAGTCCGTTTATATAGGACTCGAAGACTCGAGTTTTTTGCAACACTAGATGTACTCGGTTTTAATGTATATCCGATATGTCAGTGAGTGATGACAAAGTATTCTGTTTTCACTTCGTCACTGTTTTTTTTTTTCTTTAAATCATAATGTGGCATCACAGCTGGAAAAATATCAACTAACTGTTGGAGGTTAGCGTATATAAACAGACAAGGAGAAATGAATCGAAAAATACGTACAAAGGTGATTTAATCAAAATTGCAAAGATAACACATAACTTGTTTTTACCCCGTTGGTTTGAGCAGTAGTGTGAAGTACCTACACCGTGGGTGTAGATTTCATTAGTTATGTGTCTGCTCTGTAATAGGGGACGAAGATCAAGGTAATATTAAAGTCTTTTTAGGGTTCCGTACCCAAAGGGTAAAAACGGAACCTATTACTAAGACTTCGCTGTCTGACTAGACTGTTGAAATTTTCACAAAGTATGTATTTCTGTTGCCGCTATAACAACAAATACTAAAAACAAAATAAAATAAATATTTAAGGGGGGCTCCCATACAACAAACGTGATATTTTTGCCCTTTTTTGCTCGATATCAAAAATGGCAACAGGTAGGCACTTGAAATATTCACAAAATACTCAGTTGTATATTAACTTTAACAATAAATAATAAAATTAAAATAAAATAAATATTTAAGGGGGGCTCCCATACAACAAACATGTTTTTTTCGGCGTTTTTGCCTTGTGGTACGGAACCCTTCGTGTGCGAGTCCGACTCGCACTTGGCCAGTTTTTTTGTTTTGTTTTTGTAATTATATGCATTTGATTTCTAGTTTATTTATTTATAGGTATAAAAAGTATGTATTAGGTATGTTGAAACTGTGTGTACTCCCCGTCACTTGTCCATAAAGGTTCATTAGAAAACCAGCGCCAGACAGCATCTGTCTGTCATTAATGCTGAAATGAACCTTTAAGGCGCAGCCGTGAGGCACACATTTTTGTTTTTTGAAACATTATTTTTATTTGGTTAAGTTTGTATTATTTGTTTCACGAAATGTGTCTGCAACTTTATTCTTTCTTTCTTTCAAGTAATTGGA
Source organism: Mesoligia furuncula (assembly GCA_916614155.1). NCBI lineage: Eukaryota > Metazoa > Arthropoda > Insecta > Lepidoptera > Noctuidae > Mesoligia > Mesoligia furuncula. Next base: position 33,082,769 of record OU744792.1, on the reverse strand, counting down.
TCGGTAAATAAAGACAAGGTACAAACACCTTTCTTCCACATATTAAAATAAGGAAACCGTTGCACGTACTAACTTGTAAACAAATGCATACGTTGAAACAAATAAATTGGACGCTAGAAAGGTAATATTTATTAAACTATATAAAAATACCGAAGTGCTCCCTCGATTTGTTCCATTTAATAACGACAATAGAATCCTTTAGGGTGTGACCAGGGTAAGTTACGACGCCCCTGATGTATTTATGTGCGAAAAACAAAAGTTTCAGAGGGGAAATGTGGGGCGCATTTATTTATTTGTTTCATTAATTTACCAGCCCTTGTCTATGCGGATGGATATTTGGCTTATTTCGCAAATTCAGGGTCTGTTTTATAGGTTTTAAAAAGTGTTTTGTTACTGGTTACTAGCGTGCCTGCGACTTCGTTCTTTACTAATTCTTTTTGTAAATTAAAAGCCTAAGTTACTCCTTATAACATCAGCTATCTGCCAGTGACAGTCTCGTCCAAATCAGTCAAGCCGTTTTGGAGGTTAGTCGGAACAAACAGTTTTTTGTTATAAGTACCGTATGTAATACCGTGTATTTTCATATAATAATATGTTTTCGTTATTTTGAAATTACAAACAGGGGTGCGTCTCATATCTTAAAAAGTTATTTGGTATATTTACATTTCAATAACGTTCACAAGATATAATAAACTTGAGTTAAACCATCTGTTGGTCTGAACGCGCCCCAGAAGGTGGTAGCTATAAGGGTTATCCGGGGCTACCGCACGATCTCGGGCGAGGCGGCAAGCCTCCGTGCCGGACTGCCGCCATGGGATCTGGAGGCGATAGTCCTCGCGCGCCTGTATGAGTGGCGCGCGGAGGCACTACGCCGGGGGGAGGATCCGCTTCCGCGGCAAATCGCTGCGGAGCGGACGGATCTCCGGCGCGATCTCATGGCGGCATGGAAAGAGCGACTGTCGCAACCCAGCGCAGGGCACGCCGCGATAGCGGCGATAAGACCCCTCTTTGAGGAGTGGCTAGAGAGGCGCCACGGCGCCCTCACCTACCGCCTGACGCAGGTCCTCACCGGACACGGAAGTTTCGGGAGGTTCCTGCACATCATCAGGCGGGAGGAAACGCCCGGGTGTCACCATTGCCAGGATCGCCCAGAGGACACGGTGGAGCACACGGTGGACGGCTGCCCCGCTTGGGCGGAGCACCGCCGTGTCCTCGTAGAGGCGATTGGCAGCGACGGCGACCTCTCGCGTCCGGCCCTGGTGCAAGCCATGGTCCGGGGCGAGAGGGAGTGGGGGGCAGTCACCTCCTTCTGCGAAGCAGTCATGCTAGCGAAGGAGGTGGCGGGACGGATCAGGGAGAGAGCCTCCCGTCTCAGCCGTCGCGGGGGACGCCCCAGGCGTCGGGAGCCGCGTGACTACTCCCGGCCCCCGTAGGCGCGGGCCTGCGGGCGGAGAGTAATGGGTAGCTCACCGTCCGATCAGGACCAGGCCCGTGCCGGACGGCGCGCACGTGTTCCACGCGCGCCTCAAAGAGATGTCAGCATCGGGGAGGGGACCCTTAGGGCCGAAGCCTGCCGGGTCAGCGGGATTGTCCGAAAGGGTTACCGCTGGCCTGGAACATAAAGGGCTAAGGAAGGAACACGGGTGGGTTTTAGTCAGTAAGAGTCTGACACTCCCTTCCGCTCCACCCAGAGCGGGAGGAGTCATTTGATGATTTCCCATCCGCAAAAAAAAAAAAAAAAACCATCTGTTGGTATAATTTCGTTAAATATAACTGATTCCCCAGTTTTTGTAATTAAATACCTTCACCTGTTTCATAGTGTCTCTATGAATATACGAACAACCAATTAATTATCCAATATCGTTGGCCACTGTTTTTTAACCGAAAGCATGTTATATGTTAAAAGGTTTGGTTTCCGTACTTAGTCCTGCAAGTGGACCATTGTGCGTGGGCCATGTCGACCGTCGGTGGTTATTCCAGCCAGCCCACCTCCCTCCAGAATACCCCCTCCCATCTCTCGATTTAAATGATATTTATGTATGACATAATTATAAAGGTGGACCACCGGCAAGAAAAAGTGCCCGTAGTCCACCTAGGTGGACTGAGGTTACCCATCTGCAAGAAAAAGTGCCCGTGGTCCACCTAGGTGGACTGAGGTGATCCGCCGGCAAGAAAAAGTGCCCGTGGTCCACCTAGGTGGACTGAGGTGATCCGCCGGCAAGAAAAAGTGCCCGTGGTCCACCTAGGTGGACTGAGGTGACCCACTTGCAAGAAATAGTACCCGTAGTCCACCGAGGTGGACTGAGGTGACCCACCGGCAAGAAAAAGTGCCCGTGGTCCACCGAGGTGGACTGAGGTGATCCGCCAGCAAGAAAAAGTGCCCGTGGTCCACCCAGGTGAACTAAGCAGGTGGACCACGACCGAATCCTCGTGAAAATAATAGAACACAAGAAAATGAACAAAGTATAGTAAGTACTGTCACCCAAAACTCTGTACTCGAATCACACGACATGATATCGTCTCCTTTTGGTAAACATAACAGCTCTTTATTTTGTAAATAATTTAATTAATTATCGTCAGATTACAGACAAGATCTTGTTTGTGGAAAACGATCTTTGTGAATACTTCAGTCGTATTCAGGGAAAATTGATTTAAGTGTTGTGTTTCTACGGAACAATTAAATAAATAAATTAGCGTTTGTTGATTTTAACACAAGGGATGCTCTTAAATTCCCGTTTTTCATTTGTTGGGTATTTTGTTTTGGACGAGCTAAACAGCGTAGATAGGATAGGAATCACTGTGTTTCACAGATTTCTAGAGACGGATTTCACCATATGAAGTCATATTTTTTTGGAACATTGTACCTATACGAGTCGTTCGTAGAAAAGGCTTTATATATATAAAAAAAACTTAATAATAATATTACAGGAGGTTAGTTTACGTTTAAAAGGAACATCGCTGTTGAAACAACCATTAACATACACAATTCATACATGTAAAATAAAAAACACCTTGAATCACCAGAATAAAAAAAAATACAGCTCGTGTAACCCCCGCACGCTTCCGCTGTCGCGCCCGCAATGAATCGCGCCTTTATCGAGAGGGTTATAAATTGACGGTTCGAAAGTACGTTTTTAAACGCAGAAAATGGGGAAATTTAAAAGTGGGCTCTTTAGTTAAGTGTTAAGTATGGTAGAACCGTTTTTTTAGGGTTCGCTTGTAAATTGTTTTTCCTTATTGATAGGTTTTTGTACTCCATTTTAGTCATGAATTATTTGCTGGTTTATTGCGTGTCATTGTCGACTACCGTTGAATTTAATTTTGATTTGCTGCAGGATTTTACTTTTGCTTCGCTTGTGCTGAGATCGGGTCAATTTTAAACAACGCGTAACTCTTGTTTTTCTATTTGTGGGGAAAATATATTGTTACGAGCTTCGGGTTCGTGAGAATAAAAACTGCCGATTTAATAACCAAAAAAAATGACACTTTAATAATCAACACTAATTACAAGTCAAACACACTAATTACAAAACACAATTGCACTACTGATCGCTTTAAGTCGCACTTGAATATCGCTTCAATGCTTTCACTTCGATCGCTTTATCCAAACTGTGTCGGTCGTGGCACGTCTCGGCCTTATATTCCCCAAAGAGAGTTCTAGAACCTTCCATTGTAGAAACATCTAGAATGTTCGAGTACATACAGGCCCCGATCGACCAGATGTCGAAAGTTCGGGAATGTTCTAGAAAGTTCTTGCATCGAAATTGCTAGAAGGGTCTTCACTACTAGTTCCGCTACTCGATACTAGATGGCGCTAGTGGTAACTACTGTCGCCATATACTAGGCATTAATTGTGGCGCGCAACACTGCCCCCTCCTAAGACATGCTCGTCCCGAGCATTATCGGCCCCATAATAACGCGCCAGTCGATCCACGTGGACGATCTTAGGAGTACCTCTTGCACCTTTCTGTATCCGGTAGGTTACGTCATTGATCTTTGTCACAATCCGGTACGGTCCGTCCCATTTAGCTTGAAGCTTAGGCGATTTCCCTTTGCTGCGGACTGGATTGTGCAACCACACTAGTGAACCTTCGTCGAACCCTTTATTGTTCATTTTACGGTCATAACGGGTTTTCATCTTTTCAGACATTTGCTGGCCCGATTGTCTGACGTGCTCATAAATGTCATTCATTTTGTTCCGCAAGTCATTTGCATACTCGGTTATACTGCGTGGGGCATCAGGTGGTATTCCGGTGATCAGGTCTGCAGGCAGCCGTAATTCTCTTCCAAAGTTTGCGAAAGCTGGTGTCACCGATGTACTTTCGTGAACAGCGCTTCGATATGACAACAAAAACGGTTGTATGTGCTTGTCCCAATCTCGTTGCCGATTTTCCACAACTTTGGCTAGGTATCTCTCCAGTGTCTGATTAAATCGTTCCACCATTCCATCCGATTGCGGGTGGTAAGAAGTTGTTCTCGTTTTATGAGTACCCATTACTCGGCAAGTTTCCTGAAATATTTGGGACTCAAAATTCCTTCCCTGATCGCTGTGAATCTCCAAGGGTACTCCAAAACGGCAGAAGACTTCATGAACCAGTTTATCTGCAACTGTTGAAGCTTCTTGGTTTGGAATGACGAAGACTTCCGGCCACTTAGTGAAGTAATCCATCACAACCATGAAATACTTGTTACCACTTTCACTTACCGGAAACGGCCCCGCAACGTCAAGGGCTATCCTCTCCCATGGTGCACCAACATTGTACAATTTCAGTGCACCTCTACTACGAGTCTGAGGTCCCTTTACAGCTGCACAACTTGTACATTTGCGACACCAGTCCTCGACATCGTCCCGACAGTGGACCCAGTAAAACCGTTCTCGTATCTTCAGTAGAGTCCGTTTTACTCCCAGATGACCTCCTGAACGACCATTATGGTACAGCTGTAGAACATTAGGTACTTGAGCTTTAGGGACAACCATTTGCAAATGACAGCTGTCTCCCCGAGCGTTTTCCCATTTACGGCACAGGGCTCCATCCTGAATCACCAAGCTGTCCCATTGAGCCCAATAGCTTTTTGTGGTCGAACTCATTGCTGAGACGTCGCTCCATCTGGGCTTAGGAGCTCTGGCCTTCATCCACTCCAGAATCGGCTTGATGTCCGAATCTTCCTGCTGTGCACGTTGTAGGCTTTCCTTCCACTCGTTGCTGAGGTCTGTCTTGAGCATCCTCACAGGTACGACTTCTTTACTTTCTTGCCTAGTACAATGCTTGCAGTTTTCAGGACAAGGTCTTCTTGACAACGCATCTGCGTTGCCATGAGATTTCCCGCTGCGATGTTCGACCTCGAAGTCGTATTCCTGCAGTAGTTCAATCCATCTCGCAACTTGTCCTTCTGGATTTTTGAACTGCAATAGCCATTTCAGTGCAGCGTGGTCAGTTCGTAGGTGGAATTTCCGTCCCAGAAGATATTTGCTAAAGTGCTGCAATGACTTTACCACAGCAAGCAGTTCCCGTCTCGTAACACAATAGTTCCTTTCAGGTTTTGACAATGACTTGCTGAAGTACGCTATCACAACCTCTTGATCACCATTACGTTGAGACAATACACCGCCAAGTCCTATGTCACTTGCGTCTGTGTCAACTATAAATTCCTTGCCCGCATCAGGGTACCCTAAAATAGGTGTTTTGCACAGACGGTCCTTTAGCTCCTGGAATGCGATGTCGCAACTGTCATCCCAGCAGAAATGTCGCTTCTCCTCGGTTAGTTTATGCAGGGGTTTGGCTATATCTGCAAAGTTCTTGACAAATCGCCGATAATAGGAGCACAAACCCAAAAATGCTCTGACCTGCGTCTTGTCTTTTGGAACTGGCCAATCTTTGACAGCGGCGATTTTCTCTGGATCCGTACGGATACCTTCTTCAGAAACTACATATCCCAAAAAGCTAACTTGTCGTTTGAATAGTGAACACTTCTTTGGACTTAACTTGAGGTTGGCACTCTGGATCTTCATGAGCACGCGTTCCAGGTTTTGAAGGTGTTCTTCAAACGTGCGGCCTACGATGATGATGTCATCCAAGTAGACCAGGCAGGCATCGCCAATTAGTCCGGTAAGTGCAAGTTCCATCCACCTCTCAAATGTTGCCGGAGCATTGCACAATCCAAACGGCATAACTTTAAATTGCCACAGACCCTTTCCTGTCGAGAATGCAGTTTTCTCCTTGTCGTTAGGATCAATTTCAACTTGCCAGTAGCCACTTTTCAGGTCCAGCGTGCTAAACCACTTTTCTCCAGTAAGCATGTCCAGCGTGTCATCAATTCTGTGCAAAGGATAGCTGTCCTTCTTTGTAACGTCGTTCAGACGACGATAGTCAACACAAAACCGCATGCTGCCGTCCTTCTTTCTTACCAGCACTACAGGTGAACACCATGGACTAGATGAAGGTTCAATAACACCATCCTTCACCATTCCCTCAATCATGGTCTCCACTTCTTTTTCACGTGCTACCGGCAATCTCCTTGGCCGCTGACGGATAGGCAATTCTTCTCCTGTGTTTATTTTGTGTTGAACTAAGCCAGTCTTCCCGATGTCAGCCTCGTTTGACGAGAAAACATCGGCGAACTTGAATAACATCTTCTTCGCCTTGACCATTTCATTTTGGGACAAAGCGCTGCGGCATTCTTCTAAAAGTGTGGTCACTTTTGTTTGTGCATCCTTGCTGAGGGTTCCAGTCGATAGATGTTGGCATCGACGCAACCAATCCACTTCCTCGCAAGTACCAACAAGTGTGCCTTTTTCTATCATCTGTTCCTGATCACAAAGGTTCAGCACACGTACCCCTGAGATGTCAGTGGCTCTGACCAAAGTCCGTGCCACTTTCCATGGAAGGTCATTGTCTACCCTTTCCACGAGTACACAACGATGAGTTTGCCCAGGATTCCGAGGAAGACTAACCGGCACAATCGTTTCCGATCTCGGCGGAAGAACAATTTTCTTAAGGCTGTACACATTCCCAGGTAACGCCCCTTCCATGAAAAGTTCCTCTTCTCCACATTTCAAAACACCTTGCTTGACGTCAATCTCGCAACAATTCTTCCTCATAAAGTCAAGGCCCAGGATGCAATCGTCCATTATATCAGCCACGATGACATTATGCAGGTAGATTCTGTTGCCTAGCGTCAATTCCATTTTCTTCTCTCCATGGACGGGTATGCGCTGACCGGTGGCTGTTACCAAATTAATGCGTTCCCGGTTGTATGCGGAGTCCCCAAGGGACCGACTTGTAAGTTGGGAACTGACAACCGTGCGAGAAGCTCCAGTGTCTATGGTCAGCTTACACGGCGTTCCGTTGACCTCGCCCTTGATGATTAGGCTGTTCCCGTCATGGGTTTGTGTGATCGAAATCCTTGGGGCTCTTTGAACATCAGCCAGAACCCGCCCCGCAGTCCTGGCTATTACTCGTTTCCCTGCTGCTGGTGCTGCGCGGTGCTGTTAGCCGCACTGCCCTCCGGAGATCGGTCATCTTCTCTTTCTGCAGTTCGCTTAGGGCAACTGGATCGAAGGTGGCCCTTTTCCCCACAGCCGTAGCACCTAGGGCTGTATCCTTTATTGCCTTCGCGAACTGTAGCTGCTGCAACCTCCCTGACGCGATGGGAACGATGATCCTGCCGCACAGCTTCCACCTCCAGTGCATGGGCCAAGGCGTTCTTAAGCGTCTCGTGGTGCCCGAGCCTCACAGCAGCTCTAACTTCAAGGTCGTGGATGCCATCGATGAATGCCTGCACCAGGTTCCCATCAATAAGCGCAGGTACGGACTGGTAAGCTTTGCGAACCAGCTTTTCCACTTCAAGGGCCCACTGCTGCAGGTTTTCGCTACTGCGTTGCACGCGATCCTTGAGCTGCGCACGAAACACGTGTTCCAGGTGAGCGTCGCCATACCGAGCCTCCAATGCCTCGAGGAGCTGCTCGTAAGTCACTTCCTTACCGAGAGCTTTCAGGACAGTTAAGGCCCGGTCGCGCAGGCCTAGGGTGAGAGCAGTCATGGCCTGACTTTTATTCCACCCGTTCGCCTTCATGACAGCCTCAAACTGGATTTTGTAGGCCGACCAGGAAGAAGTTCCGTCGAACGGTGGCACTTTGAATCCACGTAGCGAAGGTGTTGTAGCTACGGGAGCTGCGATTCCATCCCCAAGTTTGAGGTAATCCAGCGTTTTCTTCACGTCAGCCATCACGGTTAGCTTCACGTCAGCCATCACGTTGTCAACCCGATTATTTACTTGGTCGATTCGGGTTTCAGCTTCCGACAGGCGGTTGTCATGTTGAGCAACCTTATCCTTCACCTCCTTCATGTCTTTCCCGAAGGTAGCGTGAAGGTCCTTCATAAGGAGCATCTGCTCTTCCTGACGGCGCGCCTGCTCCTCCTTATCACGTTGGAGCTGTTCTTCCAGCCGACGAGCCTGTTCCTCCTGTCGATGGGCCTGTTCCTCCTGTCGACGGGCCTGTCACCCTTGTCCCGCTGGAGCTGTTCCTCCAACCGACGAGCCTGTTCCTCCTGTCGGCGAGCCTGTTCCTCCTGTCGGCGGGCCTGTTCCTCCTTATCACGCTGGAGCTGTTCTTCCAACCGACGAGCCTGTTCCTCCTGTCAACGGGACTGCTCCTGCAGCATCATCATCAGGGCAGCCAAATCTGGTGCTGCTGATGCTGGAGCTGCTGCGGACGGGCCGGCCTCCATGGTCGGTAGCTGGCCCTCCGACCTCTGTGGCGTAGCTCCACCAAATCGCCTCTGGTCCGTCTCTTGCTGGCGTTGACTCCGGGTACGGATACCCTCCGTGTCGTCTTTGGGTAAGACCGGCATGATTTTTAATCCCCTCTTGTGACACCAATTGTTACGAGCTTCGGGTTCGTGAGAATAAAAACTGCCGATTTAATAACCAAAAAAAATGACACTTTAATAATCAACACTAATTACAAGTCAAACACACTAATTACAAAACACAATTGCACTACTGATCGCTTTAAGTCGCACTTGAATATCGCTTCGATGCTTTCACTTCGATCGCTTTATCCAAACTGTGTCGGTCGTGGCGCGTCTCGGCCTTATATTCCCCAAAGAGAGTTCTAGAACCTTCCATTGTAGAAACATCTAGAATGTTCGAGTACATACAGGCCCCGATCGACCAGATGTCGAAAGTTCGGGAATGTTCTAGAAAGTTCTTGCATCGAAATTGCTAGAAGGGTCTTCACTACTAGTTCCGCTACTCGATACTAGATGGCACTAGTGGTAACTACTGTCGCCATGTACTAGGCATTAATTGTGGCGCGCAACAATATCTTTCTCAATTTTTATTTTTCTTTATTTACTTTGATTAATCTTAATCATGAGCAATCTTGAAGTCATCAAGTTGACTGAAAACAACCCACGAAAAGAGAAACCTTAGTTAGGTTTAAAACCGGTGTAATATTTACATCACGATCTCATCTAGTTATTAAAATATGATTGACGTGTAAAAGTGTTTGTACAAATCTACTTATAGAAATAAAATAATTTATAATTTATTTATTAAAAGTGAAAGCATTTTATTGGTTCAACACTTTTAAACAATCACACTGAAATAAACAAACCCAGAAATAAAACGAAAAAGTCTATCATGTATTTCGTTTTCATTTAAATCCAATAAAGGACGTCACTGCCAACTCAGCCTCGGCTGATTTTTTGCTACGTAATTCAGAAAGACACCTCAGTAAGAACTGAATTAAACGGAGCATTATACGAGCAACGTTTTGGGTGCAGTCATGCTAACTACTCGAAAACTGCATGTTAACCGCATTTTTACTACCCATTTACGACTCGACTACCCGAATACCAGATTCCGTATTCTTTTCTTAGTTTTTTTTCGGGAAAAACTTTTAAATCTTCTCGGTAAGTATTCTGAATTCTTAGATACGAGTTTTACATTAATGGAATTTTCTTTTATAAAGGATACGTTTATGTTTTTACTTTTTAACCGAAACTGGCCATTCTTGGGAAATATGTCTTCTAATTAACTCAGCAGATTAGAATCTGCTCGTTATAAACTGGGCAAAGCTACTAATAAATTTATATTTGCTAACTTGTAATGCTCAGAGGCTTTGTGTTGAGGGAATTGATCCCGGGCAGTGCTAATACAAATCTTCACAGGGACTTCCCCTAAAATTGTTTTCACAGCTTATCAATCAATCATTAGAATTTCTTAGTAGCAGCTGGAATCTGGATTTGTAACCGGTTATTGGCGATAGGGTCGCCTCCTATTACATTCATCATCATCATCATTACAGCCGTAAGACGTCCACTGCTGGACATAGGCCTCCCCCAATTTGGGGGAGGGGGTTTTGCCGTAATCGCCACGCTTGGCAGGCGGGTTGGCGATCGCAGTAAGGTATGATAGTGTAATGCATAGAGAACGCTGCTGCCCATTCTCCGGTCTCCCTTAGTCGCCTTTTACGACACCCACGGGAAGTATGGGGTGGTGCTATTCTTTAAGTCCGGCACCACACAGACCTACTACATTGGACATAGTGAAATGTGGCTGTACTACAGGGTACAGGGTAAGCCTTCGGGGATTACAAGGGTGATTTATTATGTTATCTATTGTGTCCAATCAATCATAAATTAGTTAGGCACTGTTGATAAAGTTACGCGGATCTTTTATAATTTCGCAATGAACATAATTATTATGACGGCATCAAATATGACAACGTTATTTTTAGTATATGCGAAACCTGAATATAGTTAGTTCAGAATAAGTAACTGAATCAATTCCAATATTTGGCTAAAATATAAATTTTGCCCCAAAAATATTTAAAAAAGGTTAAAAGTTGACACCGAGCGACACTAAGTAGGTTATCCAATTTCCGCGCCGAACGGTTAGGCACCTAGGTACTATTAACAATGAGCGCAAGACGGTGCGGCGCGATCGGCGCGGGTGAGCATGTTTTTGTACCGACAAACAGGTAACTTAACAAGCTTATTAACTTTGTGATTTTTCATGATACAGTTTTGAAATTTTGTACCTACATAGATTCTTTACATAAAAATACTAGACACGCGTTTCGGGTTTCGCATATACTAAAAATAATGTTGTATAGTCCTCTTTATCGATTTAGATAACGGCGACCCTATAAAATTATTATTATTTCGTAATATTCGCCAGACCGAATTTAGTTTTATATACTCGATCACAACTAATACAATAGAGTTGGTCGGCAGAGTTAAGGGTATAGGGATAGAAGGGCTTAGGTCTGTATTTACATGTACTAAATTTTGAATATCTAGCTTAAAGACGTCTAAAAAGTCTACCCTTAAAATACATGGTAACATATAGGTACGCTACAACCAAAATATCAAATCCAAACCATCCAACATTAATAACGCCGTCGGACTCAAATAATCATAGTGCGCATATCTATAAGAGATAGCGATATAACGGAACTATAGAGGCATTAATCAACTCGGTCCAAGGTAGTCGGAGCCAATAAGGTTGTATATAACTCAGTGAATCTAATTTGGCTCGCCCGACCCCCGTCGCTGAGAAAGGGTTAAATGTATTATACGTAGGTGCTAATAACGGGCAGTGCTATCGTTTGCTTCGGCGGAATTCTAATGATTGGCTTGTCGAAATGTTTCTGTAGAGTTTACAAGGTTTTTGGGGCCTGATTGTAGAGTTTTGAGAAGGTTGTCTTGTGTACTTTGTAACCATGTCATTATTGTGCGATGCAAATGGATACTGAGATACAAATGTTGACAGTAAAAATGCAATCAACGACGTCAAACAGAAGTTTAGATAAAAAGCTCAGCTGACTCGGCGAACTTCGTATCGCCATCGAAATCAGTCAATCCGTTCTCGAGATATCATCAAAAAAGCCGTTCCACATAAAATGTATGAAAAAATGAATTACCTATCTTCATTTTTTTTTTTTTGAGAGGGGCCTGTGGCTAAATACACAGCCGCACAGGTCGATCGATCAGGTTAAGCTACGCTTGCCGCGGTTGATCTGTGGATGGGTGACTATCTTTAGATACCGTGAACCCTCCGTGCCTCGGAAAGCACCTTTGACAGTCGTTACGAGTTGTCAGAAGCCCAAAAGTCTGACAACCAGTCTTACCAAGGGGTATCGGTATTACCCAGTAACTGTGTCGCGCAAAAAACAAGTCCGCAATTCGTCGCGTTTCGTCTCACACTGATTAAGGCGACAATGTAGGCCACAAGTACATATTACGACTATTTGACATTTTCGCGTCGCGTCGCATAACCTCGTTTGTCGTTCACCTTTTTTTCACCTTTTTTTCGTGAATTTTTACCATGTTTTAATAGTTATTCTGCTATTCGGGGCGAAGACAAATCCAAATCAAAGATCATAAATATCGGTCCAGCCGTTCTTGAGTTACAAATGGTGTAACTAACCCGACGTTGTGTTATTTATCTAAATTGACAAGTAATCATAGTTAAAAGTGATCAAGTAATCATAGTTAAAAGTGATCAAGATTTTTCGTTTTGTAACCTTTTAGCCAGTTAGATATGTTATGAGATGTTTTAGGGAGTAAGCATAAAACAACGGTTCATAAAACGGGTTGTTTTCCTTGTTACCCATAGCTTGACAAATGGGCTGACGGCACACCCGATGGGAACCAGTTACCGGTCGCTTGTTGACACCTGGGATACCATCCATACCCAGGAGTTTTCTGATGTATTGCGACCCTTAGAGACAAAGTTGATGCGACGCGCTTGTTATTTCACCGACACCCTTCAAAACGAGATAATAGTGTTTGGTGGTAAAAAATGGTTATGGAAACTAATAAGGAATGATGAAAAACTACGTAAATATTCTACGTTAAAATTGTGAATATTTACTTATTTAATACTTCAAGCAAATAAATGTACAGAGGCGGACTTAATGCCATAGGCATTTTCCACCAGTCAAGCTTTGAATAATATATATCTGCCTAGATTTTTCGGTTGGGGTCGGCTTCCAGTCTAACTGAATGCAGCTGGATGACATTATTTTACATGGAGCGACTTCCTGTGTAGGTAGGTACCTATACGAAACCTGTTGGTAAAACTGGTGGTCAGATTTTCGGGCTTCTCAACTGCCAAAAATGTAAAGAGGTACTTACCATGCTTTCTCGGTATTTTATGGTCGGTCACCCATCCACGGACCAACCTCGGCCAGCGTTGTGTTACCCTGAAAATCGACCCGCGCGGCTGTTATGTAGTGTATATTGTCACAAAAGTTAAAAGTTACTGGTTAGGTCGAATTTCTTCATAATTATAATGGCAACTTCGTAAGTTTATGAATAGCGAACATTGATTGATTCTTGTGGTGAGGTGAGAATCTTGTTGGCTTCAGGATAAGGTTAAGTAATGAGTATCAAGAGATTAATCTACAACTTACTCTAAGAACTTGTATAACTAGTTAAACCGCAATTCCTATAAAGCTCTTCAAATATTCCACACGTTTTTTTTTTGAAGTTGACCTATTTCTTGAGCTACAGACGCCAGCACATCAAGCTACCCGAGACTGTCAAATTTTCCCAATCAACTTTGAACCTTATGCTTTACGAATAAAGTTGAAAATCTAATAAAGAAATTTGACAAATTTTAGTAGCTTGATGTGCTGGTGTCTGTGCGGCGGCGACCTCAACAAGGAAGACGAACAAGAATAAGGGATCACAATATATCACGCGCATTGACGGGAGTATTCACCTGAACACTGATAACAGTGATAACGTCATATTGAGAGGATAGAGACCGGTACCCATGCTATGGCAGCTTGGAACATCACACAGAACACTATTACTCCTAGCGCCCCTAGCGACCAAGTAGCAAACGAAAATACTGTGATACAATATAAAAATATTTAGTGATGATACCGGGAGATGTTGTGACGAACAAACACATACATAAAATAATTGTCTCAAAATATTGGACATTAAACAACAAAAATAAAAATTAAGCCTAAACCAAGTGTAACAAGTCTATAGTGATTTGTTAAACGGTTCTGAAAGGTGTTTTTTTTTTCATTTAAACAATGGGAATTTGTTATTGTTGCATTGGTAACACTTTAATTGAAATGTCTGTCAGCGCGAGTGTCAGTTTCGGATTTTGCTTTTGCAATAAAATTAAATTCTGGTTGTTTCGCTAGTGAGCATAGGCACTATTTATAGTTTGGACCCATAATATTATTATTGTGAATACTGAACTGAACACTGAGTGCAGTTCCATCATGTCTCAAAACTCTTGTTGTGTACCTGGATGTCTAGTGACTAGGAAAGAAAAGTGCTCATTCTCAGCCTACATGATTTTGATTTTAATATGTTAGTAAATGTTTAATTTGTATGTAATTGTGTGTTTTTTATAAGAATAAACAGTTTGTTCTTGTCTTTAATATTCCGAGTACATTCATTCATACTCCTATTCCTAATGCAGTTAAAAATCTGGAATTTTTACATTGTCGTATAAATTATTGTTTACTACTACATTAAGTGTGTTTTTAATAATTATGTAATTGTTAAAAAAACATTAATAGGTAGTAAACAATAATTTATACGACAATGTAAAAATTTCCAACACAATAATAATATCATAGAGCTCCATCTACCATCTATATCGGTGACTATTAATAGAGCTCCATCTACCATCTTCCGCTGTAACTAAAATAACTAAATACTTGACTCCTAGATGGCGAATTGTGCTGTCAACACAAAATGAAGAGAGCTTCCTGTCTATTACACCGCATTATATTGTAGTCTTTGCCGGTACCTTACGGTCTAATGAAACCTGTAGAATAAAACAAATGACGACGGTAATTGTGCTGTTCAAAAGAAGAATAATATGAAGAGTGGCATTTCATACAAACTTTCAAGCCCTTATTTTTCGAAATGAATGAACCAATTTTAATTAAACTTCATACGCTTAAGCAGGCGACAAAGGTCTAAAAAGTTAGTGGAGAACATTTTCGAAATGTATTGTTTAAAAAAGATAACTTTAAATCTCTGTCTATGGTAAATTTGTTATTAACTTAAATAATATTGCGTAAATGATTTTTTGTAAAGGAAAACAATAGCTGCTTATTTGTGTGTCAATGTTCTATTAATATTAGTAAGTTTTAAAAATGTTCTCAAGTAAGTGAAATCTTTGTAATTTCTTATTGAGAAATAAATTTCTTTAACCATAATTTAAAATCAGTCTAATTTGGCAGTAAAACTATTTTTCGAAAATGTTCACTACTAACTTTTTAGACCTTTGTATCCTGCTTATGCGTATGACGTTTCATTAAAATCGGCTCATTTATTTAGAAAAATAAGGGCTTGAAAGTTTTGAAAAACCGTGCGGCGTAAACGTAATCGTATTTTATTCTTTACTCCTGCCCGTTTCCTAGTTTTTCTGGGGTTGGGGTACCTTGTGCATTTGCGCCAGGAACGTTGGTCCCGGGTTGTCTCAGGTGATACTTAAGTTTTTAGCTTTTACGTCCTTCGCGATACTTGATCATCATGTGGTCTGCCTCTACCTCTTAGCTGTGTGTCAGTGTTAAGAACTGTTGTCACCTCGGTGCATTATATGTCCATAGTAACGGAGTCTGTTCTCTTTAAGTGTGTCTGAAATTGGGGCCACTTTAAAAGATCCTCTAACGTATTTTATTAACTAACAAAAAAAAAACACAGACAATTTTACATGACTGATTACTGAATTAATAGAATGAGAATTTTCATTCCCTACATAAAAACAATGTTTACTTTTGGATAAGAATATAAGGAACGTTAGCAACCAAACATTTTCGCCACCCTGCGTATTACTAATTAACTGGCATCAAAACCTCCTTTGTATATCCATAATTATAGGGCCCACCTCACGGGCCTACGACAGCTTTTCCAATTACAATTGAGACCAAATTCGCTAGCACATAAGCTTCACAATCGCTTATCCTGAATCAAATTTCTTTCCGACTTTCACACTTGACTTTATTATAAGTACGCTTGAGTACAAATTAAGGAAGTTCGACTTTGTTGTTGGAGTAATCGGAGCGCTTGTGTTGGTCTTTTATAAATGACTTCGAGAGAAACGAAGCGGGAACGTGTTGTTGACGTGAGACTTCGATAATTAAAAGCATTATTTTCTGTTTATCCGCGCTTTAACGTTTATTTAGAGAGAGTATTATATAATTGTTTGGTAATGGGATGTTGATAGCTTTGTATTATACGCCCTTTTCGCACGCGCAGCGTTGTTGGAACTGATCTCATTTTCAAAGCATTTAGGCACATATTATAAAGAAGTAAAATTTGTGAATTTGTATGTAGGCTGTTTAATCATCGGAACAACAGATCCGATTCCGAAATGTTTTACTTATAGAAAGCTACACTGTTGCTAAGTGCCATCGGATATGTTTTATGTTAAAACGAGAAACTTCACGCGAACGAAATCGCAGACAGAATCATGAATAAATAACCTTTTGAGTAGTTATATATTTAAATGTAATCGTCTACTTTTGTCATTCTATAGGTATTGGTGTAGAGATCAAACTGTCAGTATCATTCTATAACATTCCCTTAGTAAAGGGCAGCTCACCATTTAATTATCGATATAACCGCCCATCCCTAAATCCCCGTGACAGCTGATGTCACCTCACTAAACCTATAAGTTAATATTAACACGGAGATATTGCAACGTTCCACTGAGTTCGGTAACTTCCCGGAGGAAGTTTCCTTGATATCCCAAAAGTATACAAGACTTCGATATTCGATATTGTGCAGTAAACATGAGAAGAGCTAATAGGGATAATTTGTATGGATATTACTGTATACATATTCAATTTGGTTCTGTTCTATATGGAAGTGGAAAATAAAATCTTTTTGAAGAGAAACTTCTTTAGGTCGTTGAGCGATATTTGGTAAGGGAAAAACACATGGGTTCGCGTCACCAATGGGCTAATTTTAAGAGGAAACGCTGTCACGTGGTCGTTTAACGTGCTCTTCTAGTTTTCTCCCTGGTTAATTATAAAAGTCCATTTGTGTTTTACGAAATAATGAACTACTGTTTAATGTTTTATTACTTTTTTTGTTTTTTGGTGTAGTTATAATTTTTTTTTCTAATATTTTGTGTCATCCGTCCCCATGACTGCCAGTTTTTTTTTTGCTAAGTATTAAAAGCTACTGCTAGAAAGTTAGAAAGTTTTCTAACGTCAGTCGAAAAGCTCAGCAAATACAATATTATAGATTTTTTTTTAACGTAGGACAATTTATACAGATTCTCTAAATTCCTACTTGGAAGTAAAAATAAATAAGTGATCAGAAATTTCAGAAAGCTCACTCACGAATAACATTGCTTGATTAAATGCGTTCGTGACGACGCCCATTAATATACCAGTGTTGACTTTAAAGAGGATTAATAAGTCGCCAGATGACATCACGTGAAATCGCGAAATAAGTCAATGTTACAACAAAATGAATTAATATTCATTGCTTAAATTTAAACATTTTCATCCGACGAAATTGATATTGAAAATATGCGTACGGACTTTAAAAATGGTTCATTCTTTAATTAAGTGGATGTTTTGAATGCTGATTCTGAACGGCCGTCGGAATCCCTGACGATGTCGAAGCGGATATTCGAAATTGTGCCATTTCGATATTTATCATTTCATTGGGTCGTTACAATTAAGATATGCGACTGAAAAAGGTACGGATGTTGGAGCATGTTGCGTCAAACATAGCATTATATAAAAGTGATTTAGACATCTTGTGTTTAATGAGCACTCTCTTCTTTTCAAACAAGTAAGCCCCGCTCCCCGCCACCGCGGAGTTACAGAAATAGCTAGCAGAGTAAGCAAACTGAAGTGGCAGTGGGCTGGCCATGTCTGTCGAAGGACCGATGGCCGGTGGAGCAGACGATTCGTGGAGTGGAGACCGCGTATCGGCAAGCGTAGTGTGGGACGCCCCCCAGTTAGATGGACGGACGACCTAAAGAAGGTGACTGGTTGCGGAAGGCGGAGGACAGGGTGTTGGGGCGCAGTCTGTGAGAGATATATGTCCAGCTGTGGACTGCGATAGGTTATGTTGATTGAAGCCCCCGCTTGAAGCATTTTTTTTGAAGCAAAGTCAACAAACCTCTTATTCAATTATTTAACTTATCATAATATAACATCCCGCTCTGTTTCCACGAAAGGTTGGGCTGAGGTGTACCTGTAATGTACACCTACATTTCGCCAGTTACCATGTTTTGTTTTGTTCATCAAACATACAAATATCTAGAAAACACATCCTCTAGTGAACAAAAATCTTACAAAAAAAAAAAAACTGTTTCGTTCTCCAAAACACAAACACGACCATCCCTGACTAGCTCAGTTCAAAAAAACTCAATTTCACAAGAGCATCCGCGAGTTTCCCGTACGCTACGAACCACAGAGCAGCGTAGTCAAAACAATACGCTCTAAGTACGCCGTCCCGTTCGCAAGCTCATTCATTCTGTATTCAGATAGTTTAATTGCGATCCTGTCTTGCATTTAGAATGCAAGCAACGTCTCACTTCGGTAAAATGCGAGCTCTCGATTGGCGGAATGGAGAAGACTTGATTAAGCTCGAGAACTTTTGTTTATAATTTCGAAATTGAATTATGGGTTTGCGTATTGTCTTGTGAATAGGATTGTTGGAGTGCTTGTTGCTGTAGTGCGTTTATGTTTTTTATTTATGGTTGGACATTTTTTGCTAGAACTACCTACGAGACATGTTATGGATGAAAATAATAAATTAACCGCCTGTGTGCCGTAATTACAGACACAATTAAAAAGCCATTGTGTCTCGCGTAGATCTACGTTCCGGCAGACTAAGGGTTAAGGGGCATAATATGCGCTAAGGTAGGTAGGATTATCACATTAATATTATAAAGGCGAAAGTTTGTGAGTGTGTGAGAGTGTGTGTGTGTTTATATGTTTGTTACTTCTTCACGCTCAAACGGCAGGACCAATTTTGATAAAATTTTGTATTGAGGTAGCTGACATGCTGGATTAACATATAGGCTACTTTTTATCCCAATATTCCCACGTGATCAACATTTACGCGGGTGAAACCGCGGGGCGCAGCTAGTAATTCTATAAATTAATAGATATTTGTCACGACATACCACCTGATTCTGACCTGCAAATTTAAAAAAACGTAATAACATTTATAATTTATTCGCCATAAAACAGCATTTATTCAAGGCTGTTTGATTTTTCTGAGACGGCCAGCAAAATAGATTCAATAACGCCCGAAAACTTTGTTAGTATTTTATGTGCGAAGGTGTTAAGCATCATTTCACAAACCAATCCAAAGTAGCTCAGTTTGGATTGCATTAATTACGCAATTTTCGCCCACAAGCCAGCGAGTACTTCAACGAAACGCGAACTCGACATTTTGCCAAATTCCTGACGAGCGAAACCTAAAAATGTTTTCTGGCGGGTAAAAATTAAATTAGTTGGCAACACAAATGTAAATTAATTAGCAGTATTTACCTACAGGGTCGTTCTAGAAAATTGCGAACGTTCCACGCTTGCGTTTACTGCTTTGCACGTAACTATAGTTTGTGAAAAAAATATTTTTGTTCATGTTGTGGATATTAAAATTTTGTGTCAAGCTGTACCTGCTGACGCAGGACTTACTCTGAGTCGCGTCGCTAATTTTGTAAAACTATTTATTATTTTCTTAATAATAGGTACTAATATTTCCGAAATTGGAGGTCATCTTGTGAGTAGATACCCTGTTCCAAAATGTTTTAAAGAAATTGTAAACAAATCTGTTCAGATTAAATTCCAAAGGTATTCCTCACTTAATATTAAATAGTTATCAAAACTTAATTTCGTACACTTACTAGATAGATAGGTGATAAATACTTGTGTATTTTTAAAAAAACTAGATAACTTAAGGATATTGAGAAATTTGCGCTGAAAAAAACTGATTTTTCTGTTTTTGTCCGCGAAACTGATAGGACCCTTAAGAAAATTAATGCCTATTACATTCACCTGTATTTTGAAGGTTTCCACTTTATATATTATCATCACTTTTTCCAACAATCATTGTTTAGATCATCATCATCATCATGATGATGATCTAAACAATCATTGTTTAGATAATATTTTTTAATTGTAATTGAAACAATGTCGACGAAATTTGAAAGTATGAAACTAACCTCAGTTTCAAATGAGAAACATCTTTTAGGAGATTTAAAACTGGGATTTAGGGTTTATTTATTCAAATTAAACCACTTAATTTGTAAGTGGCATATTGCAATTACCTAGCCATCACGCCATTGACGATGGGATTATTTCCATAACGACAAAATTGATATGTGAGTGGTTGACCAAAAAGGGACCTCAAGGGAAAATAAATTGATTTCGAGTTAATCGCGTTTGAAGTTTCGTATAGAAACAAGTTTCGACTGCTGCCTCGGCTCACAAAAAAATTCATAAAAAAAAAACTACGGCACCTAAAAATATTCTGGTTAGACCAAAACAAAGCTAAAAGACCACAGATTCAAAAATTAAAAAAAAAATAACGGTTTCCAATCCCTCCAGGTCCCTTTTTGGTCAATCACTCACATATACTCGTATTTAAATGTCACTGGGGTGAATTCGCAAAAGTACATATGTTCACAATATGTTACAAACAATAATTTTTGTTTTTAATTATGTGTGCGTGACTTGGCTATCGCATTAGGTTTAGACCTGTAAAGATAGTTTTAAGGCATTTAAATAAATAAATAAATAACATTACGAACTAAATTAGTTTGAAGGAGGATGTCTATTATCCTGTATCCTGGATATCTATGCCAAAAATAAGCAAAGGATACACAAGACATAACCGAGCTGCCCACGCCTGTTCAGTCATGGACATTTATGGGATCCCATGATTTATTATTAGTCATATTCAGTTATGAGGCTCATCTGTGGATATTTCTTCTACCTTTGCAAATAAAGTTGACTAAGTATTTCTTTTGTATTTAGAAACATGGTAGATTAGTTCGTCAAGGGCTTAATTTAATATGACTATAATAAATAAAATAAAAACGGTAAAAGGGCTTGGAAAAAAAGAAAAACTTTAAATGATAAATGATTTCATTTCTGTAAGTAGGTTTGTACAAACACTTTTACACGTCAATCATATTTTTAATAAAAAAGTAATTAACATTTTTTTTTTTAATAAGTACTTTTTTATTTAGTAATTTTTTAATAACATTGATCATACGTGATTCGTTGAGATTAGTCGCGTCGATCGCGTGTTCTACTTAAGTGCAAAGTGCAGACGCAGCAAAACACCGCGCCGGCCGGGCCGCGCCCGCCGCGATGTCACATACAATTACGTAAGAATTGACCTACATTCTATTTATAATTGTTATTTATTAACTTGCCAGTAACATGGCTACCAAAATTAAGGTGAAAACCGAAAATGAACAATTGCTGTACAAATATTATAGCGAAGAAAGAGCAGATAACGAACAACTGCGTAATATTATCTCGGATATGAGAAAAGAAATAGAAAGCCTCCAACAACAAGTGAGGTATTTACAACATAAAGTAGAACAAAGTACAGCTGCAACCAGTAAGTCAGCTGAGCCAATAAAAAGTCCAACACAGTGTCCTGAATACTGTACGGACGAAGAGGAGCTTGCCAGGGAAACTCAGTGGATCCGGCAAAAGAGCAGGAAAAAACGAAAACTAAACACATCGCCCACTCACACTGCCAACATTGAACAACTAGACACTGTTCAATCCGAGAAAATTAAGACTAAGAAGATACCGCCACCTCCGCCTGTTGTAGTAGATGGCGTCGAGAACTACCAGGCCCTTTTTGACTTGTTGTCGAAGTCTGAGCCTGCTGATAAATTCACAGCTAAAATCCTGAACGGTAAGTGCGTTAAAATAAATGCAGTGAACGAAGACACGTATAAGTCTATTACAAAGTTATTGACTGAAAATAACTTTCTCTGGCACTCCTATGAAAACAAGCAGGAGAGGCCAATAAGAGTTATGGTGAAAAACCTTCATTTCACATGCAAGCCTAACAGAATTATTGAGGACTTGCAAAATAAAGGTTTCCAGATTGAAGACGCAGCAAACAAATTGAGATGGAAAAATAAGGAGCCTCTGAACATGTTTATGCTGACTTTCAGGAATGAGGAAGACATAAATAAAATATATAGCATTATTGACTTAATTAGGATGTAAAGTAGAAGTACATCCTCTTCATACCTCGAAGCTAGTACCTCAATGCAAGAGATGCCAGGCGTACGG
The DNA here is from genome assembly GCA_916614155.1 of Mesoligia furuncula. NCBI lineage: Eukaryota > Metazoa > Arthropoda > Insecta > Lepidoptera > Noctuidae > Mesoligia > Mesoligia furuncula. Next base: position 33,060,478 of record OU744792.1, on the reverse strand, counting down.
ACATACACACAAATACTGTTCTAAGGAACCTAGATGTGTCAAATGTACAGGCAAACATCTGACTGCTGCCTGCAAAAAACCAGCGGATGAGAAGCCAAAATGTGTCCACTGTGGGGAACCGCATCCTGCTAATTATAGAGGATGTATAGTAGCCCGGGAAATGCAAGGTATAAAAAACAAAACTATTAAAAAGCCGGTAACAAAAAGCCTGCGTAAAATCAAAGAAAAGGTGCAATCTAGCTCACAAACGCAAAGTCATTACGTGACAGAAAACCCTCACAAGAAAACATACGCGCATATTACGGCCAAAACTGTTAACCATGCAAATATTCGTGACAATGTTAATGCTAACAAAGGTATGGAAGGAAAGTTGGACGAAATTATCAAATTGATGTCGTCATTTAACGCTCGTTTGGATAAACTAGAAAATAGCACTACGAATGCTATTTCCAGACCGAAAAAATGAATCCATTAAAAATAATGGCATGGAACTCAAACGGACTGCTTAAACATCAACAAGAATTAGAAGTAGTCCTGATCACAGAAAGCATCGATGTATGCCTTATATCTGAAACTCACTTTACTAAGCAATCATACATAAAGTTCCGAGGTTATAAAGTGTACCATGCACTGCACCCTGACAATTCTGCCCGAGGTGGTAGCGCGGTTGTAGTCAAAGAAAATCTCCGTCATCATGAAGAAGTCAAGTATGAACGTCATGAAATTCAAGCTGTGGCGATTTGTATTCAATCTCAATTGTATCCAGTCCTCGTAGCGGCCATATACTCGCCTCCGAGATATAATATAAAAAATGATTATTATGTGAGTTTCTTACAGCAACTCGGACCAAGATTCATCTTAGGTGGCGACTTCAACGCTAAAAATACGCATTGGGGGTCAAGACTAACCACCACTAAGGGAAAGGAACTTATGAGTGCTATGAAAGAGCTAAAGTGTGAAGCTATTTCTACCGGGAAACCAACTTATTGGCCAAGCGATCCACGCAAAGTCCCCGACCTAATAGATTTTTTTATAACTAAAAATATATCATCTAATTATTTGAGCATCGATGAATGCTTTGACATGAATTCCGACCACTCACCGATCATTTTATCAGTATGGCATCGGATCCTACGCATAGAGAGAAATGCTACACTTGTAAATGCTTATACAGACTGGGAAAGTTTCAGAATAGACTTAGATAAAACAATAGAATTAAGAGTGCCATTAAAAACTCCAGAACAGCTGGATTTGGAATTGAGTACATTTACAACGAGTATACAGCAAGCTGCCTGGAAAAACACACCGGATAAAACACACCGTGTTAAAGCAACCGCCTACCCTGCAGGAATTAGGTGTCTTATAACTGAAAAGCGGAAACAAAGAAACAAATGGCATCAGACCAGATGTCCACAAGATAAAAGACTGCTGAACAACCTCACTAAGCGCCTTACGAAAGAAATTCAACACTACAACGACTCTTTATCAAACAGCTACCTTAGCCAATTAACAAGTGATTCTAAAACCAGCTACTCGCTGTGGAAGGCTACGAAGCACCTGAAACGACCGATCATGCAAATTCCTCCTATCAAGGAAGAAAATGGAAAATGGGCAGTAACGGACGAACAAAAAGCCTTAAGGTTCGCTAAGCATTTAGAGCAAATATTCCAACCAAATGAAGCCCAGACTCAAAATGCGAGGATAATTCAGGGTGTACAAAATAGTTTAGATATTAAGTTGGTTACCCCAAAAGAAGTATCTAGAGAAATTAAGTGCAATTTTAATCGGAGAAAATCCCCTGGTTACGACTTAATTACAGGAGAAGTTTTACAAAATCTCCCACGTAAAGCTATAGTTAAGCTGACCATACTCATTAATGCTGCATTTCGGTTAAAACACGTTCCTGACATGTGGAAAGTAGCTGAAGTTATTATGATAGCTAAGCCTGGGAAGCCACCTAAAGTAACAACATCTTACAGACCAATCTCACTGTTACCTGTGTTGTCAAAACTATTTGAGAAAATATTTCTAAAAAGATTGAAGCCCCTTATTGAATCTGAAAATCTAATCCCTGATCACCAGTTCGGATTTAGAGAACAACACTCTACGCTCGACCAAGTACACAGAATTACTAATATTATTGAGAGAACACTAGAGGACAAGAAGGTGTGCTCCACGGTTTTCCTTGATGTTGCACAGGCGTTTGATAAAGTATGGCATGATGGTCTTATTTATAAACTAAGAACAATGCTGCCTCAACAATTTTCAGACATCATAGAGTCCTATATATCAAATAGATTGTTTAGAATAAGACAAAGAAATGCCTATTCAGACCTTAGGCAGATAAAAGCTGGAGTTCCACAAGGTAGTGTACTAGGTCCGGTCCTGTATCTTCTATACACCTGTGATATTCCTGAGCTAGAAAACAATGTCATTGCAACCTTTGCTGACGACACAGCTATCATGGCTGTCGGAAATAGTCACGAGGAAGCCGTAGAAAAGGTTCAAGAGTCCATAAATCGTGTCTATAAGTGGACTGCAACATGGCGTATCAAACTCAACGAAAGCAAGTCTATCCACATTGACTTCACTAATAAAAAGCCACAATACTTCCCGGTATTCATGAATAATCAACAAATACCTTACGCGAATACTGCTAAGTATCTCGGCATGACCCTGGATGCAAAACTGCGCTGGAAAGAGCATGTCAAAAAGAAAAGAGCCGAATTAGATATTCGATACAAAAAAATGCATTGGCTACTTGGTGGACAGTCGCCATTGTCAATACCTAATAAAATGTTATATAAACAAGTTTTAAAACCTGTATGGACCTACGGTATTCAGCTGTGGGGCTGCACCAGCCAAAGCAAACGTCAAATCATACAAAGATTCCAAAATAAAGTACTCAGGGATATAGTCAACGCGCCTTGGTACATTAGAAACAGCGACCTTCACCGGGACCTCAAGATGGATGTCGTAAACACAGTAATACAAAAATATGCAGAAGCTCATGAACACAGACTTCATCATCACGTAAATGTCGAGGCGATCCAACTCCTTGACAACACTGAATTAGTGCGAAGACTAAAAAGGGTAAAACCTTTTGAGTTAGTTTAGTGCAGTGTAAGTGAACAACTGTAGTGCAAGAGCTGTATCTTATAAAGAACACGTGAATCAAGTGTCTTCCCCTTAACTTATAGTGAATAAGAAAGACGTTATTGGACGATTTCTTAATGTTATAGTTACTTAGCAGTTTAAGTTATATTTAAATTACTTATTAGCTAATAGGCTAGATTGTAATGTAAATAAAGTATCACCTACTGTGGTACTTTATAAAGGGAAAAAAAAAAAAAAAAAAACAAACAATAATTTTTGTTTTTAATTATGTGTGCGTGACTTGGCTATCGCATTAGGTTTAGACCTGTAAAGATAGTTTTAAGGCATTTAAATAAATAAATAAATAACATTACGAACTAAATTAGTTTGAAGGAGGATGTCTATTATCCTGTATCCTGGATATCTATGCCAAAAATAAGCAAAGGATACACAAGACATAACCGAGCTGCCCACGCCTGTTCAGTCATGGACATTTATGGGATCCCATGATTTATTATTAGTCATATTCAGTTATGAGGCTCATCTGTGGATATTTCTTCTACCTTTGCAAATAAAGTTGACTAAGTATTTCTTTTGTATTTAGAAACATGGTAGATTAGTTCGTCAAGGGCTTAATTTAATATGACTATAATAAATAAAATAAAAACGGTAAAAGGGCTTGGAAAAAAAGAAAAACTTTAAATGATAAATGATTTTATTTCTGTAAGTAGGTTTGTACAAACACTTTTACACGTCAATCATATTTTTAATAAAAAAGTAATTTAATATATTTTTTTAAATACTTTTTTATTTCGTAATTTTTAGTTTTAAGTAAAAACTGGAATATTTGTTTGTAATAAGTAGGTAGGTAATAGTTTTGTTGTAAATATTGCACTAGATTTTGACCAAGGTTTTCAGATGTTTTCCCTTTGACACACCCGTAGCTCGTATCAATAAGCCAGGCCGTCACACTTACACGTATTAGTTATATCTTGAAAATTAATGAATCGATTTTGATGAAACTTGCACTGTTCTCTAAGTTGAAGTAAATGTAAGCCAGTAAAAAAATGGACACGATCCGATTAATAGTTGCGAAGAAATGCGTGGACAAACATAGAAACATAGATACATACATCTATAAAATTTTGTATAGGTCTGGAAGTCCTTATAGATTGTCATAAGTGAAAATAATGTATTTCCAATGCAGTTCCAATAATATTACATATATACGTGTCGAATTGATAACCTCCTGTTTTTTGAAATCGGTAAAAACTAGATGAGGTCGGCATTTCCTATCAGTCTACTCTGAGAAGAAAAGCCGAAAGGAACTCAGAGGTCACAGTCTCTTTTAAAGTCCAGACATAATCTTGGTCAGATCAACACAACACAACACAATCTACATAGATTGGTATCCGAAATGGTCTTTTGAGGGAAGACAGTGGAACTGTCCAGTCAGTGCACGCATTTGTCAGTAACCAATTAATCATGCAGTAAACTTTGCCCAGTGTATTCAAAATCAAAACATGCAAATGAGATAATTTTTTTTTAAACCTTTGTTTGAACACGAATTCTTTGATGTTTACAAAAAAGTATCGTTTTGTGTCGAATACATTCCGAGTATATTTCCCAGAGAATAAAAATTCATTTCACAGTACGTAAAGTTGATGAAATATGCCACAGTGCACGATCGCCGTCACTCCGACGTCACCCGGTGTCATGTTGAAACCCGAGGTGAACCGATAGTGCTCAAGTGCCAGTATGACTGGCAATGCTGCCATTTTCGGTCGCACGCAAAAATATGCCCGTAGTTTTAACAGGGTTATGTCGGAAATGGGTAAATTGGCACTTTGATGTAGTTTCAGCTTCTACGTGACGTTAAATATGATTGGATATAAAGTCGAAATAGATGTTGAAGACATGATAAACATTGAAAAATCAGAGTAAAGTTTTAATACTCTAATAAGTAAAAAGTAAAACAACAGAAGCTTAGCCACATTTGAAATTAGAACAGCCAAGCCAAAACAAAAGCTGTCAAAGCAGCCCTTTCAGAATTAAATACAAAATTCAATCACGTCACCCTGCAGACATTTTAATGGATAAAGCCGCAGGTACAGTCAATTCAAACACGGACCAAATTAGAAACACGATCATTATATCAGGGGTGCTATAAATCATGATCTACCGGCAGTCTGGCCTGTCGCAGCTCTCTGGGCGCGGATCGACGACGACACGACGATGGCGGCGCGCGGACGCTTGCAATATTAAATTCAATTTAGTTGCCTTGATTAGTTTTGTGGTCATAATGCTCTGGCAGGGTGCAGCCTCTTCCTTCATTGTCGTATTAATTTTGATATTGCGCATAGACGGGTTGCTACGTGATTTTCAGTGCATTTATGTTGCCGAAGCAATTTTGGGTCTCTCGTGTTGGTTGTTGTATAATGTAATGGTGTTATGGGTAGGGAATTAAATGGCAATATCTGGAGCACTGGCAGTTAACTGAAGCATACACTTGCATAGACGATGTACCTATCTTACATACAATAATGATAAAGCTGGCGCAGTAGATGAGCTTTACAAGGACAAGAGTCAAAACTAGCATAAATGAGACAATTTTCTGATGCGGCAACTTTGTCACAAGCCCCCGCATTTTCCCTCTTTATTATCACCTATGGGCTTTCAAGCGCTTTTGTCGTCGTCACCAGCTTTCTCACCGTTCAAAGTTTTTGTAGGGTCGTCCATTTCTCAATCAGGGTTTACTTGCCGCGCTATCTTCCATATGGCCGGTGGAGCAGACGAGTCTGGGAGTGGAGACCGCGTATCAGCAAGCGTAGTGTGGTACGCCCAGCTAGATAGATCAACTACTTTCAAAACATAGCTGGGACAGTCTGGATGCGGAAGGTGGAGGACAGAGGGTTGTGGCGTAACCTGGGAGATACCTATGTCCAGCAGTGGTCTGCGATAGGCTGAGTTGATTGCTATCACATCACACTTATATTATACAGGCGAAAGTTTGTGAGTGTGTTTGTGTGTTTATATGCTTGTTACTTCTTCACGCTCAAAGGGCTGGACCAATTGTAATAAAATTTGGTATGGAGGTAGCTGACACCCTGGATTAACATAAAGCCTACTTTTTATCCCGATATTCCCACGGGATCGAAACTTATGCGGGTGAAACCACGGGGCACAGCTAGTCTTTTATAATGTTTTGTATATAAGAATGTACGTTACGTAAATTTAAGCTGCGGAAGAGTGGCGTGTTCTAATAAAGGCATTTAATTGCTTAAAATAATGCTTCTATGATATGAAGTATAATAATAATAATAATAATAAATTGGCAACACTGATACGTCAACAACGTACATTTTTCTCTTTTATCTTATATTTCCTGTTTTTATTAATTTCCCGTCTTTATTGATATCAAGCATATTGCAAAAAACCTTTTCGAATAAAACATATTAAATCTATAAACAATAAACCAAAAATAAAATAATAATTTAATAATTTTTATAATTTGGCCACCGAACAGCTTGGGACTTAGGGGCCATCCGGCCCCGAGTCGGGTCCCCGCTACCGGTGGTTGTGTGCAGCGCATGAGATGGACTCAGTCTATGAACGAGAACGTCATGCGCGCATATTACGGGTCTACAGAGGGGGGAATTAACCTCACTGCGTACCGCGATAGGATGCTGTCTCTGTTCCAGGAACCAACCGTCAACGTTTCGGCCCAACGACTGTCGGATCAGGTGCGGGTCATCCAACGCAATCACAGGTTGGACGATATCGCACTTGATAGGCTGCGCTCAGAGGTACTGAGCAACCATATCGTCTCGACTTCGGCACAAACTGCGGCACAAGTGTCAACTGTTGATGCCATCCCGCCGCGGTTCAATCGTGTTGAAGAAGAAGATGATAGGGTTGACACAGTAAGTAGCCAGTGCAACGTTCGACTGAGGAGCGCACTGGAGGATGCATTACGCGAGTATAGGTCCACTCCAACCGAACTTAGGCCCCGATTACCACGGTTACCCATGCACAAAAAAAATAGGGCGCTGGTGTGTGCTTTGGACTCGCAGCTCAAGAATTTCTTCGAGAGCAGCGAGGATCTCGTTGATACACACTCGATCCTGTACTGTGCGGCTGTTGCGGCATGTCGTTTAGCTAACGTCAAATTTTCAAGTTGTGACGGAGCTACTCGACCAAAACCAGCCGTACCAGCCTGGCAGCGCAGGATCGAGCGTCGTATCGATGGGGCCAGGGTACTCATCGGCAAACTATACTGCTTCAGGGAGGGCAATACACGACCACGAGTGATGCGCTTTGTAAGGCGGGCATTCTCGGGGACTGGAATCAGCCCTCGAGAATACATGTCCCGCGTCACAGAGCGCATCGACTTCCTGAAGCAGAAAGTTTGTGCATGGGCGAGCCGAATTCGGCGGTATAAACGGCGGGTGGATCGATACACGCAGAATCGCATGTTCCAGAGCGATGAAAGGTGGGTGTATAGAGCTTGGGAGCGACCTGAACAAAATGTAACAGACGTATACCGCCCAGATGATGCCGCCACAAGTGCATTCTGGTGCAGCATCTGGTCGGTGCCCGTCTGTCACACTGAGGCTGGCTGGATGCAGGATGTCGAGCGAGTGTGTGAGTCTGTACCAGAAATGGAAAAAGTCCTGATTACGCCATCAGACGTTGCCAGAGCAGTCCGTCCGTTATCGAATTGGAAATCACCGGGACCGGACGGACTGCACAACTTTTGGCTGAAATGGCTAATTAGTTCACACACTTGCCTGGCATCTCAGTTCCAGTCATCCTTAGAGTCTGGGTCGCTACCGCAGTTTCTAACAACAGGCGTTACCCACCTGCTCCATAAATCAGGTAGTCCCGCGGAACCCGAGAATTATAGACCGATCACGTGTTTGTCGACGGTTTATAAACTTCTTACATCCATTTTGAGAGCGAAAATTAATAAGCACATTGAGAGTAACTCGATTATGTCTGCTTCTCAAAATGGATGTAGGAACGGGTCCCGCGGTACTAAGGAGCTACTCCTCATTGATATGGCCATTAGCCAACAGGTTCGTCGATCCCGCAAGGATTTGTCGACATGTTGGATAGATTACAAGAAGGCCTATGACTCAGTGCCACATACATGGCTCATGAGGGTGCTGGAGTTGTACAAGATAGATGCAACTCTACGCACCTTCCTTGAGTCGTGTATGGGGCAATGGAAGACGGTCCTTCGTTATCCAGGATGTCGACAGATCCAGGGAAATGATGAGCCTGTATGGATTAAACGGGGAATATTTCAGGGCGACAGTTTGAGTCCACTTTGGTTCTGCTTAGCCCTGAATCCTCTAAGTACACTACTGGAGGATTCAGGTCTAGGCTATCGGTTGAGGAGAGGTGGTCAGGTCATATCTCACCTCCTTTACATGGATGTAATCAAGATGGAATTTGCCAAGATGGAATTTGGTGTCGACAAATGTGCAGTCATGCATGTAAAGCGAGGGGAGATTATGGAATCCGAGGGAATTCAACTCTCGGATTCCATAAGCCTCAGATCCCTCTCCTCATCCGAAAGCTATAAGTATTTGGGTATGTCGGAAGCGTTAGGCATCAACGATGCTGACATGAAGCAATCGTTGAAGGAGCGCTTCTTTTGTCGCCTGAAGAAGGTATTAATTAGTCTTCTTTCGGGCGGAAATAAGGTGCGCGCCTTCAACGGTTGGGTCATGCCGGTTTTGATGTACTCTTTCGGCATACTCAAATGGACTCAGACCGAACTCGACGCCCTGGATAGAAGAGTCCGTACACTACTAACCGCAAACCGGATGCATCACCCACGATCATCGGTGATGAGACTGTATATCCCGCGGAAGTGCGGGGGTCGAGGCTTTTTAAATGCGAAGACCCTCCACAACCGCGAGGTGTGCAGTCTCAGGGAATACTTTTTAAAAGCCGAAGTGGGTATGCACCGTGATGTGGTCGCAGTGGACAAGGGGCTCACCCCGCTCTCCATGGCTAAAGAGAACTGGCGCAAACCTGTAGTACTTTCTACTGATGACCGCAAGAGGGTATGGCAAAGCAAGGAGCTTCACGGGCGCTTCTATCGGGCTCTTCATGAGCCCGGTGTAGATTTCATAGCGTCCGTATCCTGGCTACGTTTTGGTGACCTTTTCGGGGAAACTGAAGGTTTTGTCTGTGCAATTATGGACGAAGTTATCTTAACGAATAACTACCGGAGACATATTATGAAGGACGGGACGGTTGACGTGTGTCGGGCATGCCACCGTCCGGGTGAGTCTATCAGACATATTATCTCTGGTTGTTCTCGTCTGGCTAACGGCGAGTACTTGCACAGGCATAACCAAGTGGCTAGGATTATTCACCAGCAACTTGCTTTGAAATATAAGCTTGTGGATTCTGAGGTACCGTATTACAAGTATGTGCCCGACCCAGTTCTTGAAAATGACCATGTCACGTTGTACTGGGATCGGTCTATCATCACTGACAGGACTATTGTTGCCAATAAGCCTGATATAGTGGTGATAGATCGATTAGCGCGCCGCACAATGATTGTCGATGTTACCATTCCACATGACGGGAACCTCGTGAAAGCTGAGAAAGAAAAACAAATTAAGTATCTCGACTTAGCACACGAGGTTGTTGACATGTGGAATGTGAGCTCGGCTATCATTGTGCCGATTGTCGTATCAGCCAATGGACTGATGGCCGAAAGCCTCGATCAACATCTATCGAGGCTCTCGTTAGGTGGTTGGATCAAGGGCCTGATTCAGAAGGCAGTACTCCTCGATACGGCTCGCATTGTGAGGAGGTTCCTGTCTCTGGAGCCCTAACCACCGGTAGCTTGGACCCTGCTCCCGACACCGGCGGATCACTATTTTTTATATTTTTAAATGTTTTTTTATAGTTATTTTTTATATTGAAATATTTAAAAATGTAATTAATAAGGAAACTAAACGAATAAACGAAATAATAATAATAATTTATTTATTTGTTAACATAGGTAAAGAAATACAGATCTTATGTTTGATAAAAGAGAGCGCTATGTTATGCCAGGAGGCGTACAAATATGGTGAGCAAGTCTAGCCGAGGATTACAAATAAAAATTTACTAAATAAAATATTTGAAAATCATGCAAAATTATGGTATGAAATTAGAAAATATATAAATTGAACGATTACATATTATTTCATACTCCAATTATGTCAAAAACTAAATGAGGAATTATTAAATATGTCAGAAATCTATGTCAAAAATAATTAAAATGTCAAATTATTCAATGTCTACGTTAATAATTGTAATTCTAAATTAATTCGTCATTTAAGTATTCGTCAATAGTGTAATAGCATTTATCAACCAAGAACAATTTCATTTTTTTTTTAAATTGTGTAAAATTTAATTCTTTTATCGCATCTGGAATTTTATTATAGATACGTGGTGCCATACCCAGGACACTTTTTTTTACTAATGCAGTTTTACATTTGTAATTACTCAAAGCATTTTTGTACTGACTACGAATTGGAACATTTCGTACCGTTGTCATTTTTTCGAAAAGGTTGGGATTTGTTTTGACGAAGATACTAATTTCTAATATGTATATCGCCGGTAACGTGAGTATTTTTAATGATTTAAAGTACGGTGCACAGCTGTCATCTGTTTTCAGACCACACATGGCTCTAATGCACCTTTTTTGTGCCTTGAATAGTAATCCCTTATCTGGGGAATTACCCCAAAAAATAACTCCGTATCGTAGAAGTGAGGCTACTAGACCGTGATAGGCAACAAGTAACGCGTCTATATTTACTTTTCTAGCTAATTGAAAAAGTGCATAGGCAGATTTATTTATTTTTTTACATAGCTGTTCTATATGAGCTTTCCAATTAAGTTTATTGTCAATATGGATACCTAAAAACACACTTACTTCTACTTCTTCTATTTCGGTGCCATTGTAATTGACACAAATTTTTGGAGCATCAATTCTTTGGTGGAAATGCATTACTTTGGTTTTCTTGAGGTTTATTATTAAATTATTTAAATCAAGCCAATTAATTATGTCAGTTAGAGTATTATTAATGTCGAATTGATAAGTATTTAAGTCCTTAAATTTTACTATGGCCGTACTATCGTCTGCAAACAAAATCATTTGTTGTTGTGTCACTTTTGGCAAATCATTTATGTAAATGAGAAATAAAGGTGGCCCAAGCACGCTACCTTGAGGCACTCCATATTTTATATTTCTGAAATTCGACACATACGTTCGTTCCGTATGCAACTATGAAGTACAAAGCTTGTTAAAGATTAACTATTTTGTATTTTTATCTTCTTAAGTCATATATCTACCTTCGTCACAAGACGACCTAACCTGTCCGCTCAACACCTATTTAGCCGCTAATTATTCAATTAGTAAGGAATTGTGTAGCGAAGCAGAAGTCGGGCTGATCTAATCGAGCCGTTGACACGTAAAGACAATGTTAGGAAGCGAGCAATCAAGTGTGCTAATGTGATGGCTTGTCGCCTAGTAGTTATTAATGATATGTGTTTAATACATAAACCATTGAATTTTATGTACAGATATTTTAATGATGTTCCTACCCTTTGTAAAATGTATACTGTAATTTAAAAGCGAAAGTTTGTGAGTGTGTGTGTTTATGTTTGTTACTTCTTCACCCTTGTGGTAAAATTTTGTATGGAGGTAGCTGACACCCTGGATTAACATATAGGTTACTTACAATGTCAATTAAAAAAAAATTACAAAAAATGAAGTGAGACCAAAAATTTGCAAACAGAAACCAACCTTACATCAACTTAGGAACTACACAATTACTTTTCACATTTTGATAAATATAGACATGTTTTGTGATTGTACTTAATTGCGAGTCAAAAAATATATGCATCTGGAATACATTTAAGAAACTCATTAATAGGTGTAATTGCTTTAGCAGTGAGGATTATAAGATGATCTAATCTTAATAGCTTATTAAAAAGTAATTTAGTCAAACTAGGCTGAGAATCAACACTTTTAGAATATCAAAATTACATGTGAAAGTCTCTAAAAACGCCCCGCCCTTCACCACTTCCTAGTGGTTTAGCGGGGAAGATGTCATCATCATCATCATTTCAGCCGAAAGACGTCCACTGCTGACATAGGCCTCCCCCAAGCACCTCCACTTCGACCGGTCCTGTGCTTCCCGTATCCAACGGGTTCCTGCGGCCTTCACAAGGTCGTCGGTCCACCTTGTGGGAGGCCTTCCAATGCTACGTCTTCCGGTACGCAGTCGCCACTCCAGAACTTTTCGGCCCCATCGGCCATCTGTTCTGCGAGCAATGTGCCCTGCTCACTGCCACTTAAGTTTGGAGCTCCTTCGCGATTCTCCGGGAAGAAGTGTGGGCAACAAACTCCCGAGCAGCACCGCTGTCTGTTCAGTTAGAAAATCTTGATTTTATGAGTAGTTCAAAAACTTTATATTATTTGCCTCTTGTTAGTTAATACTCGCCAATCTACCACATGCCATTCTAACATTGAAAACAAATAATAAAAATGTAAACAGAAATTAAAGTAGGACCTTCGAAGATAAACTAAAAAATTAATAACTTATAAAAATATCAAAATATGGTCGGCAAGACGACCAGTCACTACAGGCAGCACCGGTTCAAGAGCATAACGCAAAGATCAGCCACTGACCTCCCCCCCCCCCACGCCATGTTTGACGGAAGGAGGTAACCCGACCCCCAATGCTACCGCAAACAGTCTGAATATTATGGAGCATGACGAACTTGCTGCCGTTTGCTCAGGCCACTATAATAATTATGATCAATTGTCGGAGTCGCTAACTAACCACATGTTGCAATACAATATTGGAAGATAGTAAGATATTAGTTTCTATCTAAATAGAATTCGTGAGGAAACCAGGCCCAAAGGTTGCCAATCACAAACGAGTCGAGAGACGTGATGTGGAGGATGATGGTGGGATTGGTCGGTTCCTGCACGTCTGGTTTCCACTCCGCTCATCTCTGCTTCAGTGAAAACACATCCTTATCAAGCTGGCGGCTGAGAATACGTCATGCTCACTCAAATGTCTCGCTGATGGTGGCGCGTGTGTCGGATCATTTAGCTCCCTTCAAAATAGTTGAGCTAAATGGTGCTAATACATGCAAATACATGTTCGTGAACGGGCGCCGTCAGTAGGGACTGGTCATCTCTTTGCTGGCTTATTTTAATTTAATTTAATATTTGAATTGTTTTTTTTTTTTTCGTCTTTTCATTACGGACGCTTTTAACGTTCTGCACCGTTCTCACATGCATAATTTTTAACATGAATGATGTAAACAAGACTTTGAAACCATATTATTTTGATTAAAAAGAGTGTCCTGAGAGTTTCTTACCTGTTCTTCTCCATAGGTACGCTCACGCTTTGGAATGGGCAACTAGCTTCATCTTTCTGACTGACCGACCCCTTGACAATTCAAAAGTGCCTTTATTTGGTTTAATTGAAATTAATGCTTTGAGTTTTGAGTTTTCAGACAAAAATTAAAAGAAAAAGACTAATAAAAAATTTAATTCTAAAAGCGTGGAGCGCTTTTAGAATTAATTATAAGTGTGCTCCACGCCTTTAGAATTTAATTATTATTACTTTACTATTTTTAATGCATGATAAAAGCTTAGCTCAGCTCAGCTCTTTCAGCTGCATTCAGTTAGACTGGAAGCCGACCCCAACATGGTTGGGATAAGGCTAGGCAGATGATGATGATGATGATAAAAGCGTGTTTTTTAGTTTTAAACTTTTGCGTGTAGTATATTTTTCATTAAGTTAATAAATGAAAAGTCAACAAAGTTATGACGATTAGGGGCGACTAGTAAACTCGAGAGGTTTACTAGTAGCCCCTAAAGAGTTCCACTATTCGTCTCCTGACTCCATCATCAGACCCTCGGCACCAAGTGCAATATATTGGGCTCGTGTAAACAAAACATAATGATCTAATCTAGACGCAGTGTTGCCGTTTGCGTCTGTGACAAGTAGCGAAAGCGTTCAATTCAATTCAATTTATTTATTGCTGAACATAGATGGTACGGTTATTGTCTGTGTGGTGCCGGACTTAAAGAATTGCACCACCCCTTACTTCCCGTGGGTGTCGTAAAAGGCGACTAAGGGTCTTATCGGAGAATGGGCAGCAGCGTTCTCTATTTATTCCACCATCATACCATACTGCGATCGCCAACCCGCCTGCCAAGCGTGGCGATTATGGCAAACCCCCCCCCCAAAATTGGGGGAGGCCTATGTCCAGCAGTGGACGTCTATCAGCTGAAACGACGATAGATGGTACAAATACATTTAAAGATGAAAATACATTTTAAGTAAGTAGCGTGCGACTTCCCTAGTAGCCCGTCGTTGCGACTCTGCAACTCGACGCTAAGCTTTGAACAAAATATTTATGAATATTTTCAGCCGCGTCTAGTTGCCAAGGTATTGCAGTCCCAAGTCGTATAGGGAGCGCCATGTTTAAGGGGCTTTCATGACCTAAAGCGCGGTCACTGTCGGACTGCATAGAAAAGAAAGAGAAGCGCGATGACACAACCCTGGTAATTTATTGCAAAATATGAAGCAATTATTTAATTACAAAAAATCTATTGTTTGGACTAAAAAAATTAAAATACTAGTGTTTTAGCATGTTTCTTGTAGAATAATCTGACAAAAAATCAGAATGATTGTATGTATAATAGTATGGTTTTTATTGTAAAAAGAAAGTGTTTAGAATTATCTTTCAATACACTATCTACCTAGCACATATCCTGAAGAATATCATATATTTTTCTGATTCTGTTTACTGTAATCGATCATATACTTTTATTGTTTCTAAAACATGCCTTTTTTTGCGTTTAGGTCCTGGTCCCCTTAAAGCCTGATCGTTCAATAAGAAGAAGCAATGGGTTTACAAGCTGGCGATAGAAGAGTAGAATTACCAACTTACCTACGTTTTTCTTATCAAAAGGAAATCTAGGAAGCTATACAAGAACTGGGCAAACAGATTATTATCTGATGAAGGCATCCTTTAACAGGTAAACCTCCACCAGCTGCTTTTGTGTCGAGGTCTTACTGTGCGCAGATATGAAATTACAGAGTTTTTTTTTACAAACTAGATAAGTAACTAGTCGGGGATTTTTCTTTGGAATCTTGGTTCATTTTATGAGGTAAAAGGAACCTGCTGTGTTGAAAAATAGAGTTCAGTTAAAGTGTAGGTAAAAAACAGTGATAAGCTTATTTAAAAAGTTTCAGTTGCTTAATACAAATAGAATAAAAACAAAGATTTTTTATTTCATTAAAGTCACAGGCTCACAGACTGAGCAGGACATGTCTGCCGTACAAACTGTGGGCCCAAATAACGCAGAATTGGTGCCCTGAGACAGTGAGGCGGGGTCGCGGCAGACCACGTATGGCGGGACGAGCTGGATAGGTTCCATCCAAACTGAAAGGAGGACGCGCGGGCTCGGAAAAGATGGAAAAAAACTCACAGACACACTCACTCACTCTTTCTGATAACGTCTGCAGGGCCAACATGGCCAGAGATCGCAGAAGACAGCCGGTTTGGAAAGAAAAAGGAGCAGTGGGACACAATAAAGGCAAAGAAAAAATAAAAACTTTTTACAAAAAAAAACAACCGACTTCCAAAAATAATACTAAAAATTGAAAAATAACTTTAATTTCGGAAGTCGGTGTCTTTGGTTCCGCATTTTCGTTTATTGACACCGACTTCCGAAATTAAAGTTATTTTTCAATTTTTAGTATTATTTTTGGAAGTCGGTTGTTTTTTTTTGTAAAAAGTTTTTATTTTTCACTTTTTAGTGGGTCCGTTTGTAATTTATCTAAGTTACAATAGCCTAAATAATGTCAACTGCTCATCACTTGTTACAAAGTATTGCTTTTCCCGATGTTGGGACGTTAATTATTGAGGAGTTCTCCTGGTAAGAACCAGGAGAACTCCTCAACAACCACTCACCATACGCATTGTGACGAGCATATATTACTTAGCAACCATATTAAAGTAATCGAATCGCAACCCGTGAAATATTTGTCATTGAGTAGTTCCAATGGCCATCTGTGGTCTTCTTCATCAGTTCCACTTTACCAAATGATGATTTCCGAGAGCAAATGCTGAAGTTATTTTAAAAAATACCCAAATCGTTATAGCTTTGCCTATAAAATTTGAGGGTTTCCCTCGATTTCCATGGGATCCTCTCATCAGATTGCAACTTGATGATAATGGGACCACTTCGAGAGTATACCCTTTCAAACAAAAAAAGAATTTTGAAAATCAGTCCACAATTGGCGGAGTAATCGCGTAACAAACACACAAAAAAAAAAAAAAAAAACATACCGTCGAATTGAGAACCTCCTCCTTTTTTGAAGTCGGTTAAAAACTGGCTAAGTGCGAGTCGGACTCGCACACGAAGGGTTCCGTACCACTAGGCAAAAACGCCGAAAAAAACATGTTTGTTGTATGGGAGCCCCCCTTAAATATTTATTTTATTTTAATTTTAATTTTATTATTTATTATTAAAGTTAAAATACAACTGAGTATTTTGTGAATTATTTCAAGTGCCTACCTGTTGCCATTTTTGATATCGTTGCATGGGAGCCCCCCTTAAATATTTATTTCATTTTATTTTTAGTATTTGTTGTTATAGCGGCAACAGAAATACATACTTTGTGAACATTTCAAAAGTCTAGCTATCGCGGTTTTTGAGAAATAGTCTGGTGACAGACAGACAGACGGACAGCGAAGTCTTAGTAAAAGGGTTCCGTTTTTACCCTTTGGGTACGGAACCCTAAAAACACAGTGTTTCAAGAAAAATTTGAAGATTGTTAGTATAAGATCGTATTAGACGTCTAAAGGTAACCTACATCTGAAAATTGGTTGCAAATGTGAGACGGATCGTGACAGGTGACCTTCTGTAGTTTCTGCCTTACCCCCATGGGACCAAGCCGTGAGTTTATTTATGTATGCATGTAGAGTTTATTCAAACTTATGTTTCAAATTAAAAAAAATAAAAATATGGCGAAAATATTCCAACCTGATTGGGAGTTATATGTTCGTGCCGTCTGGGGTTGCAACACTAGGGCCATGGGGTCCGAGTGTCCACTTGGTTTTTCAAGATATCGCTAAGCGGTTAGTCGACTCTTCACGTGACCAGAGGCCTGGCCTATTTTTTGGCCATTGAATTAGCATCGCCATACAACGTGGCAATGCTGCCAGCCTTTTGGGCACTGTTCCTGTTGACAGCGATGCGGACGAATTTTTTGATGCCCTATGATTATTTTTCCTATTTTTTCATATAAATGTACATTTTATTATTATTTTAAATATCAGCACAGATTATGTAAATATTGTTTCAAATTAATATTATTTCAAGTTAAATAAAAGTTAAAATTAACAAAAGCAAAATACACCATAGTGAAACCATAGAAAATAAAATTAATCGTAAACAAACCCAAGTGAAAATAGATCACTTTCCTTAAATAATCTGAGTTGAGCTGCACGGTTACTGACAAATGCATGCACTGACTGGACAGGTCCACTCAATCTGTGTGGTTCTCTCCTCAAAAGACCACTTCAGACACAAATCTACAGGGCCCTCAAAGATTATGTCCGGATTTTTTTATATACACATTGACATTGATGAATTTTATATAAACAATGACATGAATATTTACTTTGTAAACTATTTTTCTTTATTTAATTATTGTGAATGTCTTCACATTCACAATAATTAAATAAAGAAAAATACTTAAACAAAAAAAAAAATTACCCACATAGTCCTTCGACTATGTGGGTCATTTTGTGATCTGGCAGTTTGAGTAATTTACGCGGCCTACCCAAATGTTCTTTCTTTGGTATTGTTCGTCGAATCGTTGAGCTCCTCAACTTCTGAGTTGAGCTGCACGATTTTGACAAATGCGTGCACTGATTGGACAGGTCCGCTCAATCTGTGTGGTTCTTTCTTCAAAAGACCATTTCAGACACCAATCTACATGGTCTTCACGCGATCTGACCAAGATTTTGTCTGGACTTTTAAAGAGACTGTGACCTCTGAGTTTGTTTCGACCTTTCTTCTCAGAGTGGTCAGATAGGAAACGCCGACCTCATCTAGTTTCAAAAATTGATTGACGTGTAAAAGTGTTTGTACAAACCTAATACAGAATATAAATCATTTAAACAAGTAAAAAAGCTCTTCCTGTTCATTACAGAGTTGAGGAAAGAACACAAAAATGTATTAAACTCTTAACAAGGTTGCTAATAACGTAACATCATCAATATTCATCAGAATTACCATTCATGAGCTTACCTTTGATGGGTGAAGCCAAAGATGATTGGATTTTTCTTCTGTCCGTCTATTAATTGAACGGAGGAATCAATTAAATTGAAATTGCGTAACGAATCAGGTAATTAATGTGTACTTAGTTAAATTATCTTTAGAACAGCTTCGTCTATAGAAAGTATAATGAAAGGCTGAAAAAGTGTTTTAGATTGAGTAGGTATGCACTGTACAAACTAAAAGTTCGTTTCTAGGGTTCCTTACCCAAAGGGTGAAAACGGAACCCTATTACTAAGACTTCGCTGTCTCTCCGTCCGCCTGTCTGTCACCAGGCTGTATCTCAAGAACCGCGATAGCTAGACAGTTTAAATTTCACAAATTATGTATTTCTGGTGCCGCTAAAACAACAAATACTAAAAACAAAATAAACTAAATATTTAAGGGGGGCTCCCATACAACAAACTTGTTTTTTTCGGCGTTTTTGCCTTGTGGTACGGTACCGTTCATGTGCGAGTCCGACTCGCACTTGGCCAGTTTTTTAAATATTAACCCTGATAGTAATTTGACAGCTGATGTGAAAATTCTATACAAAAGCAAACACACAAAGACTTGAACTGTCAGGTGTCATCTCGTTTTCAAAAACAAACCCCTCTTATTTTATCAATCAATCAATCAATCAAAACGTTTATTTCGGATAATAACCCATATTTTGTTAGTAGATACAATACAATATTTTAAAGCTATGTTAGTACACGTAATATCAAAATTAAAACGAAAAATTAAATTAGAATTAAATTACAATTATTTTGTCATTAAAATCAAAGTTAAGATAAATATTAAAATCAAAATCAAAATTACAAATCAAAATAAAATCAAAATTACACTAAAAATTAAGCAATAATAATAAAAATAAAAATCAAATTAATTAAATCAAAAATTCAAATTACAATTAAAATAAAATCAAATTATATTAAAATTAAATAACAAATAAACTATTACATGTCCAAAAATATTAATATTATATTAAAACTATTAATTTAAAAATCGTTCGTCAGCACCAGGCCCGCAGCTATGTCTACGGGACCAGTGCATCAGAAAAGGACAGTCTGGCCTCTCCACAATAATCCTCAGGATGCTATTGGAGCTTCCACGTATCCTACGCATTAGGGATGCCGTTCTTTTGCGCAAGATGGCCTCAAAACTGTCTATGCGTGCCTCGGCAAACATGCCCGACGCACTACAGAACCGCGGAAGCCCCAGTAACACC
The DNA here is from genome assembly GCA_916614155.1 of Mesoligia furuncula. Classification (NCBI taxonomy): domain Eukaryota; kingdom Metazoa; phylum Arthropoda; class Insecta; order Lepidoptera; family Noctuidae; genus Mesoligia; species Mesoligia furuncula. The sequence goes on along the minus strand of OU744792.1, from coordinate 33,040,778 downwards.
CGGAAAGCATTATTGTACTGTACACGGAGGGCGTTGTAGGCCCCCTGAGTATACCTGACCCACAGGCTGCAGGTGTAAAACGTCTGACAGTACGCCTTAAACAACGTAATTTTCACGTCTTTAGTACACCTAGCAAACCTGCGGGCCAGCATATTACAACGAACCGACAACGCCCTTCGCTCTCTCTCTATATCCTCGTTATCGACAAGGTTCTCCGTCAAAATGTGCCCAAGGTATTTAAAACGAGACACTCTCTTAAGCGCCACCCCATATAAGTAAACCGGAGGAACTGTCGTCAGTTTTCCGGAACCCACACGAAACACCATAACCTCACTTTTCCTGACATTATACAGGAGACCATGAGCCGCGGCGTACTGTTCACACACTCCAAGTAACCGTCTGAGCACATCAATTGAGGGACTCAGCAGCACCATGTCATCCGCATAGCTTATACTATTGATAGTCTTACCATCAATAGAGCATCCGACACCAGTGCCACCAAGCTCCTCCACCAGCTGATTGATGTATAAACTGAAGAGCGCACGGGAAGTCAAACCTCCCTGCCTCACATCACACTCCAGTCCATACTCACCAGATACTGCGCCCGACCATCTGACCTGGTTAACCTGGTGGTTGTACCAATACGCGAGGAGGTTAACTATCTCATGAGGTACGGCTTTCTCCCGCAATTTTGACCACAGGATCTTGTAGTTAACCAGGTCAAACGCCTTGGAGAGGTCCAGAAAAGCGGCATACACCGGAGTCCTTCTGTCAGTATAGTACCTAACAGTATGCTTGAGCGCCAGAACAGCAGTTTCCGTGGACAACCCAGCTCTAAAACCAAACTGCGAATCATCTGGAATGAGCTGTCCAGCCATTCTACGCTCAAGCACACCGTCAAGAACTTTAGCCACTATGGTGGCCAAGGAGATAGGCCTATAGTTGTCCTTATCCGACGCATCCCCAGTCCTATTCTTGGTGATAGGCACCACTACTGTCCTCATCAGCTCCTTAGGTAGATAGGAGTGTCTCACACAAAAATTGAACAGCATGGATAAGACCCTAGGGAGGTGCGGACCAGCATACTGAAGGTGTTCAACGCTTAGGCTATCATGTCCTGGTGATTTGCCTCTGGTTATACCTTTAATAACGTTACTTATTTCTGACGCTGTAATGTTTATTGGCTCTCCAGACATGATGTCCCCAGCAACAAGATTCTGCTTTTCCACTGGCCGCGATGTTACTGAAAAATGCCTCCTGAACTTGTCCGCAATCTCCCCAGGATCAGTAACGCCATCAACGCTCATCGGAACCGCAGGTTTTGGATTCAACCTTTTAATCGATTTCCAAAAATTTTGAAAATGCTACCCTTATGCTTAGTCGCCAGCATGTCCATTTTTATTTGATCCTCATGATCCTGACAATATTTTAACCTTTGTTTAAACAGTTTTCGGGTCTCATTCATTTCCTCAAATAACAACCCAGTGCGAGGTTTATTATGCCACGCCCAGTTTAGAAAAGCTTTCCTGGCGTTTCCGTGAGCTTTTATACGTCAATCAATTCATTACTTAACTTTCCACATAAAGGTATTCTTAAATAAGGGAGTGCATTGGTGATTTCAGACCAAAATAAATCCTTACCGGAATATCCGGCCTCGTCGCGTCGTTTACATCTGAAAATCAGGAATTCTTCGTATACTCCGTTATGTTGAAAACTGGGAACACACAAAAGGGTTTACAGTTGACGGAATATTTTAAAGTTGTAATCGATACTTTGGAAGAAAATCGTGCTTGAATTTTGCCAACAATGTGTGACTAGATACATCTATTGGCGTACGTAAAAGATCTCAACTTTCTATTTTATAAACGAGTCGTGTAAAACTCTAAACTAGGATGCATAATTGTATTGTCTCTTTCATATATACTGTGCCACCGAGTCGTCGTGTCGTGTCCACTGAGTGTTTTTGATTATGGAGTTTATATAGGTATCCATCGAAAATAATACATTCGTCATCAAAGGGCTGTGACCGACTGCCGATCATACCCATATCTCTCTCCACGGATCATAGGTATAAATTACCTTTTTTTTACAAAGCCTTTTACGAACGAATCAATTAAATTGGGACGTTTCGAGTAGCACGTTAATGCATTTTCGTAAAAGGTTGAGTTCAGTAAACTCATCTGCATAATTGTTGAGTTTTATAAATGGAAAATTAATTGCTGTATTTTGGTTCGTCTGTGCATTATTTTCGTTTTGTTTCAGTATTCTTCTGTTTCGTATGTTCATTTTAGTGGTACTTCTTCTTCTCTCGTTCGCAATGAGCCATGTGAGAACAGCTCCTTCCAACATAACACGTGGCAGCAATGCTGGCGGTAGAAATATGGTGGTAGTATGTACTATCCCGGACGAGCTCCTTTACAAAGAGCTTGTGGCGCCATCTATATCGCCGCATTTGAACTACGCAGCACACGGACATCACGTAAAATTCTGCATCGCGCAAGCACAGTTTACCGCGCAACTACCATATCAACGTCTCGACACCAATGGTCGGGTCGGGCAGTAGCCCACTAGACACAGCACCCGACTGGTCGGAGGATCCTCCCTTTTCTATACAGGATGAGTAAACTTTACACCCTGTTCCTCATACCTCTATAAACTCTTCCTCTAAAACGGTGACTACGTTATACTTTACTTCTTTCCTTCAGTGTTTTATTAGCCATACTAATTTATCTGAATCAAATAAACTTTGTTCGTCTATCGGTCTGTCTTTCTGTCTGTCTGTTACCTTTTCACGCTAAATCACTGAACCGATCGTTATTCAATTTGACATGTAGTTAGCCTGGGACCTGGAGAACGTCATAGACTACTTTTCATCCTGAATCGCAGACGGAGTTGCGAATAAAAATAATCAAATCGCGAAATTGTCGTGATGTTCAGAATCGTGGATTCATGAACCTGATTCATCTGAAGTCGACGTGAGACTGATGACAAACAGAACAGAAAATAAAGCCCTACTTGAAATCTTCGTGTATCAGACGTCTCCTTGCTACATGTTGATCTGGGAGTTTCAGTTTTAATTGGCTACTTCATCGGAAAATGTAGCTATTGCCTTTACTGCATGAGAGAATTTGTACAACAAAGGATTATTTATTTTTTCTTCGTGTGTTATTTAATTAGGGATGGATTGCCTTTTTAGGGTTCCGTTGCCAAATGGCAAAAAACGGAACCCTTATAGATTCATCATGACTGTCTGTCTGTCTGTTTGTTTGTCTGTCTGTCCGTCCGTATGTCACAGCCACTTTTTCCGAAACTATAAGAACTATACTGTTGAAACTTGGTAAGTCGATGTATTCTGTGAACTAAATTAAGATTTTCACACAAAAATAGAAAAAAAAAAATTTTGGGGGTCCCCATACTTAGAACTGAAACTCAAAAATTTAAAAACATAAACCTTATGCATAAACCCGGATGTTACGGAACCCTCTGTGCGCGAGTCCGACTCGCTTTTGCCCGGTTTTTTAACTAGGATGTTCTATGTTCTTCTGTATGTATTTTTTTTAAAGTTGTGTATGTCGATGTTGAATATGTTCCTCGATTTCTCGTGTCGATGGTACGTGATTCGTTTTCCATTTGGTAGTGGAAACTCACGCGGTGGTCCGAATAAAATTTTAATAATTTTGGAAGGCTTATGATACGTATTTAATTCCACTTTATGGATGTGTTGTTATAAAACTTCCTGTCAATGTTGTGTATATACGAATCATGCAAGTAGTGGTATACGAACTTGTGTTACTCCACACAAATTCGAGACAAAGAAAGAAAACTAGTGACAGCAACTCAAGAGTGAATATAACAAAAAAAATAACAATAAGCAACCGACTTAAAAAAAAAAGCAACAAAATGAAAAATTACTTAATTGTATTTTTGTAATATTGTTATTCTATTTTAAGAGGAGCAGTAGTGGCCCAGTGGTAACGGCCGCGACTTACGGTCGTAGGTTCGAACCCCGACAGGCGCTTTACTTTGTGTAAATTATTTCATCACCATTGCTCACAAATCGGCGAAGGAAAACATCGTGAGGAAACCGGCATGTCTTAGAACCAAAAATTCGAAGACATGTGACATCTACCAATCCGCGCTGGGCCCGCGTGGTCGATTACAGCCCACTCCCTCGCGAAGAGGGGAGGCCTGTGTCCCAGCAGTGGGAATATTATAGGCTGATTATTATGTTATATTAAGGTGACAGTGGTAGACCGCAAAATTCAAATTTTCTTACGTTTTTTGCAATTTGCAGGTCAGTGTCAAGTTGTATCTTGATCAAAATATGATTCGCGCCAATAACAGGTACATATTTAGAGAATAATAATCATTAGAATCATTAGTACATATTTCTTAGTTAGATTTGTACCATAAACACTTTTCCTTAAGAGATTTGTTTTTATGGAACAAATCTAACTACACTACACTATCCATCCACCTTATGGGGGAAGAGCTAAGGTAGCCCGCGAAATTCAAATTTTCTTATTAATTCATTTTTTTACGTTTTTGCAATTTGCTGGTCAGTATTAAGTTGTACGTTGATTAAAATATGATTCGCGGTCGTAACAAATATGTATTTACAGAATTATAATCATTACAATCCGTAATACAACTTGTTAAGTTAGTGTAATCCCCAAATGTAAAGATTTCGTGAAATAGTCATTCTTGGGGATTACTTGGTCTTAGAGAGTTGTGTTGATGACTTTAACGATTATAATTCTGTAAATACATATTTGTTACGGCCGCGAATCATATCTTAATCAACGTACCTACATCTTAATACTGACCAGCAAATTGTAAAAACGTAAAAAAAAATGAATTTCGCGGGCTACCCTGGCGCTTTCGCCTTAAGAGGCCTCTTACAGTCCACTAGCGCCGCCAATCGAAAAAATGTCATAACTCGTAAATAGAATCAAAAATACAAAATATGTTCTATTATTACTGTGGAAAAGGCAATAACGTAATTGTATAACACCTTATCAACACTTGAAATATAGCTGTTTAGCTAAATCGTGCATTCAAAACATAAACGGCCGTTTTTGTTACAAATGCACGATTTAGCTAAACAGCTATATTTCAAGTGTTGACAATGTGTTATAAAATTACGTTATTGCCTTTTCTACAGTAATAATAGACCACATTTTGTATTTTTGATTCTATTTACGAGTTATGACATTTTTTCGATTGGCGGCGCTAGTGGACTGTAAAACGACTCTTAAGTAAGATTCACTTTAGAAACTGGGTTGCCAGAAATTCAATACAAATAAAAAAATTCTTCTTACCCTACTAGTTTTTGACAATTCAATTACAAGCGGTTACAACACATCGTGGGATTGATTCTCACACGAAAAAAATATTTTGACCTATATGTAAGTTGTTGTTCTTGGTCAAGGTTTTTGGTTACTATAGATTTTTGAAACCTTTCGTACTACATAAACTTACTTAGTCTGTGTGGTGCCGGACTTAAAGAATAGCACCACCCCATACTTCCCGTGGGTGTCGTAAAAGGCGACTAAGGATCGTACCGGAGAATGGGCAGCAGCGTTCTCTATGCATTCCACCACCATACCATACTGCGATCGCCAACCCGCCTGCCAAGCGTGGCGATTATGGCAAACCCCCCCCCCCTTTGGGGCAGGCCTATGTTCAGCAGTGGACGTCTTTCGGCTGAAATGATGATGATGATGATGAAACTAACTTAATTGAAGCCAGTACACTCTAGTGTTTGAAACGCGTTGTTAGATGGGATGTTGTCTCCTAACAACGCTTTTCAAACACTAAAGCTTCCTCCGACTTATTTCAACACAGCACGTTTATACAGGGGTCCTGTGAAAACGACGAGCCAGCTGAAAATTCAATTTCAGGTCATAATAACATGTGCCAAAGTTACTATGTGGAATGGTATTATTAAGGTGATGCCAATAGGAACATGGAACATTCACTTTGTATTTCGGAACATGGTTTCTCCAACGATATTTTTGGAACAAGAAATATCATCATCTGCCTAGCCTTTTCCCAACTATGTTGGGGTCGGCTTCCACTCTAACCGGATGCAGCTGAATACCAGTATTTTACATGGAGCGACTGCCTATCTGACCTCCACAACCCAGTTACTGGGTAATACGATACCCCTTGGTAAGACTGGTTGTCAGACTTTCGGGCTTCTGACTACCCGTAACGACTGTCAAAGATCCACGAATAACAGCCGGGACCAACGGCTTAACGTGCTTTCCGAGGCACGGAGGGGTCACGGTATGTAAAGATGGTCACCCATCCACAGACCAACCGCGGCAAGCGTAGCTTAACCTGATCGATCGACCTGTGCGGCTGTTATTATTTAGCCACGGGCCCCTCTGGAACAAGAAATATGTATATGCATGATATTTCATCGTTTAGCTAAATACTTTTTTTTTTGAAGTGAAAACTTATTTTGGCGCCTTGGGCATTTTTTAAGTGGGGAAAAAACCATTGAACTTACGCCACTGTTACCGTAAGCGACACCGCGAGTGTTTTGTTTATAAGACGATTAAAAAAATACCCGCTTTGGATGTGTTCGGCTGTCCTCGGGATGTACTCGGTTTACTGAAATACTCATATGAGAAGGTAGTACCTAGATACGGTACTCCTATATACATTATGGTATTTATTTCTAAAATAGGTACAGGTCTGGCCTAGTTTAGACATTACGATTCATTTTGAAGTGTAAACACGCAGTGGGTGTTGTACCTATTCTTATGAGAAGTGTAAAATGTGTCTTTCAAAAAAGTTTTTTTTATTTATATTACGAGATTTCTACCTTAAACAAAATAAGATAGTTCCTCAATATTTCTAACTTAATTATTACCACATTTTTACAGTTAACTACAAATAAAGGTACTGAAGGAAATAAAAAAAATGTATATATGCAAATATTTTGTCTTATCATCTTAGCAAAACATCATTACTAGTAGGTACAACGACTTCAAAGAGAAGGTTTTTTTTTGTGTATGTTTGTAATTTTGTAAAATTTCTATGTTTGTAACACGATATTTCCCGGCAATTGTGGATCAATTCCAAAAATTCCTTTTTTAATGGATAGGGTCATGCCTTAGGGGTGGTCCTTTATAAATTTTATTAACTTTGCTTTGGTTCTTATTGAGTTTATCTTTGCTAATACGTATTTTTTCCACTTAGTTTATATCGACGATGTTATAATAATAACATCGATAGATATTTACATATCAAGTACTGATATATGAATTTGCGTGGGGTAGGTACAACTAAAAAGTTAAAAATAAAAGCTTTTTTCAAAAACAAAAAAACCACCGACTTCATTTTCACTTTGTAGTGTTTTTTTAGAGAGCAGTGCAGCGACTTACGAGTTGTAGGTCGTAGGTTCGAACCCAGACAGGCGCTTTACTTTGTGTAAATTATTTCATCACCACTGCTCTCAAAACGATGAAGGAAAACATCGTGAGGAAACCGGCATGTCATAGAACTAAAAATTCGAAGACATGCTACATCTGCCAATCCGCACTGGGCCCGCGGGGTGGATTACGGCCCACTCCCTCTCACCGAGAGGAGGCCTGTGTCCCAGCAGTGGGAACATTATAGGCTGAGTTTGGTGTTTTTTTTTTAAAGTCGGTTGTGTTTTTTGTAAAAAAGGTTTTTGTTAAAACAATTTCTGTGACTATTTCACAAATGATTACCAACAACGCCAACGGCCCTCTATCAATATCATTCAGGCGCCAAAAGCTCCTTGTAGCACTTTCGATAGCCGAGGGGGATGGGCCTCCTCTTTCCCGAAACGTATCTATTTCGCTTACCCCGTCTATGTCTCTCCTGTAAACGCATCTAGAACGTCTCTGCTTCCACGCCACGGTGCTCAAGCTCGACAGCCATGTCCTTCCTCAGGCTTTCAGTCAGTGATAACCCTTGTACACTTGTCCGAGTGCAACCTAGCAACATGGCTTTTTTTTTCAGGATGGGAAATCATCAAATGACTCCTCCCGCTCTGGCTGGAGCGGAAGGGAGTGTCAAACTCTTACTGACTAAAACCCACCCGTGTTCCTTCCTTAGCCCTTTATGTTCCGGGCCAGCGGTAAACCTTTCGGACAATCCCGCTGACCCGGCAGGCTTCGGCCCTAAGGGCCTCTGATGCTGACATCTCTTTGAGGCGCGCGTGGAACACGTACGTGCCGTCCGGCACGGGCCTGGTCCTGATCGGACGGTGAGCTACCCGTTACTCTCCGACCACAATCCCTAGCAACTTGGCTTGCCCATTTGAAGTACAAATAAACGATATGCAATCTCGAACGGTTACTAAAATCGATCTCATATCCTACTGGATTGGCATTTAACCCTTCCAGTTATAACTTATTTGTTACTAGCTGCACGCCGCGATTTCACCCGCATAAGTCTCGATCGCGTGAATAAAAATTATCCCATGTCGTGATTCAGGACATGGTCTACGGATGTGCCGAATTTCATCCAAACCCGTTCAGCCATTTTTGCGTGAAGGCGTAACAAACATACATACAAAAAAAATCAAACCTTTTCTCTTTATAATATTAAGTTTAGCTAGACTATGCCAAACGATTTGGCATGGTAATGCCATACTATTTTGTAACCTAGTTTATAACATCTTCCTCAAAAATTCAAACCAAATTCAATTAAACAACTCATTCCAAAGCAATACATTTCCTGTTACTTCATCAATGTACCCATTCGAACACGTCACAGCGAGATTAAATTCTTAATTAAAATAACTTCAATCCGTGACACAACCCTAAGATGCTCGCTCGACGCACACTCCAACAAATTCAATAACTAAACGACCAATATGGAATTCGCGGGCTTTAATCAAATGCTAAGGTTGTGAAAATGAACAATTCACCCGGAATATCGACGACAGAAGTTGTCAGTTCTGTCAGCAATCAAAGTTGGTTGGCTGATTAACATAGTTTTCACATCAAACTTGCTCCGATTAACTTCTGTAGGTATTCGTCGACGAAACTTTGAGCGGGACTCGAGTCTCGAGTTTTCGCTGCGTTGTTCTTGAACGTACTCGATGTGAACTTACAGGTTGTAATTAAACGGAGTTGTCTTTTTCTTGGCCTCCGTGGAAGGGTTTTCTTTTTTGCTTTGTTTATTTTGTACTCGTTGTTCTTTTCGCGTCATCTCTAGTCGAAGGTAGATGTCACGTGTTATCTGGCTGCTGCAATGACCTATCATGAGTTGGTGCTTATCCTAAAACATTAATAGAACATTTCAATTTACATTCTGACTTTTATTTTTCTTGTATTTTTTAGCTTATTCTCCATAAGCTAACAAAATTCAAAAATCGAAACATATGCTTATACGGCGCTGAGTAGGAGTACTAGCAGCGCCCCGCGGTTTCCCCGCATAAGTTTCGATCCCGTGGGAATATCGGGATAAAAAGTATCCTATGAGTTAATCCTGGTTATAAATTATCTGTGTGCCAAATTTTATTCATATCTGTCCAGTACTCTTTGCGTGAAAGAGTAACAAACATCCATCCATCAATCCTCATCAACTTTCGCGTTTATAATATTAGTAGGATAGGAAGTAGGATACAGGCATTAGATGATGTAGATGAGTTAGATAGAACATTCGCTGAAGCTCACGTGGACTGTTTCTACGCGGTGATGCGGAAGCGGTGTGCATCCTTGGTCCGTAGGGTGCGGGGCAGCGCCAACAGCATCCTGTCTATGATAGCAAGCAAGCTTGATTGTGCGTTTGTGAACCATTGCTGCAAGGTTTCGGCCGGGCCTGTCACCGTGCAGCAGTGATGTCACAATCTGTTTTTGTGTTTTTGTCTTTGTATGTGTATTACTAACATAGTTTGTAAGTATATTGTTACTAACACTATGAGTCTTGTTGCTCGAAATACAATATTATTATTATTAGTTATAGGAGCAGTGGTGGCCCTGTGGTAACAGCCCCAAGAGTAACTTATAATTTCATCACCACTGCTCTCAAAACGGTGAAGGAAAACATCGTGAGAAAACCGGCATGTCCTACAGCTAAAAAATCGAAGAGAAGTGAGATCCGCCAACCCGCACTGGGCCCACGTGGTTGCAATTATGGCCCACTCCCTCTAACAGAGAGGAGGCCTATATCCCAGCAGAGTGGGATCATTGATCTGACTATGATATGTTTCCCACACACAGACATTGTGACTTTTAATTTTCTTGAATTTTAATAAGATTACGGAGTATACAAAAACAAACAAATAACAAATTTATTTATTTACTTTAAAAGTTAAAAGTAAGGTTAAAAACCGACTTCAAAAAGAATGTACTCAAAATTATGAAATAACTTTATATTCGGAAGTCGGTGTCTTGGGATCTCTATTTTAGTTTTGCCACCGACTTCCGAATTTAAAGTTATTTCATAATTTTGAGTTCATTTCTTTTTGAAGTCGGTTTAATTTTTTTAAATTACTTTTTTTTCGAAATTTTTAGTTTTAAGTAAAAACTTAAGTAGGTAATAGTTTTGTTGTAAATATTGCTTTAGAATTTGACCAAGGTTTTGAGATGTTTTCCCTTTGACACTACACCCGTAGCTCGTATCAATAAGCCAGGCCGTGACAGTTACACGTATTAGTCCATATCTTGAAAATTACTGCATCGATTTTGATGAAACTTGACTGTTCCCTAAGTTGAAGTAAATGTAAGCCAAAAAAAAATGGTCACGATCCGATTAATAGTTGCGGAGAAATGCGTGGACATACATACATACATACGTCTATAACATTTTGTATATTTGTTTGGAAGTCCTAATAAATTGTCTTAATATAATGCAATTCCAATAATATTACATACAACATACGTTTCGAATTGATAACCTCCTTTTTTTTGAAGTCGGTAATAATTAACGTAGATACAAAAGCAGAACCCAAAGCTTTAATGCCGAAAAAAACAAATATAGTTTATTTCGACCAGCACGGGATCATAGTAAGTAGACAAATAAAAAACATCACATAAACATAGTACCTACATATTTCGATTGCTCAGTACGTGAACCATACAGGAATGGTTCTGATTTTGACAATCGAACCTTTGCACGAATGCCCTGGAGGCTACCGGTGAAGTTAGCCTGAATCAAAGACAGAAATGGACAGATCAAACGTTGCCATGATATGCTGTAGGTATTTTTATACTGAATTGGTGATATTGTAATCTATCTATCTCTAAATATATAAACCTCAAAGGTGACTGACTGACATAGTGATCTATCAACGCACAGCCCAAACCACTGGAGGGATCGGGCTGAAATTTGGCATGCAGGTAGATGCTATGACGTAGGCATCCGCTAAGAAAGGATTTTGATAAATTCTACCTCCAAGGGGATAAAATAGGGGATGAAAGTTTGTATGAAACTTTGTCAATTTTAAACCGATCGGACTGAGACTTCGCATGCATATAGCTACTATGATGTAGGCATGGGGATGCCTACGTCATAGTAGTAAGGGGTGGTGGTATTCTTTAAGTCCGGCACCACACAGACTTTCAGTCAGTTGCAAAAAATATATTAATATTGCTTTCTTATTTGCAAAATAGTTGGGCAAACGTCATCTAAAACTATTCTACATTTCAAGTTGATAGCATTAGTAGTTCTTGAGATATCCAGCTGTGACAGACGGACAGACAGATAACACAGACAGACAGCCTGAGTCGTACCATAAGGGTTCATTTTTACCATTTTGGTACGGAACCCTAAAAAGACAGAAAAAATGCTTACCGAAAACGAAGTGATTGCGCGGGCACTCGATGCGATGCCATGGGGTGGGTCGGGGTAGCAAAAAATTTCACGCGGACGAAGTCGCGAGCAGATGCTAGTCTAAAGTACTCGTATTAGTAAAATATAATATCTGGGCAGACAATGTTGATTAAACACTCGATGCCTCTAGCAATACGTTCGTATTTTCATATTTTCTACTCCTTATGAGCGTTTACGCCGTACGGCATTTCATACAAACTTTCAAGCCTTTATTTTTCGAAATGAATGAACCGATTTTAATGAAACTTTATACGCATAAGCAGGATACAAAGATCTAAAAAGTTAGTAGAGAACATTTTCGAAATGTCTTATTTAAAAAAAGATAACTGGAAATCTCTGTTTCTATGGAAAATTTAAAGTCTAATTTGACTGTAACACTATTTTTCGAAAATGTTTTCTACTAACTTTTTAGACCTTTGTATCCTGCTTATGCCTATGAAGTTTAATTAAAATCGGTTCATTCATTTCGAAAAATAAGGGCTTGAAAGTTTGAATGAAATGCCGTACGGCGTAAACGCTCTTATGCTTCTAAAAATCAAACTCCGACTAAAAAACCTTGAAGCAGAAGCGAAGAAACTTTCCTTTTCATGAAACGAGTAACAGAAAATATAATATCGTTTAATTTATGAAGAATATGTGCGAATCTCTGGCAATATAGCGTGGGCAATTCCTCCTCGAGTTACAAACTCCTTACAATCAATATGGCAGGATCCTGACAAAATTGGAAACGTATAAAATATTGCCGGAGTCATGCCTCACAAAGAACTTTGGGTGACTTCGAAAGAGACAATTTCGGTTTTATGTAATAAGTTTTTCGCTTTGAAATATTGTAATTTAAGAAATTTCCATAATTCTTTACTCGGGAGGTTTGGGCTTATTTGTAGTTTAAACAGTGGTAGGTGTGACACGATATTTTTTTATTATGAATCTTCATGTCCGCGTCAGCGGCAGTGGCAACGCGTGTCTGCGGCAGCTGTCGACGCGCCGGAGCCTTCCGTCGACAACATGCTGCTCGTTTATTTGAGCATCGTACTCGGGCCTGTGGCTAAATAATAACAGCCGCACAGGTCGATCGATCAGGTTAAGCTACGCTTGACGCGATTGGTCTGTGGATGGGTGACCATCATTACATATCGAAACCCCTCCGTGCCTCGGAAAGCACGTTACGCCGTTGGTCCCGGTTGTCATTCGTGGATCTTTGACAGTCGTTACGAGTCATCAGAAACCCGAAAATCTGACAACCAGTCTTACCAAGGGATATCGTATTACCCAGTAACTGTGTTGTGGAGGTCAGATAGGCAGTCGCTCCATGTAAAATACTGGTATTCAGCTGCATCCGGTCAGACTGGAAGCCGACCCAACATAGTTGGAAAAAGGCTAGGCAGATGATGATGATGACTCGAATACACGAGCGGCACGTTGTCGACGGCAGCAGTTGCCTCTGCCGTTGACGCTTGCCGCTAGTGTATAGGTATACACACTTACCTACTAGTCAACGCTTATTTCTTCCATTTTAGCTTTTTTGCCTCAATCTTTTTCATCTGTTGTTAAAGTCGTCATTTCAGCCGAAAGACGTCCACTGCTGGACACAGGCCTCCCCCAAAAGGGGGGGGGGGGGTTGCCATAATCGCCACGCTTGGCGGGCGGGTTGGCGATCGCATTATGGTATGGTGGTGGAATGCATAGAGAACGCTGCTGCCCATTCTCCGGTACGCCCCTTAGTCGCCTTTTACGACACCCACGGGAAGTATGGGGTGGTGCTATTCTTTAAGTCCGGCACCACACAGACAAAGTTGTTAAAGTATAATCACTATTAAATCACCTACATCACTCCTTTTGTTGGCATGTCCTTGAAACCCATTTAGTAATAAAAGCGGCCAATAGGGAGCGCTTTTTAATTAAGAAATACATTATCTTTGACCTTTTTCACGGATTTTCTGTTTTTCTAAAAACATGGCACAGCGCTAATTATAAAGTAATGGCTTTGTTTCCGTCACTGTTCGAGGAAACACTAAGTTGTTAATTTTCTTAGGAATAAAAATATTATTAAATGTTAACTTGACATACCATTGTATAAAGGCTCTGCTTCGTTGCGGCGCCCGAAGAAAGTTTCTTCTTCTTCTCTCGTACCGGCACGAACTATGACTAAAAATAGCTAATGCTTTGGTAAAAGTAGTAACAATATGGTGGTAGCGTTGGAAACTGCTCCGAGCACGCATTCTAAAAGTTTGTAACGCTGCAAATAGCTGTCAAATAAATGTCGGAGTTATTCGTTTGACTATTTGGAACACCAGTGCCACCCGGCGGCGCTTGAAAGAGTCTAGCCTGAGTTCGTGGGAGTCGACGAGAGCGCTACAGAACGAGGTGGAGAAACTCTTGTACATTGGACATCATACAGACAACATGTGCTCAGAAACTGTTTTACGTTCCGTATCTAGTGGAGTTGTGTACCTACAGTGTGTGATTCGCTAGTGCGATTAATTTGTTAGTGAAATTAGAATTTGATTTGAACTGCAAACGGTTTTTCTATTGCGCAATAACCAACAGTACACATAGTGCGCCCACAGTAATTAAAATATGGCTGATGATAACGCGATGCACGTAGGTACTTCCCAGAAGAGGAGGTATCTATTCTGCAGTGGGATGGACAGTATCTAATAAAGAAGAACGAAGACTGGTAGGTACTGTTTTTATATTATATTTATATTAATTTGTAAAAAGGCCATACAGTAATATGTACAAATTAATCACGACTAATTCTAATTAACAGGTAGTATCTATTTGAGAAATATTTGTATCGTTGTTAACTTTCAGAATGCACAGCAGTATTAATAGCGGAATCCATTTTAATGGACCTCAAAAGCCCGATTCAGCTTCACAATGCTCTTCTAATAGCAACCATGTCTAAGAGAATACCTCTATCTGCAATAATTAATTTGATTTCCTGAAGGCATGTCTATTGATTTGTGACTAATCCACAGACGGCGGTACTGCACTAATTCAATTGCATTAGCATAGCAACACAATGATTGCTGTCAATGGAAGTGATAACGACCTGCAGGATTTGATGTACTGTGGCGTTATGTACATTATTTACGAGAGCAGAAGCTGTAGGATGCAAGTAAGCAATTGCAAGTGGTGGTACAGGATTTTATTCTCACGAACGACACGCGCTTTAGTTGTGGTAACTAAGTGTACAAACACGCTGTTAATGTGTGCTTGAAGACGAGTAGCGTTGGCACATCACACACACACGTCACACACATACATCCGACGACGCCATTGTCCCGGACGGTACCGAGAGCTCAAGCGCTTACACGCACATTCACAGCGTGTTTGTATTATACACTTGGTAAACACAACTAAAGCGCGCGTCACTTCGTGAGATGAAAATACTATAAGTATCTACAGTCATGGGAAAGAAGATAATGGTCAGTAGACATTGAAGACGATAACTTTCAACTGTAATACTAACAATGAAAATATTAAATCAGTTTTCTTTATTTTCATACATTGAAATACCTAAAAAAATACTTTGGTCAATATTTTTTCTTTTTGTAAAAAAATACTTTGATCAATATTTTTTCTTATCAGTATTGTATTTAAAAAAATATATACTTACCTATTGTTCAATTATGTTAATATGTAGGTATCTGCAGATTGTGAACACACCGTTAAGCCTTCAGTAAATATGTAACTTCAACGTAACATAATCTCTTTCCTGTTGATCGGCTTTCGTAGAGAACATTGAGCAAACATTCCAATTTTAATCCCAGCTAACGAATGCACCGAAAGGGAATCTAGGATACAACAAGCTAAACCATTTCCAGCGACTGATGTTTTACGTTTATCTCCAATTTCCAGTCACCAAGCGTGCTGCAAATGTCCGAAAGATTCCGACAGATTCCGAACGTCAAATGAAAATACTGCATTAGCACTTCTCGACGAACGTATGAGGATAAAAGCGTTAACTGAGAGAAGAAAATTTAATGGCGTGCCGCAGAAATCTGTAATCCGTTTTCCATTTTCAAAGGGGATTAAACAGAATATTATTTTATATGTCGCTGACGAAGGAGGTCGAGCTGCATGTGATGCTTATTGACTTTCGTTGCTTACTGTTTTCAGAATTTATAATTATATAAGCTGTCCTGTTTGAGATACACGGAATTGTTAATGCAGTGAGAATCAAGATAAATTAAGGGTTTTTATTTATTGTATGGGTATTGTATTTTTCTTGACCAACTTGCTTTCTTATCTATCTATACAAAAAGGAAATAACAATAAGGGAGGCATTTTTGCTGCAGAAAGTTATCCTTAAACACCTATCTTCGCTGAGTGTAGTTTTATAGCACTCTTAGGGTGTTTATATTTAGAGCCACTTAACAAAAGTGGTATAATAAAGCTGGTTTGACGTGTTTTCGGACTCTTTGGTAACAAGTATCTAATCTGCGGTCGGGACTAATCTTCCTTTTCATTCTTGGGTCCAATCTTTCTTTATTTATCTTCTAGATTGGACGAGTAAACCCACTTCAATCGTTAATTCCACCACAGAGAAAATGTTAGTGGACACATTACGTCTACTGAAAAGTAAAAAACCGGGCAAGAGCGAGTCGGACTCGCGCACCGAGGGTTCCGTAACATCCGGGTTTATGCATAAGGTTTATGTTTATGAAATTAAATGTTTTATTTTTATTTTTGAGTTGATTGAATGAATGGTAAGTTGCGGTTTACGATTTATGACGTATTAAAAAAAAACTACTTACTAGATCTCGTTCAAACCAATTTTCGGTGATAGTTTACATGGTAATGTACATTATATTTTTTTTTTAGTTTTATCATTCTCTTATTTTAGAAGTTACAGGGGGGGACACACACATATTACCACTTTGGAAGTGTCTCTCGCGCAAACTATTCAGTTTAGAAAAAAATCATATTAAAAACCTCAATATCATTTTTGAAGACCTACCCATAGATACCCCACACGTATGGGTACGATGAAAAAAAAATTTTTGAGTTTCGGTTCTAAGTATGGGGAACCCTAAAATTTATTGTTTTTTTTTCTATTTTTGTGTGAAAATCTTAATGCGGTTCACAGAATACATCTACTTACAAAGTTTCAACAGTATAGTTCTTATAGTTTCGGAGAAAAGTGGCTGTGACATACGGACGGACAGACAGACAGACAGACAGACTGACAGACAGACAGACATGACGAATCTATAAGGGTTCCGTTTTTGCCATTTGGCTACGGAACCCTAATAAAAATCCTGCAGATTTAATTCACCGCTGCATCTGTCAGGCTAAGAATAACTTCTTGTTATTATTCTAAAACAATATTATCCTTATTCCAAGCAGGGAGACAAGAGACAGGAAGTTAGTGACACAAAGAGCGTTGTACCAGGAGCGCTGAACGTGCTAGGAAACGTTAACTGAGACAAACAAGCTCATTACCCGTGCGGTCGACCGACAGGGGTGCGGCGCGCGACTCATCAGATTGGCTGTGCTGCTACTATCTGTAAAGATTTATGTGTCCCTGGTACACACTTGGAATTATTCATACCTGTGTTTCGCGTGTTTGAATATCGTTTGTTTGACTCTCCTCAGCTCCGTTAAATGTTAAATAAATATCGTCTTCGCTATAACGTGTTTTCTATTGTGCGAATACGATTTGCCTAAATATAACAATTATTTGCAATGTTGGAACGGAATAAGATATAAAAGTTTACGAAACCGAAAAAAGATGGGGATTGGGGTGGAGATCATTTGCCTTTTGTCTGTCGCACTCTGTCAATGTACAAAGGCAACAATATTCGTAAAATTTACGCGAAAAGTCGCGGTATTGTTCAACTCCCCAATACGGATCGGATGCAGATATCAAAACACAACAGAAAATCAACTCGAAATTAACACTGGTCTTATTGTACGCAGTGACAATTTACTCGCGGCGTATTGGATTGAATATAACGGTTCACAATATTTAGTATTGTTGAATTGTAAACAAAAGCCTGTCGGGATGTTTCAAAACGCGGTTTGCGTTCGTTGTCTATTTGTTTCACATTTACTTACCTGTAAATTCATGAACCAAATGACACATTTTCATCGCGGTCAAAATCCTTAAATTGTTTGTCGTCATTATTGTGGTTTGAATTTTTCCCCGTAAAAGGCACAAAGAATGGAAAATTCCACATTTAATTTTTGTTTACATCCTTTGTAAAGGGCACCTCTTACTCAAGGCAACCTCTGACGCAATGTCGTTGATTTACTGTTTCGTTTCCACATGGTGAACTCTCAAAAAACGAACCAAGGATGTTGTTTGATAGCAATCATGCTATTTTGTGAACACAAAGAACTCATTTTGTCCTTTACAAAGTAACTTCGCCGACCTACAGCGTTGATCTGTGATTTCTTGAGCCGATTCTCTGAAGCGTGGTAATAAAGCTCTTTATGAGTTATAATGAGATTTGGTATGATTATTTTGAACAACTTTATTTACGTACAAAATGTGACATGTTTCCGATATCGTTCACGTATGTTTGTTTGAGGTAACAAAGCGCCGATCTGTCTTCGGTAAAAACGTATCATGTTAGTCTTCCAGGAATTATTGCTGAAATGTCTGGCATTATATCTGAAATAGACTTATTTGACGCAGACGTGAGACATACAAGATCCAAGGACTGTACATTTTTATTTCATAATAGTTTTATTTTTGTGAATTGTGCGTTTAATCTTCTTTAAATGAATTGTGATGAATTGTAATTGTGACAAGGTAATCGAGAGTTATGGAAGATTTGTGTGGGAGATTTGAAATTTTTTCGCAATACGATTTTGGCCTTATGGGGAAAGTTGTTCAGCTTGGTGTTGTAGCACATCCTTAAATATGATCACATCTTTCTGATACATGCTATATAGATATCAAGTCATTAAAATAAGCGTAGGTAGATACCTACGTAAAAGAAGCGTAGGTAGATACGTGAAATAAGCGTAGGTAGATACGTAAAATAAGCTTATGTAGATACGTAAAATAAGCGTAGGTATTGTTTGTTATGAACTTTCTATACATTTTTCAGGAAAACTTGAGCGTAAGCTTGTCTTCGAATTCATTCTTAACAGTTATAAAGTGGAAAATTATCCCCATGAAGTATGACGTCTGTTTTGTTTCCAAGTATTAATTTACCTACTTAGGGCGTTGATAAATACAACAGTTTTTGTATGAAATTTAAAATAATATATAATATGATGTTTTCAGAGCATTGTAAACTGTTGGTCAACGTACTTTAGCACAATAATATTACCTACACCAAGCTTGAATTTAATTTATTACGAAAATAGCATAATGAGTTAAGAAATAAAGTGAATGGTATTGTGTTCAGCACAGAGAGCTAGTTAAAATAAATATAATAAATAATTTTATTTTAAACGTTTCACCATTTAAAACAAACCATATTACATACTTTTGAAATATGGTTTACCTTGCACGTCAACGCCATTTTAACCCTGAAAAAGAAAATTAAAACATTATTTTCTCTTTACCCCAAGAGGCTTTACGGCTATAGTATAGAATACCAAAAAAGAATGATTAATTATTTTATGTAAGCATATTAATCTGAATAAATCAAACGTATAAAAAAATTTCTTTTTACCCGACTGCGTTAGAAGGAGGGTTATGTTTTTCGAGTGTATGTATGTATGTATGTATGTATGTATCTATGTATATTTCTTTGGCACGCTCTGTAGCCTAAACGGCTTGATCGATTTCAGCTTGAGAGGTGCCGTTAGATTCGTCTTAATTGTGAGAGTGACACTGGGTATATCAAAATTGAAAAAAAAATAAAAATGGCTGATTTTTGGCGCAAAATGTCTTCATAAAAAAAAAAAAATCTCGTAACCTATCGAGTGGGGTATCAAAATAAAGGGTTTTAAAAGGTGATTACAAAAATATATATAACTTATATGGTTAAAAGTAATTCGAAGTGACAAATCGTAAAAAACACGTACCAAGAACTAAATAAATCGTTTGCGAAATCTTACACATTTGTAAACTAAAAAACTGGAAATAAAAAAAGTAATTTAAGAAATAAAAAAACCCGACTGCGAAACTGGAAAGCTACAAACAAGCCCATTTTAAATTAAATAAAAGTTGGAAGCAGGCGGGACCCATTTGAATTTGAAAATATAATAAAAATGGCATGGGTCCCGCCTGCTTCCAACTTTTATTTAATTTAAAATGCGCTTGTTTGTAGCTTTCCAGTTTCGCAGTCGGGTTTTTTTATTTTTTAAATTACTTTTTTTTTATACGTTCTTTCTTCACAGTTTTGCAAATCTTAAGCATTAAAAGTCTGTGTGGTGCCGGACTTAGGTCTGTGTGGTGCCGGACTTAAAGAGTACCACCACCCCTTACTTCCCGTGGGTGTCGTAAAAGGTGACTAAGGGTCGTACCGGAGAATGGGCAGCAGCGTTCTCTATGTATTCCACCATCATACCATACTGCGATCGCCAACCCGCCTGCCAAGCGTGGCGATTATGGCAAACCCTCCCAAATTTGGGGGAGGCCTATGTCCAGCAGTGGACGTCTATCGGCTGAAACGACGAAGCATTAAAAACGAATAAGACGAAAAGGTGCAAATTCTGAAGTGCGGTAAAGACCAGAATGCAAAAAAAAAGTAAAACACTGCACTCTACCTTCATGTTAAAACACAGAACCAGAAATAGAGGATAAGCTTTTATGAAGACTACAACGCTAGCGCTCGGCGACAATTAGTCGAGATATTCCAAGCACAACATTCCGCGCGTTTTGTCCCGGGCAGAAACATTTGAATAGTTTCTCAAATAGGTAAATTTCACGTAGTTTATTGTGTTTGAGCTGTCGCTTCGGACGGTCTTGAACAATTGTCATTCTAGCGTACGGTACGCCCCTCTACACGTTTGTGCAATTGCGAATTCCGACGGCGGTGAGGTAATATCAATATGTCGAGGGGTCGACTACACGAAACTTGCTAGGAATATTCACTATCCCGTCACTTTTAGCCGAACCCTCCGCGAACAATGTATTACCTACACTTAAACGCGACTGTGAATAAATTGAGTTTTGTTTTGTTTTTAGAGGTACGTCTTTATATCGTTGAAAGTCATTGAAATAGTCTTGTAAATAAGACACACACTGGGCACTGTTCCTGTTGACAGCGATGCGGACGAATTTTTTGTTGCCCTATGATTATTTTACTTATTTTTTCATATAAATGTAGTGCGTATTATTATTTTAAATATTAGCATAGATTATGTAAATAAATAAGGCACATACTGTATGATGTTGATGATTCATTAATAGTTAGTTCAATCATGAAGGAGTTAAGTAACTATTTCTATCTAGAATGTTTCAGAACAACTTATCTCCAGTTGAGAGCTATCGAGTAGGTTTAACCGTATTGCGAAATAACTTCAGACGAATTATAAACGAGATCAACGCAAAATTATTTAGACTTATTACGCTACTTACGCAACTCGAACACTCAAGACCAATTAAATCCTACTACAATTACACAACAAGTCAAAATAACATTGATGTTGTACCAAAACATGTATTCAACCCAGACAGGCCTCACATAGTTGATTAACTACGCGGTTTTACGTGTTCTATTGTACCGAGAGGGCTGGTACACAAGAGGTTGTACCTACAGCCAGATTAAAACGAAGGGGAACCCATTGCTATTGCGGCGTAATTCCAAATTCCACTTGGTGCGAATGTCGACACATAGCGCTGAGGTCTTACATCAAGTGACATATACGTACAGCTATTAAGTCTAAAGCCACGTAATTTGGTTGATGCACCTGCCCGTATTTTCACGGTGCCGCTGTTACACTAGATTCGGAGCTAGGTAAGCACTGAATTATTCTGACGTCGACTGTATTTTGATTTAGTTCTGTAGAGTAATTCGATTAGTGCTTTTTGAAGTAGTCGTGTGTCTGTTGGAGGTTGTTGTAAGGATTACTGGTGGTGCTTATGGTATTATTGAATGGTGTTTTGCTTTCTTGGTACGTGGGTCAGTACGTTTTGATGTTTTGACTGCACGTTGTCCGTGTCTTCGGTATTTTATCCCCGTAATTTGAATCTCATTTTATTGTTTTGAATTTGTGTCTATAGCAGTGTTTCAGATAATTTCCATTCCATTGCAACCTAATCAATTAGTGAAATATAAGTAAGTATTCCAAGTTGATTTTTGAGTGACTAATTGTAACAAAATAGGTCCTAAGTAATAAGTTTTAGGTTGCAATGGAATTTGAACTTTGTTTACTTTGACATTCAGTTTGTTATTCCATATCTTGAAAATGATCTCAAATGCTTAATGCAAATATAATTCAATTCACAACACAGTTAACACATTAACGTAGTCATCTGATCTGTTATCCTATTGCTTGGCGAACTGAGTCTCAAAATCATCATTTTGAAAAATCACATGAAACAAGAGTTTCACATGAAACAAGAGTTTAACACATGAAACAAGAGTTTCACATGAAACAAGAGTTTAACACATGAAACAAGAGTTTAACATGAAACAAGAGTTTAACACATGAAACAAGAGTTTCACATGGAACAAGAGTTTAACACATGAAACAAGAGTTTCACATGAAACAAGAGTTTAACACATGAAACAAGAGTTTAAAATCATGTTTTTAAATTTTCATCGGCGAGGCCTATATTTATCAGAGAATTTTAACACTCTGCACTACGGTTGCAGTTTTATGACAGCGCCATCTCTTGACCGATAGTGGAACTAATGTAACTAAAACTTTGTTGATAATTTCTGAAAAAGAGTGCTATTTAGAGACTTTGTTTTATTTTTCCTGTAATCTTTACATAAACTTCTATCACATAGAATAATTTCAGATTTTTCTCTTAGCAAACTTCGGAGATAAGGGGGGGACGGTATTTTTTTACATTTTTCATCAAAAGTCGAAAACTATGTGGCCTAACAAAAATAGAAAAAAAATGTTTGAGAATGTGCAAACTGCGTTCTTTCGTATGGTACCCCACATGCCCTGGTAGCCCCACTTTGAATTTTTCAGACCCCCTTTCAGTCCCTGTTGCTAAAAATATACATATCTTTATTTCTTTCTTATTTGAAAAATAGTTGGGCAAACGTCATCTAAAACTATTCCAAATTTCAAGTTAACAGCATTAGTAGTTCTTGAGATATCCAGCTGTGACAGACAGACAGACTTAGTCTCACCATAAGGGTTCCGTTTTTACTATTTTGGTACGGAACCCTAAAAACATCAACATAATTATCTTCGAAACATATTCCCATTAACCGTAGGTACTAAACCAATCTCGCGTGAAAGCCTTCGAAACAGACAAAGCATCGCTCACATGCTCATCGATGCGCGATATTTGCTACACATTGGATTCATGGCGTCCGCGTCCATCTGCCAGAAATTTTTGTCATACGTGTTACTAAGAACGTACAGTTAGCAATATCAGGAAGTATCGGTGCGTGAAATTGCATACCGGTCCGTCGGGCGAACGATGCTTGAGTGACTATTGAATTGGTTAAGTCGCCCGACGCATGTGAACTGATTAAATGTTGATGATTCTATGACAATATTAACGAAGGGGTATAATGCGGCCGTCTCATTTATTTATCAGTATATTTTGTTTATTTTTGCAATGTTACTCTATCAGACTGTTTATGTACAGTAGGGCTGCAAATGTGCATGCTAGTTTCAGAAATATAATCGTGTGAAGCGAGAAATGACGCCATCTAGCGTGAAACCAGTTAACGACTAACAAAATTTCATTATACTGTTACTAGATGGCGTTGCTTTGCTTTTTATGACAAAATATTTTTGTAGTTTCTTTTTGTCTCTTCAAACATTCAAACAATTTATAATTAATATTTACTTTTAAAAAAATTGTTCCTAACTATTAACCTACTATGTTAAAATTGAATATCAATTTATTAGTAGTAAGTAAGAAATAACCAAATAAACGATGAGGGCGCCACTGCGCATACTTAATTATTCCTATCGGTTTCTTTTATTATTTTTTCATACGCTAGCAAATGTAATGTAATAGTTAGATAAATATATTAGCTCTGTAACTCCTTTCTCAATACGTTTCTTCCTAACTGCTTACTTACGTTTCGTAAATTAGTCACAGTTGTGACGAAACCAACGCCATCTAGTTTATTTTAGAAAACTTGAACTCAAACGTTCACAGGAAAATAGCCATTAGGGTATCCATGCACTTTTGCAGGTGACCGTACATATTCGTTACTATTTTTTATCTGACACAAATTTGTTTTATTTATACATATATAGATACAGACCAGGGTTGTTGCGAACATCAATATCAGCATCAGCATCTGCGGAACTCATCAGCATCAGCATTGATTGATGCTGATTATTAACCGCTTGTGTGCCGTAATTACAGACACAATAAAAAAGCCATTGTGTCTCGCGTAGATCTACGTTTCGGCAGACTAAGGGTTAATGCTGAAGTTCGAGTCGTGACATGACCGCAAAGGGGGCAGGGATTATAGCACGTGTTGTTTACCTAGATTATGTAGTGGTACTACATCATATTATGTACTACCACTAGGTACTTAATTACTAACTAATTATTACTAAACTAGGTGCTTAGTTTGATTGTATTTTTTTATTAAAAGTCACAAAATTATTGAACCAGCCTTTTATTTAATTACCAAGGAAAACTGTGCAACTTTTAGGTATAAATTCATAATGGTCACTGCTTTATAAGAAAATAATTACAATCAGCATCAGCATCCGCTGATGTCAATGATAAAAAACCGGGCAAGAGCGAGTCGGACTCGCTCACCGAGGGTTCCGTAACATCCGGGCTTATGCATAAGGTTTATGTTTATGAAATTGAATGTTTATTTTTTATTTTTTTATATTTGAGTTGGTTGAATAAAAGGTAAATTGCGGTTTACGATTTATGACGTATTAAAAAAAAACTACTGACTAGATCTCGTTCAAACCAATTTTCGGTGGAAGTTTACACGGTATTGTTCATCATATATTTTTTTTAGTTTTATCGTTCTCTTATTTTAGAAGTTACGGGGGGGGGGGGGACACATTTTACCACTTTGGAAGTGTCTCTCGCGCAAACTATTCAGTTTAGAAAAAAATTATATAAGAAACCTCAATATCATTTTTGAAGACCTATCCATAGATACCTCACACGTATGGGTTTGAAGAAAAAAATTTTTTTTAGTTTCAGTTCTAAGTATGGGGAACCCCAAAATTTATTGTTTTTTTTCCTATTTTTGTGTGAAAATCTTAATGCGGTTCACAGAATACACCTACTTACCAAGTTTCAACAGTATAGTTCTTATAGTTTCGGAGAAAAGTGGCTGAGACGGACGGACAGACAGACAGACAGACAGACGGACAGACAGACAGACATGACGAATCTATAAGGGTTCCGTTTTTTGCCATTCGGCAACGGAACCCTAAAAATCTGCATCAGCATTCGCTGATGTGAAAAAAATATGCATCAGCAACAACCCTGATACAGACATTGCGCAGCACACGGCGCTCATCGCATGATTCGCAATGTGTTGACGTTCATACACGTGCTTTCACATGCCTCAACACGAATATGAACGTCCACACATGCCTCGCAATGCCTCTATCCGCCTGTACTAATTTACATCGTCACCTCACACATTAGGCCCAGTTGAAAACCAACGTCAGGCACTAGTTGTCTGGCATTTTTGCTGACCTGGGCTTTTTTGGCGAAGCCGTGAGGCACACTTATTAATTTCTTACATCGGACTTTAGACTTATTATTTGGTTTTTATGTGTTTTTAACTGATGTATGCATCTGGTGTATTGTCTTTTGGTCTGTGCTGAAAAAATGTATTTTCTTTCTTTCATTCCTTGGTGTTACTGAGATTGTCGTCGATTTCGATGCTGTAGTACCTACTAGTCTCTAGTCTGACAAGTTCACTTGAATCTCACTCACACGCTGATCGAAATGGAATTCATTTGTTTTTTATCATAATTATTGCAACTTCAAAGCATGTCACAGTTCGAATTTCAAAGTGAATTAGAAACGCGGTTCCGTACACCGTTTGGATTTCGAATTGATAGTAAGTTATTAAGATTTAATCTTCTAGGATACGGTATTTTGATTAATATATTTCATGAAAAATATAGGATGAAATGCAATAGCATTTCATACTATATTTTTCATGTCATGAAGAAGGGAGAATAGTTGATATCGGCTCAATTTCTAAAGAGAAAAAAAAATCAATATTGATTAGCACTTGTTAGTGTCAATTTTGTGATTATTATTTTTTATTTTTTTTTATTTGGGAAACAAACAGATGCAATAACAAACATAAGTGTATAGTTCAACATAATCCAGAAACAGTTACCACAGATTACTACAGGCTGGTCAAAAAGTGGAGATAAAGAAGGTCATTTCCAACACTTTTAAAGTGAGAAAAAAATTTTGGTATCAATTCAAAATTTTTGGAAAAAATTATATGCTCTTGAAATTTGGTACCCAGAGCCGCATTGCAACTTTTGAAGTGCTGATACATTATCTGGTAATAATACAACACCGTTTGTTTTATTGTTTTATATCGATTTTTTTAAATTAGTCTAATTGTAAAAGAACTCTTGTTGGAAATGATCTCCTTTATCTCCCTATTTCGTTTGATCCTCGACTTTTTGACCACCCTGTATAAATTATATCTCCATCGTCGACTTTGTCTCTGTCACCTCTGACCTAGACTAGAATCAAGAGCAAACCCATTTCAAATAATAAAAAATTATACATAAATGTAACGGGTTAGTTACGACGGTAAAATAAATCACAGTCTCAATCTGTCCAAAATAGCTCTAATTTCTCTACATTTTTAACACGCTTTTATTAGGTCGACCTGTTTGTAACTAACTATGTAGTGGAATCTAAGGTAACTAATTTAACCATCTTCCAAGGGTCGTAGCATAATTAAAATTGACAGCTGTATGTAGCTCTGATGACAATACAATAATATGGTACTGTCGAACTGATCTGATGATGGAGCCGGAAGATATGAACTGGAACTTCATGATGGAAAATCGTATCATAGCTGTTTTGGATTTCTTAGAAAAGTCTTGTAATGAACTTTGACCACGATTAGGTTTCAAGGTCTGATGATGAAGCCGGAAGATAGGCACTGGCATTCCATGATAGAATATCGTATCGTAGTCGTGTTTGCACTTGTGAGAAAGGCAAAGCGTGTTATTCTAGTGTTTTTTAAACTATTATTTATTGACATTAATTGTCACTGAGATAGATTGAAACTATATTTTGAAAATTTTTAATTATGGAATTGGCCGTCAGCTGTTATTTTCTAGTATACTCCAGCAGGGCTAGCATGGGCTGGGGATAAAACTTTTCTCCACCGGTTATTTCCACTGACAAGGGATAAAATTATTTTATCCACCTGCCAAAGCACGGCAACAGGGGGAAAGAGAATTATATCACTTTTTGACATTAGACGTGGATACTCACCCGTCTATAGCATGGCGACTAGTGGAAGAGAAAAATTACAGATATTTTGACATAATAAAGGGAGAAATTTGTCCTCGTCTTTAGGTGATGGATTTAAGTATATCTCTTGGAGAAAATATAATTAATTGTACTATAAAAATGTCTCGTGCTTACTGCCACCGTGAATAGTTTAGCCACCCATGTCGCCATGCTCGGAGGGTGGACAAAATTGACAGAGGGGAATAGTATTTTCTCCTCTCCCCGTGGATAAAATGTCTCCGACCATGCTAGCTCTGCTGGTTTGTCCACCGTGAATAGTTTATCCACCCATGTCGGCGTGCTCGGAGGGTGGACAAAATTGACAGAGGGGAATAGTATTTTCTCCTCTCCCCGTGGATAAAATGTCTCCGGCCATGCTAGCCCTGCTGGTGGTGTTGCCTTTAATAAATAACAACAACATTTGTGGAATATTACTTTTTATTCAAATATTAAAATTAAGGTTTGCTTACAACGCAGGAAAATAATACTTCAGCTTAATCTGAAAAATACTCGCGGTCACTAATTGCCTATGCTAGCTTTCTGAAAATCAGGCGGTGCTACTTGAAACTGCAATTATGAAAGCAAAGTAAAACCTTCGGTTCGTGCAAATTAAAAGGAAATATTAATTCCTTATTAATTTATTCAGCTGGTAACATTTTTGAAATTGCAATTATATAAAAGTAGAAATTTTACTTAAGGTGATAAATTGTCTGTGTGGTGCCGGACTTGAAGAATAGCACCACCCCATACTTCCCGTGGGTGTCATAAAAGGCGACTAAGGGGCGTACCGGAGAATGGGCAGCAGCGTTCTCTATGCATTCCACCACCATACCATACTGCGATCGCCAACCCGCCTGCCAAGCGTGGCGATTAGGCCTATGTCCAGCAGTGGACGTCTTTCGGCTGAAATGATGATGATGATAAAATGGGCGCTCTTTCGCTAGAAAGCGTTCTTATAAAGACATCCTTACACACTTTTTCCCAACTCATGGAATCAGATACCTACGTTTTTGTGAACATGACAAACACAGTCGCCGAAGTGATTCCATTATTCCGTCAGTACATTTATTTTGTTTCTTGTGTATAGGTAGGGGAGAGTAGCCCAAAACGGGTAAGCTAAGGTTGATGATAAATAAAAACAGTTTATAGATACAAATTGAACATTTATTTGTACATTTTAAAATGTTTAGTTATCAAGGACTATAAAATAAATGACATATTTAGTAGTTTTGTATATTAAGAATAAAAAAATAACAAAAATCTTTACCATTCGAATTACCCGTTTTGCCCGTAGGGGGGGCCTAAAGCAGGTAGGGCTTTTGGGCAAAGCGGGTAGGGGCTGAATTACATTAGGTCAACGTCAATCAATGACTAAAACTGTTTCTTAACAATCATAACTCAGATGGAGCTCCACCAGGATCATCAGCTACTTGCAGTGATAATGGTTGGATCAATGGACCAGTATTCTTGGAATGGTTACGGCACTTTGTAGACAACGTAATGAGTTGGCAACGTAAACAGATAATCCATATGAAATAGATACTCAACTAGCTCTAATTCTTGAGCTGCTGTAAAAACTGTTGTGAATCTTCCTAGATTTTTTTTGACATCCTTTCTTTACATGTATCTGTAAAGTCGAAAAGTTGATGCAATATTTTTTGCTGCACCTTTGACGGAAGTTTTGAGAGCTTCTTCTATCGCAAGCTTCATAACTCCCTCATCCCACGATGCATTTGCAGTATTTCTTTTGCATTTATTAACCATCTGCAAAAATAAAAGAACTAATAAGCAGTCAATGAAATTATACAAGGCAAATCGGGTATGGGCAAAACGGGCACCCGCTTTACCCCTACCCTTTTTGCCCACAAGCATGTATTTTTTTCAATCGACTCATATCCTTAAAACCTAAATAATAAACGCCAACCTATTACACAAATAAAACGTCTATTTATTGCAAAATAATAACACAAAACTAGTAAGAACATATTGTAAACCATTTTCGAGTATTCAAAAGTAATGTAACTCAATTTTTTTTAGTGGAAATAGCAAAAAACTTCTTTCTTATCTTACCGTGAACTCGTGTCCGCCAGAGAAGCGCGCCGACTCCCTGTGATTGGCGAGCGGCAGGGTTCGCGCACTGCACGCACACATTCTAATTCGCAATAACGGTGCGCAATTTTAAAAGCATACCCGTTTTAGGCGGGCTACCCGTTTTAGGCTTACCTCCCCTACACTAGCTTCTGCCCGCGACTTCGTCCACGTTACATTTCTTATTCCCCCGACCCATCTCATCGCATTGCATCGCCTGCTCGCGCTATTAGTTCGTTTTCACGTTCTTTTTTAACTTTTTTGAAGTGAAAACTTCTTTAGGTGCGTTGGGCATTTTTTGAGGTGGGAAACGCGTCACTGTTACCGTAAGCGATACCGCGCGTGTTTTGTTTATAAGACGACTAGCTGCGCCCCACGGTTTCACCCGTGTAAGTTCGATCCCGTGGGAATTTCGGGATAAAAAGTAGCCTATATGATAATCCAGGGTGTCAGCTACCTCCGTACAAAATTTTATCAACATTGGTCCGGCCGTTTGAGCGTGAAGAAGTAACAAACATATAAACACACACACACTCCCCCACACACTCACAAACTTCTGCCTTTATAATATTATTGTGATTAAAAAAATACCCGCTTCGGATGTGTTCGGCTGTCCTCGGGATGTACTCGGTTTTAATGTATATCCGATATGTCAGTGAGTGATGGCAAAGTATTCTGTTTGTGTTTTGTTTTCACTTCTATCGGCACTCCCGGAGTACCACTGTTTTTTTTTTCTGGGTCGGCTCCTAATAGTTCTAGCGTGATGTTACATAACCTATAGCCTTCCTCAAGAATGGGGCTATCAAAAGCAAAAATAATTTTTTGAATCCGACTGGTAGTTCTCAAGATTAGCGAGTTCAAACAAACAAACAAATAAACTCTTCAGCTTTATTATTAATTAAGATATACCTAAAGATAAATACATAGGTTTTTCCTTTACCTATTCATCACTGCGTTGAAATAATAGTATATTATGTGTTATTAATAATACGATTCAAAAGCCCTTAGGCCTCTTCTGTTATACGGTAATCTAATAGACGGATACTAGTACCTACTCTCATATAGATTTTTAATTTATTATTAAACTCTATGCAGTTAAAAAAAGTCGAAAGGTGCCGTAGGAAACCCGGTTGGAACGAAGTCCCTTCCGCTGTATATATTATGTATTTAATAATTAACAGGCACAATGAAATAAATAAATAACGTTTAACATAAACAGCCTATAAATCTTCCCACTGCTGGGACACTTACCTCCCTCTGTAAGAGGGACTTGGACGCAGCCTACCACGCGGACCCAGTGCGGGTTGGTAGATTTCACATGTCTTTTTTTTTTTTGTGGATGGGAAATCATCAAATGACTCTTCCCGCTCTGGGTGGAGCAGAAGGGAGTGTCAGACTCTTACTGACTAAAACCCACCCGTGTTCCTTCCTTATCCCTTTATCTTTCACATGTCTTCGATTTGCTTTTTTATTCTAGGACATGCCGGTTTCTTCACGATGTTTTCCTTCACCGTTATAAGAGCAGTGGTCATGAAATAATTTTCACAAAGTAAAGTGCCGTTCAGGGTTGGAACCGCGGATATCGAGGGATGAATGTCATGGGGGCGTGGCACATGTCGCCTCCATCTGATCAAACTGACCAAAAATTTAATTGCGTACACACAATCTGTAGCAATGGGTTTTGTTAGTTCAACAACATTCATTGCGTTATTCACACTGTTGAGTAGACACACTTTTCGAACATATGAAGCAATGGACTAGCAATGTCTTTAAAAATGATACTGATTGAGATTGATAGTGTGTTACGCAGTGCAGAGTTGCATGTGTGCATTCAGTGACTGTATCTATACTTTCTAGTGCCCGCTCCTTTTGAGCATGTGTACAATAAGATAGCACAAAAGTGTTACGCCTACTTTCTTGCGTGTGTGCCAAAAAAGCATCATGTGGGCCGTATCTATTTCTTTTGTTTTTGCGTGAGTTTCAGGAGTGGGGAAAAAGGTGGCGACATTTGAACTCGAACAAATATAGAGTAAAGGCATATCTCTCGGATATCTATGATTGGAACCTAGGACCTACAACTTGTAAGTCACGGTCATTACCACTGGGCCACTACTGCTCACATGACAACAACCTTCGAGAGTAACTAAATAAAAAACAAAAGACTCCTGACGGTCTAAATGTAAACCTTTTTGCGGTCTACCTCTCATCCGCCCAGTGTACAGAGCCTCAGAGGACATGCGATAAGGAATTTCGTTCCAAAAATGACAAATGAGCACTGTATAGGTTGCTGTCATACGTTAAAAGGGTGTATATACAGTGTTACCAACCCATAACAAAACCCCAAGATTTTTAAAAAATCCCCCTAAGAAGCCCTAAGTTATAGGTTCTCATAAGGAAAATTTCTTTGATGCAGTGCCCAACTCCCTAAGTCGTTCGTAACTCACAAAATAAAACGCATAGGTACATATTTTGTAAAAAAAAGACTATGTAAGTACCTAAATACCTATTGTTAAACCTAACTAAATTGTACTATTGTTGATCAGTTCCGGAACGGCATCATCATCATCGCCAGCGGTGCTACTGTTCGACGTCGATGTAATTTTGAAAGATAAACGATTCCTAAGTTTTTTTAATAATGGCATAAATAGAAAAGGCATGCTCCACGGAGGCGTTGGATACGGGCACCGTCAATAACGCCACAGCAAACTTTTAGAAAGCCCCTATAAAAAACCCCAAACAAAATCTGTCCCTAAAAATACCCCTTTTAACACTCCTTCCCCCTAAATTTAGGGGGAAAACCCCAAAGTTGGCACCACTGTGTATATATTAAAAACATGCATAGATTAGCTGTTATGACAATGAAATCGGGAGGTACAGACGCCATCACATCAAGCTACCCAAAACTGTCACATTTTCTCAATCTACTTTGAACCTTATGCTTTAGCGATAAAGTTGAAAATCTATTAAAGAAATTTGAGAGATTGTAGTAACTTGATGTGCTGGCATCTGTACATAATTTGAGTTGCTACTTTGTCACAACACAAATAATCTCGTTTGCTCGACGTCCGTGTCCGCTGGGATCCAACAGAATATCAGCGTCAGGTGAATTTGCCTGACACATGCTGAGCTGGACTCCCGTTTGTTGCAACCTTGAGACGCACACAGCACCTTATATTCGATACTAGCTTCCGCCCGCGACTCCGTCCGCGCCGATGTCGGTCTTCGCGTGGATGGTTTATTTCTCCATTTTGAGTAACTCTGACAATGACATCTTATAAATATCTATTGGACCCAAATACGGCTAAGCCTATAATAATTAAGGAGATCCCTCTATTGAGCTACTGCTGTTGAGCTCGCGTTCTATAGTAAGTATTTTTTTCATAGTAATTCCGACCTTGATAAGTAGCATGTAGCAGTAAATTACTGACAGTGACGAAAAGTTTGCAATAATAAAAAAGTGATCGTGACAATGCGACAGAAAGTTAATTGAGAGCTTCAGCATACACAACATTGTTAGTGAGCTCGTCCGGAATATGAACATGATGATTTCTTGGACTGCTCACACGGGAAAGAGCTACGTAAAGTTGCCCGTGTGAAAAACAACTCGCGGTAAGATCTACGCCAGCAACTCCTAGGGTCTGACCTTGAGCCTTATTTATTGTCATGATGTAACACAAAGCTACAGGAAACTGTATTCTCTTAAATTGAAATGGAAAATTATCCACTGCGGGTAATGCAACGTGTGTTCGCGGTTCTACAGAACAACGTCTATGAATAAAACTGAAAAATAAGATTTTTTTTTTCTACGTATTTTTCCAGGATAAAAAGTATCCCATTTTATGCCCAGGATAATAAGGTATAATTATACCAAGTTTCATCGAAATCGAACCGTTCGTTTTCACGTGATGCCTGCATATACAGACAGACAGACAGACAGACAAAAATTTTTTTAATCACATATTTGGGTTTGGTATCGATCCAGCAACACCCCCCGCTATTTATTTTTTCAATATTTTCAATGTACAGAATTGACCCTTCTACAGATTTATTATATGTATAGATTTGTTTTCAAGTATGCCATAGTGTCGCTATATTTCTTTTTTTAGGGTTCCGTACCCAAAGGGTAAAAACGGGACCCTATTACTAAGACTTCGCTGTCTGTCCGTCTGTCTGTCTGTCTGTCACCAGGCTGTATCTCAAGAACCGCGATAGCTAGACAGTTGAAATTTTCACAGATGATGTATTTCTGTTGCCGCTATAACAACAAATACTAAAAACAAAATAAAATAAATATTTAAGGGGGGCTCCCATACAACAAACGCGATTTTTTTGCCCTTTTTTGCTCGATATCAAAAATGGCAACAGGTAGGCACTTGAAATATTCACAAAATACTCAGTTGTATTTGAACTTAAATAATAAAATTAAAATAAAATAAATATTTAAGGGGGGCTCCCATACAACAAACATGTTTTTTTCGGCGTTTTTGCCTTGTGGTACGGAACCCTTCGTGTGCGAGTCCGACTCGCACTTGGCCAGTTTTTTTGTATATTGGCAACTTGTTTTGATACAAGCTGGAGACGACAATACAACTATGAATCCTACATATCCTATCTTAATTATATGTTAATGTATGTGTGTGTAATGTGTGTGTATTCGTGTGTATGTATATGTGTGTATGTATATGTGTGTGTGTATGTACAAAATTGATTTAACTTAATTTATTTTATGAAGATTACAATATTAATTAATAGCTAAAATAGTCGACGGTTGACCGATGCTGTGTCCAAAAGTGACGATTTTTTAGGAGGTCGCGATGTCCGGTCTCTGGCTGCATCGCAATGTGCTGCGTCGGCGCCTCGTTCTCGCGGCTGATGCGTTTTGTGGTAACTAGGTGAATGCTTGTCAGCGGTTTAGGTTTAGGCGAATGTGTAACATGCGTGTATGTATGTGTGGGGGTTTGTGGGTGTGTGTATGTGTGTGTGTCATGTATGTATGTTGTATAAAGTCCAAAGTATGGAATAACTTGCCACCGCCAATTAGAGTAATTAACTCAATATATGTTTTCAAACGACGCTTACGGCAGTACCTCATAGAAGCGCAAAGGGAACTAGATATGGTCACAGTAAATGTCTCAATTATATGATGTAAGAGTACCCACTTGAGTATGCGTCAGTGTTTCTGTCGGTGAACGATGACATTACAGTGCACGGATTAGTAATGAATTATTATTATGATAATGCGTTGAAGCATGGGAGTCAGGCATCGTTTAAATTAAAACAGGTTCATGTTCTGACTCGTTTCGTGAATTTCTTTATTTGTTTAAGAAGGTCTATCATGCGGCCATCTCACTTATTTATGTATCAGTATTTTTTTTTTTTTTTTTTTTTTGCAATGTTACTCAATATTGTTTATATGTGACACAAATTTATTTTTATTCATTTATTTGATTATGCATACACACGTCACGTTACAGTATAAAACTGATTTACATCCGTCACCTCACACATCAGGTCCAGTTGAAAACCAGCGTCAGGCACCAGTTGTCTGGCATTTTTTGCTGAACTGGGCCTTCTTGGCGCAGCCGTGAGGCACACATTCCTGCTAATTTCTTACATCGGACT
Organism: Mesoligia furuncula; assembly: GCA_916614155.1. Classification (NCBI taxonomy): domain Eukaryota; kingdom Metazoa; phylum Arthropoda; class Insecta; order Lepidoptera; family Noctuidae; genus Mesoligia; species Mesoligia furuncula. The sequence goes on along the minus strand of OU744792.1, from coordinate 33,005,701 downwards.
TTGCACTTTTGATTTTTTATCTTTTTTTTATTTCTGTTTTTATCTGATGTACGATTATTACCTATCTGGTGTATTGTGTGTCTTTTAGTCTGTGCTAAATAAATGTATTTTCTTTCTTTCTTCTTTCTTTTCTATATGTGTATGTAGGTATGTGTATGTGTGTGTATGTATGCCATATAAATGTTCTATATCCTGGTATATCTTCGTATACCAACCTAATGAGTCGTAATGACATTCCCAGCCTGCGTACGAAAACTTAACCAAATATATCCAATAGTTTAGTCACTATAGCTAGTCAAAGGTTGACAAAACCCATAGTCGACCCATCATTACTATTTAGTTTGTTTTAAAAATCACTTTTTGAATTTCGAAGTTAGGATTAAAGAGCTTCACACACGGAAGCTATACCAAATGTATAATTAATGCCTACACATTGTAAATATACATTATATAGTTGTCGTGTGTGGTCTCCTCACGATTTCTAAGGAAAGATGTAATGAGATGTATCGTGCTATAATATAAATTTTTACATTATAGCTGCCGTGTGTGAAGTGCTTTATTTGATACCTAGTTCCAGAATACTCCTAGTATTACCAGTGTTTTCATTTATTGTCGTATTGTGGTCTACACATATGTATATATTCATGTAATGAAGCCTTCTTGTCACAGTCATGACGTGCAGCCGTCGACTATTTCTGCTTTGTGCTCGTGATTATAGATATACTAGCTGCGCCCCACGGTTTCACACGCATAAGTTTCGATCCCGTGGGAATATCGGGATAAAAAGTAGCCTATATGTTGATCCAGGGGATCAGCTACCTCCAAAACAAATTTTATCAAAATTGGTTCAGCCGTTTGAGCGTGAAGAAGTAACGAACATATAAACACACATATACACACACACACTCACAAACTTTCGCCTTTATAATATTAGTGAGATTTTGTTTTTATTTTTCCTTATTACTAGAATTAATTATCTTTATGTGTGCACGTGTTTCTGTGACAAATTAACCTATTTTTCTTTCTTCTTTCTTTCTAATGTGTTATCATTTAATTGTGCGCTTGTGTGTATTATCTATTTAATTATCTAAATGATTCGCCTAGTCAAGTCACCTTTCTAGCAAAACATTAATTTAGTAAATGTGTCAAGCGCACAAGTCTTAATTAAGCACAAGCTCTGCACTAAAACTAGTCAATAAGGCGTCTGTAACTCGCTCGCCTTTGAACGTGTATGTCTTTGTTTCCCTCCCCTATTGTTAAGGCCTTGGCAGACATGCTGGCGAATACCTACATCATTTATTTTTGGTCGGATTATATAAGAGGGGCAATTCTAGTAATTTTAAGAACGTTTACAGTCTAATCTCATTCTGCTGTCAGTTTACTGAAATAAAGGAGATCCTTTATTTCAATAAATACTGTTACGAGCTTCTCAGTCTGCTGTCAGTTTACTGAAATAAAGGAGATCCTTTATTTCAATAAATACTGTTACGAGCTTCTCAGTCTGCCGTCAGTTTACTGAAATAAAGGAGATCCTTTATTTCAATAAATACTGTTACGAGCTTCTCAGTCTGCCGTCAGTTTACTGAAATAAAGGAGATCCTTTATTTCAATAAATACTGTTACGAGCTTCTCAGTCTGCTGTCAGTTTACTGAAATAAAGGAGATCCTTTATTTCAATAAATACTGTTACGAGCTTCTCAGTCTGCTGTCAGTTTACTGAAATAAAGGAGATCCTTTATTTCAATAAATACTGTTACGAGCTTCTCAGTCTGCTGTCAGTTTACTGAAATAAAGGAGATGCTTTATTTCAATAAATACTGTTACGAGCTTCGGGTTCGTGACAGTAAAAACTGCCGATTTAATAACCAAAAAAATGACACTTTAATCAACAACACTAATTACAACTCAAACACACTAATTACAAAACACAATTGCACCACTGATCGCTTTAAGTCGCACTTGAAGATCGCCTCGGATGTTTTCGCTTCGATCGCTGGCGGCCCACACCCGGCCTTATATAGTGCCGCAGATAGTTCTAGAACCTTCCATTGTAGAAACGTCTAGAATGATCCCAGTACAATGTGATATTTCCATTTTCGATAAATTATTATTATTAAGCTTATTATTAGCTGTTACAAATACCTCTAATTTCCCTACATTTGTGACAAGTTTTTGACATTTGTTTGTCGCCGAGATAAGACTGCGACTAGACTTTGAACGTTTTAAATTACGAAAATTGGCCTTCAGGTCATAGACATTGCAATTCTATTTTATGTTTCGTCGATTGAACTGAAATGTTCCCAGTTCAAAATACACTAATGTCAGGTTAACTAACCCGGTGTTACTTTTTAGTGGCGCAACGCGACGAGTTAAAATGTTAACTACTTAACTATGAGTTTACAAACTCTAGATTTATTCATTAATTGTGTGCCGTAATTACAGACATTATTAAAAAGTCATTGTGTCTCGCGTAGATCTACGTTCCGGCAGACTAAGGGTTAAACTGCACAAGTAGGCCTTAAATAGATACACTACAGGTAGGTACTATAGTAAAATAGCACGTTTGAGGAATAGCTTCGATGCTGTATCACGTGATATAGCGCGCTACAGTATAAAAAAATAAAATAAAAATGCTGCAAAAAAGTAAAGTAAAGTAAAAAGAAAAAAGTAAAAGTAAAGTAAACAGTAAAAAAGTATAGTGCTTCTTTCGGTCGCTTTTCTGTCCGTCATTGAATCGAATATCCAAAAAGAGACTTAGTCCGAAAATCACTGCAAAGGCATCATGTTATTTATTTAGTTAAAGTTACAAAAGTCAATAAAACAATAAAACGGACACAAACAACTCCAGCAGCAACAGCTATAGTCAGACTTATAATTATAGCTGCAGTAAAATGACAGCTCATGTGTTACTTAAAATACTGAAATTGGCGTCTTTTTGTTTTTTCGCGGCCAAAAACCAAATCTTGTTTTTCTACTACAGAATATTGTAACAAACGAAACTTATTTGACATGCATATCTCTAAACTCAGTCTGAAATGAGTTATGAAGAAGTGTCATTTTGCTGCAGCTAATTAAAAGTCGGACTATATTAGACAACTTAGATGATTCTAGTGTTACTAAGAAAAAAAATATTATGTTGTTAGCAAAAAAGTACAAGTCTACAGATATGCTTCATTAACTTGTTAATTAATCCCTGGCAACTGTTCTGGGCCTCAAGTCTGCTATTACAATAGTGTCAGAATGGTCTATCATTGATTCCATAATTGTTGATTTTGACAAGTTTGGTAATCTACTAATATTATGGCGTCATTATGACTTTCCAATGGTCAACCACTGACATTCCATTGAAAGAAATGGCAAAGAATGGTAATCTCGTGCATAATGAAAAATGAATTACTGATTAAGGCGGTAATCAGCTAAAATTTTGACAGTTCCTTTGATCAGTGACCTACTATTAGAACGTCATTGTGCAGTCATTGCTTTTAATTCGTTACGAGTATCGTATAATTTCTGTGCCATTGACCGACCAATGATCAACCATTATGAATTTAGCAGATTACGAACTTTTAGCAAAATGACAATGGGATGGTGGTGGGATCGTGTTGGAATGACGAATTTATAAAAATAGCAGACTTGGGCCCCAGGGCAATAATTGCTGAAATAGCTCGTGTGAGCACATCTTTACACGCTAACAACCCCGAATCGCAAAGGGAGACTTAGCACGGATTGCGATTCGTGTCTCGTGACTTCATTCTTTTCTGCCGTTCCACCTTTGTCTGTTTTCGTGAAAACGACTTTATCACGTGTTACAACGCTTGTTTTGTTATTGAAAGAACATGTAACGTACGTACTTGGAAGGTAATGGTTTGCGTTTCGATCACGTTGTCTTTGAATCGGTTTTATGAGTCTATTGCGTTTATGGTGATCGATTTGGTTCTGAAATGCAGTTTGTAAGGCCAAAAACCTACCTAATGTGTCGTATCGAAAATATTTAACGGCGCAGAATAACCTTTACCAGAAGTGGTGCAAGGGGCGAGGTTCAGCAGCTTAAATATTTATTCATTTAGAAAAAGCACACCAATGGCACTGTCACTTACTATTCAATCAATTGACGTCTAAAATTGACATTTTAGTATTCTTGCAAATAACAGGTGTGCTTGACTGTTGATAAATCAAAATGATTTATGACAACAGAAATTCAATTGTGTCTCATTAGTCACAGTTGAGCTAATACGAAGTGTGTTTAGTAGACCTAAATTTAGAATACTACAAAACGCACTAAATTATCATCAGGATTATGTCGCAACTAGCTTCTGCCCGCGACTTCATCCGCGTGAAATTTCACCCTACCCCATTCACCCTCTTAGGGGTGGAATTCCGAATAACCCTTTCTTAGTGAAACTCTTCACAAAGAACACACCTTCCAAATTTCATGTCTCTAGGAACAGCGGTTTAGGCTGTGCGTTGATATATCAGTCATTCAGGACTTTGAATTTTATATTATGTCGTTATATAGCAGTTCGTCTGTGTGGTGCCGGACTAAGAATAGCACCACCCCAAACTTCCCATGGGTGTCGTAAAAGGCGACTAAGGGTCTAACCGGAGAATGGGCAGCAGCGTTCTTTATGCATTCCACCACCATACCATACTGCGATCGCTAACCCGCCTGCCAAGCGTGGCAATTATGGCAAACCCTCCCCCTTTTGGGAGAGGCCTATGTCCAGCAGTGGACGTCTTTTGTCTGAAATGATGATGATGATGATGATAGCAGTTCGTCGTGGACGTGTTACGACAGTGACTCCCCTGACCTCATCTCTGTCATCAGAAGGCAGCCGCCACGCAATCATCGATGCGACGCTCCGCTAGTGATTGTCACCAGCCAGTAATCGTCACATCCGACCTTGTCGGTGACTTCAGTAACATCGTAACAAAACGAGGTGGCGCCACTTGCTTAGCCGTCATATTTCTGGATGTTTACCTACTGAACAAGTGAACCTCTACCGTTGACGCGTGACGCTTGTGTGTAAGCACACTAACCCGAGGGCCACGGAATGCGACGCTCCAAGCAAATTCGCCTTGCGCTGCAAGCGTCAGCGTCGAGCGTCAAAAACAAATGTATGTCTATTATCTACAAGGCCACAAAGTAGCGCTGCAAGCAGTAGCGAAATTGGCTGCGACCGAATTTATCACTGCAATCCAAAATCGACCTGCGTTATGGATGAGTTCACATCCGCAACATAAGTTTAGAAATGTTGTAAAAAATTGTGAAGAAAGAAATTAAAATTCTTTTTAAGTTTTATTAACAATGTTTAGGTACTTTGACAGCGACATTTTCACGTGTAATATCGACGCGTGCTTACTCCGTTCTCACAGTGCATGTAACTTTTTCTGTACTGAACTGATTCTTACCCCCTACAGGCGAATATTTGAAGTTCGTGGCCTTGCTTTGACGCTTAGAAATGACGCTTGTAGCGAATTGACGCTTCAAGCGTGGCGTTATTTTCGTGGCCGAGGCATAAAGGTCACAGCACACGTATCAAACCGGAAAGGGATGGGCACCGTATCAACTCGAGCCGTTCAGTATTCTTTATATGAAGCTCCCTACTGCTACGCCCACTAATCAGAATCGTAACGTAATCACCTCGCCTCGGGACAAGCTCAAGAAACGCTGTGCGGCTCGTCGTCCCCGCGCTTACGCTTCTCCGTACCCGAGCTTACGTCTCTTTGTCCACCCTTGCTCCTTTTACCCCTCCAGCCTGCCTGCTGCGCCATCAACCTGCGGTCGGCGAGCCGTAAGCGCGGCGCGGGTTACGTGCTTTCTTTAGGTTGACGCCTGTTTGACGCCGAGGTGAAAGGCGATACGGTGCCGATCCCTTTCCGATTTGATACGTGTGTTATGACCATAAGTGTGCTCTTTTCTAGTTCAACGCGCAAAAAACCACAATATTATACCAACGGAACACAAACCACAAAGCAGCTCTACTTTATTTTCAACTTAAACTATTACTTATTTCACATTCATAGCTCGTACATAAACTTATTTTCAAAGGAAAAAACCTTGATAGAACTTTCTATAAACTGGCCTTAGTAGCCGCTACAGAAACTTGGCTTATCTTAACTATAGTTTAAAACCAGTCTCGCATCTTTTATTTTTAATCCCCGGGCAAACGCTATCCGAGTTAAAATTACTTTGTTCTTAAGCAAAGATCGAATATCAACGCTCATTTTTCAATACTTTATAATGGTTTAGCTCGGAACTTTGGTAATTAGACGTCTACTCAAACTTTGTTTTTGTAGACATGTTAGGTTTAATCGAATTTGGATGAGACTTTACGATTATTGTATTAAGGCGCGGTGAGGAGGTTTGTGTTTTTTTTTTTCTATTTTAAATAAGCATTTTTCATGGTCTGGAACTCGATTATTTATCATTATCTTACTGCTGTTGTCCTCATCACTTGAGGTCGCTGCAATATTCTTCTTCTTTTTACCGATTGTCGCTTATTATATTTTCAACTAGCTGAACCGACAGGCGCTGTCCTGTTCAAACAATAGGTCAAATAAAAAATCCCACAGAAGAAGGTTTTTCAGTTTTTTCGTACATTACTTTACTTTACTTACTTTCGTACTTTATTAAATTTTAACACAAAAAACTTTTACGCATAGACATAACATTACAAAAGGAGGTACCTAACCAAATGCAGGCATAGCTACATGTCATCACATCACACTAATATTATAAAGGCGAAAGTTTGTAGATGTGTGTGTGTGTTTATATGTTTGTTACTTCTTCACGCTCAAACGGCTCGACCAATTTTGATAAAATTTTGTATGGAGATAGCTCACACCCTGGATTAACATATAGGCTACTTTTTACCCCAAAATTCCCAGGGGATCGACACTTATGAGGGTGAAACCGCGGGGCACAGCTAGTTTTCTCAATAAAACACAATGATATTACACACAGACTACAAGAAACTCACCGTTTTTTTCAGCCAAGTGCTCTGCGGACCACTAAAAGTGTTTTATTAAACACAACAACAACTTTAAATTGGTTTTCCGACGCTTTGACGAACCAGCGCGAGTTTTATTCTCTAGAAGCTGCGTCTAGCAACTATTTAACATTGGCTCCTGCACTTACGATGTAGATTGCACTATCTACATTGATGTAGCATCTATAGCATTATAACTTTTACTTGGACAGAGGAAAATATTAATCTATACAAAGTATGTTCATACAACACGAGATCAACATACAGTCCAAGAAATTAATTGTTTCTCCAAAAATTAGTTGACATTTCCACTTTAGCTATAATGCCACATTAAGATAAAAAAAACTTAATTTTTTATGAAAAAGCAGTAGTTGAATCACACTAATATTATAAACGCGAAAGTTTGTGAGTGTGTGTGTTTGTTTTAAGTACCATCCGAGGACGTGCGTATGAATACACAAGGCACGACCGAGGACCTTTTCAAAGCGAGGACCTTTTCGAGGGTCCTCGGTTTGACTTGACCAAAGATTCGCATTCTGCAAGCGATTTTGCGTCTTCCTATATACTTAATACGAAAAAGTTGTCTGAACCTCGGTTTGATCAAGATTTTTCATAATCTTACACAAACATTGTGTATCCACCAGATGGTGCCACTGTCGCCTCATACACAGACTCTTTACACTCATTTCACGTTTGTTGTATTATCCGAGGACCTGTGTGTTAACTTTCACACAAAAGTCCTTGGTTAGGTAGCTTTTCCAGACAATGTGTATTTAAGACCTCGGTTGGTAGATTTTCCGAACAGTGTGCATTCTAGTCCTCGTTTCGACAGTTTTCCTCGTGTGTAGATGACAAATATTCTATCATTTAAATAAAATTATGAAGGAGGAAATCGAAGGTAGACTGAATCCTTAAACAAATTGTTAGTAGCTACTAGGTGCACGAGGAATAATCAGGCTTCTTCTGCAGTATGTGCTAAGTACCTAGGCTCGCTTATCTATATATAAAAGAAAGTCGTGTTAGTTACACTATTTATAACTCAAGAACGGCTAAACAGATTTGGCTGAAAATTGGTGGGGAGGTAGCGCAGAACCTGGAGACGGATATAGGATACTCTTTTTTAATACTTTTATTTACTCATAGGAGTAGGGTGGGAGTAGGTTAAGTTGGGTAGGAGTAGGGTAAGAGTAAGTTAGAAGTAGGGTAGGAGTAGGGTAGGAGTAGGCTAGGAGAAGGGTAGGAGTAGTGTAGTAGTAGGGTAGGAGTAGGGTAGGGGTAGGGTAGGACGCCACGCGAACGAAGTAGCGCTGGGCAGCTAGAAATAATTTATATGGCAAAACAACGTTTTCCGGGTGAGCTAGTATTATATAACTATGATTTGCACCATAAAATATTGTGTTGTCATAGGAACTGAATTTCATAAAGAATCTAAAGTAAATGCCTTCCTAGATGAAATGTCTGCAGCAAGATTTGAAGCAAATATAAAGTACAAAGAAATACAGAACATGAACGTAATAAAGAAAACCACTTATACTTTACATGATCTACTTATAGAAATAATCATCAAGTTGCAGTAACATCTTTGAGAAGCAGGATTAGAAAACTTACATAACAGTTATTAGAAAACGACTCAAACAAAAAGATTTATAGAAACCATAATTAAAAGAGATCGACATAATTTGGGCTAAAAACTTGACATAAAATTACATAACACAATTCTTAGTTAGAAAACAAAAAACTATTCAAAATAATTTGGGAAGCATGAAAACTTAATAACTTAATGGCGCCGATAGGGGTTCACAAACTAAACTAAATTTATGTTCAGTGCATCTTTTCCTTTCTATTTCATTAAGAAAAGGACAGAAGATAAACATTAGTTTAGTCCTGTCAAATTAAGATACTCCACAGCAAGTTTAGACGATTACGACGATTTATTGCTTTTTTTTTTTGCTAATTAATACATTGCGGGATCATGGAAACTGATAATAAAAATAATTTTACAACTTAAACTTAATGCGAATGCTAAATTTGAAGACGATGCTATTAACTGTTGAAGAGTTCCCTCATGAAGAAACGACCTTGATTGCAGCATCAGCACAAACTGGTAATTATTTTGGTGTTACTAGATAAACATAACGCGTGTGCCAAATTTGGAGATGGTGCTATCAACTGTTAAGGAGTTCCCTCATGAAGAAACGACCTTGGCTGCAGCATCAGTATAAACTGGTAATTATTTTGGTGTCACTAGATAAACACAACGCGAGTGCTAAATTTGAAGACGATGCTATCAACTGTTGAGGAGTTCCCTCATAAAGAAATGACCCTGGCTGCAGCATCAGTACAAACTGGTTATTATTTTAGTTTTACTACATAAACATAACGCGTGTGCCAAATTTGAAGACGGTGCTATCAACTATTGAGGAGTTCCCTCATGAAGGAATGACCTTGGCTGCAGCATCAGCACAAACTGGCAATCATTTTGGTGTTACTAGATAAACATAAGACGTGTGCCAAATTTGATGACGGTGCTATCAACTGTTGAGGAGTTCCCTCATAAAGAAATGACCCTGGCTGTAGCATCAGTACAAACTGGTAAGTATTTTGGTGTCACTAGATAAACATAACGCGTGTGCCAAGTTTGAAGACGGTGCTATCAACTGTTGAGGAGTTCCCTCATGAAGAAACGACCTTGGCTGCAGCATCAGTACAAACTGGTAATTATTTTGGTGTTTATAGATAAACATAAGACGTGTGCTAAATTTGAAGACGGTGCTATCAACTGTTGAGGAGTTCCCTCATGAAGAAACGACCTTGGCTGCAGCATCAGCACAAACTGGTAATTATTTTGGTGTTACTAGGTAAACATAAGACGTGTGCCAAATTTGAAGACGGTGCTATCAACTGTTGAGGAGTTCCTTCATAAAGAAATGACCCTGGCTGTAGCATCAGTACAAACCGGTAATTATTTTAGTGTCACTAGATAAACATAACGCGTGTGCCAAATTTGAAGACGGTGCTATCAACTGTCGAGGAGTTCCCTCATGAAGAACGACCTTGGCTGCAGCATCAGCACAAACTGGTAATTATTTTGGTGTTACTAGATAAACATAAGGCATGTGCATCATTTGAAGACGGTGCTATCAACTGTTGAGGAGTTCCCTCATAATGAAATGACCCTGGCTGCAGCATCAGCACAAACTGGTAATTATTTTGGTGTTACTGGATAAACATAAGGCGTGTGCCAAATTTGAAGACGGTGCTATCAACTGTTGAGGAGTTCCCTCATAAAGAAATGACCCTGGCTGCAGCATCAGCACAAACGGGTAATTATTTAATTTTGCTACATAAACCTAACGAATATGCCAAATTTGAATACGATCTGTTGAGGAGTTCTCCCATGAAGAAACGACCCTAGCTGCAGCATCAGAACAAACTGGTAATTATTCAATTTTGCTAGATAAACCTAACACGTTTGCCAAATTTTAAGTCGATGCTATCAACTGTTGAGGAGTTCCCTCATAAAGAAATGACCCTGGCTGCAGCATCAGTACAAACTGGTAATTATTTTAGTTTTACTACATAAACCTAATGCCTCTGCCAAATTTGAAGACCATGCTATCAAGTGCTGAGGAGTATCGTCATGAAGAGACGACTCTGGCTGCAGCAATAATACTAAAATAATAATCCTTTGAGAAGCGCCGACAAAGGTAAAGACATCGACTCGTCCTCGCTTGGTACTTCATTTTAGAAAAAGTGTGTAAGAAATAAATCGGAACATTCTACTTACATTGATATAATTATTATCTTACACGTAACATGTTTTAGGTAGGTAGATTTTCCAGGTCCTCGGTTTGTACAAGTTCTACGCGAAAAACTGTCCTCGGTTTAGTGATATAAAGTCTAACACAACGTCCGCACTTTGTACAAGCTATCCCGCCGCGACGATTCGCTTAAGCTAGACGCTTAACTTTTCGCTACTCGAAAATAATTGTTTTTAAATAGAAATACTTTGATAAAAGTGGTAATAACTACAACAAACTTTAACTGTGAGTGAGTGAAGTGCTACAAACCTTGAAGCAATAATAAAAACAGTGTATTAAAACAAATCGAGACGGAATAAAACTTTGATAAAATATTAATATACCGGCCATCATAAAAAGTGAATCCCTGACCTACATCAACGTTGTTATCGACGCAGCGAGGAAGGCGGCATTAGTTTGGAATCTCGCATTTATTGCAAAAAACTAGTTTCTACGCAGTAGGCGGTCTAAGTTTGGAATCACTGTTAAGAAATCAAAGCTGTGTTTACCGCGGCAATTGGTGGGAATAACATAGTGGATCTATCGTAGTACACGCGCTGACTTGAAAACTAATACGCAATCAGTTAATTTGCAAAATGATGCGATCCCCGACTAATGGTGGCAGCGGAAATGAAGCTAAGGGAAGTTCCCAACCGGACCTGTCAAAGCTGAATGAGGACGAGTTCCAAAATATTACTAGCCGTGGCTACAAACGGAAACAACCGCATGACGATTTATCAGTGCAATTCCAATTGTTTCAAAACCATATTTCAACATTGCTGACTAATTTCACTACTGAACAAAAGGAAATGAATTTAAAAATACGTGATGATATTGCATCCATAAATGAACAGTTAAAAGACATTAAGTCCACCACTAATAAACTAGCTCAGGAGCAAGAAATCCTAAAATCCGAAATAACAAACCTTAAAATTTCCAACGGTACCACCGCTCAGAAGATAAATACACTTCAGACTGACGTTGATCAGCTGAAAATTATCTCGAACTCCTCGAAGACTGCGATTGCTAACATTACTCCAAGTCTGACTTATTATGAGGACGTATTGTCGGAAATACAAGAACGCTGTCAAAGAAACAAGAACTTAGTTATTGTTGGCATATCTGAACTTCATTCTGGCAATGCGGCTATAAGGCATGACCATGACAAGGAAGAAGTTAATAAAGCAATAAGCAACATTACCTTAGATTGTCCTCAACCAGTTAAAATTCATCGCCTTGGTAAATATAACACTCAAAAAAGTCGTCCTATTAAGCTATATTATGCGTCACAAGACACACCAAAGTATATATTGCGCAATAAATCGAAACTGTCTGACCAGCCAATCAAAATATATCCCGACCAAACACCTCAACAACAAAGCTACTTAGAAAACCTCCGGAAAGAACTACAGCAACGCACAGAAAATGGTGAGACAAACTTAAGTATTAAATACCTGAAAGGCGTTCCAAAAATTACCCGGAATGAATCAAAAAACTTACAATAATGACATCACAAAATAGCTCACAACTTGAAACGCAAAATACCATTACTTACCAGATAACGGACAACTATACTAATATTATCACTACTACTAAATCTCTGAAATTCCTATATATGAATGCTCGAAGCATTGTCAAGCCAGGCAAACATGACGAACTAAAATGTATTGTAGAATCCATCCACGATGCTATACATGTCATAGTTCTAACCGAGACGTGGATCAAATCAGACGAAGAGGCTCAACGACTGCGAATACCGAACTATACCCATTACTACAACTTCCGAACAAATACCAGAGGAGGAGGAGTTTCTATTTACGTACACAATTCTTTGAAGCAAACCTTCATCGAAGAAAAAACGGAAGAAGATAACCATTTCCTCTGGGTCCATCTGGAAAAATTTTCGCTTGACGTTGGAGTCGTGTACAAACCGGAACGAACAAATATAACAAGTTTCCTAGACACCTATTCATACTACTTACAAAAGATGAAAAGAGCTATCATATTTGGGGACTACAACCTCAACCTCCTTAAACCTGATGGAAACACGAAAGATTATAAATATTTACTGAAGGAAGATGGCTACACAATATTAAATAGAATTGCAAAAAAATACTGTACACGAGAAACTCCAACGACCAACACTATATTGGATCATGTTAGTACTAACCTGCAAATCACCGACTACAACTTTCATTTGGCAGTTATTGAGTCGTCTTTTTCAGACCACAAACAAATTTACTTTGAAATAAAAAGATTATATCCAGAACTACTGCAAAAGAAAAAATACAAAAAAGTTGATTATGAAAATCTATACAAAACTATAAATGAAAACAAGGCTGAGAATGAAAATGATGACTACTTGGCACTTGAAGAATACTTAAAATCTGTGATCAACCAAAATAAAACTGAAAAGACGAAGATTCTTAACCCACCTAAGACCGATTGGATAAGCAGGGGGATAATTGAAGCTATCAATACTAGAAATGAACTGAGTAAGAAATTAAAAGAGAACCCTGAAGACGCAGAAATAAAGAGCAATTTTATAGCTGAACGAAATAATGTGACCGCTGTTATTCAGAATGCTAAGAGTTCTTATTATACAAAATCTTTCAAAAATTGTGTCGGAAAGCCTTTTAAGATGTGGAAGTTGATTAATAATTTAACTTGCAATAAAATAAAAAATAACTCAGCCCCTACTATACTGGAAGGACCTATTACCGACACAAAACTTATATGTGAGAGTTTCAATAATTACTTTTCAACAATCGGTACAGTGCTGGCAAATGAAATTCCTAAATGTCATCAAAACAACGCAACTGACACGCTTTCTAGACTGAGTACAGGTAAACTTGCAGACTTGTCACCAACCACCACTAAAGAGGTTTCAAAAATTATTGACGAATTGAAAACTAACACCAGCGCAGGCATAGACGGCATTAGTACTAAAATAATTAAATGTATTAAAGATTTACTTCTGGAAGACTTAACAAAATGCATTAACAAAAGCCTTCAAGAAGGAATATTTCCAGATACACTAAAAGTCGCCAAAGTCACACCGATACATAAAGCCGGGAACAAAGCAGATGTGAGTAATTATCGTCCAATATCGGTCTTACCGATAATCTCTAAAATTTATGAAAAACTCATTCATAGTAGGTTACAAGCTTACTTAAATTCTATAAATTTTATTTCCAAAAACCAATATGGCTTCCGACAGAAATCAAACACTCTATCCGCGACTATTGATCTTATTACTAACTTAAAAACTAACATTGATAAGAAGCAAATAGCTCTTGGGATCTTCATTGATTTAAAAAAGGCATTTGACACCGTAAGTCACAAAATTCTTCTTGAAAAACTGGAAAGTATTGGTATTACTGGCTTTGCATTAAAAATATTAAACTCTTATCTTACAAATAGGTACCAAGTTGTCGGTATTGGTGAACATCGAAGTGAACCCCAACCCATCACCTGTGGAGTACCACAAGGTTCTATACTAGGCCCTCTATTATTCCTTATCTACATCAACAATATTAATGAAATCGGTCTTAGGGGAGTTATTTCATTGTATGCCGATGATACCAGTCTTTTTTACTTTGGCAGCAATATAGAGGAAATTGTTAGGGAAGCACAAAGTGATCTTAATAGACTAGCTATGTGGTTCCAAAACAATCTGCTTACTATAAATGCTAGTAAAACCAAATACATGATATTTAGAGCTAAAAATAAAAAACTTCATTCTCAGGGTCAATTAAACATTAATGGGCAATCCTTATTAAAAACAAATACTGAAAAATATTTAGGTCTTACTCTTGATGATAAACTTACAATGAAACCACACATTGAGAAAGTAAGAAAAAAGATATCATCCCTGACTGGTGCGCTAAGAGGAATTGTCCGATGTCTCCCACCACAGGTCAGATATACTATTTATAATTCGATGGTTAAACCGCATCTCGATTACCTAATCGAAATATGGGGAAGTGCCGCCAAAACTCACCTTAAAAAACTACAAACATCTCAGCATAAAATTATTAAAGTCTTGTTTAATTATGATTATTTCACGTCATCTCAAAAGGTCTTAAAAGAAACAAAATTAATGAATATTGAACAAACTTATAAATATAACACTTGTATACTTGTACGTAAAATAATTAATAGAGACATACACACACAAATAACATTTACAAAGAGAATGCAAATTCAAAAGCGCATGACGAGGCAGGCTAATCAAATAATTTTAAGAGCACCGAGGACAAACTACGGTAGAAAGACTGTTGTATATGAGGGGGCACAACTCTATAACTCTTTACCTAAAGAAATTAGGGACTCGAAATCACTTCCAAGTTTTAAAAGGCTATTAAGGCACCATGTTCTGAATGTTGTTAAATTGTAGGTTTTTTTACTGTATTTTAATTTTAGTTTTTAACCAAGCGAAATCGTCGCTTATCTTAATTTGTATGTTTTTCCTCATAGAAGTGAATAATTGTATTCTTTTTGAGTGAAATAAATTGTCTTAAACCGTATAAGAAATATTGTGTAAAAATACGTCCTCGGAAGGACGTCCCAGGGCTTACGTAAGAGGTCCTCGGTTTGCTCACACAAAGTCCTCGTATGTGCATCGCTGGTCTCATTTAGCTGTGTATTTCAGGTCCTCGGTATGATAGCCGAAATTCATACAGAAAAATGTTGAGATAGCATTATCCCAATAAGCTCATCACTATAGATTTATTCACCTGTCTCTTTCTATCTTATTCTAAAAGGCCCACGAGGTGTTTAAATCAGTTTTTTGGAGGGTCCTCGGTTTGTTCTAGGACTAACAAGGTCCTCGTAAGGGTGTCTGTACAAACAGGGGTGTGTTTATATGTTTGTTACTTCTTCACGCTCAAACGGCTGGACCAATTTTGATGAAATTTTGTATGGAGGTAGCTGACACCCTGGATTAACATATAAGCTACTTTTTATCCCGATATTACTACGGGATCGACATTTATACGGGTGAAACCGCGAGGCGCAGCTAGTTAGTCCATAAAACCGTTATAGTGTGTAGTTCAAATATTTGAAACTAGAATTAAATTGCTTATTAAAAAAAATCTTAAATACAATCTACAATCTAACAGTAAACTATAAATATTTAAATATTATATAAAAGTATATAAATGAAAAAAAAAACGTAAGAGCTCTTTGGGCATCAAAAAATTAATCCGCATCACTGTCAGTGGGTAAAGTGCCCATTGTTTATCAAATTGACACACTACGCCATTTTGCCGTGTTAAAGCCATTTCATAAAACAGAAAACCTCAAACGAAAATATTCCAACCTGATTGGGAGTACCTAATATGTTCGAGCCGTTTGGGGTAACACTAGGGCCATGGGGTCCGAGTACCCACTTGGTTTTTCGAGATATCGTCAAGCGGTTAGTCGACTCTTCACGTGACCAGAGGGCTGGCCTATTTTTTGGCCAAAGGATTAGCATTGCCATTCAACGTGGCAATGCTGCCAGCCTTTTGGAAACTGTTCCTGTTGACAGCGATGCGGACGAATTTTTTGATGCTCTATGATTATTTTACTTACTTTTTCATAAAAATGTACATACTATTATTATTGTTTTAAATATTAGCATAGATTATGTCAATATTTTTCATAAAACTAAGCCAATAACTTGCAGAGAACGTCAGTTGTGATTTGAATATACGGACAATTTAAGGGCTATCAGTTTTGCGGACTAAAAACAGAAAAAATCATTTTTTTTTCAGCGCAAATTTCTCAATATCCTTAAGTTATCTATTTTTTTTTAAAATACACAAGTATTTATCACCTATCTATCTAGTAAGTCTACGAATTTAAGTTTTAATAACTACTTAATATAAATTCCAAAAAAAGAGAAATTTGCGCTGAAAAAAACTGATTTTTCTGTTTTTTGTCCGCGAAACTGATAGGGACCCTTAAGTTGGTTTTAATAAATTTGTTAAAGGATGAATTTCCCTGAATTTAAATAATAAACAGACAAACAGAAATACTATGGTCCAGGATTATTCATTTAATAATGAGAATGTTAATGTGGGTGTAATGTAGGTACACCTCTGTTTAACCTTTCAGGGATTAGACACGGGGATTATGTAATGAGAATGTAACGTAAGCTTAAGACGCTGCTCAAACGTAGGACACCGTAGAACGCTCAGTTTTTTGTCGCTCAGTATTAGTATTGGTAGATATTACATGCTAGAAAAAAAAAATAGTGTCTTGTCAAGTGTTCAAAGAAAAGGCTAACAATAATATTTCATAAACATAATATAGTAATAATAATAAGTATTTAGCACAATACAAGTTTGACACATATTAAAATACACATAGTAGTGAATGGGGACAGAGAAATTAATACAGGAATAGTGTACAAGAGATGGGTAAAGTACAGTCAACACAGAATTAGAGCCCTGACTCCTAAACTAGAAAGATCCTGTATATTAGGAGGCAGTGTCTTCGCATAAATAGTTGACGAACAAATTATGAGCGTACTAGCAGACTCGGATAGTCACAAACATGATATAGAATTATAAGGTAAGAAATATATCTATATATTATTATGTTTAATTATATTATGTTTAATTTGTATTTTTTAATAAGTAATTATGTTTGTATAGAGTGTAGGTATGTGTGAAGTGCATTTGTGTCGTGTCATGTGTAAGTGTTGTGTGTGTATGTGTAAGGGTGAAGGGTGTGTGATGTGATGTGATGTAGTGGTGTTTGGTGTATTGTGAGGGTTTGTTGAGTGAGTGTGCATTTGTGTAATGTGGATGAAATTAGTGGGGGCACCTCCCTTCGTTGTGAAGTGATAGGCATACGTGATTCAGCATATCCAGGCAAGTAGACTTTCCGTTGCCTCGTAGTCTTGATCCTTTACCCAGTCCTCAATTTTAACTTTAACCCCATAGGTATCCAAACCAATTATGTTTATTTTTTTGTTAATTACTTGTAGTGTTGCATAATTCTCAAAATTTTAAGCGTATTTATCTATGTATATTATATTTTATGTCATGAGTGATGATGGGAATTCAATCAACTATAGAAATATCCAAAATATCCGAAATTAGTGGTTTAATGTATAATCTCTATTTTGTGGATTACATTTTTTTTCAGTTATCAATTTTGTTAGTAAAAATAGTGCTTGAGTAAACTAGTCGCGAGCTCGAACTCACTGGTGGTCATGGTCAAAAAGCACGCTGTCTGACCTGGCTTCGTGTCCGACAGAGCTAGTATCAGTGATGAGCAGTAAGATGCTAGTCTACACGAACAACGTCTAGTTCTCACGCACAGAAACACCGTACCGAACTGATAGGCGCGTAACAAAATTCGAAAAGTGCTTCGGAAAGTGTTTTATGAAAAATCTACTGTATGAATCAAGTACAAATAAAAATTATTGGACTCTTCGTTAACTAAGCTTTGTCGGTACGGACTTGGTTTTGAAGATTTTACAGTTCTTTTATTACTTATTTACACCCAAAGTTACGTTAAAAAATAGCAAGAAAAACGAATCTTTGTAGGCTCATAACTTTTCAATGGCTTTTTATTTTACTATTCTGTTTCCGCACAGACAAAATTAATAATAAGTCAAAATTAAATCATGTTTAATTTTGGATGCACAATGTCAAACAGTATAGTAATACTCTCCCGACATTAGTATGGAAAAAATATGGACTAGTGGCACCTTAAAAGTATGGTTAGTTCACCCATTTACGCATACATTGATATTTCATACTAAAATATATGTATCCTGGGCACACAGCTTTACTACCAACCTTACTGACTGACTCATCTTTGACCTGGGTTCTTATACCTCCAGATAAAAAAGGAAAAGATTACCTATCCCAAAATTTAAAAAGGACGATCGGTCCACTCCATTATATTTTGTTTATTCATATTTATTTCAGATCAATCAATCTTTGCTGGATACTTCGTGGGCCTTCAAGGAAGAATATAAATCTTTTGTAAAACTTTCCTCAGGATAGGTGTTATTCATGAGGTGTCAAACTGTTGATTGATCGCGTTGTTTGTGATACAGGGTGATGTTGTGGGCTGAGGCGATTATTGGAACACGGCGATGGTTTGGTAGCTCATTAATCCATTAGATATTGAGACAAAGGAATGAATGCGAATAGGTACCTACTGTCAATCAATCAGCTTAGCCTTTTCCTAACTATGTTAGGGCTCGCTTCCGATCTAATCGGATACAGTTGAATACCAACCCTGAATGTGATGTGTTTGCGGAAGAATGCGTATATGTCTGGAGTTCTGTGAGAGAAAGTATGAAAGGGAGTCCAGGAATGTTAGTTTTAAATTATATTATTGTGAACGTAATTATTGTCTCTATGTTAATTAATGTAATTGGTGTTTTACCGTTTTAATTAAGTATAAATAAAAAATAAATAATAAAAAAAACCTGTACCTTACATGGAGGGACTGCCTGTCTGACATCCACAACCCAGTCACTCGCGATATCACTTGGTAGGACTGGTTATCAGACTTCTGGGCGTCTGACTATTTGTCACCACTGTCAAAGATCTACGAATGATAGCCGAGACCAACGCCTTAACGTCTCGATATGTTTACCCATCCACGAACTGACCGCGGCAAGCGTAGCTTAACCTCCGATCGACCCCTGCGATTGTTATTCCTCTGTTGTGTCCCTCTGAATGCGAATACTGTACTACCACATAAACATAAAATGTACCAGCAATTCAAGCTACCCGAAACTGTCAAATTTTCCCAATCAATTTTGAACCTTATACTTTAGCGATAAAGTTGAAAATCTATTAAAGAAATTTGACAGATTGTAGTAGCTTGATGTGCTGGCGTCAGTACAGTCGAGAATTGCAAATCAATCCAGGGGTTTCCTGATTAGGTAACAAAATCTTAAAATCTACGTGAAACTTGTTTATATTAAAACGGTAAAACACCAATTACATTCATTAACATAGAGACAATAATTACGTTCACAATAATATAATTTAAAACTAACATGAAATCAACATTAGATAAATCTGGGGGCACGGAAGTGCCCCCACCAAGTCGAGCAAAAAGGGGCACGGCCGTACCATCCTTTTCTCGAAGCAGTTCAGGCCATTTTCGACACCCTATAACTTCGTTGTGGATAAAACTGGAAACCTGAATTTTCAGTAATCAAGCAGGCATTGTATAAACATGGTATATTTCAAATTTCATTCAATTTAAACCAGTAGTTTAAGAATTATAACTAGTCAAAGTTTCTTAATTTTGTCACTCACTGACTGACTGACTGACTGACTGACCGATCATCAAAACTCTAAGGCACTTCTAGCAGACATAGAAGCTTCAAATTTAGAATACAATTAGTGTTTAGTGTATATAGCAAGGAAAAACTAAAATATTTTGAAATTTCGTTCCAGTTTTCTAGATACACCAACTGCATAAATAACTTTGTAATCCCATATAAATATATAGTATTACAAAGTTACATTTACAGTTAATGAACCAGTGTACCTGTTTATCACTGCATAGTATAAAACAAAGTAGCTTCCCGCTGTCTGTCTGTCCGCATGTATGCTTAGATCTTTAAAACTGCGCAACGGATTTTGATACGATTTTATATGTATAATACATGCATAATATAGTAGAGAAACACAGATAATAATTTTAGAGGTTTCTAATGTGATGTCGCGATAAACACATTTTTTGCGCTTATATTGCAAAAGCTAGGTGAACCCTACGAGATAGATCAAAATAATGTACTACAGTATTGTACACCTTAAAAAGGTCTACAAAAAAGTCCACGATGGTATATGTCTATCTCTTAGGGATAACCCACAATAACCATTTTTTATCCTTTACTTTTTACGAGAAATAATGGCTTATTTACGAAGCGATTTTAAGCTATACAGCATTAATCCTTATCCAATCAAGTACCTTAAACACATTGTGCATTTAATATAGATCAATTTGGCCCTTACAGCATGTAATTTAAATGAATATTTTCGAAGATATTACAGATTTAAAATGTAGGGACATAGCGGTAGCGCTGGTGAGTTTACTTAAGGCAACCACAGGATAGTCCGGTTAAGTAGTCACGACCTCTCATCGTTTGGGGTGGGGTGTCCATCGAGAACAGCAACTCCCCTAAATATCTTGGTGTTACCCTGGACAGGTCTTTAACATAATTAGCAAAAACTGCAAGAATATCAAGCGGACTACTGGACTGGCGCTATCTTTTTCTGCGGGAGAATTCGCGTGCCCCATGTGGAGCCGTTCTGCTCATGCAAAGCTGGTGGATACAGCTTTGAATGAAACGTGCCGGATCATCACTGGCTGGCTAAAACCAACCCCGGTACAAATGCTGTATCCACTGGCAGGAATAGCGCCACCAGTGCCTCGCAGAGCGGTGGCAAGCTCCAGCGAAAGAGCCAAAATGGTCTCCGACACACAAAACCCTTTGCACGATAACATCCTTGTGCCACAAAGGCTGAAAAGTCGAAACAGTTTTTTAAAGTGTGTCGTTCCACTCACTGGCGAACCATCACAAGAGAAACTGAAGTTGTGGCGAGACAGTCCTTTCTTACCCAAACCGTTCGTCCCACCCGCTGACCTCCCACCTGGACATGAGTTTCCTTTGGGTAACCTGGAAGTCTTTAAACAGACTCCGCACCCAGGTTGGCCGAAGCAAGGAAAACCTGTTCAGGTGGAAATTCATAGACGACTCCGCCTTGGAGTGTAAATGTCTATAGCACTTTATGATTAGCAGCGATCGCACGCGTTTATCGGAGCTCTCTAGCGAGGAAAATAACAATTATCCATACTAATATTATAAATTCGAAAGTAACTCTGTCTGACTGTCTGTATGATTGTTACCTTTTCACGCCTAAACCATTGAACGGATTTCGATAAAATTTGGCAGAGAGATAGATTGCATCCCGGGAAAGGACTTGGGATAGTTTTTATCGACATACCTCGCGGGCGAAGCAGCGAGCGGAAGCTAGTGTATAATTGAATGTACCTAGATGTTCAAAGGTAACTTGTAAAATGGTCAACGGATTAGGTTAAAACAAAAAAGTTAAAAGGGTACCGAAAAGGAAAAAAACTAGGACAATCTACAAAAAGAAGTGAGATGCCATCAAAACAAACTTGTAAAAAAAACCAAGTCTCGCAACTCAGTTCTTCTACCGTAAAAAGTTGTGAGATCCATGTTATACCAAGTCGGTTAATTTATTCAGTCCCTACTTAAGGGACCTTCTGTCTTAAGTTATTACGTAATTAGCTAACCTAACAACATCTTGTAGTGACCATATCAATATTAAAAATCTTTTATGTTTAAAATACATAGATTGACTTGGCCATCGCATGAAAACACAATGTATCCCACAGTACGATTGCCAAGTCAATCTATGTATTTTAAACATAAAAGATTTTTAATATTGATATGGTCACTACAAGATGTTGTTAGGTTAGCTAATTACGTAATAACTTAAGACAGAAGGTCCCTTAAGTAGGGACTGAATAAATTAACCGACTTGGTATAACATGGATCTCACAACTTTTTACGGTAGAAGAACTGAGTTGCGAGACTTGGTTTTTTTTACAAGTTTGTTTTGATGGCATCTTTTTTACATAAAACACATAAACGTGAAAAATTTAATGTACAGACGCCAGCACATCAAGCTACTCGAAACTATCAAATTTTCCCAATCAACTTTGAACCTTATGATTTAGAGATAAAGTTGAAAATATATTAAAGAAATTTGACAGATTGTAGTAGTTTGATATGCTGGTCTGTACTAAACAACATGTGTGTAAACAAATTTATCTGTGTGGTGCCGGACTTATCTGTGTGGTGCCGGACTTAAAGAATTGCACCACCCCTTACTTCCCGTGGGTGTCGTAAAAGGCGACTAAGGGTCTTACCGGAGAATGGGCAGCAGCGTTCTCTATTTATTCCACCATCATACCATACTGCGATCGCCAACCCGCCTGCCAAGCGTGGCGATTATGGCAAACCCCCTCCAATATTGGGGGAGGCCTATGTCCAGCAGTGGACGTCTATCGGCTGAAACGACGACTAAACAACACGAAATCTTGATTAATACCTGTTCAGGTTATGAATGTGGTGGTCCAGTGGTAACGGCCGCGAAATGTAATGTTGGAGGCACTTTGCTTGGTGTAAACTATTCCATCACCACTGCTCTCAAAACAGGTGAAGGAAAACATCGTGAAGAAATCGGCATGTCATAGTACCAAAAATTCGAAGATATGTGACATCCTTCAACCTGCACGGGGTCCCCTTGTTGTATTTGTAACTCTTTCTTCACTTGAACCAAACACACTGAAATCGAATCAAGTAGGACTGGATACAAAGTATGTTTCAGCTTCAGGTAAGTGTTATCTTGAGACAAAAATCAAACAAGAATAAGGCTTAAGTATTACACTTGCTTCAAATATTGAAACAAACTACACAATTTGGCATATTTTTACATTTTTGTAATTTTTGAAAATCGTATCTTTGAGGATATTAGGAGTCCCTAACCAACTGTTATTTTAGGTCTACCAGAATCTCATGGAAAAAAAAACATTGTGATTTTCATATGGCAATGTCAATCCATATGAAAAACACTTTTTTTTTTTGCCATGACATTTGGTAGACCTTTATATAATAACAGCTGGTTATTGGACAGATTTTTAGATCTGTTTTTGTTTAAATTATCTATTTGAAAATGGGTTATCTTAAAACAAATGGAGATTACAGTTAGCTACTGGTTTTTCAACACGAAAAGGTATTAAGTATACCTACACAAATGTCCTTTCTTTGGTATAGTTCGTCGAGAGTTGAGCTGCACGATTACTGACAAATGCGTGACCTGACTGGACAGGTCCACTCAAATCTATATGGTTCGTTCCTTAAAAAACCATCTCGGGCTAATGCGGGCAACTGGTCAGGCAATATTATGTCTGGGCTTTAAAATAGACTGTGACCTCTGAGTTTGTTTCGGTCTTTCTTCTCAGAGTAGTCAGTTAGGAAACTCGGAAATTATCTAGTTTTAAAACGTATTTAATTTTGACGTGTAAAAGTGTTTTTTGAACCAATTTACAGAAATAAATTTCATTTATGAATTTTAATTCGAAGACATGTGACATCCGCCAACCACCCCGCGGTTTCACCCGCGTAAGTTTCGATCCCGTGGAAATATCGGGATAAAAACTACCCTATGTCCTTTCCCAGGACTCAAACTATCTGTAAACCAAATTTCATCTGAATCTGTTCAACGGTTTAGGCGTGAAAAGGTAAAATACAGGCAGACAGACAGACAGAGTTACTTTCGAATTTATAATATTAGTATGGATGACATCTCAGTAACTGGGTTGTGGAGGTCAGATAAGCAGTCGCTCCGTGTAAAATACTGGTATTCAGCTGCATACGGTTAGACTGGAAGCCGACCCCAACATACTTGGGAAAAGGCTAGGCAGATGATGAGTATGGATGACATCTGACGTGAGATTTCAAAGACTCAGGTACTCGTAAGTGTTAACTAAAGTTTATTTTTCATTTAAGATAAGAATAACCAATTTATAGTTTTATTATCTATCTAAATATCAGGTATGTCATGGCGTGAATACTACTTATTTAAGCATTATTTAAAACTATTCCAAAAGTCGATAGCATTAGGTGGGTACTACTTGCTGATGTAATGGGAGAGTGGACGTAGGGAGAAATACATAGAAAGGTCGGAAAAAGAAGAC
Source organism: Mesoligia furuncula (assembly GCA_916614155.1). Classification (NCBI taxonomy): domain Eukaryota; kingdom Metazoa; phylum Arthropoda; class Insecta; order Lepidoptera; family Noctuidae; genus Mesoligia; species Mesoligia furuncula. The sequence continues at coordinate 32,981,151 of OU744792.1, read as the reverse complement.
GAATAAGATAATACACAAGGTGGGAAGACGAAGCAAAATTGATAGCAGGACCAAACTGGAGAAGGGTTGCTCGAGACAGGCAACAGTGGAAATCGTCGAAGGAGGCCTATTCGCCTCTGCCTCGAATCTTGCGGGTAGCGGGGCAAGGGCGGCGGCGGCGCGGGAGCGGCGCGGGCAACACAGACCCGTTCTCGAAACCAGCGGGCAGATCGCGCGGCACTATAGCGGCGTAGTGTTGTGTTCGTGGTTGTGTCGTCGAAATATTTGTTTTTATTCGCCAACGAAATGTTGACGAATAAAAACAAATAAGTTGAGAACAACGGCGACAACATCTTTTTGATTAAAATTTATCCCTAACACTCGATTTATTGTGGGCAAAAGAAGAAGTAAATGGCTAATGCAGACGCGCGGGTGGTCACCGCTTGACTGGAGTGCACCGCTCGTTGCCCGCTCCGCACCGCTGTCGCGCCGCTGTTTTCCAGGGCCGGTCCATTTGATTTTACGCATTAGATGCTGCCGCTCCCGCGCCGGCGGCGGCGGTAGCGGCGCGCCGCTACCGCCGCCGCCCCGCTGCCCGCAAGATTCGAGGCAGAAGCCTAACAGGCACACCGAATTAAGAGACATTTTACAGTCTTTTATTTTTATTGTTTTTATCTCCAAACATGTTTGTACTCCCAGCAGTAGGCTGTGAGAAGTCTCTGTTTTACATTAATGTATAGCAAATTATTATAACTTTTTCGTAAACCCATTGTACCCTATAAGAGGCTTTCAACCTCACCCCGAACTCGTGATCTCAATCAACCTTTCCTAAACATTCAATTCAATTTACACTTACACACCTACACACACACACACTCATACGCACATTACAGGCTTTTCTAAGAATATTTTATTATTATTTTGTATTACTTTGACTTAGATTACTTTAGTCTTTTTAATTAGTTTTTTTAATTGTTAATCTTATTGCATAAGTTTCTAATAGTATTACCTCCTGGAGAGGGCACTGGCTGTAGTAACACAGGCGAACCACCTAGTACAAGTATCAGGGACTTCACACAATTTGAAACCATTTTCTTATGTAATAAAGATTAAAGCTTGTTTGACACGTACCACAATCACACCACAACCACACAACAATCACAACACGTGGGCGGGCGTTAATTTGTATGAAAATTAATATTTAAATTCATATACGTAAATGTTTTATAAAGGCGCCATAGTCTGCACAAAACACCCAATCATAAGGTTAAATGCTTTTAGAATATGATCTGAATGTCATTTTATCGTTTTTGTTTATGTTTTGTAGAAATTTCAAATCAAAATCAATCAATAGTTAAATTCACACAGACCACATTTTGCTGTCATTATCGACCGCGTGTGTGATACCGACAACATCGCAGCTGTAATGTACACTATGACTCACAGGTTGATATTTGGAAAGAGCAATAACCCAATTACACTGATATCGGCTCGCAGCACGTCTTCTCTCCGCGGCGGTCGGTAGGTTAGTGCCCCCGCCCCGCGACTCGGCGCGTGCGCTGCTCGAAACGACAGAGTTATATACCACAGACTATAAATGTCTATACACTAAAGCAGCCATGTCGCAACCACCAGCAACACCGCGAACTAGCGGCCGGCCTCATCGCAAACACAATGTTAACACAACATTTTGTAGGTACCACAACGCAACCGCAAGAAGCCGCATCGACACTATTCACACGTACACGACTCTATTTGTAAACTCATGTCCAGTTGTGAACATTCGGGCTTTTATGACGCTTGCATTTGTTACCAATAGTACGAACCTAAAGGGCATTTACGAAAATTATGATCTTTCGCTATACAATGTGTCGGTAAAATTTATTTCGACATTCGCGCGTGCTTCGTCCGCCACAATTTGTAGGAGTTTTAAATATTCACGTGTAAGCGGCTCATGCTTAATACATTCCTCATCTGCATAATGTAATATTTTTCGCGAAACACCAACCAAATGTACAATAATGTTCTTATTTTTTTTTCGTAGCGAAAATGGAAATTTTGTTAGTCGGTGAAAAGACTTTGTATTATAAAATGGTAGGTAACTATTGTACTGTAAAATATTGTAAGAGGTGATAAAGAATTAACAAACTTAAGTGGCAATGGGCAGGGCACATTGCTCGCAGAACAGATGACCGATGGGCCTCAAAGGTTCTGGAGTGGCGACCGCGTACCCGAAGACGTAGCGTTGGAAGGCCTCCCACAAGGTGGACATGAGATCTTGTGAAGGCCGCAGGAACCCTTTGGATGTGAGAAGCACAGAACCGCAGGGTAATTGCGTAACACACTATCAGTAGCAATGGGTTTCATTTTGACAGTTCAACAACATTCATAGCGTTATTTACGTTGTTCAGCTGTCACATTTTTCGAACATATGGAGCAATGGATTAGCAATAACCTTCAAAATGATTCAAATTGAGAGTAATAGTGTGTTACACAATTAGGGTGCTGGTCAAAGTGGAGGTGCTTGGGGGAGGCCTATGTCCAGCAGTGGACGATGATGGTGATAATAAATGTACTCAGGAATATGAAGAACTTTTACTAAGTAGTAAAAGTAAGTATAAGTATACCGGTGGAAGGGACATCGACTCGACGTCCAACCAACAGGTTCATGGTTTAAGGGGAGATAGTGCTTATGAATATAACAAAAAAACTTTTGCCACGGGAATCAAAATCGTTAAGAAAAACTGTAGATATAAATATAAATGTATGAAACATTTCCTTTTTTTTTAATATAATTTAATGGATTACCAATGTCCTTCAAAATGAAACAGATTGTGATTGTAAGCGTGTTGCGCTATTAGGGTACTGTTTTTAGGAGTATTTTTATTATATATTTATTTATATATATGTTACGGCTAAAAGCCGAAGTGCGGCTACACTTAGTTTTAGCCGGGTACCTAGAACTAGGTGCATCCTACGTCGACAGAGCTCCTATTTCTGTGTAAAGGGTTTAAAGTAACTCAACCTTCGTATTTATCACCAAAGGAGCAGACTGGGCAGACTTTAAAGATGCTGTGCTGCGTAGAATGACGTTATCGAACGTGCTCGATAGGGATGTTCCCAACCTTGACGCCGGTCAGCTGGAGTGCCTCGTCCACCAAATTACTGATCTTATCCGCGACAGCTGCAGTGAGACCATGCCTACTAAAGGTCAGAACCATAAGCGCAAAGCTCCATGGTGGACCGATAGCCTCGAAACCCAAAAGAGAGACATTATAAACCTCCACAGACGCATCCACACGGCGAAACGACAAAGATTACCTCTCGAAGCCCTTCTGGAGGAGAGTCAAAATAAGAAAGCGATCTACTCGGAAGAACTCAAAAAAGAGTCCACGAGAAACTTCCGCAAGTTCTGTGAACTACAGCAGAAAGAGAACGTCTGGTCGCTGACCAACAGACTTCTGAAAGAGACTGCGCCCAAAAGACCACCTATCACTCTCAAAGTAGGAGATAAATTCACCACCGATGGAGAGGAGACAGCCACTGCCCTCCTAAACCACTTTTACCCTGACGACACCTGCGACCATATGCCAATACAAGCACAACTTCGACATCAATACAATAGTCCGACGACCAACACAATAGACGACCATCCATTCACGGAAGAAGAGGTTCTTGAGCAACTAAGACAGATAAGCCCCAGTAAAGCCCCCGGCCTCGACAATCTCACCTCCGATATCTGCCTCCAATTCACCGCACATTACCCGCAACTAATAACCGACATTATGAACAGATGCCTCGCCCTACAGCATTTCCCCCGAATCTGGAAGGAGGCCTATGTCAAGATCATTCCCAAACCGGGAAAGGATGATCAAACTGATCTAAAATCATTCCGCCCCATAGGCCTCATTCCGGTGTTCGGGAAGCTCCTGGAAAAACTTTTCATTAAAAGGGGCTACCCTTTTAATGAAAAGTTTTTCCACGCTGAAGTCAAAAACCTACTAAACCCTCAACAATACGGCTTCCGCCAACAAAAGAACACCACCCAAGCCATCCATACCGCTCTAAATCATGTACACCACGCCAAACAGAATCACAAACTAGCCATAGCAATATCACTAGACATAAGGGCGGCGTTCGATAACGCCTGGTGGCCTGCTCTTTTCCATCGCCTCAAACACATTGGAACGCCCCAAAACATCTATGAGCTAATCAGGAACTACGTGCAGGACAGAACCGCCACGTTAGACCATGCGGGAGTCCGGGTGCACAAAACCTTATCAAAGGGCAGCATTCAGGGATCCGCGTGTGGTCCGGTCTTATGGAACCTGATCCTTGATGAACTCCTGGACATGCAACTACCATCGGGCTGCCATATGCAAGCCTTCGCGGATGACGTCCTGCTGGTGGTTACGGCAGACACACCTGATGCAGTGGAGCAACTCACCAACAGCATTCTCACTAACATCAGTGAATGGGGCAAACGCGTGAAACTGACCTTTGGCCCGGCAAAAACCCAAGTCATCGCCTTCACGCCCAAAGCGAAAACCGCGCAACTCCAAATGGACGGCACCGACTTAGTATTTGTGCCAGAAATAAAACTGCTTGGCGTCATCCTAGATGAAAAACTTAGGTTTAATAGCCACCTTAAATATGTGCTAGGCAAAGCAACTCGTATCTTCAACAAACTACGAATGTACACTAGGTGCACATGGGGTGCACATCCGGAAAACGCTCGCACAATCTATTTGCACGTTATAGAACCTATAATCACGTACGCTGCAGGTATATGGGGACATATAGTAAACAGGAAGTGCGTAGAGAAGCAACTCGCCAGCCTTCAGCGGGGATTCGCACTAAAGGCCATCCGTGCCTTCCGGACCGTCTCGACCACCGCCGCCCTGGCACTCGCAGAGCTTATGCCTCTCGATTTTAAGATACAAGAAGTCCATCACGTCGAGACTGTCCGCCTCACAGGCACCAGCCACCTTCTGCCAGCGGACATCACCCCTGAATGCCCCACGCCTGTACGCGAGCTACTACACCCGGCAGTAAGACTGCCTAGATCAGTCACTAGCACCCGTAGACACGCTGAGGTCGGGGCTGCCCAACTACAGCACCACATTTACACCGACGGCAGCAAACACGACGATGGTGCCGTCGGAGCGGCCTTCGTTTGCTACGATCCGGGAGGAACTGTTGTCACCAAAAAGTACAAACTCCACAATACCTGCACAGTCTTCCAGGCTGAACTGTTGGGCATCCTGGAAGCATGCAAATGGGCACACAAAAAGGGACACACAAATACCACAATCTTCTCGGACTCCCAGTCTGCAATCCAGGCGATCGCAGACCGAAGCAACACTCACCCACTTGTGACACAAATACACAAAACCATTTACACTCACACACTCTCACGCACTAATACACCACCACACATTATATCTATCAAGTGGGTGAAAGGGCACAGTGGAGTTGCCGGCAACGAGGCTGTGGATGCTGCAGCAAAACTGGCCACTCGACTTCACAAAACTCCGGACTACAATAAATACCCGCTGTCATATGTCAAACGCGAACTAAGGCAGGCTAACCTGGCTAAGTGGCAAGCCAGGTATGCATCAAGTGAGCAGGGACAACACACCAAATCGATATTTCCAACATTATCAGACATACACAAATACCGAAAGTGTACCGAACCAAACTTTTACCTAACTCAAGTCCTGACAGGTCACGGATTTCATAAAAAGTACTTACACCGTTTTAAAATCACTGCAAACGACAATTGTCCCTGCCAAGACGACACGGTACAAAGCCTCGACCACCTCCTCAGGGATTGCCCCAGATTCGCCATGGATCGCATGCAGTATGAGGCAGTCTCTGAGAGATTTGGTATCACGGCATATGACATCGGAATGCAAACGCGCAAACCAGAAGTCCTACTCGCGTTCACCAAATATATCACGAAAATTTTCGGCGAACTGAAACACTTCAATGGCACATAAGGATCACAATAAAAAATTACATTTATTTTCTTATAATCCTCAACGATTGTATATATTTTATTTGTCACTTAATATTATTATCTTCATTGCAACTAAAACTTTCTAAAAACAATATCTGTATCAAATAGCAGATATTGTAAAATAATTGAATCAAATGAATAATACAATATCACAACATAATAACCAAAGCGAAACAATTTAAAACACAAAAAAAAAAAAAACCTCGGGGTGCCCTTCGCTCGCTCTTGCATCCTACGTCGCCTATCGACCGACCGCAACCATGCAACCGATGTCACCCGAAGTACACACGAACCGCATGTGGCCGGCTGCACCTAGTTGTATCCGGCTAAAACTAGGTGTAGCCGCACTTCGGCCGACTAAAACTAGGTGTAGCCGCACTTCGGCTATTAGCCGTGACATATACATATATGTATATACTTGTACAGAGCTCACATACACACACACACACACTAACTATTATTTATCTTTTTTAAAAACCAGGCGGGAATCGACAATTTCAAGTAGTGTGTGCAGACTGTGGTACCTCCTACAGTGTTTCATTAAATAAATATGAATATTCAAATACGTGAAGTGTATGTTCAAAGAGAGCTTTTATTTTATTGCCAAGTTTAACATTTTTCGAATTATTATGAAAGTCTTTGATAAAATAAATATCTTCTTAGCCGTTTTATTTACAGACGCAATCAGCTTCTGTCATTGACCTACGGCAACGACTTTTGCTACGAAACGTCTACGACTCTGCTACGTAACCGCTACGCTTTTGCTACGAACTTTCTCAGCGTAGAACTTACAAAGCTACCTTTTGTAATATACAATAATAAACGGCTCTTATTTCGTTGATATATAAGAGTTTGATAAATTGATCACAAACAAAAAAAATACCTCAATGCTTATAACTAAGCTAAATAAAATAAAACATAAAAACAATAAAATATCCTAACAAAAACTAGACAAAGTCAAGAAAGAAAAATCTGAAAAGAAAAGTATCTTATTAAGAGGAAATGCGGTCGGAGAGACTTTTGAACAGCCTAAGTAAAAAATCATAATTCGAGGCTCTCGCCCGTTTTCTCCTCCAATATTGACCCAATTTAAAAGATATTTCATAAACAGAATAAGAAGGATATATACTGTGTCCCTATGTTTTCCTTTTTGATGATACATTTTTTTATAAGCACTAGAACCTATAAAGAAAAAAGTAAACGTTTTAAGAAACCACTAGAAAACCATGCCTTTTTACTTAGGATTTTTCAAAAAGTCTCTCTGACCTCATTTCCTCTTAAGCATTATGTTGTACTTACTTATGCATGTCATCATCATCATCCGCTTACCCTTTTCCCAACTCTATTGGATCGGTTTCCAGTCTAACTTAGGTACCTATATGTATATTTGCGTATAAATCCGAAACCATCTATTAAGCACACAGCATTACACGGTGAATGCACTGCTAAGGCGGCCCATTCAACCGCAGACGTATCGCAGGTGCGCTGCAATCGTCAACAGATCTTACGACGTGCGACGGTCGTTACGTGAATAGGAACCATTACTTGGTATCTTTATTACGTCCACATAAAGTCGATTCTTAGTTTGCGACTTGCGACTATAAATGTCCGATAGTGCAAGTTTAATAGATCCTACTAAGTCATGGTTAAAATTTGAGTGTTATGGATCTCGTTTATGGCATATTTTTATGGTTTATGATTCAGTTGTTTTGTGGATCAATGAGAGTTTATTTTTCCTTTATGACTTTGGAAAAGATTTTTGTTGGAAAGCAATGTGAGAGATAAAAAATAAGTTTAAAAACTAAACTGTACTAACATATTATAAGCTATGGTAGCATGCGACCACGGGTAGGTACTTTCTTGTTTCATCCTTTTCAGTAGTCAGGTTTTAGTTTTAAAACTTATTTTTTATTTAATTATTTTGGGGCTTTTCCAGTAATGTTTATATTTTTGAAATGTGATATTTAAGCCCTTTCATTTGACACCCAACACGACACGATTAAACATTTTTTTTTAGGCATGACTTTATGTCCGCTAGAGGTGGCCATATTCAATTTAATGTGACGTCACATAGCCTGTAACCAGCGCTCGATCGATACCTCATTTGTCTAATTATGACAAGTAGTTTAGTGTAGTTATGAGGAAACTGATGAACATATATACATATCTACCGGTCAAATATAACCGTCCTTTTTGCTTCGTCGTAGTCGGGTAAAAATAAAGAAAATACGTTTATTTATGGTAAAAATGATGCAGAGAAAGAACATTCATAACATCATTATCAGCCTATATTTTTCCCACTGCTGGGACACAGGCCTTCTCTCTTCAAGGGCGAGTGGGCTATAATCCACCACGCGGGTCCAGTGCGGTAGATGTCACATGTCTTCGAATTTTTAGTTCTAGGACATGCCGGTTTCCTCACGATGTTTTTCTTCACCGTTTTGAGAGCAGTGATGATGAAATAATCTACACAGAGTAAAGTGCCTGTTTGTTTGGTTCGAACCTACGACCTTTAATTCGTAAGTCGCGGCCGTTACCACTGGGCCACCACCAGAGAAAGAACACAAACACACAAAAAATTGGGGGCAACAAATTGGGGGCAAATATGCGTCATGTAGTTGCTTCTTGATGTACTTACAATTAGTAGATTTACGATAGAATTTGAAAATTAACACATAAACATAACATGACCCTGTAAGTAAGTACCCCCAGTGTTACTTTCTAATTAACACATAAACATAACATCACCCTGTAAGTAAGTACCCCCAGTGTTAGTTTACTACTACATAATAATCAGTATTGGGTATTATATATTTCTGTTTTATCGTTGCAGAGAAAAACAGTTGTATATAACTTGTGTACCTCGTGTTCCAGTCAAGTCATTTACTTTCTTCATCATACTAGGCCATTGCCCTGCAGTGAAACAATATTCCAGTGGGTTTAATAATAGTGCTCTAATATGGACTTTTTTATCAATTTGAACCGGCATTACGAGTACAACAAAACACAACGTGCCTATTTTGTGCCAATGAATCAATATTGCCTTACAATTTGGCAAAGCTGCCAGCCTTCTGGGCACTTTTTCTGTTGACAGCCATGCAGACGAATTTTTGATGCGCAATGATTTTTCCTCTTCCTTATTTCTTCTTATATTTATAAATATTATTATTTTTATTTTAAGACTTAGAAATTGAAAAAGCTTCAATTAGAAACATCATAACGTACTGTAACACCTAAAGATTACGTTCCACCTGTATTACCACTATAGCTCCATCTATTTTCAACTAGACTACATCTAAAATAACTAAACACTGCAGTCATCTCATTTCCCTTCCATTGGATCCAAGCCCGGATTACCACCTCGTCGTCTTAATATTCCAGGCTATTTCTAGTTATTATTATCTGCACCACTACCTAGGTGGGAACCTAGATTATATTCAGGGTTTTTAATAATCTTCAAGTCTTTCGAGAAGCAAGTAATGGGAATTCGTTATAAATGTGAAGTAAATAGACATTTCAGATTATGTTTTAGTTCTATAACAACATAGCGTTATATCACGCGTGTTTCCAGAAGGGGTAGGCAGGTATGCATAGTTTACTTGCTGTTAGGCAGTTATACCTATTGTAAGACCCACGTAATAGCTGAAAAGCCTATTGCCACTAACCAGGCACAAATTCAGCCTGAGAATTTCCGAATGGAAAAAGTTATTTGTGGGGATCGAAAACCGGACTTTATTCTCAGCAATCACGATTCTGACCACTAGACCTAAGGTTTGTCTCAAAAATACTTGAATTATCTACGTTTATTACTGCATATACACGCCCTAAAGATTAAGGCGACTTAGGCGAGTTCTACACTGTCACAAATTAAAATAGAGCGGCAACACACGAAGTGTCTCGGAGAGGTAACGTTGTCTTGCCGACCACAAGCTTAGTCAGGGGAACAAATAGCAGAGAGGGAGTGAATGGTAGTTCGTGCAATCTTGTGAAGATTTTTTATTTATTTTTTACTAGCTGCGCCCCGCGGTTTCACCCGCGTAATTGTCGATCCCGTGGGAATATCGGGATAAAAAGTAGCCTATATGTTAATCCAGGGTGTCAGCTACCTCCATACAAAATTTTATCATAATTGGTCCAGCCGTTTGAGCGTGAAGAAGTAACAAACATATGAACACACACACACACACTCAAACACACACTCACAAACTTGCGCCTTTATAATATTAGTGTGATGTGATTGCTGAATGGGCCCGCTCTTGGCCTCGAACACGCCTGATGGAAAGCGATGGATGAGGTCTATGATGGAACGAGCGTGCCCAGACGATGTCTAAGGCACTGGAACTCCCACGCATCGACGAAACACAGCAGGCTGCTTGACGCCGGACTCCGGTGGGAGGGTTTAACTGAACTTTAACTTAATTAGCAAGTATTCAGTCATTAATACATTTAATAAACTGGAATCTAATCAGTAAAAGTAGTTTTTACTGAGCTTACTTATAAACGTTTATAAGAATATACAGGTTATTTACCATGCCTCTCAGAGATGAAGGATCTCTTGTTTCATTGAATATACTTCACTTTGAGTGAAATATTTTATCACTACTGCTCCCTAATCGGTGAAGGAAAACATCGTGTGGAAACAGGCATGTCCTCGAACTAAAATATCGAAGATGCGACATGCACCAACCCGCACTGGGCCCTCGTGGAGGTTTGCGGCAGACTCTCACAGAGAGCAGGCCTGTGTTCCGGTAGTTCAACATTATAGGCTAGGCAGGAAAACATTTTACTTACAAAAGCTTCTGGATGAGGCCATTACTTCTATGCCTAAAACCGGACCCCAAAATGCCAGAAAGTTTCCACAAAACAGTGATTAACAGGAAACCAAGAGCACCTATTTCTCTGTTTGCACTACAGGACATAAATCGCGACCCGGCTCGCACTTGCTCACTTTTATTTTATAGGCGTAAAACCAGCCGATTGTAAACATAATGCGTTGGAGACCATAAATAATGGCGCATTAAATTCCCTCGGCTTTGGCGGTACGTTCCGGTGTTGTTACCACCTGAACCAATTACGTATCTACTGTGTGTTCCGTTTAATAGTTGATCACTAAACTTGATAAGTCATTTCTGGGACGGAAAAGCCATATTTAAAGTGGGAAACATATTTTTCATCTCTCATACTCGGAAAGTAGTGCTTGTTTGATCCGAATAGCGGGTGGAAAACGCTGCTTCCCACCCTTGGGCGGGAAATACTCATAGTAATTGCTTCCCTCCCTAGGGCGGGAATGAAATTTGAAAATAGAACTAAATTTAGTTAGGTAGTCAGCTCAGTCAGACCATACGACACCCATAATTGATTATGTAAATATTTATTATGCTACCCATCAAATCTTATGAATGTGCGTTCACTAGGAGAGTTGGATAAAAAGCTCATTATGTTAACGCCATTAAATCTTTCATATTTAGCGCACAAGTTAATAATTTACCTTGAATAAATTCAACATACTTAAGTACGATAATCACCATTTTGATGTCAGTTGTGGTCGAGGCTAAAAAACATAAAAATTGGGGATTTCGAACATCCTGACTTTACCATATGGGGCTGTGAATATACATCATTTAATTATTTGACGAATTTATCCATAGTTTAAGATAAATAAGTAGTGGTAATGAAGTTTTTTTGATAACTAATGTCGAAGTTTCGCGCCAATCGTGTGTGTTTACCTACATTTTTACTTTTCACAAATTTCACACACACAGATGTAGATAAGATTTAAAATGTGACAAATGTCATTGATAATATTATAAACAACACGAAAATGCCCAGGTTTTAACGTAATATTCAAACACAGGTTCAAATACGTATTAATCATTACCACTACTCAATTTGTGTTCAGAGTCGCCGACCATTATTGTTTTTTTTTTATTGCAATGATGTGTGAAAGCGATTATTCCAAACATTTTTTTTTTATTTATTTTTTTTATTTCGATTGACTCGAGTAATTAATATGTCAAATGTAATCGATATTTGAAAATAAAATCAAATTATTTTATAAGCAATAAATACAACAAGCATTGTTTATAATAATGATTTATGCTTTTCTAATATCATTTCAATTTCTTCTAATATCATGTCAATAACAGACAGGTGGACATAGGTACCTCATTTACGGAATTTCGCGCCGAAATGCTTCTATAATTGAATAATTAATTCTTTAATTCGGAATGCACTCGCTGTTTAAAATAATTTTAATTTATTGGACAATATTATTTATTGTGGATTTTATTTTTGATAATTTCTAATAGTTTACTACAGAATTCCTAGTAAACAATTTTTAGGTAGGCTTTCCAGAAGTTTTTTTTGAGAATGATGATAATTAATTAATTCTATAGATTGGATATTCTGCAAACACTTTACATTTCAATACATTTTGTTAGTTTAGAGAGTTTTTATTCAGTTTCTACAATTTTTTTTCATTTTTTTATTGCGAGTATCGATTAGGCTGTATGCAAGTTTTGAATCGAAATAAGAAAGTTGGGTGGACGGTCAGCACTAAAGAGTGTCACGTTGCAACACAAATTTTAGTAATTTTAACAAGATTATCGTGTTTTCTAAGTAATTTTTTAAAAATGGTAAAAGTAAGAATGCAGACAGAATGATAATAATACGGGCCCTAGTAAGCGGGACGGCCCGCGGTGACACAGAATCTACTCATGTGGCGGTGACGTGGTGTGTTCCATACTTCAAATTCAAAAAAGACTAATAAATAGGTACCTATTATTCATGTAATTATTATCAATAAATATTTTAGAAAAACTACTAGTTTTTACTTTCCTTAAATTCGAAATGAAAAGTAGAGTGTTTAACGCGGGTGAAAGTCATCAATTCCCACTCGGACTATAGCCGCCCTCGCTGCGCTCGGGCGTCTAAATGCCTCGTATGGGAATTGATTCCTTCCGACCCTTGTATAACAATCTACTATTACCTTCACGTCATGATCTCAGTATTACCAAGCTCTCTTCAAATACAAAAATATAAAATACAAAATGTTTATTTCTGTACCAACTAGTTTACATTAGTTTATGATTTGAGCCTCCTTTTAAGCATGATGACGCCTGTGTTACGGAGACTCCGCACTTCCATAGCTTTGGCTGTTTGTACAACTTACACAATTATTTTATTTTAATATTATTTTTAGTTTCTTAAGTTACACTTTTATACATTAATGTGGGTGTGTTGGGTGTGCGGAGTGTGTGATGTGTGAGGGGTGTGTCGAGTGTGTGTGGTGTGTGATGTATTTAGGGTGTGCGAGGTGTGAGAGGTGTGTGGTTGGTGTGGATGTGTGTATGATAGGATGTGCGTGTGGGTGTGGCGGTGCAAATTAACTAATTTCCACTTATTGTAACAATAATTCAATATCTGCATAGGTGCGTGATTTTAACCATTCTATTAGCATTTTCTTGCCTTTATGAAGAGCTTGCTCTTCAGTCCTCACATAAGTGAATTATCTTAAAATATCAGTATTGATAACGGGCACTCGCTTGAAATTTTGACAACAGATCTTGCCAAGGGGTTTCACGTTACACAGTAGTTACTGGGACCATCATCAACATCAAAATATTTTATTTCACTTAAACCTATATGGACAATTATGAAACTTCAGAAGCTAGGTGCACGGTTCCAGTTGGTCGTTTCAAGAGCCGGCAAGAAATGCCACGGTATGATACTATCAGAACTCCTCACACCTTGGGTTATGGAGGTGGATAGTATGATACCGTGTTGTTTATTATATATTAGGAATATCGGGATAAAAACTATCTTATGTCCTTCCCCAGGATGCACTTTATCTCTCTGCCAAATATTATCGATATCCATTCAGTGGTTTAGGCCTGAAGAGGTAACATACAGACAGACAGACAGAGTTACTTTCGAATGTCCATGGAGTGTCTTGCCCGTTCTTCTACATAGAGATCTACGTTTTGGAATGGGCAACTTTCTGGCTAACTGACAGCCTATTTAATTTTGACAATTCAAAAGTGCCTGTAATACAAGGTTTAATTGAAATAAATGCTTTGAGTTTGAATTTATTATATTAGTATGGATTTATACCGTATTGTTGTTGCTCCAATGTACCTAAAATATAGGAATTCACTCAATAAAAACTTAAACTTATTTCGCATTCAAACCAGGCTTCCCAGCAACACGTCTCTCACAACAATTATTAAAAAAAAAAAACATTTATTTCAGGCAAGTTTTTTACACATGGTGTATGTGTAAAAAACTTGCCCATAGTATTATAAAATTAAATATGAAAACGATATTAAATTAAATTAAATTAAATTATATTATTGTTATACATTCAGATAGATTATAGTTTTCTTGTAAATGTCATGTTGGTTTAATTTAGGTTTAAATTCAAACAGTCATACTAAAATGAAATATGAACGCCCACCCATCTTAGACAAGATCTGCACTACGAAAGCTTAACCTCCCAAAACGATCCGCGCTAGCCGTTTATCCAAGAACCCTTGAGCTAAGCTACTTGAGTAGCTGAAAATAAATTGGTATTTCCATTTCCAGTAAGAGTATCGACCTCGTTAAATCGGCTGGTTGATTTCAAGTTTGCACTTAAAGAAATTAGTAACAATTTGTAGCTGCCGGGGGCCGTAACTTTGAAAACTTTAGTAGGAAATTTGGCAATGCATTAATTTTCGTTTTACGATGAAGTAACTCTTGTGGACTTCGGGATTATGAACTTAATGATCCCGGTTTAATATTAAATTATAATGGAATTTGGTATTAGGAGCTTTGAGAGCACCTACATTTTATATTGACATTTAAATAGTGGTATTTTTGACCCTAAAGGCGCGTGAAGAAGCAACATTTTAGGTAGTTGACAATAGCGCATCGCGGCAACGAATAAGGTTCAAAACAGCGATGCGTTTGATGTTAGTTGAATCGAATGACCACCAAAATATGAGTAATTTTGCAGTTTTAATTAAATTAAAAATAAATGCACGGGTCGGTTTTCTTAAGTTTTTTTTTTTTTATTACATTACAAACATGACAGTTTACGCTTAACATTTTGAGGATTACAAAAGCGGCGAAATATATTTTTGAGCTCTGTTTCACGATTGTTTTATCATGATACTATTTTATTTTTACTTGGATTATCGAATGAGACTGTAAGATAAAACCGAACGCCATTGTGGTAGCAGGTTTTGATTTTCACATCACGTTTAATTTATTTTGAAATTTATTTTGATGGTTTGGTCAAATTGAGAGGAAAAGCAATAGGTGTAATATTTTCTGCTGAAATACACGGAGTTTGGATGGTATCGCATGGAGAAAACGGTTCGTCCGAGCAACGGAAGTCATAGGTACATAACTTTAATCAGTGAAGTCCTTCAACAAACCCGGGTATCATATTTTTTTTTAATTTTGCGCCTGTGTAATTCAAATTATGTATGAAAGTGCACGAAGGAAAAGAAAGAAAGAAAATACATTTATTTAGCACAGACTAAAAGACAAGACACAGTACACGAGACATACATCAGATAAAAACAAATAAAAAAAAATAAAAAAAGCGTAAAGTCCGTGCGTGAAAAGAAGTTTACTATGGATTTTGGCAACCTCCATAGAAAAAAAACAAAGGTTCGTTGTACAAATAAAACTTTAAAATAATATACAAAAATCTCATAAAAATACCAAACACATCCTAAACCCACTATCACATGCACCTTCTATAAATATAATGTAGGTAACTATTTATAAAGAGGGTAAGTCGGGTTGCTCATAAGAATAAACGACGCGCATTAGGGCCACACGCTGCTACCACAGAGCGACCCATTTTATAAAAATGTACCAGGCACTGCGTGTACCAACAATACGGGAGTTTAAGGTATGTTCTCAAGTATTTAGCGATGCGCGATGGCGAGAGGTTTTATTCGATTGTTTCGATTGTTCGAACATCTCGATGGTTTTCGATTATTTCGACTTGGACCCGAGTCCGACTCGGGCTGTTTGATTGCGACTGGCGCATGGCGCGTTCATTCGCGAGTTGTTCGTCGATGGTTTAGAGTTTCGCGAGTTCTTGACTTGCGTTGTGATTGCGATTTCATACTAATTCTTTCAACAACAACAAAACTAGTTAAAATTAAAACAGTGCATCGTAAATAAATGTTAACCAATTACGCGCGGCTCGCTCGACTCGAGTCTGGCACGCTCTCGCCTCTAACTAACATGCACCTTGGGTGAGTGAGAGTGACTGATTCGACCAATCGAAAACGATTCTGATTGATTCCGCTGACTCGAAACAATCGAAAAACATCTCGATTGTTTTGTAGAACGGCAAGTCGATGGTTGACTCGATGGTTTATTTTAACGACTCGGATTCTTTCGATTGTTAAAACATCTCGGAATCGCCCATCGCTAAAAGTATTTATGGGTATAATGAGGTGTGACGTGTATGGAGAAGATGTGAGGCCAATGAATTCAAATGGAAATGTTTCATGTTATGGTGTTTGTGTCCAATATATTGCACCTGTATTAGTGGTTGTAATGGCAATCTTAACACTTGGTTTTAGTAGGTTTTTATTTATTTTTTTTTATATATTCCTATTTTGTAAATGTGAGGACTTTGTAGGCCTTATAGACTTGAGATCTGTAGACCATTTTTTATTTTATCAAGTACCTGGTACTTGTACAGGCCTATGCTGTCCTCCCATACCTACTGTAATTTGAAAACATTGTAAAAGTCAATTATTTTTAAAGAGAGCTCTTCTCCATAGGAAACGACCAATTGGAACCGTGCACCTAGCTTCTGACGTTTCATAAGTGCCCATGTAGGTTTATGCGAAATAAAATATTTTGATTTGATTTTATTTGTAGACTCAACATAACATCGAACCTGTAATCCACGAAAGGTTAGGCAGAGTGTACCTATAGGTACCTGCACCCACATTTTGCCAGTTATACTTAAGTCCCATGTGATAGGGGGCGAGGTTATTGCCATAACCTGAGCACAAATCCAGGCTCCGGCCTGCTATTGAGAATTGCCTAATGGAATAACCCAATAACACTTTATTCGACCCGGGAATCGAACGAAGGAGCTTTTGCTCAGCAATATGAATGAATGAATACTTTATTTGCCAGAATAAAGGTACATCGTCACCGACGACCTTGTGAAGGTCGCAGGAACACGTTGGACGCGAGAAGCACAGTACCGGTCGAAGTGGAAGTGCTTTTTTTTTTTTGTGTTTACGATTTTACTCGCCAAACTTTTGAGGTTGATGGCGAGAAGCGCCTGTTCTATACACATCACACTTCACACTAATATTATAAAGGCGAAAGTTTGTGAGTGTGTGTGTGAGTGTGTGTGTGTGTTTATATGTTTGTTACTTCTTCACGCTCAAACGGCTGGACCAATTTGGATAAAAATTGGTATGGAGGTAGCTGACAACCTGGATTAACATATAGGCTCCTTTTTATCCCGATATTCCCACGGGATTGAAACTTATGCGGGTGAAACCGCGGGGCGCAGCTAGTAAAGTAATAAAAACTAGCCTTAAAAACTACCAACTATGCACTATTTTACTCAGGGATCGGTCGCATCTGCACGGATTGCGGACGATCCGCGAACACCAAGCTTGGGGGAGGCCTTCGTTTATGGTAAAGTGACATATGGTTTCACTATATTCGACTTTCTAGTCGTGACAATGTTTAAGTGACTTTGTAACAATAATCGAAGTCGAAATCGAGTAGCGCTTGCGACCACTGAACCAACGAAACATACCGACCGAGTCTATCTGCAGACTATTTTATGAAGCGCCGATCAAGTTGCGGTGCAGTTGCTAAACCGTATTCTTATAATCTTTGAACTGCGCGTAGCAGTAGCACGCGTTCATATTGTGACTGCTGGGACACTGGCCTCCTCTCGGTGAGGGGGCGTGGGTCATAATCCACCACGCGAGCCCAGTGCGCGTTAGTAGATGCCACATGTCTTTGAATTTTTGGTTCTAGCTAGGACATGCCGGTTTCCTCATGATGTTTTCCTTCACCGTTTTGAGAGCAGTGTTGATGGAATAATTTACACAAAGTAAAGCGCCTGTCTGGGTTCGAATCTAAGACCTACAACTCGTAAGTCGTGGCTGTGTTGCGGGCGCGTGACGCGAATTTGACGAGAGCGTATATGAGAGCCTTAGAAAATACGAAAAGCGTGGTTTTAATATGAAACCAACTGCAACTGCACTTAACTAATTACATGAATTAGCCTGTTGATAGTTTGCACAAACTGAACTGTTGTTGCAGGCCACATGTTAGAGTGTCAAAGACAACCATTGTACATCAATCGATGTACGTATAAGAAAAGCTAACCTTAAATGAGCAAAATAGCCAGTAAAATAATAAATGAACCAAATAGCTAGTAAAATAATAAATGAACCAAATAGCTAATATAATAATAAATGAACCAAATAGCTAGTAAAAGAATAAATACACCAAATAGCTAATAAAAACATAAATGAACCAATAAATGACCCAAATAGCCAGTAAATTAATAAATTAACCAAATAGGTAGTAAAATAATAAACGAATCTAATAGCTAGTAAAATAATAAATGAACCAAATAGCCAGTAACACAATAAATGAACCAAATAGCTAGTAAAATAATAAATGAACCAAATAGCTATCAAAATAATATATAAACACAATCGATTGGGGTTATTTTGCGATAAAAGTTAATATTAAAGGAACACCTTATAAAATAGTTCTAACAACGTGTTCGAATCGCAAAAGCTCAAAAATATTGCAAGCAAAAGTCTATTCATCCGATCATAGAACGAACATTAGTGGCTACCACCCTAGAATTCCATTTGAATATGTTTTATTACCAAAGTGAAGGTAATATCGAGACTATGTGGTTCCTTAGAGCTCTCTCTCGAACATTAATATCGTGCGCCGGTTATACGTACGTCGACGGAATACATTTGCTTCGTAAAAGTTATTTTTCGTCATAAACTGGTCGTGTTCAATGTCTTGGCGTATTGAGTTATTGGCAGCGATGTTACCGACGTGTGTTTGGATGTAGGTATTATTTTTATATCAAGGATATACCGAAATAAGGTGAATGTGTTAGAGTTTTGTATGTAAAAGTGAGAGAAATAAAAAATGGAAATGCGAAAGGTTTTAGAAGTCATTCGACTTCTAAAATCTTAAGCTCTTAGGCACCTTACCCACCGCCGACGCGCAAGTGACTAGCTATCAACGATTTTCTCGCTCTAGAAACCTAGAAAAGATTGTAGGTCCTGTAGTCTAAGTAAAATAGAAACATAATATTAATAACTTTATTTCGTCGTCGTTCGTCGTTTCAGCCGATAGACGTCCACTGCTGGACATAGACCTCCCCAATGTTGGGAGGGTTTGCCATAATCGCCACGCTTGGCAGGCGGGTTGGCGATCGCAGTATGGTATGATGGTGGAATACATAGAGAACGCTGCTGCCCTTTCTCCCGTACGACCCTTAGTCGCCTTTTACGACACCCACGGGAAGTAAGGGTTGGTGCTATTCTTTAAGTCCGTCACCACACAGACCATAACTTTATTTATGTGCATCATAAAACACAACCTGCACTTTAATACAATAATGGGATTATATTTCTCATCTTTCTAACGTCATACAAATGTTGATCGTTAAGTACTTACGTCACATGATAATTATTTAGCACGCATTTAAGCACTTCTTCTTAGCGTGTCGATAGCAATCTAAATGGACTCGGCCCAGAATTCGGCTACTTGTTTGGCACCTACACCAGCGTCCATCAGTTCCTGTAACGTGCAGTTGACTGGACACGTAGGACACGATATTAAGTGTCCAATCGTTTGTGGAACAGCACATCATCCCTGGACTTACGCTTATCGCCGAGATCCATTTAAGCACTAATCCCTCACCATCCAACTACTTACACTGATTTTGTTATTTAGGTTGTAGCATTCGATTCACACTGTCCTTTGTACTAGTTGAAACTGTATCACGGTAGGTTATATAATATTAATAGTAGAAGCGGACTGTTCACACCGCTGCCGGCGAGCACTCGTTTGGTGCAGCAACCAGAGCTATCAAATAGAAGTACTTGCTCAGCGACGCTCGCTTGGCAGGTAGCACACTCGCTGAGAGATTCACGCTTGGTACCTACACACACATACCAGCGAATCATCGCTCGTCACCGTCGTGTCCTCGCTGCTCCTTGCTCGCAATTCAAAAGTGCCTGTAATACAAGGTTTAATTGAAATAAATGCTTTGAGTTCGAGTTTGAGTTTGAATTTATTATATTAGTATGGATTTATACCGTATTGTTGTTGCTCCAATGTACCTAAAATATAGGAATTCACTCAATAAAAACTTAAACTTATTTCGCATTCAAACCAGGCTTCCCAGCAACACGTCTCTCACAACAATTATTAAAAAAAAAAAACATTTATTTCAGGCAAGTTTTTTACACATGGTGTATGTGTAAAAAACTTGCCCATAGTATTATAAAATTAAATATGAAAACGATATTAAATTAAATTAAATTAAATTATATTATTGTTATACATTCAGATAGATTATAGTTTTCTTGTAAATGTCATGTTGGTTTAATTTAGGTTTAAATTCAAACAGTCATACTAAAATGAAATATTTAGAGGAACGCCCACCCATCTTAGACAAGATCTGCACTACGAAAGCTTAACCTCCCAAAACGATCCGCGCTAGCCGTTTATCCAAGAACCCTTGAGCTAAGCTACTTGAGTAGCTGAAAATAAATTGGTATTTCCATTTCCAGTAAGAGTATCGACCTCGTTAAATCGGCTGGTTGATTTCAAGTTTGCACTTAAAGAAATTAGTAACAATTTGTAGCTGCCGGGGGCCGTAACTTTGAAAACTTTAGTAGGAAATTTGTCAATGCATTAATTTTCGTTTTACGATGAAGTAACTCTTGTGGACTTCGGGATTATGAACTTAATGATCCCGGTTTAATATTAAATTATAATGGAATTTGGTATTAGGAGCTTTGAGAGCACCTACATTTTATATTGACATTTAAATAGTGGTATTTTTGACCCTAAAGGCGCGTGAAGAAGCAACATTTTAGGTAGTTGACAATAGCGCATCGCGGCAACGAATAAGGTTCAAAACAGCGATGCGTTTGATGTTAGTTGAATCGAATGACCACCAAAATATGAGTAATTTTGCAGTTTTAATTAAATTAAAAATAAATGCACGGGTCGGTTTTCTTAAGTTTTTTTTTTTTTTATTACATTACAAACATGACAGTTTACGCTTAACATTTTGAGGATTACAAAAGCGGCGAAATATATTTTTGAGCTCTGTTTCACGATTGTTTTATCATGATACTATTTTATTTTTACTTGGATTATCGAATGAGACTGTAAGATAAAACCGAACGCCATTGTGGTAGCAGGTTTTGATTTTCACATCACGTTTAATTTATTTTGAAATTTATTTTGATGGTTTGGTCAAATTGAGAGGAAAAGCAATAGGTGTAATATTTTCTGCTGAAATACACGGAGTTTGGATGGTATCGCATGGAGAAAACGGTTCGTCCGAGCAACGGAAGTCATAGGTACATAACTTTAATCAGTGAAGTCCTTCAACAAACCCGGGTATCATATTTTTTTTTAATTTTGCGCCTGTGTAATTCAAATTATGTATGAAAGTGCACGAAGGAAAAGAAAGAAAGAAAATACATTTATTTAGCACAGACTAAAAGACAAGACACAGTACACGAGACATACATCAGATAAAAACAAATAAAAAAAAATAAAAAAAGCGTAAAGTCCGTGCGTGAAAAGAAGTTTACTATGGATTTTGGCAACCTCCATAGAAAAAAAACAAAGGTTCGTTGTACAAATAAAACTTTAAAATAATATACAAAAATCTCATAAAAATACCAAACACATCCTAAACCCACTATCACATGCACCTTCTATAAATATAATGTAGGTAACTATTTATAAAGAGGGTAAGTGGGGTTGCTCATAAGAATAAACGACGCGCATTAGGGCCACACGCTGCTACCACAGAGCGACCCATTTTATAAAAATGTACCAGGCACTGCGTGTACCAACAATACGGGAGTTTAAGGTATGTTCTCAAGTATTTAGCGATGCGCGATGGCGAGAGGTTTTATTCGATTGTTTCGATTGTTCGAACATCTCGATGGTTTTCGATTATTTCGACTTGGACCCGAGTCCGACTCGGGCTGTTTGATTGCGACTGGCGCATGGCGCGTTCATTCGCGAGTTGTTTGTCGATGGTTTAGATTTTCGCGAGTTCTTGACTTGCGTTGTGATTGCGATTTCATACTAATTCTTTCAACAACAACAAAACTGGTTAAAAATAAAACAGTGCATCGTAAATAAATGTTTACCAATTACGCGCGGCTCGCTCGACTCGAGTCTGGCACGCTCTCGCCTCTAACTAACATGCACCTTGGGTGAGTGAGAGTGACTGATTCGACCAATCGAAAACGAATCTGGTTGATTCCGCTGACTCGAAACAATCGAAAAACATCTCGATTGTTTTGTAGAACGGCAAGTCGATGGTTGACTCGATGGTTTATTTTAACGACTCGGATTCTTTCGATTGTTAAAACATCTCGGAATCGCCCATCGCTACAAGTATTTATGGGTATAATGAGGTGTGACGTGTACGGAGAAGATGTGAGGCCAATGAATTCAAATGGAAATAATTCATGTCATGGTGTTTGTGTCCAATATATTGCAGCTGTAGTATTAGTGGTTGTAATGGCAACCTTAACACTTGGTTTTAGTAGGTTTTTATATTTTATTTATCCTTTTGATATATTCCTATTTTGTAAACGTGAGGACTTTGTAGGCCTTGTAGACTTCAGATCTGTAGACCATTTATTATTTTTAAAAAGAGTAACCGTGGAGTTTATTGCCAGCTCTTCTCCATAGGAAACGACCAATTGGAACCGTGCACCTAGCTTCTGACGTGACTTCATGTAGGTTTATGCGAAATAAAATATTTTGATTTGATTTTATTTGTAGACTCAACATAACATCAAACCTGTAATCCACGAAAGGTTAGGCAGAGTGTACCTATACCTACACCTACACCCACATTTTGCCAGTTATACTTAAATCCCATGTGATAGGGGGCGAGGTTATTGCCATAACCTGAGCACAAATCCAGGCTCCGGCCTGCTATTGAGAATTGCCTAATGGAATAACCCAATTACACTTTATTCGACTTGGGAATCGAACGCAGGAGCTTTTGCTCAGCAGTATGAATGAATGAATGCTTTATTTGCCAGAATATAGGTACATCGTCATCGACGACCTTGTGAAGGTCGCAGGAACACGTTGGATGCGAGAAGCACAGAACCGGTCGAAGTGGAAGTGCTTTTTTTTTGTTTTTGTTTTTACAATTTTACTCGCCAAACTTTTGAGTTTGATGGCGAGAAGCGCCTGTTCGATACACATAATGTAATAAAAACTAACCTTAAAAACTACCATCTATGCACTATTTTACACAGGGATCGGTCGCATCTGCACGGATTGCGGACGATCCGCGAACACCAAGCTTGGGGGAGGCCTTCGTTTATGGTAAAGTGACATATGGTTTCACTATATTCGACTTTCTAGTCGTGACAATGTTTAAGTGACATTGTAACAATAATCGGAGTCGAAATCGAGTAGCGCTTGCGACCACTGCACCAACGAAGCATACCGACCGAGGCT
This sequence comes from Mesoligia furuncula, assembly GCA_916614155.1. NCBI lineage: Eukaryota > Metazoa > Arthropoda > Insecta > Lepidoptera > Noctuidae > Mesoligia > Mesoligia furuncula. Next base: position 32,957,381 of record OU744792.1, on the reverse strand, counting down.
ATCTACAGACTATTTTATGAAGCGCCGATCAAGTTGCGGTGCAGTTGCTAAACCGTATTCTTGTAACCTTTGAACTGCGCGCAGCAGTAGCACGCGTTCATTTTGTGACTGCTGGGAGACAGGCCTCCTCTCGGTCAGAGGGCAGTGGGCCATAATCCAGCACGCGAGCCCAGTGCGCGTTAGTAGATGCCACATGTCTTTGAATTTTTGGTTCTAGCTAGGGCATGCCGGTTTCCTCACGATGTTATCCTTCACCGTTTTGAGAGCAGTGTTGATGGAATAATTTACACAAAGTAAAGCGCCTGTCTGGGTTCAAATCTACGACCTACAACTCGTAAGTCGTGGCTGAGTTGCGGGCGCGTGACGCGTACTTGACGAGAGCGTATCTGAGAGCCTTAGAAAATACTAAAAGGATTGTGTTAATTTGAACTCAACTGCAACTGCATTGAACTAATTACATGTATTAATACATGTAATTAGTTCAATGCAGTTGCAGTTCAGCATCTCCTCAAAACAATATTCTTGATAAAAATAATTAAGTTTTCTAAACCTCGCGGCAGAGCTTCTATTTAAGGCCAGATGTATAGATATATCAAATATATAGTATGTTGTAATGAAGGCACCCCAAACTGTCCATTAATTTTGGATATTTTTCAAAATCATTATAAACGTTGTTGCTGATAATGTCACATTGTGAGAATAATGACGTTATTGTAAAAAATAATGACGCAATGTTGCCGACAATGAGTTGAATAAGTATTATAAATATGGAGATGAATTTACATGTGACTTAAATACAATTTTGGGTATTATTTTGTTCTGATATTATCATATGGACAAGGAAAATAAAATGCAATATTATAATAAAAAAATTTAACATAAAAATAAATTTAAATCCTCCTAATGTATTGATTCTTTGGTCTCCTGATTGGATATTTTGACGATAACAGAGTTTAATGAAATAAAAAACGCTCGACTTACGCTATACATAAACATTAAAAAAAATAACAGACTTAGAGAGACCATAAATTATACTTAAATACGTTTTTAAGCCATTAAACTAAACCCTGATTGTATCTTAAAAATGCTATTTACTCTCCTAACAGTTATAAAAGACTTCAACGGTCTCTAAACTAATCAGACTTTTATCCTCTGATAAACCCTTATTAGAATCTTAACAATAATATTTTTTGACAAAACATTTAAATCTTCTAAAGCAAAAGGTAGGTAACTAAAATTATTTTATATATTAAGCTCCATAATTAACAACGATAACCACAAAACAATTGAATCTTAAAAACGATATTCTAATAACAGATTTATAAGAAGACGATGATTAACAAAAGCCTTTAATTTAAACCAATTAAACTCGTTTTGAGGTATATGTTAAAACGTTACGCATTTGTTGAAATTTTTGCCAATTTCTATTGATCAGCAATGTAGATACAGTCAGACAGTCGAAGAGCTCAAATCGATCTACACACGATTCTATTGTCAAGATAATTAGAACATCATCATCATCATTTCAGCCGAAAGACGTCGACTGCTGGACATAGGCCTCCCCCAAGCACCTCCACTTCGACCGGTCCTGTGCTTCCCGCATCCAACGGGTTCCTGCGGCCTTCACAAGGTCATCGGTCCACCTTGTGGGAGGCTTTCCAACGCTACGTCTTCCGGTACGCGGTCGCCACTCCAGAACCTTTCGGGCCCATCGGCCATCTGTTCTGCGAGCAATGTGCCCTGCCCACTGCCACTTAAGTTTGCCAATTCTTCGGGCTATGTCGGTTACCTTGGTTCTCCTGCGGATCTCCTCATTCCTGATTCGATCACGCAGGAAAACTCCAAGCATAGCCCTCTCCATTGCTCTTTGGGTGACTTTTAGCCTTCTTATAAGGCCCATTGTGAGCGACTACGTTTCAGTTCCATAAGTCATCACTGGCAACACACACTGGTCAAAGACTTTCGTCTTGAGACACTGCGGTATGTGGGACGAGAAGATATTGCGTAGCTTCCCGAACGCTGCCCAGCCGAGTCGGATTCGTCGATTGACCTCTTTCTCGAAGTTAAACCTACCTAACTGGACAGTTTGTCCTAGGTAAACGTACTCGTCCACGACTTCGAGTGCAGCGTCTCAGATCTTTATGAGAGTGGGTGTTACATGGGCATTTGACATGACCTTCGTTTTGTCCATGTTCATTTTAAGACCCACTCTTTCGGAGGCTCTACTGAGGTCATCGAGCATTGTACTGAGGTCCACCATAGTCTCAGCCATGACTACGATGTCGTCGGCAAACCGAAGGTGAGTTATGTACTCGCCGTTGATGTTGATGCCAGCCCCTTTCCAGTCCAGAACCTTGAAGACATCCTCCAGTGCAGCGGTGAACAGCTTCGGAGAGATGACGTCTCCCTGTCTCACACCTCGCTGCAGAAGTATAGGTTTCGAGGCCTGATCCTGGAGTCTGACTGACATAGTGGCGTTTTCGTACAGACACTTCAGCACTTCGATGTACCGATAGTCGATCTGGCACCGTTGAAGAGACTGCAGCACAGCCCATGTCTCGATCGAATCAAAGCCTTTCTCGTAGTCCACAAACGCTAAGCAGAGAGGCAGGTTATATTCTTCGGTCTTCTGTATAACCTGTCGCAGCGTATGTATGTGGTGTACGGTGCTAAAGCCTTTACGGAATCCGGTTTGTTCGGGAGGCTGGAAGTCGTCAAACGTGCGCGCGAGACGGTTCGTGATGACTCTCGAAAACAGCTTGTAGACATGGCTCAGGAGTGGGATGGGCGTATAATTCTTAAGGAGGGTATTATCGCCCTTCTTAAAGAAAAGTATCACCACACCTCTGTTCCATGCCTGTGGTGTTTTGGCCTCGAGTATGACGGAACCAAACAGCTTCTGAAGGGCCTTCAGAACGGGCTTATCGCCGTCCTTCAGCGACTCGGCCGTAATTCCGTCATCACCCGGTGCCTTGTTGTTTTTGAGCTGCTTCAGAGCCATCCTAATCTCGTACAGGCTGACGTCCGGGATGTCTTCGGTATAGTGCCGGGTCAATCTAGCTCTTGGGTCATTTGCCAGATTCATAGCGGGGTTATTTGTTGACGTGTATAACTGTCCATAGAACCTCTCGATCTCTCTCAACAGCTCATGTTTGTCGGATTCGATCCTGCCATCATCGGTCTTCAGTCTCGTAAGCTGGCTCTGCCCAATAGACAGATCTGTAGCAAAGACCCTGGAGCCTTTATTTCGCTCTATCGCGTCCTTAATACGATCTGTATTAAAGCGGCGAAGATCGCTTTTCAAGGCCTTAGAGATCCGTCTATTGAGTTGCCGGTAATTTAGCGCATCATCCGTAGACTGCAGAGTCATATCGCGCCTCTCCTTCATGAGCCGCAAAGTAGGATCAGAGAGTTCTTTTTTGAATTCGTACGGCGGGTCTTGAAGATCTTAGACCCGAACGTATGGACAGTTTCCACGTACCCATCGTTATAATCGTCCACGGAGCTCCCTAGGCATTCGAAACGATTCTGGAGTTCGAGCTGAAAGCTCTCGGGGTTTTGGATCTGGATCGGTGCTGGACGGAGCGTAGACTTCATCAGTCGAGATCTTTCCAGCTTGATATTTAAGTTCAATGTGCCTCTTACCATACGATGATCACTTCCGGTTTTCACCGCGTTGATCACAGAGACATCATTGAATACTTGCTTATTCGTCGACATAATGAAGTCAATCTCATTTTTAGTTGCACCATCCGGGCTCTGTCAGGTCCACTTTCTATGCTCACGTTTTCTGAAGAAGGAATTCATCATAAAGAGGCCTTCCTTCTCCATAAAACTGGCCAGTAGGTAGCCCCGGTGGTTCCGGCGTCCAACTCCAAATTGCCCCACTCGCAGCTCATCATCGTTACGTTTACCCAGTTTCGCGTTAAAGTCCCCCATGACAACGGTAAAGTGAGTTTTAGAGCCATGCATGGCTCTGGAAATATCCTCATACATGGTCTCTACCTCATCGTCGGGGCGTAAACCTGTACGACCTTCAGCGAATTCCTTTCTGATATTCTGAGTATAAGGTACGCCACCCTGGTCGACACACTCTCGATCTTCACCACGTTGCTCACAAGGGACTTATGGACGATAAACCCGACACCACCTTGGGACTGCTGGTTGCCCTCCCGGAAATAGAGCAAGTTTCCGGATTTGAGGATTATCAGTCCTCTCCCTCTCTTCGGACTTCAGATAACCCCACTATACTCCATCGTATCTTGCTTAATTCTTCCTCGAGTTCGGTGATCTTCTCGTCGGTCCGGAGTGTACGCGTGTTGTAGTGGTAGCCGGATCTCTTCCGGGGATTCTTAACACCCCTTGCCTCATAGTGGCCTTAACCTTGACCTTACGGTAGCGGCCAAGGCCTCATAGTGGCCTTGGCCGCTACCGTAACCAAGGGTAGGCGGGCCGCCGGGTACTATTTTGTGCTTGTCATTCTTGGGGGGGGGGGGGGGGGGGGGGTTTGCCATAATCGCCACGCTTGGCAGGCGGGTTGGCGATCGCAGTATAGCATGGTGGTGGAATGCATAGAGAACGCTGCTGCCCATTCTCCGGTACGACCCTTAGTCGCCTTTTACGACACCCACGGGAAGTATGGGGTGGTGCTATTCTTTAAGTCCGACACCACACAGACTATATACAGATAATTAGAAATTTGCAGGGTGTAGATAATTTGACCTCTTCGACAAAAAAAATTTAACAAATACCTCGAAACGAACAATAGCACCATGCAGACAGATAAAATAAATAAAATAACGCAATTAACCATATATTCAATATAAATTTGTTAAAAAATAAAAGAAAAAGTGTATTTTTCCGAATTTGCCAAAAAATATGTTACTTTACCAAGCTTCATGCCGCAATTAACGGAAACCAACAAAAACACGATATATCTAACATCATTATCGGTAACAACCGTCATTGCTCACTCAAGACAATATCATTGTTAGCAACACGTGTCACTGTCGTCTCATGCGACGTTGCTGAAAATGATGTTGCCAATAATGACGAATTCTAGAAAGTTCACCATTTTACAAAATAATTAGGTATATTCGTCGGCGAGAGTGCCACATGCAGTATTAGTTTCACGCATACTTCAACTTTGTTACATAAAAACACTTCATTGTGAAGAAATAATTGAGATACAGTCAAAAATAAGAATGACGATTGTGATGACAAATTTTGGAGAATCAAAATGAAATACTTACTGCTCAAATCGCGCGACGACTCCAAAGCGTATCGGCCGACTAGCATCGCTTAAACATCATTCGACTCTTCGGTCGCGTATCGTTATAGGTAAAAAAATTACATACAACATTGTTGCCGATAATGACGCTTATTTTGTGAACATTGTTTGATTACATTTTAGAGTAACTTTTAATAAAGTTTTTTAACATTATTGTAATGAAAAACGTTCTTTATTTATCTAAGTTTAATATTTATTCACACAATGTATCAAATTCAATACACTGAATTTTTTATGTCACGAAATGTTGGAAACTATGCCCAGGCGACACGCCAAATATTGCCGATTTTTAAAGTAATATTTGAATATCTTTATTTTGTGTGATTTAAAGCTCAAAATGGCTCCGATAGCATCTTTATCATTTATTTAAGTAATGGAATAAAAATGTTTGACTTTGAAATTCTTTAGTATTGATGAGTATTGTAGCGAGACATAAATTTTGGCTCTCTGAAATATTCACCCATTAGCCCATTAGTTGATAATTTGCACAAACTGGACTGATGTTGCAGGCCATATGTGAGAGTATCAAAGACAACCATTGTACATCAATCGATGTACGCATAAGAAAAGCTAACCTTACATGAGCAAAATAGCCAGTAAAATAATAAATGAACCAAATAGCCCGGAAAATAATAAATTAACCAAATAGCTAGTATAATAATAAATGAGCCAAATAGCTAGTAAAATAATAAATACACCAAATAGCTAATAAAAAAAATAAATGAACCAATAAATGACCCAAATAGCCAGTAAAATAATAAATTAACCAATTAGCTAGTAAAATAATAAACGAATCTAATAGCTAGTAAAATAATAAATGAACCAAATAGCCAGTAACATAATTAATGAACCAAATAGCTATCAAAATAATATATGTACAATGTGGAGAGGACAATATGATCATAAATTAAACTTCGTATTAGTCATGATATGCCCAACCTGCATACAAAAAATCAAATGAATATATCCAGTATTTTAGCCACAGGACATTATTTTTCATTTTAAGTATTTTCTACATGATGTATGTAAACAGGAGAGCACGCGACAGGTTCACGACACACGTTGCCAGCTCGCTACTTCAAAAACCTATGCCTTTTCTTTAAAATTTATTTTCTCAATGCAAATTATACTTTATGCCTGAGCGTTAAGAGTCATAAAGCGTGCCATCACAACTAGATAAGAAAAAATGCATGCGGAAGTTATTCTGTTACGCACTCATGTCAATCGCAAAATATGTATGTCCGAAAGAGATAGGTAAGTTTGCTTGTTTCTTTCTACTTTGCTTACTTGTCGAAACCTGCAATTACTCGTTTCTCCCCGCGTTCCGAATTGCGTCAAAAGCGATTATATCGCGAATCCGACCAACGTGCAACGTCACAAATAGTACTCAATAGTCCTTATATTTTGTGACTATTAAATTTGGTCGGATTCGCGATATAAACGCTTTTGACGCAATTCGGAACGCGGGGTAGGTTACGCCGGTTACGCGGTCAGTGTGTCACCGGACTTCCTGCCTGTGACGCGTTTTATCCGCTCTGGAATTTCGGATGCGCCCGCGCCGCGCCCCTTGAAGTCGCCGCGCGAGTGTTAAGGCTCGTACACACAGGCGCGACTTGTCGCGCGACACGTCGCGTGGCGATTCTGCAATATTATCGCGCCGCAACACCTTTCACACAAGCGCGACGCGAATCGCGGCGCGACGCCATACAAAATACACATTTAGTATGGTGTCGCGGCGATATCGCGGCTACACGGTGACGCGCTACTCGTCGCGCCGCGACCGTGTCGCGGCGCGACAAGTCGCTCCAGTGTGAAGTGTCGCGCGCATTTCCATAGAAATCGGTCTACGGATATATATCGCAGAATCGCGTCGCACTGTCGCGTCGCGCCTGTGTGTACGAGCCTTTATCGTATCTTTGTTGTTGTGTTGTGCGAAATTTGACGCTTTGTTTTAATAGTGACAGGACACATAACGTATCATAGGTACTTAGTTAATCAGCTAAGTAAACTTTGCGAAATTAGACGCTTAATACTTGGGTGTTTAAGGGTTTTATTATTAAATAATCATGCCTCGTTACAATTACACAGCTTCGGAGTACTCCGATATGATTTTGATTTATGGGGAGTGTCACGGAAATGCCGCTTTAGCTGTACGGACGTACCGTGAGAGGTATGGGAATACCTACTCGTATGTGTCCGACCCACGGGCGGACTATTGCACAAGCTGTCCAGAGGATACGGGAAAATCAATCCTTGATCCCGCACGTAGATGGTGCTCCTCCACGTGCAAATGTGATTCCAGACGAAAGAGTTATTGATTATTATGATCGCAATCCGACGTCCAGTCTGCGTAATGCAGGTAGACATTTTCGAGTGTGATTTACTCTCTAAGTTTCTCTTATTGGCTTATCTCTCGATAACAATGCTATACTTTCTTGTACTTATACAAGAAAGTACAAGCATTGTTATCGAGAGATAAGCCAATAAGAGAAACTTTCTGTCGCTGGTTGGAAACCAAACACCTCGAGAATCTCACGCCCCTGGATTTCTTCCTGTGAGGTCACATAAAGAATGAGCTATACTCAACAGAAGTTAATACCGTTGAGGAATTAAAAAATAGAATAATAATATCTTTTAATACATTGAAAGAAATGGCTGCTAATGGTGACCTATTATCAAGAGTGAGAAATAACATTACACGTCGGTGCAGTTTGTGTATTCAAGAACACGGTGGACATATTGAAAATAAAAAAAAATAATGAGTGGCGACTTATTTATGTGATCGAAAAGTGATTGTGAATAATAAATTGATTAGTGAATAACACGCGGGTGGTTGATGCCCGACTATTTGGGTAATAATCTGTGATTTGATTTGTGTAATTGAGGATTATTAATAATGGCGCCAAAACATTACGTGCGTCGCTGCTTCGGCGGTTGTCGGCGTCGCCGCGCAACCCCGCGAGCGGCCGCGCGCGACTTCGCGCTTTATCATGAATGAAACCACGCTGCGTTGCCATTCTTATCGCAGGTCAGGGTACCAATTTTCTAAATGGTGTTTTATTTTGTTTGCAGTTTTATGGTATTTAGTTTGTTAGAAAAAAATGTTTTTTTAATGTCGATGTTCGGATATATTTGATAGTTTACAAATGTTTCTATAAACCAGTATTGCCCGTGTTTTCATTTAAAGTCATATTGTCATCTCCACATTGTATAAACACAATCAATTGGGTTTATTTTGCGATAAAAGTTAATATTAAAGAAACACCTTGTAAAACAGTTAACAACGTGTTCGAATCGCAAAAGCTCAAAAATATTGCAAGCAAAAGTCTATTCATCCGATCATAGAACGAACATTAGTGGCTACCACCCCAGAATTCCATTCGAATATGTTTTATTACCAAAGTGAAGGTAATATCGAGACTATGTGGTTTCTTAGAGCTCTCTCTCGAACATTAATATCGTGCGCCGGTTATACGTACGTCGACGGAATACATTTGATTCGTAAAAGTTATTTTTCGTCATAAACTGGTCGTGTTCAATGTCTTAGCGTATTGAGTTATTGGCAGCGATGTTACCGACGTGTGTTTGGATGTAGGTATTATTTTTATATCAAGGATATACCGAAATAAGGTGAATGTGTTAGAGTTTTGTATGTAAAAGTGAGAGAAATAAAAAATGTGAAATGCGAAAGGTTTTAAAAGTCGAATATACGAATTACTAGCATGTCGTCAGAGACGCAAGTGGTCAAATCTTAGGCACCTTTCGCACCGCCGACGCGCAAGGGAATAAGCTATCAACGATTTTCTCGCTCTAGAAACCTAGAAAAGATTGGATAGGTTCTGTAGTCTAAGTAAAATAGAAACATAATATTAATAACTTTATTTCGTCGTCGTTCGTCGTTTCAGCCGATAGACGTCCACTGCTGGACATAGGCCTCCCCCAATGTTGGGAGGGTTTGCCATAATCGCCACGCTTGGCAGGCGGGTTGGCGATCGCAGTATGGTATGATGGTGGAATACATAGAGAACGCTGCTGCCCTTTCTCCGGTATGACCCTTAGTCGCCTTTTACGACACCCACGGGAAGTAAGGGTGGGTGCTATTCTTTAAGTCCGACACCACACAGACCATAACTTTATTTATGTGCATCATAAAAGTACCTACAACCTGCACTTTAATACAATAATGTGATTATATTTCTCATCTTTCTAACGTCATACAAAAGTTGATCGTTAAGTACTTACGTCACATGATAATTTTTTAGCACGCATTTAAGCACTTCTTCTTAGCGTGTCGATAGCAATCTAAATGGACACGGCCCGGAATTCGGCTACTTGTTTGGCACCTTCACCAGCGTCCATCAGTTCCTGTAACGTGCAGCTGACAGGACACTTAGGACACGATATTAAGTGTCCCATCGTTTGTGGAACAGCACCACATCCCTGGACTTACGCTTATCGCCGAGATCCATTTAAGCACTAATCCCTCACCATCCAACTACTTACACTGATTTTGTTATTTAGGTTGTAGCATTCGATTCACACTGTCCTTTGTACTAGTTGAAACTGTATCACGGTAGGTTATATAATATTAATTGTAGAAGCGGCATGTTCACACCGCTGCCGGCGAGCACTCGTTTGGTGCAGCAACAAGAGCTATCAAATAGAAGTACTCGCTCAGCGACGCTCGCTTGGCAGGTAGTACACTCGCTGAGAGATTCACGCTTGGTATGTACCAAGCGTGAATCTCTAGGTACACATACCAGCGAATCATCGCTCGTCACCGTCGTCTCCTCGCTGCTCCTTGCTCGCCAACTCGTTTTTAGGGTTCCGTAGTCAACTAGGAACCCTTATAGTTTCGCCATGTCTGTCTGTCCGTCCGTCTGTCTGTCTGTCCGTCCTCGCTTAATCTCTGTGACCGTTAGCTAGTGCTAACGGCTAGTGCTAAATTTCAGCTTTCTAGTGAAAGCTGAAATTTTGTAGGAGTACGTATATCAGTTACGCCAACAAAGTGGAAAAATAAAATTCTGGAAAATATTTTTTTTAGGGTAGCTCCCCTACATGTGAAGTGGGGATGAATATTTTTTTCATCATCTACCCCATCGTGTGGGGTATCGTTGAAGTCGATTCAAAAGTGCCTGTTAAAGGTTTAATTGAAATAAATGCTTTGAGTTTGAGTTTGAGTTTGAGTTTGAATAGGTCTTCTAAAATGGCTTAGGGGTTGCTAAAAGATTTCTATCACCAACCACCAATCTCTTATGGAAAAGTGTTAATGGTAGAAATCTAACTTATTAGAAAGATGTAATAATGATTCTAATGATTATAATTCTCTAAATATGTACCTGTTATTGTCGCGAATCATATTTTGATCAAGATAAGGAAATATTCATATGACACATCGGTGTCATAAAATCGTTATCTTGAACATAAAAACAGTTGAAAACTTCTAAGTAATCCTTATGATTTGGAGCTCCTCTTTTACAAGACGACAAATGGCTTCGAGAGCATGTGGTGCCACCAACAAAATTACACCATCAATTCGATAACCGCGAGTGGTGGGAGACAAGTAAAGGGATTTACTAAGATGGACGTACTCCAGTTTTTAATCAACAAAGGTTCCTATGCTTTTAAAGTAGTGTTTTCATCATATAGCATAATCAACTTCTGTTGATCTCACTGTTGGGACACAGGCCTCCTCTCAGTGAGAGGGAGTGGGTGGCACCATGTGGGCCCAGTGCTGGTTGGTTGACGTCACATGTCTTCCAATTTTTGGTTCTAGGACATGCCGGTTTCCTCACGATGATTTCCTTCACCGTTTTGAGAGCAGTGGTGATGAAATAATTTACACAAAGAAAAATACCTGCTTGGGTTCGAACCCCCGGCCTATAAAGCGTAAGTTTCGGCTGTTACCATGGGCCACGACTGTTCTTTCTTATCATTTACAAACACAATTTTATTGAAAGGCTACAGAAATAATGAAAATTATATTATCTGTGACAGGTAATAGGCCATAATCCACCAAGTGGGTCCAGTAGGTACCTGACACAGACGTCTTTTCTGTGATAATCCACCAGGTGGGTCCAGTACCTGACACAGACGTCTTCTCTGTGATAATCCACCAAGTGGGTCCAGTACCTGACTCAGACGTCTTCTCTGTGATAATCCACCAAGTGAGTCCAGTACCTGACACAGACGTCTTCTCTGTGATAATCCACCAAGTGAGTCCAGTACCTGACACATACGTCTTCTCTGTGATAATCCACCAAGTGGGTCCAGTACCTGACTCAGACGTCTTCTCTGTGATAATCCACCAAGTGAGTCCAGTACCTGACTCAGACGTCTTCTCTGTGATAATCCACCAAGTGGGTCCAGTACCTGACTCAGACGTCTTCTCTGTGATAATCCACCAAGTGAGTCCAGTACCTGACACAGACGTCTTCTCTGTGATAATCCACCAAGTGGGTCCAGTACCTGACTCAGACGTCTTCTCTGTGATAATCCACCAAGTGAGTCCAGTACCTGACACAGACGTCTTCTCTGTGATAATCCACCAAGTGAGTCCAGTACCTGACACAGACGTCTTCTCTGTGATAAGCCACCAAGTGAGTCCAGTACCTGACACAGACGTCTTCTCTGTGATAATCCACCAAGTGAGTCCAGTACCTGACACATACGTCTTCTCTGTGATAATCCACCAAGTGAGTCCAGTACCTGACACAGACGTCTTCTCTGTGATAATCCACCAAGTGAGTCCAGTACCTGACACAGACGTCTTCTCTGTGATAATCCACCAAGTGAGTCCAGTACCTGACACAGACGTCTTCTCTGTGATAAGCCACCAAGTGAGTCCAGTACCTGACACAGACGTCTTCTCTGTGATAATCCACCAAGTGAGTCCAGTACCTGACACATACGTCTTCTCTGTGATAATCCACCAAGTGAGTCCAGTACCTGACACAGACGTCTTCTCTGTGATAATCCACCAAGTGAGTCCAGTACCTGACACAGACGTCTTCTCTGTGATAATCCACCAAGTGAGTCCAGTACCTGACACAGACGTCTTCTCTGTGATAAGCCACCAAGTGAGTCCAGTACCTGACACAGACGTCTTCTCTATGATAATCCACCAAGTGGGTCCAGTACCTGACACAGACGTCTTTTCTGTAATAATCCACCAGGTGGACCCAGTACCTACGGCTTGGTAAATAAACTGAATAACAGAGGCTAAACTAAGTACACATATATTTGAGCAAGCCACTCTGCGATAAACACAAACTCCATTACCCGCGTACCAAGCGGCACACAATATCACCATGCACTAAACACTTGACTTACAAATACCTTGTAAGAAACCTTTCATACATTTTAAATAAGAATTACCCGACCAAGTGAAGGAGACACCGCGGGAAGTTATCCGCTGGCGTCTAACCATTACTCCGAGAAATGCCAATTTAAACTTGTAACGAGGTTTCCCGCGAGTGGCTCCGGAACGAAATTAAAAACTCTACAGAGCCAACGCTCGAATAGCTTCGGTGACTGGGTGGGGCCTGTAACCGGCCTAACTTTCATCCTCACTTTGTTATGTACTTCCCTCACGGCAATTTTCAGCCTTTTCAACGAGAGATCAGGACGCAAAAAGTGTGCCAACTAGTTTTTGCCCCGTTCGCGTTCCCCGGCGTATGTAATGCCTGGTTTACTGAAACTTTCTATGGATTAGAGAGTAAGGCGATATTAAAATTTGATGGTCGTCTTCGGGATGCCGAGTATCTGCGATATTGGGGGAAAGCTTTGTGGTTAGGTCATAATGTGCATGGGCAAGATCTCTCGGTACTGAAGCTGAAATTTCATATTATCTAATTTATACTTATAGCTTCTTTTGTATACAAATAGAATTTTGATGTTGAACTTATGTAGGTACTGACACAGCATACTGACTGTCTGACTGACAGACAACCTGCATAAATCTCGATCCCGTAAGAAAATCGGAATAAAAAGTATCCTATGTTCTAATCAGGTCATCTTCATCAGGAAAACTTCATCTAAATCAGTTCAACTGTTTTAGCGTAAAAGCGTAACAGACAAACATATTATACAAAATCAAATCTTTTCTCTTTATAATATTACTAACTGCGCCCCGCGGTTTCACTCGCATACGTTTCAATCCCGAGGGAATATCGGTATAAAATGTATATCCTATGTCCTTTCCCGGGACTCAAACTATCTCTATACCAAATTTCATCTAAATCTGTTCAGTGGTTTAAGCGTGAATTAGTATGGATAAAGTTTAGATAAATGTAATTTAGAAAGACTTTACCCAAAGCTCTATTCTATAAAGATTCCTTCTTTCATCACGTATTTTCCTTATATTGTAAGTAGTTGTTATTTTCCCAGCTACGAACCGCCAAAAAATGTACACAACTTCAAAACATCGCAAATGGAGCTTAAAATGCACCGACATCGCCATCGGCTCCAACATTTTAAAGTACCGTAGTTCAAAGTTGTCCAAGTCTCGGCCACGTAAATACCGCCGAATAACTTTCAAAAAGTGCGACTAGACAGATGTCAGTTTAAAAACAAAGTTCAAGACACTACAGCATGTTGCAAAACAATCCAGATGTTAAGACAGCGGCGGCGCGCGGCGGCGTACGTGTCCGGAATGGGAACTCCGTGTAGGTACATTCCCGTCCCCAATAGTTGTGTATAAAAGAGGTTATTGAATATTAAACTCACGAAATGGGATATTATGGGCGCGGAGAAAGTTAAGAGTTTACTATGAAATTTTTTCGTTAATATTTTTTTTTCTTCTGTTTGCGGACGCTTACTTTTTTGTAGTGCTCATTTTGTGGAGCGTTTTTTTTAGGAATATTACTTTTGTGTTGACTTAGTATTAGTTAGGATTCTTTCTACAATTTACTTTATTATGTTAAACTGTAAAGTCACTTTGTTTATTATTCATTTTACTTCGAAAACCAATTTAAGGGGATGCGCCGGGATAATCCGCGAAATTCAAATGATATTTCATAAAATAGTCATTCAATAGGATTATATATATGAACTTAGAGAGTTGCATTGATGATTTTAATGGTTCTAATTGTGTAAATACATACGTGTTACGATTACGAATCATATTATGATTAAAATACAACCTGACACTAGCTAAATTGCAAAAAAGGTCAGAAATTTTAATTTCGCAGGCTACCTTGGCGCTTCCCTCTCAAGTGTTTTTTTTCTGGCCATATTTTAGTGCCCCTTCCTCCACGCAAGCGGATCTATGAGCTTATAAAAGGTCACGCATATCCCGGTTTGAAAAAAAAAAAATAAGCTAATGGCTTACCTGATAGAAAGTGATTACTACCACCTATATACACCTGCTACTATTATAGAGACAAGGTGAGGTGACCTTAGAAAACAAGGTTAGGTATAAAGTTCCACGTGTCTGCAATTTCACCGAAAAATTGAAGCACGGATTTTTTGTGCCTAGTGTAGGTGTGTTAGTTCCTCAAACGACATCTTTTACAAGAAGGAATCATCGTCATTATCCTGCCTTTATCCTAATTAATTTGGGTTCAGCGCAAAATGTCTTTTTCTTCCATACTTCTCTATTAGTCGTCATCTCGGTAGTCGGGGTGACTACCGAGATGACGACTAATAGAGAAGTAACCATTTATCATCATTCACACATTCCATCCATCGTTTCTTTGGTCTTCCCCTATTCTTATATGTAAAGCCATCGAGGTTCGCACTCAACTTTCAACTTTCCTCACGACATTTTGCAAGAAGGTTGGTGATTGCATCAATAAATCTTACACATCGTTCATTGCGGTGTTCTGTTGGTGTCTTTTTTACATCATTCTAACAATATAATTATAAATTCAACATTAATGATGTAACTAATATTTTTGTAAAAATATAATTTAAAAGAGTGTCCATGGAGTTTCTTGCCCGTTCCTCTCCATAGGTATTTACGCTTTGGATTGGGCAACTAGCTTCATATTTTCTGATTGACCGACTTCTTGACAGTTCAAAAGTGCCTGTAAATGGTTTAATTGAAATAAATGCTTTGAGTTTGAGTTTGGTGGACCCAACGAGGGTCCACCAAACTCAAACTCAAATCATTGTGGCATTTTATTAGTAGTCTCTTCAGCACGAGCCGTGTAAAGAGTGGATAAACCATTATAATAAAAAATTAGCTGCACCCCGCCCAAATCTCGATCCCGTGGAAATATTAGGATAAAAAGTATCCTATGTTCTAATCCAGGTCATGGTCTACTCATGTGTCAAATGTTAGCCAAATCCGTTAAGCCGTTTTAGCGTGACAGCGTAACAAACCAATATACAAAAAAAACGAATCTTCTCTCTATATATTATTAGGTTAGATACTTATAAAACAAATAAAAAATTATCACAATTCGTGGTGACCTCTGCATCCAAGTTGGCCGCAACATAATCCACGGTTCTGATAATGTGGAGTCTGTCAAGAAAGAAATCGCGCTTTGGTTTGGTGAGAAGTGTGGTGAGAAGGAAGTTGTCGGATGGACACCAGCTGCCGAAAACTGGGTTTACGAGTAATTTATATCCACGGTTATTATCCCGTTATAACCTTTCACCACGTGGTTGTTGTATGTACGAGTACTTTTAAGAGTACTTTTTTTTTTTTTTTTTTTTCGAGTGTTTTTAAGTTTAATACGTGATTTATAAGAATAAAATCTTAATCCTAATCGTCGTTTCAGCCGATAGACGTCCGCTGCTGGACATAGGCCTCCCCCAATTTTGGGGGGTTTGCCATAATCGCCACGCTTGGCAGGCGGGTTGGCGATCGCAGTATGGTATGATGGTGGAATGCATAGAGAACGCTGCTGCCCATTCTCCGGTACGACCCTTAGTCGCCTTTTACGACACCCACGGGAAGTATGGGGTGGTGCTATTCTTTAAGTCCGGCCACCACACAGACAAATCCTAATCAATATGTCTTAATCTTAAAGAATCTTAATAATTTAATCTTAATCAATATATTGACGTGTAAAAGTGTTTGTACAAACCTACTTACAGAAAATAAATCTTTTATCATTTATCAGTATTATCACTTACGTAGTCAACGCCGCAGTTATTAAAACACCCTAAATGTTTAAATTCAAATACTAAGTTATATAGCCAATTGCTGTGTCTAATTCGGAGTTGGCAATAAAAACTAACATAAAACACACGTCCGAAGACACAACATCAGTTTGCTTCGCTCAAAAGGGTCGTTTCGTACGTCCGGCGAGCGTGTTTTCGCAAGGAAGATGGTCGGCGTACGTGTCCGGCATTCTGTCCGGCTGTCCGACTGTCCGGGTTTAACCCTTAACGGTTTTAGATTAGCCCGTATTCTTGGAGTGTGACGAGAAACATAACTGTGTAGGAGTGTTATCATAGATATCCGAAGTGTTATGAATTTCGACGTAAGCGATTCTTCTTTCATTCAATTTAACGGCTGGTTGGACTGTTTCGTTTTTTGTTTTATGTGAGGGCAGTTAAATATTTTTTTGGTGTTTTGGAATGATTAGATTTTTTACTATCCGTTTCTGGTGCGAGTTGCACAGTTATCAACCGCTGGACATGCATTCATAGAAATATGAAAGCTATGTATTTACTACCTAATGTTATCTTATAAAATTTGAACTTTACTTTTTTATGAAAAAGTATTTTGCGTTTAATTAACTGTTTATGATGTACAAATGTGAAAATATTTAAGAAAAATGTGCCTGAAATAAGTCGTGAAGCTCGATCTATATCTCGTCTTATGCTATACTAGCTGCGCCCCGCGGTTTCACCCGCATAAGTGTCAATCCCGTGGGAATATCGCGATAAAATGTAGCCTTTATATTAATCCTGGGTGTCAGCTACCTCCATACAAAATTTTATCAGGATTGGTTCAGCCGTTTGAGCGTGAAGAAGTAACAAACATATAAACATACACACACTCACAAACTTTCGGCTTTATAATATTAGTGTGATTATAGTGTGATATGATTTTCGAAAAGGTCTATTATAGAAAAATATTTAACTCGAACCCACATTTATGCAAACAAACAATAACCTCCATTCGCGCGAAAAGCTACAGCCAACGATTAATTCACCTTGCGACGTTATGGTAATAACGTCACACTGCAAATTTTCACATTATCGAAACATTTTCACGTACATTGCTGAGTTTATCGCGCCTCGTCATGCGAAACACGGAACTGGGAGGGAAACAGGCAACGTCCTCGTGTATACAACCGATCTTGATACGGCGTTTGTTAGTGTGAAAGGTAAATTGTTCTTATGAATGTTGGCTTGGAAATTCAGTGGACGCTTGTGTCGGTAAAGACTTCATAGCATTGTAAAGTTTATACTTTAACAAATAAATTTAATAAATTTAAATGTGCCGCTGACGCGTGCACTCCGCACACTCAACCTCATAGCGAGTGAGACGGACTTATTCTGTTGTTCTCTGGGTGAATTCACAAGGAATGCTTTGTTTGTAATTAGTTATAGGTATTAGTATAAGTAACAATTAAGTATTAGTTAAGGCGCATTTACCGCATTGGTTAGCTGTAATGGTAGATGTATGTTGTTAAATAAAAAAAATAAAAAAAAAATACTTTTGGACTTTCCGATTAATCTTGTTTAGACATCGTGTATTATGTTTATATAAACAAAGAACTAGGTATTATGTATTTATTTCGTTTTTAGGGTTCCGTACCCAAAGGGTAAAAACGGGACCCTATTGCTAAGACTTTGCTGTCTGTCCATCCGTTTGTCTGTCACCAGTCTGTATGTCAAGAACCGCGATAGCTAGACAGTTGACATTTTTACTTATGATGTGTTTCTGTTGCCGCTATAACAACAAACGGAACGGTGTGGTACGGAACCCTTCGTTTCCGAGTCCGACTCGCACTTGGCCAGTTTTTTTTATTTCTTATTGTGATCTCATCTCTTCCTATTTATGATCTCATCGTATACTGCACCGGTTGATGTCATCATGTCAACGCCAGCTGTTGCTGAAAACCAGCACTGGGGCTCTGTCTCGCATAGGGTCATAGCATTATTCTGAGCGATGGCCGTTTTGCGTGGATCATCACAATCGTCATTTCAGCCGAAAGACGTCCACTGCTGTACATAGGCCTCCCCCAAAAGGGGGGGGTTTGCCATAATTGCCACGCTTGGCAGGCGGGTTGGGGATCGCAGTATGGTATGGTGGTGGAATGCATAGAGAACGCTGCTACCCATTCTCCGGTACGCCCCTTAGTCGCCTTTTACGACACCCACGAGAAGTATGGGGTGGTGCTATTCTTTAAGTCCGGCACCACACACACAATTTTGCGTGGATATGACGCATATTTTCCCCGAAGTTGTTCTTTTTTGTGTTTTTTCCCTGCCATATGTTTGCCGCAAATAAACATACATATTTCCTTTCTTTCTGTTAGCTTGAGGTTTTAAGAACCTGCTTTATAAGCACCCGGTTAAAAACATCCAGTCTGTCCGCTATCAAGGCCAAAATGCTATCACTCTGAAAGTTATTTCATTTAAATAAATACCCTTTTTTTTCTTTTTTACTTCGTTCTCACATCTTCTATCTATACATATAATAAAATTGTAGAAAAGTGGTGTCTGTACAATGGAAATATATGAAAAAAAAGTAGCAGGGGTTGTTATTAAATGGATGCCGTTTGTCTGTTTGTCTGTGTGTTTGTGCACGCTAATATCAGAAACGGCTTATTCGATTTAGATGCGGTTTTCACTAATATATTGTAGTAAGCTTCACTTAACATTTAGTGTTTATTTCATGTCAATCGGTTCATAAATAAAAAAGTTATGTCAATTTAAAGAATCACGGCGAACATTTGTTAAGGTATTCTATCAGAGTACGTTCACGCCTCGCACCTGCGCGTCCGTGGCTATATAAAGCGCGCTGAGAGCCACGCCGCTGCCATAATTCCGATCCAGCCTGTCCCTTGCTGCCCTCTCCCAGCGACGCCCTAAGCCGAGGTCCGTACCCCACAGGGGGTGCCCTTAGCGTATAGTCGCTTAGTTTTTAAGTTTATATTGTGTAGTTAAGTTTATAAGTGTATTATGTCCTGGCTGGAGGCCTTAATTTATTGAGGCATCCACAGGAAAGCCCGGTTAAGCAGTCGATAACCCCTCAGGTTGAACTATGAGACGACCATTTCAAAAAAAAAAAAACGCGCCGCTGCCATAAGGATTCAGTTATTCGTAGCGAACGGACGTATCCTGGAGAGTATAGGCGGATTCGATTATTGCGATTCACTTGAATACTGACTGTTTGCATATTTCATTTATTAATATTTTAAGGTTTGTAGGTTAGGTTCTTTTTCTTAATTTTCTTTAAAATTTTGTAAATAAATATTGTAAGTATTTAGTTAGGCGGTTCTTTCCTTGATTTTTGGGTATTTACTTATCTTAATTTGTATTTAGGGTTTGTATATAAATATTATAAGTATTTGGTATAGGTTAGGCATTTCTTTTCTTGATTTTCTTTATTAAGTATAAGTTCATTAGCTCAGGTTAGTAATTAATTTTTCTAGCAATTCTTTTGTTTTATAAAGTTAGTACGTTTGGTTTACACGTCTTAACACTTATTACTTAAACTGTGATAATTTTAGACTGTATAATAATCTGTAAATATTTGTAATTTAATTGTTTACGATAGTACGTGTTTATTAAATAACTGTGGCATTCTTACAATAAAATAGTACTTACTACTTAACAAAGTAGTAAGTACTATTTTATTGTAAGAATGCCTCGAAGAAGAACCAACCTCTCCCAGTGTAGCAGAAATGCTAATAGGATGAGATTAGTTCAATCACAGGAATCTGAGGAAGGTCGTGAGGCAAGGCTCTCTGCAACTCGGGAACATCAGGCTAGGTTTCGTGCTACAGAAACTTCGACTCAGCGAAAATCTCGACTGAGTTCAAATCCTTCTCGAATGATGACAACTCGAAATAGGGAAAACGGCCCGGGGAACAACGAAAGGCACGTTTATCTCTCGATCGCGAAGCTCACGCGCTATCGCGTGAGTCTGAGACTTTTGCTGACAGGGAAACCCGCCTGAGCTCCCAGAGAGTACGGACAACAAATGCTCGATCCCAGGAGACACAGGACGAACGGGAAATACGTCTCACTGCTGATAGTGAAGCTCATGCACTATCGCGTGAGTCTGAGACTTTCACTGATAGGGGAATTCGTCTGAGTTCTTAGAGGGTTCGGACAGCAAATGCTCGGTCTCAGGAAACACAGGAAGAACGAGAAATACGTCTCACTGCCGATCGTGAAGCTCAAGCACTATCGCGTGAGTCTGAGACTTTCACTGATAGGGAAATTCGCCTGAGTTCTCAGAGGGTTCGGACAGCAAATGCTCGGTCTCAGGAAACACAGGAAGAAAAATACGTCTCACTGCCGATCGTGAAGCTCAAGCACTATCGCGTGAGTCTGAGACTTTCACTGATAGGGAAATTCGCCTGAGTTCTCAGAGGGTTCGGACAGCAAATGCCCGGTCTGTAGACGGTATATGTAATTCAAAATATGCTGCCTGAAAAGTCACTATTCCACGCGGACGAAGTCGCGGGCACAGCTAGTATAATTATAAATTCAACATTAATGATGTAATAATATTTTTGTAAAAATATAATTTAAAAGAGTGTCCATGGAGTTTCTTGCCCGTTCTTCTCCATAGATACTACGCTTTGGAATGGGCAACTAGCTTCATATTTTCTGACTGACTGACATCTCGACTATTTAAAAGTGCCTGTAAATGGTTTAACCGCTTGTGTGCCGTAATTACAGATACAATTAAAAAGCTATTGTGTCTCGCGTAGATCTACGTTCCGACTTCAGACTAAGGGTTAATTGAAATAAATGCTTTGAGTTTGAGTTGACCCTAGAAGGCGAAAGGTGTGGCACGATAGGAAAGAACTCTAACTAGGTACTCGAGTAGGCATGACTAGCACTTGTTTAATTGCGCTAAGTACGCCTTCTTTACAGCTGACTAAACGAAATAAATTAATAACCACAGCTTCTACGTAGAAAGCACTTTACAGGATCTGATGTTCTAGACATTCCTCTAGAGTGCATACCAGCGTGAAAAATCGCAAGAATCCGAAGCGCGGACTTATTTCTGTTTAATTTCTCCATCAAAGAACACAAAAACGAATAAGAAATGCAAAGCGGAGCAACAAAACATCACAAGATGCATTTCGCATTTTAATGGACGAGAGAAAATATTAAAAAGGAGATTTAATGCAAAACAGGCAGACGACAAACGGGACTGGATGCAATCAACATCTCATTAGCGGAGTTCTTAATTCCCGTGTCTCCCGGGACTCCCTCTGATTTCTTCGATAAATCGTTTATTACAATTCCCGTTTTTCCCCTCCCTGCCGTTCTTGTCTCGCGAATATCAGCGTTATCCGATCGGTGATTATGTTAAAAAATTGAACGAATTTAGATTGGATTCGATAGAAAGTAAATTGGGGAGTCGAGGAAAAAGTTTAATGAACTCACGCTTCGCGAGTTTGAAAAATTCAGAATTGTCTGACATTTTTTGATAGCTACATAGTTGTCAGAGTTTCAGAATGGGAAAAATTTTCTATCGGAATTTCGACCTATGTGGAGAAAAAACATACATAATATTATATGAAATTACTGCTGAAATGATTTATCATCATTCTCCTGTCTTTATACTAATTTGTTTGGTGTCGGCGCAACATGGCTTTTTCTTACATACCTACTTCTCTATTAAGCGTCATCTCGGTAGTCACCCCACTTCCATCCATCGTTTCTTTGGTTGTCCCTTACTCTTATAGCCATCCATACTCGCAACTTTCCTTACGACTTTTTCCTCATTCCTCCGCATCAGAAGCCCTCAATACATGATCATCTGCCTAACTTTTTCCCAAGTAGTTTTGGATCGGATTCCAGTCTAGGGTGATACGATACCCCTTGGTAAGACTGGTCGTCAGACTTTCGGCCTTCTGACGACCCTTAAGACTGTCAAAGATCCACGAATGACAGCCGGGAGCAACGTGCAACGGCTTAACATGCTTTCCGAAGCACGGGTGGGTACCAATATGTAAAGATTATCACAAAGCCACATACCAACCGCAGCAAGCGGAGCTTAACCTTGTCGTTCGACTTGCACGAGCCCTGACACCATAAATATAGACATATGATATTACTGCTGAAGTCTACAGGGAACAACTACCTAAATACCCCTTTTCGGAATCCCTGACTCACCTCTTTTGGCTCCTACGAGAGATAAGGGTCACCTTTTCCTATTAGCAGTTGGCAAATAAACTGCGTACTCATATGCAATGTTTATAATACTTAAAATCAACATGGCAACATAACGACCCGAGTACCAGGCTCCCAGAGCCAGTGCGGAGTAATTTAATGAGTTGACCCGTTAATTGGCGAACAGCTGGTTCCTATAGCCAATGTTTAAATTAACTGCCTTTTGTATAGGGCTGTTGAGTTCTGGCGGTTCTAATACGCGGACGTGTGATGTGGGAGTTATTTGTTAACCTAATTTAAAAATTAAATGTTGTTTGTTTCTTTGATCAGTATAGTCTGAAGTGGCGGAGTTTTAAATACCAATACATACATTTTCATTAAGATCGTTCGAAGCTATTTTACTTACGACTTTTAGACGTACTATAGACTTTTAGATGCTGATTTGGGACATTATACAGTAGATACTGTAGAATTAACAGCACCTTTGCACTATAACTTGAGATTAGTATTCCTTACTACTTACACAGTTTTAAATCTCTTAATACATCTTATCATAACATCACGCCTCTAATCCCTGAAAGGTTGGGCAGTTGTGTACGTACAGTGCACCCACATTTCACCATCAACGGGACCCAAATACCGACTCCGGGCTACTGAGAAATTCAAAATGGAAAACCCTAACAACATTTTGCCCGACCAGAGATCGAACCGAGGACCTCATGGTCAGCAGTGGCACTTGCGACTAGACCAACAAGGTAATCTTAACTTGCATTAACAACTTGTTACTTTAGAGAGTGAGAACCCTATTTTAATTGCACTCTTCCGATGTTACAGTATCCCAGCAATCGCATTAAATTCACTTGTTTTTGCAATAAAACTACGAATAACTACGAATTTATTGGACCGTTTAACCAAAATACTCTCTCGTTCAAAATTGGCTGCATTAAAAGTTTTTTTTTTGTTCGAATTAATCTAAAATATTGTGTTTATTAAATTCAAGGTCGCTCAGCACTCAGAAGCGCGATTCTCTTTGAAGTTTAAAATCAAAAATGAACCAAGATAACTCGTAACTTGCAGAGTAAGCAAGCTGATGTGGCATTAGGCTGGCCAAGTTTGTCAAAGGATCCTGATGTGAGGCCTGTGGAGCAGACGAGTCCTGGAGTGGAGACCACGTATAGGCAAGGCAAGCGTAGTGTGAGACCCAGTTAGATGGCCCGACGACCTTATAAGGTGTTGGGGTAGACTGGATGCGGAAGGCGGAGGACAGGGTGCTGTGGCGGAGCCTGGGTGAGGCATATGTCCAGCAGTGGACTGCGATAGGCTGAGGTGATTGATTTGATTGTGTTAATGTGAATTGTTGAAAAACTTGTTCTCAAACGTAATTTTTGTTACATAATTAATTGGTGATTCATCATTATATCTATGGGACTTGTTTGTATAGGTCTCTTCAGTTTGAAAACCATTTATTTTTGCTTTTAATCAAAACCGCAATAGGTACTTACTGAAATTTCGAAATTGTTTTGAAGTGGGTAGGTATGTAATTATTCTAAATCATACATAAATTATTAATTCATTTAATTATTCAAACCACATTGATTACATTTAATGTAAATAAACAGTAATATTTGTACGATATTGGAAACAAAATTAATCGCGAAATAAACAAACGGTTTTATAATGATTCATTTTCATTTATTTAAATCACGACGTGTATTTATTTACAGTCGGATTTCGGGCGTAGAATCGTTTGATCTTGAAATTGTGGAATCCTTCTGGAACTTATTAAATGCGGCGATTAAACTAAACCAAAGGTGGATTTTCATCGTCTATATTTGTTTATTATGTTTGACTGGTTGTTAGCCAAGTTTTTTTTTTAACTTTGAATTATGTCAGACCATTGTCTGTGGGCTGGCATTTTGAAGGACCGATGGCCGGTGGAGCAGACGAGTCCTGGAGTGGAGACCTCGTATCGGCAAGCGTAGTGTGGGACGCCCCCCAGCTAGATGGACGGACGACCTTAAAAAGGTGGATTGGGCAAACTGGATGCGGAAGGTGGAGGACAGGGTATTGTGGCGCAGCATGGGAGAGGCATATGCCCAGCAGTGGACTGTGATAGGCTGAGTTGATTGATTGTCTGTCTATGTGTTATGTCTATAACCTCTCTCTTCTTTATCTGAATACAGACTGGTTAACCCGTTAGACATATTACACTTCAAGTTTCTTAAACTTAAATAATTATAATAACAATAATCTACATCACAGATCCACTTACATAAAAGCGTCCCTAAACTGTAAGTCCCGCCATCTTATTGTCAACTTAATTTGCTCTAAACAGTATAATCAATCGAAAATTTCTGGAGGGATCATGAATAATTCCCCGAACAAGTGAACTGACGCAAAACTTTCCTCCCCAAGCGTCTCCGCTGTAATGAATATACACCCTTAAAACATTTTGCAAACTCTATTGAATGAACGGAACGAATGAACTTTAATTTTGATGAAGTATTATGTACCGCAATTTGGGAGCGGGATCGGTTTTTGCTCGGTCATAGCACTCTATTACCACAGATAGGTAAGTAAGTTTGTTTGTGTAGAATAATAGGCTGTGATGTTTTGTGGGTTAGGATAATATCATTTGTGTATGTTTTTTGAGTTATGTTTTCAATTTATTTGTTACTGGCTGTGCCCCGCGGTTTCACCCGCATAATTAGTGTTGATCCCGTGGGAATATTGGGACAAAAAGTAACCTATATGTTAATCCAGGGTGTCAGCTATCTCCATACAAAATTTTATCAAAACTAGTCCAGCCGTTTGAGCGTGAAGAAGTAACAAGCATATAAACACACACAAACTTTCGCCTTTATAATATTAGTGTGATTAATTATTTAAGTTGTTAGGGAATACTAGCTTATTTGTTTTCTAAAATGTAGTGTTGCTGGTTTTTCCAAGAACAGAAGTATTAAATTGATATCAACAATTTTACATACAAAAACTTGATACCTGTCTCACTGGACTTATCTAATCTAATATTATAAAGAGAAAATATTTGATTTATTGTATGTTTGTTTGCTACGCTTTCACGCTAAAACGGCTGAACGGATTTGGACGAAATAAGGCACACGGGTAAACGATGATCTGGTTATGACATAGGATACTTTTCATTCCGATATTCTCACATGATGGAGATTTATGTGGGTGAAATCGCGGGGCGCAGCTACTAATTAATATACGCTCAAGTCGGTTTGGCGACTTGAGTAAACGTGTACTGCTCATGCCTTCTATGTATGAGAAGAGCCCTTTACCCTGGCAGTGGGACAGTTATATTCTGGTATTATAATATTATAATCAAAATACCTCAAACCAGTACCATAACTCTCCTTTTTTTTTTGAGTGTGTCAAATCATCAAATGACCCCTCCCGCTCTGGGTGGAGCGGGAGTGTCAGACTCTTACTAACTAAAACCCACCCGTGTTCCTTCCTTAGCGCTTTATGTTCCGGTGTAGCGGTAACCCTTTCGAACAATCCCGCTGCTCCGGCAGGCTTCGGCCTTAACGGGCCCCTTCATTGGCGATGATATCTCTTTGAGGCGCGCGTGGAACACATACGCGCCGTCCGGCACGGGCGTGGTACTGATCGGACGGTGAGCTACCCATTACACTCCGTCCGCAGGCCCTCCTGGTCCTGGTCCTTAACACCAGTCCATTGTACCAAGCCCTCACCCATATCAACAACATTATGTTATATGACGAGTCCTCAGATGTCTTCGCGAGTACTGAACTGAGATTCCTGCATGGACACTGCTACTCGATACCTGGAGTCCATTGCCACTCCCAGTACAATCTCCTGGGAGTAAGTAAATTAAATGAATAGTTACTTGTTATTAA
The DNA here is from genome assembly GCA_916614155.1 of Mesoligia furuncula. Classification (NCBI taxonomy): domain Eukaryota; kingdom Metazoa; phylum Arthropoda; class Insecta; order Lepidoptera; family Noctuidae; genus Mesoligia; species Mesoligia furuncula. The sequence goes on along the minus strand of OU744792.1, from coordinate 32,930,939 downwards.
TAATTCTATCCGAATTTATTCTAATTCTATCTAATTTTGTCTAATTTTATTGAATACTATCTAATTTTTATCTAATTTTGACCAAATTTTGTTTCATTTCATTTAGTTTTATCTTTTGTCCAGTTTTTATTATGTTATTTAATCTAATTTTATGATTGTATGACATGTGTAATTACTAAAATTGACTAATAACTTGTATGTGTGGTGAAAATTGTTAATCTAAGTTAGTCATTAATAAATAATAATAACGATATCTTAACTGGAAATTAAAGTACTTTTCTTATCAAAAGTTTCGACAAAACCATGGTCATATTAGTATTCCATATTTTTCATACCCATTCCGCTCAACAACTGTAAACGAGTATTGTTACAATTACATTCTTTTATTTTATTTGCGTCATATTTCAGGGCTGCTGTAAAAGTATCCGTTTTTTTTATAGCCGTGTCAATTTTTATTTAGTTATGTTTCACATAATAATGAATGTGGAGTGCCGTGTTGACGAAGTACCTAAATAAATAGACGATACATGTATTAGGAATGCGGTGTATATTAAGGGGATACCTCGAAAATAAATCGTAGCACAATGGGCGTGGCTTAGCCCCCCGCGCGGGGAGCGGCGAATGCAGTGTACGCGGTCGACCGCGCGGTGGCACCGGGAAAACCGAGTACACACTTCTTGGAATTTTTGAAATATTAGCACACGGGAGGTGTGGAGTAGACAAATAATATAAATATTTAATTGTCAATCATTTTTTTATTTAATACACCGTGTAATAAACATTAATTAGGTAATGAAGGCTTATACCAAATATTTATTTCTTTTCGTCTAATTGTGTTCTCATAATAAAAACGTGGTACATGTAAGTAGGTACTAAGAATATTTTTTATTAATTTTTCTTTATTTAACCTACTTTAAAAAAATTGTTTATTTGTATGTTCGCAATTTTCTCGTAAGCTATTGAATCGATTTCAATAATTTTTTCACTGGTATAAACTAAGTACCCTAAGTATGGTTTTAGTGTACAACATATTAATGGCAATATTATTAACAAAGTTATAGACATAATATGACAGAGCTCCACAGAAAAATGAAAATAAAAAACTGGCCAAGTGCTAGTCGGACTCGCACACGAAGGGTTCCGTACCACAAGGCAAAAACGCCGAAAAAAACACGTTTGTTGTATGAGAGCCCCCCTTAAATATTCATTTTATTCTAGTTTTAGTATTTGTTGTTATAGCGGCAACAGAAATACAACAAACAACAACAGAAAATTTCAACTGTCTAGCTATCACGGTTCATGAGATACAGCCTGGTGACAGACAGACGGACGGACGGACGGACGGACAGACAGCGAAGTCTTAGTAATAGGGTTCCGTTTTTACCCTTTGGGTAAGTAACCCTAAAAATAAAAATATGAGTAAGTAATTTTATGGAAAATTGCCCTGACTAAAAAAAAGGCAAACACTAAAACGTTTAAAATAAAATAACTGACTTTAAGCCGATGAGAAGGTTCCACCAACTAAAAAGTATAATATAACTTAAATTGTCTACCTATTATTTTTGAAGTCAATGTCAAGCAATCATAACAATGAAGTGCGCATCTATACAGACGGCTAAAAAACATAACGGTTTTTAGATTTCTATTACTTAGCAACTACTTTGAATCACAATAGGTAGACAGTTTTTGTTATTTTATACTTCCTAGTATCACCTTTTTTTAAATCGGTTAAATATTTTATATATCTATAATTTTTTTTGTGTCCGCCGCCGCCGTTTTTAATCACGGCAATTTTCCATTACATGACTTTACATGACTCGTATTTTTATTTTTTTGTATTGTCTAAATTAAATAATAGAATTTCCAGTTACAATTAAACTGCAAAATAAATAACTAAAAAAATTATAATATATTTTTTTAATCAATTTTTTTTTACTAAATAAAAAAAAAAGTATTTTTACAACCCTGTACCTAGGCTAATTTTTTAATCCTTATTACCATATTTTTTTTTATATTTGAATTAAAAAGTACTGAAATCTAAATCAGTTTCGTAGATTTTTTCGGTAGAGTTTTCCTGTTCCAGAACTTCAATATTTTTCTCTTCCTGAATTCTTTCAACTTCGATTTCTGTGCCGGTTTTGTCATCTTCATTTTTCTTATTTGGTCTCTTCTTTGCAATTACGTACTCAGGATCTCGAATTGGTCTGTTTCTTGTATAACGTGGGTCGACAAGTTCAGGCAAAAGGCAGTCAAAGTAGAATGACAACAATTTGGGCTCCATTATTGTATGCCAAAAATTGTCATCTTTTAAAACTAATTCGGTCTTTATTTTATTTTCCCCATACCAAACTGCTAATAAACATTTGTCAAATTTACAAATGTGCATTTGGCCTTGCACTTGTATGAACCAATCAGATTTTTTATTCACACTGACTTCTCCTGTTTTTTTATCATTACGCCAAAAGTGCATTTTGCCCTCTTGAATCGCAGTGTCGATTCCTATTTTGTAAGGCGCAATAGGGCATTTGATTTCAATAAGCATCTCATCAGCAATACCATCCGGCGTTGCCCCTAAAAACGGGTACTTATCGTCAATGAAAAGACCACATTGCTGTATATTTATCTGTACTAAATTAGACAGTTGCTCAATAGCAGCCTTTTCATATTTATTCCCGTGACTTATAGATGCCACATGGTCAATATTTGCTTTATACAACATGTTTTTCACCATATTAACACAACTATTAGTTTTAATCCTTTTTACCACCTTCCCGAAATTGGACGCTGTTAAAAGATTTCTACGTAATTCCAGCCACTCCCCACTTTCACTCTGTAGTATTGTCCTTTCCTGTATCTCTTTGCGTTCTTCATCGGATTTTTCTAAATTTTTCAAAAACGTTAATTTTGTGAGGTTATATGTATCAGAATCCATATCAGGTCTGTCGGCATTTTCGCCATAGTTAAAATCTATTTTCTTAGAAACTAATTTACGATTTTTTTTTCTTTTTAACGTTTGGTTGTACGCTCTTGTATTTTCTACTTGTTCTTCATATTTCTTGATTTTTGCTAAAGGACTCGTATTGTGAATAGTTTTGTGGACAGTAGTCAATATTTTCCCGGAGTTAAATGATACTACTGCCCCTGCGCATCTTGCCTGATAAGACCGTTTAAGTGCGTAGTTGACTCTTTTGCCACCAACTAATTTGGCAATTACTGCATTGAAATTCTCCACAATGTTGCTGTCTACATTTTCAATTAAGCTCCTTGAGTGTGATGCAACATTGCAGATTAAATATTTCATCTGGTGCCAGAGACGTGTGTTACAAATATTTTTTGATTCTTCATTTGAATTTTCACTACAAATATTTTTATTACAAGAATCATGGTGTTCAAATGCATGATAAATGGCATTCGTAATATCTTGGTGCAGGTTTTTTATGTTGTCCGATTGCTGCAAATTTTGTAAACTATGATATTTTATTGCGTTACATATGTACTTTCGCATCTTTAAAATCTTATTTGCAGTTAATATATTCCTTTCTGATATAGCATATTTTGTATCCGTTTTTAAATTTTGCAATTTGTTACAAACATTTCTTAATATGTGATTTTTGCAACCAATCTTTTCGACCGTGATTGAGGGATATGGTCGAGTGTCAAGTATTTTTGCATAAGTGCTACTGTCTCCATCAGCTATGTATCTTCCATAGATAACGCCATGCATTTCTATGGACTGTTTAAATCCTTCGGCGATAATAGTGGATTCCATAGCTGTTGAAGATCCGCTATAATTTTTAAAACACTCATGTTGTTTTACTACCTCATTTCGTTTTTCCGCTCTAGCACAAATACAACAGTATTTATTTTTGACTGCCATGAAAAGAACTTGACGAAATCGTCTACCTATAATTGTCGCAGCGCCAGATAGTGCAGCATAATTAGTTCTGTATGAACGTTTAGCCCAACAACCATCTAAGATTACATCTATTATTGGTATGCCATTTTTTGTAACCTTTCCTTCTTTGACTGCCGCTTCTTTCTCCCGTTCCCCCGCTTTCCTCATCTCTTCCCATGCCGTCACTTGCCATTCGTCACATACTACATCTTGTACGATTTTGTACCTGTATTCCGACATGGATGGTAAATCGATAGCTGCCGAAAACTGTTTTTTTAGTTGAGCGTTACCACAACCAGCTGCCATCATCCCGGCCACCGCCATTTTATTCAACCTTTGTGTTGAATTCTGTACTTTAAACTTTGTGTTACACAATGTACAAGAAAATGTGAACTCAGATGCAAGGCCAGAATTTTTTTCGGATTCTAATTTGATGGTTGTAAGGCCGCATTGGAACAATGATTCATGACTGGATATTTTAACTAATTCATTAAAAAAGTAATTTACGTCAACAACTCTATGGCCACTGATGTCGGCAGTTTTGGACTCCTGAAAGAAAAAGTATAAGTCAACTTGGAAAAATGCTATTTATGCCAACTCTATTCTGGAAAGTTCATAGTACAGTCAACAAAAGAGATAAGTATGCAGGATCGTCGGATATATGTAGTTGAAGTTTAGTAAGAAACCGATGGATGTTGGCGACTGAAATTTAATTTAATAAATGAGCTGTTTGTTCTCTATTAATAAAATAAAATTTTATTCGAGAACATCCATCGGATTCTTACTAAACTTCAACTATATCCGACGATCCTGCACACTTTATCTCTTTTGTTGACAGTGCATGGTAAATAAAATAAGAAAATGTGAGTTACATTTTCTTCAAGTTCGATTTCGTATGGCAGTGGTTGTTCTTCCTTATCTTCGTTATCGACATCATGTTGTTGCTTCCTTTTATTTCTGGAATAAAAACGTTCATCAATATTCAATGGGAGCTAGCATAATCAAATTGATGCATATTTTTTTTATTTTTGATAACTTTTGTTCTACGACTTTAAAAATCGCTAAAAACTTTGGTTAGAAAGAAAACTAAAATGATTAAAAAACTAAATGATACTATTATATTAAATCACCCACAATAATCCATACCTCAATAAAGATCAAAAATAATGATTAAAAACTCACCTTTTTTCGCAATTCAAATGCGACTGCATTCCTTTTTGTATTTTTAGTCTGTCACACGCGGTAATAGTACTTGACATATTGATGTATTGTTGACATATTTCTAATCTAAAATGAATTATAAGTTTTACGTTTTAGCCTTTTTCATAAACAATTATAGGTAACTTCCTAAAATATAAACAGATATTTTGTTCTAGCAAATAGGATGCTTACCCATTATTACTTTGCGAGGCGACGATAGGTTGTAGCTGATTATCGAAGTTTATGAACGAAGTTGGCGAGTTCGATTCTTTGTTATTATCAGCTATTGATACTGATTTCCTGTAAAATGAGACCATTGATAAAAACCGGTCAAGTGGTTGGGAATTTAGGATTTCACAATAGAAAAAATTCGCAAAAGAAGTAGCTCGCGAGCGCAACTCATTATTTATATTCGATGTCATCTTTTTCTTCCATCGGGCATGATTGCAGTCAAGAACGTGCCCATAACTGATAAATTAGTAATTAATAATTATTGTACATAACCATATACTTACTTTTTATTCTCTCTCATTTTCTGAGCTCTCACCCTCAGATACTCCAAACGTTGTATTTTATTTAATTTTGATTTCATATTTCTTCCCATTTTTTTATTTATAAATAATAAAAACTCGTCCTAAATAGAAACACGATACGGTTCAATTACAACAATAGTCTTTATATACCTACTCAACACTAATTAATTAACAATCTACTATCTTTTACTATAAAAACAATTATTAAAATCACGAAAATCCGATAGCAGCGATCTGCAAAAAAATGTCATAGGTTCGTCGTCGATGAAGTGCACCGGGCGACTAATCTATCAAGCGAGCGAAAGTGATGCAATTACTTTTGAAACGCAAAAGAAGAGATGGCTATAGTTTGCGTGCGCTCGGAATAAAACAACGCATGTGCCAAAACGAATTTGGTCCTTTTTTAATAAAATACGTGAATTAAATTTAAAACTGTTTTGAGTAAAATTTGATATCATAATTCTCAATGTTTTAAAGTAAATTCCATTGAATAACTCTTAAGCGTTACGCCGTGATGTCAAAAAAAGTGAAAAAATAGATATAACTTTGCAATTTTTTTGTATCGAGAAAAAATCATTGAATCGTGTATTCCTTTTACACGATACTAGATCAAAGAGCCAAAAAACATATACCAAAATATGAAATCCCTATTCCACATATTTAACAAGTTACACGAAATAGAAAAACCACATTTTTTTCAACATATCACCTTAATATTGGTTCTGTTGTTTGGAGCTTTATCTTCATCAACGTCATTTCAGTCAAATACGTCCACTGCTGGACATAGGCCTCCCTAAGCATCGCCACTTCGACCAGTTCGATGATTCCTAGTCATACCTCAGTACCAGGACTTATTTTAAAACTATAGGCGCTAAGAGCCGCCAGACGGCTTTTCATACAAACTTTCAAGCCCTTGTTTTTCGAAATGAATGAACCGATTCTAATGAAACTTTATACGCATAAGCAGGATACAAAGGTCTAAAAAGTTACTTAAGAACATTTTCGAAAAATAGTGTTACAGCCAAATTAGACCGATTTTAAATTTTCCATAGAAACAGATATTTCCAGTTATTTTTTTTTTTTAATAAGATATTTCGAAATGTTTTGACGTAACTTTTTAGACCTTTTTATCTTGCTTATGCGTATGAAGTTTCATCAAAATCGGTTTTTTTATGTCGAAAAACAAGGGCTTGAAATTTGTATGAAATGCCGTACGGCGTAAACGCTCTAAGTTTATCAGTGTCTCACTTCTTCATCACCATGACTTTTTACTATTGTAAAAGACGTTCAGGATAGCGTTATTTACGCCGCTCACAGTGAGTCGCTGAATTTCAAATAAATTCTATTTTATTGTAATGTTTGACGTTCAAAAGTGCCTTTTGTTGAAATAAATGATTTGACTTTGATTACGTTGCATACAGTTCCATATTGTCGCTTAGGTAACAATACCGCGCCAGTTTTTGATAAGTTTTCAGGAGAGACAAAAAACTGTTTGTGGAACATCAGGTAGGTAAGTCTGCTGCGCGGTGACACATGGTGACACATCTGCAAAGCATACCGCACGGTGTCTCTGACATTGGCACTTATCCTGTCAGGCCAACTCCCCCTAGACCTCCGGGTAATCGAGGCAGCAAACCCTGTTTAAGATCAAGAAGGGTCATTCCCGAGAGTTCATACCACCGGGCCGCGAGCTGGAGTGCGACGTGCACCACTCCAAAAATCCTCACCCAGCGTTACTCACAACAACAGAGAATACACGCCTAGAGGACTTGACTCTCGAAACCCTGGAAACCCACCAAGTAATCGGTCCCCATATATACAACGATGGCAGCAAGATAGAGGGGAAAATCGGCGAGGCCCTAACTTGGTGGGAAAACGGGAAGGAGACGAGGACATGGTGGACTGACGACTAATAATAAGCGATTTGCGTGGTGCCAAACCTATTCGAATAACGCGCTGCGATTGGATATTATTGACATCTTTCGACGCAGGGCGACAAAATCTATGTCACATCACTTACGCGATGGGTATTGCTACCACGATATAATATTGTAAATTACTCTTCAGTTGACGTATATAGATAAAAGGATTCCTAGCCAAATGTACTAATTGTTCCAACAAAATTTGTATATCATCTGCCTAACCTTTTCCCAGCTATATTGGGGTCGACTTCCAGTCTAACCGGAGGTAGCTGAGTACCATTATATTATGTAACATAAAGCAATTGAAGTCACATGATAAAGTCATTCGGAAAACAGTTACCTACACAAGCCGAGCTCGAATAGAATGGTCGATACTAACGCCATTTCCACCAACCGTATTGTACGAAAGTGCATATACATAGCATACCATCTAGTTATCCCAAGGATTACAACACCCGAATATGAATGGTATCTGACAATATGCTCACACTTCAAAGGGTAAATGCTTATTTGGAGCAAAATGTTGAGCACACCGACGTTTTTGATTGGTCAAATGTTCGAACTCAAAAAGCGCACCCTGTTAGGTACCTATCATCAATTTAGCACAAGATTCTGAATACCAATGAGTTGAAATTTTTAGCTGGTAAAAAAAAAATAGCTGTCCATTTTGGCCGCGTACGTATTGCAGTTTCTATGAAAGAAAAGTGTTTTTTTTTTTTGATAACCGACTAAATATGTCTACGCTCGTCTGTACTGTGGTCATATGTTGAGTTCTCGGATACAGTTTACGAGTCGATGTCCTCTCGGTATACAATTATTATACAACTAACTCGGTATACAATTATTATAAGTACAACTTACTATTTTGCACTAGGTATTAAATGAAATGACACAAATGAATACAAAAACAAAAGGATGAATTAGAATTTGAAGTACCTATTCCTCCACATCGCTGCCATCCCGAAACGTGCCTAGAAAACTGGCGGCATTACCACGTTGAATAGCAATGCAAATCTTTGGCCAAAGAGCGAGCCAGCCGGCAGCTCTGGTCACGTGAAGTGTCGACCAGTCGGCGAAATTAAATAAATCACCAAAGCATGTACAACATTCTAAAATCTAAGTAACATGCTAATAACATTGCTCTTCCTTAGCACCAGCTCCCAAAGGTTAAAGAGACCACGATAGAAACCAACTTAATAACTATATGCGCATAATTCGACAACCCTGTATGCCATACGCGGAATTTTTTGCATAGTCGACAAGACAAACTCATACAGTATGCGAAGTGTTTCATATTGAATAAAATTTGCATGTGACGCCGTGTTAGGATCGTGCCAAAAGTATGTCCGCACATTAAGTAAGGTGACCTACGACCTCCGTTAGCGATTTGGAATCGGGCCAGGGCAGTCCACGTAAATTTTGTTTCCAGAGTTCAACATTAGGGTGTGAGGAGTTAAAAAGTTAAATATGAACCCTGTTACACCCCCGTGACGGAGGTAAGTTATTAATTTACATGGCAACTGAAGGTTAATCCGAGAATTTGTATCTTAACACGTGGATAGGCTTAGAGATTGATGTCAGGGCTTTCTAACCCGACTTTATGAAGATTTGTGACATTCACGGCTTAGTACAGATGGCTGAATCAAGTAATGAATTATGTGAGAGCAAATTTATAAACGTAGGTATGAAAGATTATATTAAATAAGTAGAAATAAGAGAAGGTGCTCTGTACAACAGCTAAGAAAAATTAGATTAAAGGTCCATCCCAGTAGAATTTGGTCCATTGAATAAGAAGCAACTTTCATATTCGAACCATCTTCATAAAACGCAGCCAATCATAATTCAGAACATCCCACTTGTCGTATATTTTATTCAGAGCAAAATCTGAAAGTGAACACATAGTTTTACGACGATGAGCGATGGCTTACAATCTTAGATAAAAAGAGTTACACAATAGTGATATCATAAAGTTGGCCTCATCCCGCGAACATAAACGGACAGCAGAAAATAAATCGAAAGAGCTATAAAACCTCAACGATCGGGCCGAAATATCGGTCGTAATAACAGCACTGTCGTTAAAACCGAGAAAGAAAAAAGCCATTGGCGGCGTTATCAAACCGAAAACTAATTCAAAGTTCTGTCATTGTTTGCCGTCGGGGAGCGGAGTGAAGGAATAAAAAGCATCTTGTCGCCAAACGATATCGAGTTTCTTGAAGCAATTAAGATAAAACTGACGACAAAAGCCGCTGAGATGCTCACAGGGCCTTTGTTATACCGCGGTGGTAATTAACGGGAGGTCTAGCTGCCCGCATGGCCGGCGAGATTCCACCTACGGCCCGGCTCATTTGTAACTCGCCCAATTAAATTTGTCCTCTTTTAAACTTTTGCATTATTTTGTGCTGAAATACCTTCGAGTAAATACAAATAAATTAAAGTGTGTTTTCAGTTAAATGTGTTTAAAGTTGGGTGTTCAGGGGTGCGACAGTTTAATGTAGGAATGGTGTTCATTTATTTGGGTAAATTATTTATTAAAAGAGAGATTAGTTTAAGACCTCTTTTGTTCCTTTTTTTCCATTTTCTTTTCACATTTTCCTTTCCATTCCCTTGGTAGGATTCTCATGGAGAGGCAAATAATACGGGATAGTTGGAGAATAGCATATGGAAACTTACTACAGATAATTTACGGTATATTACTGTTTAGGGGTTTACCATAATATCATAGATATTCGCAGTAACAAAGAATGGCCCCATCCAACACATTTACGTCCAACGATGAGAATTAACAACATAACATCACTCGCGGCCTGAACCTAAATAATAGAAACAGTTAGACCCGCAATAAGCCCTGCTGTAATCGTGGTAGTGATCTCTTACAGCATGAATAATGTGAGGCAATTATATCAGATGACACTGTAAGCAGGCGACTGAAATGTACCGCGCGATTTACACACCTAAAACTTTGTTCACACTTGGTTTGGCACATGTTCCAAACATGTTTTGCAACTTGTTTCGGCGCACGCAAACGGCGAAAATTTCAACCCCTCGGTTGAAATATATGAGGCAATAATATCAGATGACACAGTAAGCAGGCGACTGAAATGTACCGCGCGATTTACACCTAAAACTTCGTTTACACTTGGTTTAGCACATGTTCCAAATATGTCTTGCAACTTGTTTCGGCGCATGCAAATGGCAAAAATTTGAACCCCTGGGTTGAAATATATGAGGCAATTATATCAGATGACACTGTAAGCAGGCGACTGAAATGTACCGCACGATTTACACCTAAAACTTGTTCACGCTTGGTTTGGCACATGTTCCAAACATGTTTTGCAACTTGTTTCGGCGAAAGCAGACGGAAAAAATTCAACCCAGGGGTGTTCAGAATCATGTATCGAATCCATGGTAATACGTTGCGCTTCAATATCCCTACCACCCTGTAAAGTCATTGCCTCTTTCCTAATACTACGGATGTAAAGGCTTTGTAATGACAAATGTCTATTGCACCCACAGCTACACAGACCTAGATAACGCAAGTATCATGATCTGTATGAAAATCAAGCGTGCTATTTTTTGTCTACCTACTATAACGTCACAAGCACTAATAGTGATGGGAAAATCAAATCGATTTAACCGATTGAATGTCGTAATTACAGAAACAATTAAAAAGTAATTGAGTCTCGCGTGGATCCACGTTCCGGACATACGAAGGGTTAAAGGCGCCGCCACGTGCGGCACCCGTCTCGCCCCACCCCCGGGGCCTAGCCAGCGCCGACGCTCTTCCAGCCAGCAGTACTCAGGACTGAGCGCGAAAGCGGCGGCTTACGATTTTTGTACGTAAGCTGGGCCCGCGAAGTAGTTGCTCTTGCGTTATCTAGGTGTATCTATATCTGTGATCGCACCGATATTTGTTTGTTAGAAAACCCTATTCTGGGTAGAGCTTGTTGTTTTTTTGTAATTTAGGTGTACAATAAAAGGATGAGAATATAGAACCGATTTAAAGGAAACATTTGATCATTGAATCATGGAACTGAGAATACATGTTACAAAGAAACCAGTCACCTCTAAGTTTTACTAACGAATGTGACTACGAATCAATACAAATTTCGTAATACGCTATGAAAAATTTTGTGGTCGCGGAGTGCACTTTTGGGATGACGAATTTTCGATCGGAAATCATCAACATGTGCCCGAAACATGTCGGCAAGCAATATGTATCTCAACTTTTGCCGCAGTGTGCACAAAGCTTTAAACGGGCACACCAAAATGTTGCATTATACTGTAAACAATGTGGGTCTCGGACAAAAAGATACCCACTACAGTTAATGGGTAGTCATATGGCGGTGCTTAAACTGAAAGCCGAATTGTGACGACACCAAACATTTTCCAAGCTATTTCAGGTACCTTACCCGGAAGATATTTAGGTGGTTTAAGTAGTGTGTAGGTGTATAGGTAGGTAGCTATAAATTTTCAGTAAATTTTTTTTAAAGTTTTTTTTTAAATTTCGGCTGAATTCTTGTCTTTGTATGAGTTCGACTTTTTGGTATGAATAGAATAGAATAGAATACTCTTTATTATGTACACCATATTAATTACAGACATAATTATATAAACTGTACCAAGGGTGACACAATGGGCGGTCTTATCGCTAAAAGCGATCTTTTAAAGACAACCTTTGCACGGATTGAAAAGAGGAAGGACAGACAAATACTGTAGGTAGTCTGTGGTGTACCATTTACATAATACAATAAATCTAAATAAATATATACAATATACATATAACAATGAACATGAAACAGGAGCGAAGAAAATATAATGATGATGTATTAAGGAGATAGGAAGTGCTGAATGAGTGAATTTTATGTTCTTTTTTTTAAACATGTAGTCTTCTAGCTTTTCCCTTTCTTAAGTATTTCGGTACCTACATAATTATGAGATGGCCTGTGACGCTTTGTTGTCGTAAAAGTTTCTGCATTACTAGATAATCAGGAACAATAAATGAAAATGTCTAAATCGCCAGTATTTCATCAAAAGATTAAATTTGTATAAAGAATTTGTCGTCAGTTTTGGAACAGTACGAAAATCCGCCTCAACACCATTTTGTATTTTAACTGTTAACCATAAATAACGGTCGCCCATTTTTTTTTATAAATGTGGTAGTTTTAATATTAAAATTTGCTGGTTGGTTGCTGCGGAGTCGAAATTCCTACATACTCACATCTACAATAACGTAAACTCTGTCCTGAAGATCCATAGCTCCTCCTACACCCAAATGAAACACACAGTTAAAATCTGGCTCTTGGAACAATCATACACTTCTTCTGAAAAAAACCTAAGTATAACCAAATAAACTCAACTCACACTCCACATACATACACTCTCACCCCTCCTTCGACACACATACACACACACTCAAACACAGTCGCACACTACAGAACAGCAGCACAAACGGTAATCAAACCAAGTTTTACTTTTATACTTATCTATATTTTAAATTTTTATTTTAAAAATTCTATTGTTTTTAGGTTTACCTATGTAATGGTGCCCAAGGCACAGGCCGTGCCTAGTTTGGGACCAATGATACCTCCATATTGAAATTTTTAATTAAGAAATAAACGATTTATTATTATTATTAATTACAGGGACAAAGCTGATGACCCCTGCAACTTATCGTAATAGCGTAATCAAAACCGCTTTCATTATGACAATACCATAAATAAAGTGCTTCGTACGAGTATGTTCGAAAAGTTCGTCCTCTCGACTCCATGATCTAAAGTCAAGGTTCTGTCTAATATTTTATGTGAAAGGTTTACCTGACGCTTCCCTAGATGGCGTTAGGATCGAATTACATCTCGCTATGGTTTCGTTACCGAGCAAACCATATATAGTTTTGGATTTTTTTTGTATGTGCGGTTCCTTGTGAATAAAATTGACCTACTTGAAACAGTTTGTGCGTTTCATTGGGTGTTCTCGCCTTCGGACCTTGAAAACCTGTTCATGGTCCTTCGGAGTCGGATTGGCGTGAAGGTGTTTTTGTTAGTCATCGGTGGTGGTGTGGTGATTAACACCCCGCAACGTTAGTACTGGGCAGTGGATTGCTGTCCAGAGCATCCCTACAGCGAGGCGTCAGCGGTGACGTCATCGAAGCAGAGGATCCGGCTGGGTGCCGGAGGAGTGACGTTGCGTGGAGGAGCCAGGCAGAGGAGTTCGCGAAGCGGCCGTCAGAGGGCGCCACAAGTGCGGCGTGAGACGTCGAGTATCAGTGTCAGTGAGTGCATAGTGGAGAAATCGTGAGTACATTTTCGACCTTATTACTAAGAAGAAAATAACTTCAACAATTGAAGAAAGTGCATTGAAATTTGAACCTTAAAATCACTAGATAATTAACTTAGCCGTTTGGAAATATTAGTTTGGACTTGTGCTAATTTTAAGAAAAAAGTGGTTCAGACGGGGAATCTATGCCCGATTTTACCCAGAAATACAAGTTTAAAACACTTGTAAAATTTCAAACGTAATCTGGGACTTAGAAAAATATCGTGGTGCTTCAAAGAAACTTAGAATTTTTGTGGTGTTAATGAACGTGTTTACTGGACAATAAGTTTATTCATAGTGTTTGTATCTAGTTGCAAGAAAATTGTGTATTTTATATTTGTTTTTTTTTATTAAAAATGGAGTCGCTTAACGACATTCAGGAAGACATTAATGCAAAAATGCTCAAGTCAAAATCTAACTTTAAAAAGAGCCCTAAAGAGCGTCTAACTGTTTGTTATATAGAAACTAGGATTGAAAACTTAGAACAGCAATGGGAATTATTCTACAACACGCATGTAAAAATAATTAGTGAGGTAAAAAAGTCTGACTTACTTAGTTCAAATTATCATAAGAATTGCTTATATGATGAGGTCGAAGAGTTTTATATACAGTTTAAAAGCGAGCTGAAAGAATTATTAAACAATATGAAAATGTCTAGTGGAACGTGTAATGTTAGTCCAGGAGCTAGCTGTAGTACAGGATTTAGGAACTTTAAGTTACCTGAGGTTAAGATACCTGTGTTCTCTGGAAATTATGGTGAGTGGCAGACATTTAGGGATTTATTTGTAGGGTTAATACACAATAATAAAACTCTAGACGATGCGCAAAAATTATATTACCTTAAAGGTTACTTAACCGGAGACGCAGAGCACCTATTAAGAAACATTAATGTAACATCGGATAATTATACAGCTAGTTGGGCAAAATTAGAGGCAATGTACAACAATAAACGATTCTTAGCAAATGGAATTTTAAAACGTTTGTTTAATCAAAAGAGTTTAACAGTAGAATCAGCCACTGACATAAAAATATTACTTAGCACCACCTCTGATTGTTTGGGTTCAATTAAAAATTTAGGGATAGATGTTACTTCTTGGGACATACTAATAATACACATTGTTAGCGGCAAATTGGACAAGGAAACCAGGAAAGCCTGGGAATTAAAAGTAGCTTCGGATACAACGGATGATTTGCCTACTTTTACTCAGTTTACTGATTTTTTAACTGGCCGCTTTCGAGGTCTAGAAAATTTAGAAAATAAACCTCATGTTCAAAAGAGTTCGCAATCTTTCCATGTGGTAGGGAAAGAAAAAGCGGAGTTATCTTGCCCCTTTTGTTCTGCTGCTCATAAGGTAACTGCTTGTAAAGGTTTTGCTAAAGAAAATAACGATACTCGACGTGATTTCGTACAGAAAAATGGGCTATGTTTCGTTTGTATGGGTAGTAACCACTCTGCCAGATTTTGTAGAAACACCGTCAAATGCCATGTATGTAAAAGACGCCACCATACTTTACTCCACCCTAGCGGTGGTTCTGGGTCTGTTGGTGAGGACACGAGCGTTATTCAGAAGGAAGCAGCTTCAGCTGCTACTGGGAAGAGTACCTCAATGGAGGAAACTCAAAAGGCCGCTGTACAAGCGGAGGGATCTACTAAGCCAATAGTTTCATGCCTTTCGACAGGAAATTGTAAGGATACGGTTTTAATACCTACGGCTTTAGTAAAAGCCAAGTCAAAGGATGGAACATATCGTGTGGTTCGCGCATTAGTAGATCAAGGGTCTCAAGGCTCTTTTATCACGGAGTCAATGGCTCAATATTTAGGGTTAAAGAAAACTTTAACAAAACACCGTGTAACGGGTGTAGGTGGTAATAAAACAGTTATGTCTAATTCCTCCGTAGTTGTGGATATACGTTCTCGAGTGAATTCCGATTACAGCGTTCAAGTGAATGCATACGTTTTGAAGTCCATCACATCCCTTCTCCCAGTTGTAACAGCAACCAGGGTAGAATGGGTAAGGTTGAGTGAAGACGATTTGGCCGATCCTGAGTATCACACGCCTAATAAAATTGACATTTTATTAGGTGCTGAGATATTCAGCCAAATTATTCAAGATGGAATCAAAAAGAGTACCAGTGGATCGCTCGTAGCACAACAAACAAAATTCGGATGGATTCTCTCGGGTGTTGTCGGTACAGAAATTTCGTCCGACATCAATTCATATCCTTGTATCACTGTCATGCATTCCAATATTCAGCCTGATGACTTCTTACGTAAATTCTGGGAGCTAGAAGCGGAGCCATCGGGAACTGAAAAAATACTTAGTATAGAGGAAACGGAATGTGAGAATATTTTTACAAATACCACAAAGCGAGACGAAACCGGGCGCTACATTGTAAGGTTACCGTTCCGGGATGGTAACCAAAGTTGTAAGGATGGTGAATCTAGGTTCATATCTGAAAAAAGGTTAAAGAGTTTAGAATTTAAACTTTCAAAGAATCACAAATTAAAGGCGGATTACACTGCGGTGATGCAAGAGTACATAGAACTTAACCATATGGTAAAGGTATCTCCAGAAGAAAAGAATAAAGGGTTGTACTTACCTCATCACGCAATACTCCGGGAAGATAAGCAAACAACTAAGGTGCGCGTGGTATTTGACGCTTCCTGCAAAGGAATAAATGGGGTATCGTTAAACGATGACTTGATGGTTGGCCCGAGATTGCAAGCAGAATTACGACATACGGTTATGCGTTGGAGAACACATCCAATTTGTATAGGTGCTGATATCATTAAAATGTATAGACAAGTTCTGGTCAATAGAGATGATACCATGTTTCAGAGGGTTCTTTGGAGAGATAGTCCTGAAAAAGAAATTGAAGAATTTGAGTTAGTGACGGTTACATTTGGTACTTCATCGGCGCCATTTCTAGCAGTGCGTTCTTTACATCAGGTTGCTTATGATGAAGGGAAGAATCATCCATTAGCAGCAAAAATCATTCTTAATGATTTCTACATGGATGATTTAATGACAGGAGCAGAAAGCGTAGAGGAAGGATATAAAATTCATACAGAAATAAAAAATATTCTAGCTAAAGGGGGATTTCCATTACAAAAATGGATAAGTAACAGCGAAGAATTACTACATAAGATAAGAGAAAGCAAAAGGGATAAGGCTGAGGAAGTAAAAATAAAAATAGATAATATTACTAAAATACTCGGACTTACCTGGGATCCTCGCGCTGATGTTTTCCAGTACTCTGTAGAACTGCCTCTCCCGACGGAACCTGTAAGTAAAAGGAAAATTATATCGGATATTTCTAGGCTTTTTGACCCGTTAGGTTGGTTGTCCCCTAGCATCATTTTAGCTAAAATTTTGATACAAAAGCTGTGGTTAGCGGGTATAGGTTGGGACGAAGAAGTGCCCAGTAGTTTATTAAAGGAATGGATTACTTACCGTAAGGACTTATCCTCTTTAGTGAACGTTAAAATCCCACGTTGGCTTAACACTAAATCTAGCAATGTAAAGACTGAGCTACACGGTTTTTCGGATGCCTCAAAAATGGCCTACGCTGCAGTGGTATACATCAGAGTTATAGATGCAGAGGGTAACATACAAGTTGCGTTAGTTACCTCGAAAACCAAGGTGTCTCCCATCAAACAGGTGTCAATACCTAGGTTAGAACTATGTGGAGCCGTTCTATTAGCTAAGTTGATGGCGGACGTTGCTAAAACTCTGAATGTATTAGATGTGCACGCTTGGACGGATTCCGAAGTTGTTCTCGCATGGCTTAATAGTCATCCAAGCCGTTGGAAAACGTTTGTGGCCAATCGCATTTCAGAAATCTTAAGCACATTGGATACACAATATTGGTCACACGTTCCATCCAAACAGAATCCAGCGGATTGTGCCTCTCGCGGCGTGACTGCAGGGGAACTCGGCAATACTGCGATATGGTTCAATGGACCAGAGATTTAAGGCAATCAGTGATAGAATATAAAAAACCTAAACACTTGATTACTAAATTGGAGGAAGTGAAAGTCCATTCGGGTATCCTTGACATTTCCTTTTGGGACAGATTTTCATCGCTTTCAAGGATGATCAGGGTAGTAGCATACTGTCGGAAGTTCTTGCACCTACGAATCAATTCTGCTAATAAGGAGAGAAATAAACAGTTAGGCACGACAGACCTCGAGGAGGCGATGGAAGTATGCATTAGAAAGGGTCAAGAGGAAGAGTTACAAGAATTTAAGAAGATGGGATCTTTAGGAAAAAAGGGAAGAAAGTACAAATCGTTAAACTTATTTTTGGACTCAAAGGGAGTAGTTAGAGTGGGAGGTAGACTAGAGATGTCTCAGTTGAGTTATGATCGCAAACATCCAATACTTATTCCTAAAGATTCCTTCCTTACGAAGCATCTCATCAGCGAGGCGCATCAAAAAACGATGCATGGCGGGCCTCAAGCTATGATCGCTTACTTGAGATCTCGGTATTGGGTTGTAGGGGTTAAACCTTTAGTAAAGGCCTATTTTAGAAAATGCGTTACTTGCATTAGGTATACCAATAAAGCCAGAATCCAACTAATGGGACAGCTACCATCTCCTCGTGTTACACCAAATAAGGTTTTTCTGTACAGTGGCGTCGATTACGCTGGCCCGATAAACGTCAGAGTGTCTAAAGGACGTGGTAATAAGTCCTTTAAAGGGTACATCGCGCTCTTCATCTGTCTGTCTACGCGGGCGATTCACATCGAGGCAGTCAGTGACATGACGTCCAAAGGTTTCTTGGCCGCTTTTAAGAGGTTCGTGGCGAGGCGTGGACATTGTGCAGAACTACACAGTGACAATGGCACAAATTTTGTTGGCGCTGCGCGAGAGCTGCAGGAATTATTTAACGAAGAAAAATCAAAATTCATTCCCGAATTGGTTGAGTGCTTAGCAAATAATGGTACAAAGTGGAACTTTATTCCTCCTCACGCTCCAAACTTCGGCGGTCTATGGGAGGCAGGAATAAAGTCCACTAAATACCACCTCAGAAGGGTTATAGGGAACTCTACATTAACGTTCGAGGAACTAACGACGGTGTTGGCACAAATTGAGGCGTGCCTCAACTCGAGACCGCTTTCCTGTATAGATCAAAATGAATTAACGGTGTTAACTCCGGGCCATTTTCTGGTTGGGGAACCACTCGTCCTAGCCCCTGATTCTAATTTCGAAAGGGCTAACATTTCTAATCTCAGACGGTGGCAACTTTCCCAAAGAATGTTACAGGACTATTGGCGGCGGTGGTCACAAGATTACATAAATCAATTTTTACAACGCCATAAGTGGGCTCACCAAAATCCAGAACCAGCCATAGGCGGCATAGTTCTGATAAAAGAGGATGATTTACCTCCTGGTAAGTGGTTACTGGGGAAGATCGAGTTAAAACACCCGGGCCCCGACGGAATCACTCGAGTCGTTACTGTTAGAACTAAAAATTCCCTGATAAAGAGACCTATTACGAAATTGGCTATTCTTCCTGTAGCAACTTAAACTTTGTATTTGTAAGGAATAATTTAAGAATATGTATTGTTCATAATAGGATACATCTATGTTGTTTATAAGAATTACTAAATTGTTTTTTTTTTGTCTTTATAACCTTACCCATGTTATTATTAAGTTAAAATTTCGTACCTGTGCGCCCCATATTACTAGACATGTTGCACGGTGGGCGGTTTAGATTAAGAGAAGGACATTCTGCAATATGTCCTTGGTGGGCGGTATGTCTAATATTTTATGTGAAAGGTTTACCTGACGCTTCCCTAGATGGCGTTAGGATCGAATTACATCTCGCTATGGTTTCGTTACCGAGCAAACCATATATAGTTTTGGATTTTTTTTGTATGTGCGGTTCCTTGTGAATAAAATTGACCTACTTGAAACAGTTTGTGCGTTTCATTGGGTGTTCTCGCCTTCGGACCTTGAAAACCTGTTCAGCGGGATTGTCCGAAAGAGTTACCGCTGGGCCGGAACATAAAGGGCTAAGGAAGGAACACGGGTGGGTTTTAGTCAGTAAGAGTCTGATACTCCCTTCCGCTCCGCCCAGAGCGGGAGGAGTCATTTGATGATTTCCCACCCAAAAAAAAGAAAAAAAGTCAAGGTTCTCACAAATGTTGGAGTCGGTACGTTTGGTTTGGCAGTATAAGCAGATCCGTAGGAATTACTACAGGCTCATGCCGATCGGCATACTTCGGTTGCTATCCACCCTTACTTAATCATGTTCGGGTCGGTCGAGCAGCTTTCTGTCGAACATATATTATCTACATTTATTTGATTTTGCCGCCTGGCTTTGCCAAATCATGCCGAGTCAAACCTGTGTGCACCCCTTAAGCTACAGTTTCCCATAAGTGCGGCCGCCATATAACGTCCGGAGTGACGGCTTTCATGAAAATGATTGCAGTAGGGTTTGAGTTTACGGTGTCAGAAAACGCTAGGAAAACGCCAACTTACTGTCATAAGTTACGTTTCAGTGACGTCATTCATCAGTAAATTGCGGACTATATGGCAGCCACCACTCTTTCAGGAACCCGTATCTTTACTTAAATTGCATTGCGTATATCAAGAGTAAACGTGTGCCTACAATCATTATTATGTTGAGATCCTAAAACCGTTATATTATCTGCCTAGCCTTTTCCCAACTATGTTGGGGTCGGCTTCCAGTCTAACCGGATGCAGCTGAATACCAGTATGGAGCTACTACCAGTTACTGGGTAATACTATACCCCTTGGTAAGACTGGTTGTCAGACTTTCGGGCTTCTGACTACCCGTAACGACCGTCAAAGATCCACGAATGACAGCCGGGATCAACGGCTTAACATGCTTTCCGAGGCACGGAGGTGTCTCTGTATGTAAAATGATCCTATCCACGGACCAACCTCGGCAAGCGTAGCTTAACCTGATCGATCGACCTATGCGGCTGTTATTATTTAGCCACGGGCACCTCAAACCTAAAACCGTGCAAAGTGAAAATTTGTTGCGATTATTTTTGTGGAATAGGTATATTGTTAATTACTTATTTTGCTAAAATAGAACGAAAACTAAGTAATAATCACGTTGAGAAACTTGTATTGTTATTGAATACAAGGCAAGTGAACCGTTCCTTAGTTACTGCTAATCAATCTTAATACCGCTTGAAGCTATTATAGGTAATAATAATAATCACACTAATATTATAAAGGCGAACGTTTGTGAGAGTGTGTGTGAGTGTTTGTGTGTGTGTGTTTATATGGTTGTTACTTCTTCACGCTCAAACAGCTAGACCGATTTTGATAAAATTTTGTATGGAGGTAGCTGACACCCTGGATTAACATATAGGCTACTTTTTATATGGATATTCCCAAGGGATCGACACTTACGCGGGTGAAATCGCGGGGCGCAGCTAGTAAATAATAATAATAACTTTATTTCCAATTTTACAATTAGCGGCAATAAGTTAATTCTATGACAATACCCTACAAAATGGTTGAGCTGGATGGTGCTGATCCACGCGTCATGTTCGTGAACGGGTGCCGTCGGTTGAGACTGGTCAACTCTTAACTGCCAAGGCTTATTTTTAATCTTATATTTTGAATTGTTTCTTCATTTGTCTTTTTTTTTTACATTGTTCTCACATATAGAAGCAACAAGAATAATGTACCCAAGATTTTGTAATAACTTGATTTAAAAGAGTGTCCATGGAGTTTCTTTCCCGTTCTTCTCCATAGAGATCTACGTTTTGGAATGGGCAACTAGCTTCAACTTTCTGACTAACTGACAGACTATTTAATTTTGACAATTCAAAAGTGCCTGTACAAGGTTTAATTGAAATAAATGCTTTGAGTTTGAGTTTGAGTTTGAATATTCTTGCATAAATCTCTGATTACTCCACTGGCACCCAAGCTAAGATTAAACTTGTGTTATGGGTGCCAGGACTCTCTCTGTTAATACATTTCTCAATTCAATTCATTCAATTCAATTTTTTTTTCTCAGGTCGATATCGGTGCCGATTCCCTTATTTACCATTTACCATTTATGTACACACATATATAAGCAGACAAGAAAAAACAGAACAGAAAAATAGGTACAAAGGTGATGCTTATTTCATAAGAAATCTCTTCCAGCATACCTGCGATAGGACAATAAATAGAGAGATGTAGACAGCGTGCGAAAGAGTAAAGGAGACAAAAAAAAATAACACATAAAATCTAAAAACAATTCACTTAATAAAACTAAACAAGTATTATGAGAATATACTTACATACTTACATACAAATAAACATACATACTTCCAAAATAAATATCACTAGAATTCCCTTCCTTCCTTTGTTATCCCTTGTTCACAAACTAAATTAAATTTAAGTCCAGTGCATCTTTTTCTTTCTATTTCATTAAGAAAAGGAGAGAATATAAATTATAATAATTAATCTTTTTTAGTTTAGTCCTACTCCATACAAGATTAGACGTGATTAAAAACTTGCTTACTAAAATTACGTCAATTTACGTCAGGCGCAGATTATTTCGACCGGACTAAACTAAAATTTATCTTCTGTACTTTTCCTAATGAAATAGGAAGAAAAAGATTTTACGACTTTAGTTTGTGAACAACAGAATTCGCACCATCGCCTACTAATCGAATTGACTTACGGCCGAACCCAATTTAACCAATTTTCAGTTAAAGACAGATCGCTACTGATGGTAGCCAGTTTAATATAATCATACAGATACTACTAATCTAGATTCATCATCATCTGCCTAGCTTTTTCCCATGGGTCGGCATCCAGTCTAACCGGATGCTGCTGAATACCAGTATTTTACATGGAGCGACCTCTACAACCCAATTACTGGGTAATACGATACCCCTTGGTAAGACTGGTTGTCAGACTTTCGGGCTTCTGACTACCCGTAACGACTGTCAAAGATCCACGAATGACTCTGTCTGTGTGCTCTCCGAGGCACGGAGGGATTTTGGTATGTAAAGATGGTCATCTATCTACATACCAACCGCGGCAAGCGTAGCTTAACCTGATCGATCGACCTGTGCGGCTGTTATTATTTAGAAACGGGCCCCTCACTACTAATAACACTAATTATATTGGGACGTGAAAACCACAGATAGATAGGTTTTTCTACCTCCAGTAGGTACTTATGAGAAAACTGGTGATCGACAAAAAAAGAAAAGGTAATTATTGGGTACGGCCGTTAGCACCTACTATAAATTCATAGACTATTTGACAGAAATGTCTCTTTAACCTTTAGATGTCAGTTTTTCATACTTTAGAAATAATAGAAAAAATAATTTTGTATTTTATCTTCGTCTCTCGTTTAACATAAAAGATTAATCATTTTTGTTCATTGAAGAAAGAAATTTAAATCAAATAGCAATTAAAATATTTTATTGAAAACTGGCAGAGAGAACTGGCTACGAATTAAATGGAGTTAGTTATCAATCAATCAACTCATCCTATCGAAGTCCACTGCTGGACATGGCCTCTCCGAGAGTGCGCCACAAACTCTGTCCTGCGCTTTCCCCATCTAATCTGCCCCAGCCACCTTTTTAAGGCTGTCGATCCATCTAGCTGGGGGCTGTATCTACGCATGCGTTTGCGTATAGATTAAAATATCAATCAATCTATATATATAAAATTCAAAGTCCTGACTGACTGACTGATTGACTGACTGATATATCAACGCACAGCCCAAACCGCTGGACCTAGAGACTTGAAACTTAGAAGGTGTGTTCTTTGTGAAGAGTAAGTATCCACTAAGAAAGGATTTTTGAGACTTCAACCCCTAAAGGGTTAAAATAGGGGATGGAAGTTTATATGAAAGTCCTATAGTTTTGAAGTTAGGATCTTCTAATTTTGTATTTAGGCTGACAATTGAAAATTAATTTATACGTGTCTCAGCGTTTTTGATAATTCCACCTCCGAAGAGTTAAAAAGGGGAATGAAGTTGTGTATAGAAAGTCATTAATTGTCGACGTAAAAATCACTATATTTATTATCTAGGCTTATGATTGGAAGCTAACACAACGGTGTTGTTAGAATTTCATCCATTAAGGGGGTGAAAAGGGGGATGAAATTTTATCCTGACTGATATATCAACGCACAGCCTAAAACGCTGGTCGGTACCGCTGGGTAGAGAAATTAATTTTGGAGGGTGTGTTCTTTGTGAAGAGTAGATATCCACTAAGAAGGGATTTTTGGAAATTTAACCTTTAAGGGGTGAAAAGAGGGGATTTTGTTTGTATAAAAAATCTTATTCCTTGAGTTAATAACCATGAAACTTGGCACGAATACTTATCTAAATAAATTATGAAGTTTGGCTTTTTTTTTTCTAAACTACCCCCGAAGGGGGATTGGGAGGTGTCAAAGTTTGTATGGAAGAATTTTAACGCGTGGTCCGTTTAACTCGAAACTCAGTATTTATACTTAAGACAGAAAATAAAGAATAACGTGTATCATTGTTTTTCGAAAATTTACTCCTAACGGGGTGAAAAGTTAATTTTATAGGGGAAGACTTTACTGCGTAGCTTGATTAACTCGAATATTGGTATAAACAATCTTTGAGTCGAGACACATCCCAAACAATTTTACGAAATTCCACCTCTGTGGGGGTGAAAAACGGGGATACAGTTTATAAGAAAAATCTTATTCTTTTGGTTAATAAACTTGGCAAGAATACTTGCCTAAGCAAGTAATAAAGTTTATCATTATTCGTTTATCAGAACACCCCAACACCCCTTATGTTGGGGTGTTAAAGTTTGTGTAGAAGAATTTTAACGCGCGGTCCAATTTACTCGAAACTCAGTATTAATACTTTTGACAGAAAATAATCAATAATAACAGCCGCACAGATCGATCGATCAGGTTACGCAGGCTACGCTTGCCGCGGTTGGTCTGTGGATAGGTGTCCATTTTTACATACCGTGACCTCTCCGTGCCTCGGAAAGCACGCTAAGCCGTTGGTCCCGGCTGTCATTCGTGGATCTTTGACAGTCGCTATAGGTAGTCAGAAGCCCGAAAATTTGAGAACCAGTCTTATCAAGGGGTATCGTATTTGGGTTGTGGAGGTCAGATAGGCAGTCGCTCCATGTAAAATACTGGTTCTCAGCTGCATCCCGTTGGACTGGAAGCCGACCCCAACATAGTTGGGAAAAGGCTAGGCAGATGAAGAATCAATAGTAAGTGTATGGGGGTTTTCGAAAATTATTGACCCCTGACGGGACAAAAAGTGGTAATTCGATTTATAACAGGATTTTAATGAGTGCCTTAATAAACTCAAAAAAAATGGTACAAATAAATTTGGACTTGAAACTTGGCACAAATAATTATAAAGATCGATTTTTTTTGGAATTCTAAACTAACCCAAAGGGGAGATTGGGGGTGTCAAATTTAGTATGGAAAAATTTTAATGCGCAGTCCAATTAACTCGAAACTCAGTACCTATCTAAGACCAAAATAAATAATAAAGTGGTTCAGGGTTTTTCGAAAATCTACCGCTAATGGGGTGAAGAGGGGTCTTCACAGGGCAGAATTTTATTACGAGGCTTGATTAACTGGAAACTTGGTATAAATAATCTAGATTATGTTTCGAAATTCCATCCCTATGGGGATAGAAAGAGGGAATACAGTTTATATGAAAAATCTTATTCATTTGGTTAATAAATTAGAAACTTGGCAATATTTGGGTCAGTAAATAATAAAGATTGTCACTTTTAGTTTAAAAAATCCCTCACAGAGGATTTGGGGGGTGACAAAGTTGATGGATTAAAAAAATATTTAACCCGCTGTCGGATTAACTCGAAACTCGGTACTACTAAAACAAAAAATACTTAAAAAAAGTGATTTAGGGTTTTTCAAAAATTGAATCCTACGAAGGTGGAAAATTCTACTGCTTGCTTCCATTAACTCGAAAATGGGTATGGGTCTTTGAGTCAAGTTATAAACACATCCCAAACGATTTTTCAAAATTACTCTCCTGGGGGGGTAAAAAGCTGGGATACAGTTTATTTGAAAAATCTGATCCCTTTGAGCTATAAACTAAAAAATTGGCCCGAATACTTATTTATATCTAAATAAATGATAAAAATCATAAACATACATTTTCGAAATTATAAGAGGAAAGTACGAATTTCACGCGAACGAAGTCGCGGGCAGAAGCTAGTCAATCAATAAAATCCACTGTTAGTCCACTGTTAGACATAGGCTTCTCCCAGACTGCGCCACAACACCCTGTCCTCCGTCTTCCGCATCCAGTTCATCCCAGCCACCTTCTTAAGGTCATCGGTCCATCTAGCTGGGGGCCGTCCTAAACTACGCTTGCCGGTTAGCAGTTAAAATAAAACAAAATCAAAATACATAATATAATCAAATGCTGCAGAGGAAACAGCTGCGAACTCCTAACCAACAAATCATACTGTTTTACTTCAAAATAATACACATAGATTAACATTTCCGGGTAAAATAACATCTAAAAAATACATCCTGTAACTTTGTACGTCATTTACTCTCGGTTCGCTTACAGTATCTCTGCAATAAGTTTAGTACAAGGAATTTGACTAAGGACAGGTATATACAAGATTATGTATGTATGTGCAATAGGAACGGAATGGACACACGGAGCGATACCGGCATGGACATGTGTTTGAGGGCCTTATCACACCTCCGCCGCGAAAATAATTATGGGAAACCGCTTAAGGGGCTTATATGACCTAAAGCGCGGTCACTGACGGACTGCATAGAAAATAAAGAGAAGCGCGATGACACAACGCTGGTAACTTATTGCAAAATATGAAGCAATTATTTAATTACAAAAAATCTATTGTTTGGACAAAAAAATTAAAACAGTAGTGTTTTAGTATGTTGCTTGTAGAATAATCTGACAAAAAATCAGAATGATTGTATGTATATTAGTATGGTTTTTATTGTAAAAAGAAAGTGTTTAGAGGTATCTTCATGATTTTTTTCTACCGTATCCAATTAGTTGTATTATGTTTTCAACACGGTATCTACCTAGCATATATCCTGAAGAATATCATATGTTTTTCTGATTTTGTTTACTGTAGTCGATCGAGTCCTGTATGGTCCTGTAAGCCCCTTGACAAATTCCGCTAAGATACATTACTACATTCTGTCGCGATTCGAGCAGCGGAACATCATGGAAGTCAGTTGAATTGTAGCAATCGGAGCAAAATGTCGTCGCTTTCGATTTAGTAAATACAATATAGGTCAACTTCGAACCTCGTAGATTAGTTTTTCCGTAAAATCAACACCCATTTTATATAAAAAAAAATAGATTAGCTTTATAAACTCATCAACTGCCACAGATAAGTGCGAAAAATCGCGGCACCACAAAAAATAGCGGGCTGAGCGGGGAGGTGTTATTGGACATACGGAGCGAAACCGGAATGGACATGACCTCTTTGGTTTAGTTTTCGCAAGCTCGACTGTTGAACGTGAAGATCTTCATCAGGAAATTCTCAGAAGCAGAACGGAATTTGAATTACTTAGTGCCCAGGCTCGCATGGGAATCTTGACAAAGGGTACCTTACTGTGTTATACACGGTGAAATTGAAAACATGCGACAAATCAAAATGGGAGATTGTACTCATCATTATGAACAACTTTTACTATGGGACCAAACCTGAAATTGCGAAAACAAAATCAGCTGTTCCCTACAATATATAAGTACGCATAACTCGTCAAAATGTAGGGAACAGCAGATTTTTTTTTTCGCAATTCGATTGCAGCCTTCGTCCCTTAGTAAAAGTTGTTCATAATGATGAGTCTATGAATCACGCGTACATGTGCTGAAGGCATAGGTAGATATATATATCTAACAAAATATTATAGTATATTGTATCTATACACCGTGTTCTTCACGTTATCCATATACTTTGTCTAACGCTTACATAGCTTTTATAAATTAAATCTAGCACAGGAAGTAGTACTTAAAAAGGCTTCGTAACAAAGATATTTGTAATTTCGTTTAATTCATTTTTTTTTTGTCTGTGTGGTGCCGGTCTTAAAGAATAACACCACCCCATACTTCCCGTGGGTGTCGTAAGAGGCGACTAAGGGGCGTACCGGAGAATGGGCAGCAGCGTTCTCTATACAGTCCACCACCATACCATACTGCGATCGCCAACCCGCCTGCCAAGCGTGGCGATTATGGCAACCCCCCCCCCCCCCCTTTTGGGGGAGGCCTATGTCCAGTGGGCGTTTTTCAGCTGAAATGATGATAATGATGAAATTTAATTGAGCTATGCAGTGAGAAAGGGTCTTAACTTAGTTTTGACAAGTTTCAGCCCGCCAAATCATAAGAATGAAAATACGCTGTTGCCAATTCGGATAAAGAGGCATGCATATCTTGTCAAGGTATTTAGTTTATATGAAAATTAACAAAAAATAAGAATTCATTAATGTGTCCATAATGAAAAATGCTTAGGTATTTCTATGGTCTGAACATCTGGTCGAAGTTTATGTATATCGTCCGGAACACGGTTTATAGTTATCATCGATATTCTCCTGCCCTTATACCAATTTATTTGGTATTTTTCTTCCATACTTCTCTATTAGTCGTCATCTCGGTAGTCAGCCCCTTTCTATGTCCATCCATCGTTTCTTTGTTCTTCCCACAGCTATCAACATCAACTCAACATCAACTCGATTCCTACCGGCTTCCCTTTGAAAAATGGCACAGTCAGTATTCTATAGACAAATAATATTATCACATTAATTATATCGACTCCGGCTTACCTCTTACAAAAATTGGCCCTTTGCTACTGATCGACATTCATACTGAAAACTTTCCTCACGACGTTTTCCTCATTCTCCCTATCACATCCCTATACCAAATTACAGCACCATTTTATGTCCACGCAATCACTGTCCAGTCCAAGGTTGCCTGGAAGAGACCAACGTAAGGTATATTATTAAAATAAAATTAAAAATCTTTATTTCGGATTAGCAGCATCCATATGGGTTAGTAAACAAAAAGATAACTTATGCCTATGTTAGTAAACTTATTATCTATTTGGAAACAAGGAAATACATAATACATCTTCTTCGTTGATATACATAATAATTATATCAACGAACATCTTCGAACAACATCACCTAATAGCGGAGACTCGCACCTCCCTGCTGTGGTCTTCAGGATGGAGTTGGAGCTCCCCCGCACTCTGTAGAGCAAAGAGGCAGATTTCTGTCTGACGATGGCGTCGCCATCGACGTATGCTTGTGCAAATATACCTGATGCACAGCAGAAACGGGGCAGCCCCATCAACATCCTGAACCCTTTATTATATTGGACCCAGATTATTGAAACCAGAAAACGATTTATATTCTGGTGTATAAAGTACATAAATAAATATACATCTGCCAACCTCTTCACGAAAAACTTGCGAGATGCTTTATTACGTTATGAAGACAAAACGTTTACCACAAACCCATTATTTCAGTATAAATGACACTAGGAAGGCCATTCTATCCTATTTATACTTTAAAACAGATCTTTGTTGAAAATCTTTTTCGCTATCAAAGTGAGATATCTCTTTGTAATCTCCGTGAATAATATTGGATTAACAAGACTTTGTTACTAATCCAGTTCCTTGGGCCGAATCCCTTTTATCCCATTGCTTGGCTCCAGCCGACCCAGATATCCGTTCGCGAAGGTTAATTTAGAGACATCTTTTATCTTTAAAAAACGTTTGTCAATAATGAGCGTCTGTTTTGTTCGTGTTTTTGTTCAGACGCTTTCACGAGTTGCGGCCGCCATTTTGGACGAACTTTTTTCAACGAACGGAGATGAGGTTTTGGAACAAAGTTGACTCAAAACTTATGATTAGAAATATAAATAGAAAATATTTACTGTCCAGGTAATACAATAAGCAGGTTCACAGGTTTATAGCTGGTTGAGACGATACAAGTAGCTTAAAGTACTACCTACAGCTAGGTTTATAATATTCTAGCTGTGGCCCGCAGTTTCACCCGCATAAGGTTCGATCCCGTGGGAATATCGCGATAAAAAGTGGCCTATATGTTAATCCAGGGTGTCAGCTATCTCCATACAAAATTTTATCAAAATTGGTCCAGCCGTTTTAGCGAGAAGAAGTAACAAACATATAAGCACACACACACACTCACAAAGTTTCACCTTGATAATATTAGTGTGATTATTTTGTCAGCAAGGCCCAAACTATACAGTTAGTCTGTATCTTGGGTCTCAGGGTTATACGAATTCCAGAGTGGAGACTAGAAAGGTGATTTCAGGTATGGTATGGTATGTGTCATGTATGTGTTGTTAATTAGTTTTCACACAAACGATACAAATACATGAAAATGTCTGCTATAATATGTAAAATTTAGATACAAGGACACCAAAAAGCTTATTGCGAGTGTCTAATAGCTAGTATCTACCCTCATCGGTACACTTGTATTAACACATACCACCCAACTCATTTAATTCAAATCTATGTACATGCACATAAAGTCTGTTATTGCCCGAACAATCTGCGTACCAGCCTGTAAAGATGTTCACACACTGCCAACTCGTAGAGGGATTTTGTATTAAAACATTATGACAAAATTATAGCACACACTTGGGAAAGGCGGGAGCTTAAAATGTTCGGGACGTGACATTTTAGTTCCAGCCCGTACTAACGACGAGTATTTGACTCTACTTAAACGACACACTAAAGTTACACTCCGTACGTACTAAGCTACGAAATTATTTTATGTCGAAAGAGTTTTGCAGGGAAAAGTGCTTTGTGAAAGGGTATTTACTGGAACGTTCTGGCAATGAATTGAAATAGGTCGTAAACGCGTGCTGGAAACCGACGACATCTTCAAGTCGACTTCCATTATAATTATGTAATTGACAACAACATAAATCTAATTGATTATTTATTTCATGTTTAACGTAAAAGAGAAAAGTTGACTACATACGTCATCTGCCTAGCCTTTTCCTAACTATGTTGGGGTCGGTTTCCAGTCTAACCAGATGCAACTGAATACCAGTATTATATATACATGGAGCGACTGCCTATCTGACCCACACAACCCAGTTACTGGGTAATACGATACCCCTGGGTAAGACTGGTTGTCAGACTTTCGGGTTTCTGGCTACCCGTAACGACTGTCAAAGATCCACGAATGACAACCGGGACCAACGGCTTAACGTGCTTTCCGAGGCACGGACGGTCTTGGTATGTAAATGTTCACCCATCCACGGACCAACCTCGGCATGTGTAGCTTAACCTGATCGATCGACCCGTGCGGCTGTTATTACCTTAGCTACAAGCCCCTCTGACTTCACTACATACGTAAGTACATAAGTTTACACCTTCCTCCTTTGCGGGGAGGCAAAAACTACAGACATGTCACCCGCTATGATAATTACATATAGTAAAGAAAGGTTATTTGGTGAGGGAGGCAATTTGGTGATAGACTCTTAAGTCTTCCAAAACATTACCTATGCACGCAGTGTCGCGTAATGATATGTCACTACGTCTTGTCCACCTTTGTGGTGAACTGGTTGCATCATTCTGCGTTACTGCGTGCATAGGTAACGTTTTGGAAGACTTTTAAGATTCTATCACCAAATTGCCTCCTTCACCAAATAACCTTTCTTTACCCTACTCCTTTTGTTTCGTTTACGTTCAATAAAGCTGACTAATATAAGTAAAGTTAAACACAGTATTTGGTTGCCCACCGTTACCGGTAACCTCTCACGAACAGCTGATGTTCGACCTGCGGATATAAACGGGGAGTATTGTTTATTTTTATCCTATAATTAGCTCAAAATCGTAATTTTAGACTCTGTAACACATTCGTTGACTCACTTGTTTGATTTGGCACCCTGCACTGGGTCTAAGTCACTTTGTTTACTTTGATCATAAAGACACTTATTATTGGAAATATCAAAATATTGAAATTCTATTACTGTTACTTAGATTGTACATAACAACAATAACGTTGACTATCGTTATTTTCAATAATTATTGTAATTTAATGTAAAACTAGATTTTTTCTTTAGCTAGGCATCCTACCCACTTAGTAAATGTAAATTCATAAGTCACTAAAATCAATGTTACTGTGTACTAACTTTATCTAATCATATCGGGATCATATCAGTTGCATTCCAATTCGATTCAGCCTACCTCATTTTACCTTTAAATCAACCTAACTTCTCCAATTTTTCCTTTCATTTCTAGCTTTCCTCATTGTTTGTTTATTTAACTAGTTCTCACCGTTTCTTTAATTTCACTTTCAGTTCTTATTCCTGAAACCATGCCTGTGATGACCCGTAAGGCTGCTGCTCAGGAGTTGGAGCTTAAATTGAAAACAACCATTCAAGATCTTAAGGCTTCAAACAGCAAATGTCAACAGCTGTTACAGGAAATAGAGGATAGTGAGAAGGAAGTCGAGAATGTCGTTTTCAAAAATACAAGCTTAAAACAGGAGCTAGTAGACCTTCATCAAAAATACCTGGTTGTTGTCGATGAACGGGACAAATTGCGGTTGGTCACAGATGGTTTCAATAGCTGTAGTAACTTATATGAGGAGGCATTGTGTAAGGTTAGGGACCTAGAAGAGGAATTAATTCATGCAAATGTACGTATTACTAAGTTACAGAAACTAAAAGAACATACTCAGGCTCGGGAAAGTAATAACTTGTATACTGAATTATTTAATACAAATTGCAACCCTCATTCCTTAATAACAATAGACCTTACTGAAGATTCTATATCGAAATATAATAATAATAGTTATAAAGTAAGTAAAAATAAAATAAAAAAATATGCAAAACTAAATAAAATTATAAATAGATGCAATAAGTTTAGGAAACAACAAAAACACAATTCCAATAATATTAAACTAAGGAAGGAACGTGTTTTTCTAATAAATAAATTAAAAAACTATGAAATCAAATTAGAAGATAGTAAAAACATTTATCATATTGACACTCAGCGATTACAGTCTGAAATTGAGGTACTTGAAGAGTCCCTACATTTACATTATAATAAGTATGTGAGCTCTCAAAAACAAATAAAGGAACACATCCTTGCTGCAAACGAGTTGGTGGAAATGTGTAACAAGGAGGCAGGTAGAGGGGACCCGATGACTCTGAGCACACATCAATGTTCTTGTCAAAGGGAATCAAACCTTGAGGCTATCCAACCTGAGGCAACGGAGGACCCGTCCCAGTCTGGAGGAGCTCAGGAATGTATCCCCCCCAATCAAGATACACCACATGTTGTACAAGGTTCATCTCAAGTATCACAGACAGAGACTTATGCTGTCACTTCTTCTAGTAATGTCAGTTCTTGTTCTGTTATGTTTTCAGATAGTTTAGGGAGAGGGTTAGGTAAATTATTGAGTAACAACCTGAGTCAATCAGCTGTTAATTACTGTATGCCTAGGAAATCCTACAAAGAAATAATGTCATCAATAAGTTGCAATAAATATAATCCAAATGCCATTATTTCTGTATTTGTAGGTAATAGTGGGAATGTAAAAATAGATGACATCACTGAGAGTGTCACTGAAATCCTAAAGATTAATTGTCAAAAAATAATATTATGTGCTTTCCCATACTTTGAGCACTTATCAAGTAGGCAAAATCATTATATACATATGCTCAATAATCATATGCATTTATTAGTTAATCACTATAGTGACAAACTTATATTTTTTGACACCAACACTTTTGTTGAGTATTTAAAATCGACTAGGGGTACAGCGTATCTGCCTATTAGTTTTAGACGTCAAATAGCATGGCTATTAGCTTTTATTATTAACTCAGACATAAGTAGTATGTCGAAGTCGGATGTAATTAGCACCACAAAAATTAGTAATAATACTAATAATAAGGTGGTCAGCCACAATAATTTAAACTAGTCAGTAAGACAACAGAAGGTACCAATAATAATATTATTAATCTCACCTACAACAAGGTATCTTCTAGCACTCAATTAGTAAATTGTAAAAAAGGGGCTAAGCAGAATTCCTTGAAATTGTTTCATCAAAACATTCAAGGTTTTTCTTCCAAAATATTAGAAATTGAATTGTTTTTAGAAAAAACAATGTTTGATATTATTTGTATTACTGAACATTGGTTGAAAGATTATGAAATGATGATTAATTATGAGAACTATAGTGTAGGCAGTTGCTTTAACCGAAAATCCATGCTGCGTGGTGGATCATTAATATTAATTAAAAATTGTGTAAAATACAAGACTCGTAAAGACATAGTGGAACTATCGGTGGAACATAGCATCGAACTGTCCTGTGTTGAGCTAGATAAGCATTTTATAGTGTGCGTTTACAGACCTCCAAACTATCAAAACTACTCTATATTTGAGTCAGTAATGGAAGATGTCTTAGGAAAACTTGCAACTGGTAATAAACCAGTAATTGTTTGTGGTGACTTTAATGTTAATATTTTGGAAAATAATTCAAATAGCAGTAGATTGTTAAGCCTCTTCAAATCATTCAATCTGTCAAATGTATTTTTGGAACCAACGCGAATAACTACGGCTACTGCTACATGTATTGATAATGTTTTTTGTTGCTGTGAATATTTAGATAAAGCCATTGTAAATTATCTCCCTTCGGATCACAGTGGTCAAACCGTGTCTTTTGAGTGCAACACACCGATACAAAAAGTGCAGATTCAAACTAGACCAATAACATCGGGTAATTTGAATAAGTTTAATAACACTTTAATTAGCAAGTTAAATGCTCAGGGCCTAAGTATGACGAATGGTAATATTTTGTATAAAGAATTCTTTTCATTAGTGCAAACAGAGTTCAATAATTCCTTTAAGAAGAAATCTAAAACTATTTGCCCTAAGTTTTTATTCAGTGACTGGGCAACTAAAGGAATCAGGAAAAGTAGGGAAAGATTATTTGAACTGTATGGCCTTAAGCCGTATATAAACACGGATACTTTTAATAAGTATGTTGCTACTTATTCTAAAATTTTTAAAAATATCTGCAAAGCAGCTAAAGCTTCTTTTATTAGTAACAAAGTTAAATCCGCAGACAATAAAATAAAGACAGTTTGGAAAATTATAAACAATGAAACGAACAGGAACAAAAAACATAATACTGATTACACACTGGACACTTCCCGCGGTCTCATTAGCGATAACATCGATGTTGCTCAGGAATTTGCAACTTTCTTTACCAATATCCCAATTAAAACTACAGAAACTTTAAATTCCTCGCCCGCACTAGCTATTGAATTATTAAGAGCTAATGTCTCAGCCTGTCCTGTGGAATTTAAATTTAAACATATAAACCCCATAGTCATTATAAAGGCATTTAAGCAACTTAAGATCAAAATTACCGAAGATCTGTGGGGCATGTCCACTAAAGTTTGTCAATCCTTTATTGAGACAATTGCACCCTATTTAGCTTTAATATTTAATTTGTGTGTAGATCAAGGGGTTTTCCCGGATTTAATGAAGTTTAGTAAAGTTATTCCACTTTTCAAATCTGGGGACAGCAAAGACACTAATAATTATAGACCCGTATCGGTTTTGCCGGTTTTTAGCAAGGTGTTCGAAAAAGTAATGTTAAATCAAATGCTCAATCATTTTAATCGTAATAACATCTTACACGATCAACAGTATGGTTTCACCAAAGGACGTTGTACAACCGACGCCGGTGTCACCTTATTAAAACACATCTTTAACGCTTGGGAAGAGGCACAAGATGCTATAGGCATTTTTTGTGACCTATCCAAGGCATTTGATTGCGTGAATTACGAAACACTGCTCTTGAAACTTGAGCATTACGGACTAGGTAAACTTGCTCTTAGCTTAATAGAATCATATTTAAATGATAGATTTCAGCAAGTTCAAATTAACGGTGTGAACTCATCGGGCTTAAAAGTCAAAATGGGAGTACCGCAGGGCTCAATATTGGGGCCATTCCTATTTTTAGTATATATAAATGATTTACCTCATTTACTGAAAAACCAACCACAAATGGTGTTATTTGCTGATGACACATCACTGATTTTTAAAGTAAGCAGACGTGCACAAGAGCTTGACGACGTAAATAACGCTATGCATGTGGTCCATAATTGGTTTACTGTGAATAATTTGGTATTAAATGAGAAAAAAACTAAATGCATTAGATTCGCTTTACCGAATGTTAGAAGTAATGAATGTCATGTTGTATTGAATAGGGAGACACTTGAATTCGTCGAAAATACGGTTTTTCTGGGGATCGCGCTTGACTCAAAGCTACAGTGGGGTCCGCACTTAACATCACTTGCAGGGCGGCTAAGTTCGGCCGCTTACGCTGTTTGGAAAATTCGCCAATTAACAGACGTGGATACCGCGAGACTGGTCTATTTTAGTTACTTTCATAGCATCATGTCTTACGGTATTTTGTTGTGGGGACGGGCTGCAGATATTGATTCTATCTGCATTCTGCAAAAGAGGGCTGTCAGAGCCATCTACAAGCTCAGCAGACGCGATTCTCTACGAGAACTGTTTAAAGAAATTAACATCATGACGGTTCCTTGTCAATATATATATGAAAACATTATGTACGTTCGAAAAAATCTACATCTTTTTAGTAAGATAAGTGACAGGCATAATTTTAACACTAGAAATAGGGACAAATTAGATCAACCGCGTTTCAGATTGTCTAAAGTAAAAACTTCTTTTATGGGTTACTGTGTAAAATGTTATAATAAAATACCATTCGATATTCTTCAATTAAATGAGAAGAAATTTAAAACATGCATTAAACGCACACTATGTAGACAAGCATACTACAAGTTGGATGATTATATCGTAGATAAAAATGCTTGGCTTAATGCTGGTCCTGCTCCACAGGCACTTGGGCTCACTAGTTAAAATTTCAATATTTGGAAGAGGTGCTTCCCTTTTTCTTTTTCAATATTTCTGACATTACGAACATAACTTTTTTATTTTATTCAATCCAGTTTTAATTGTTGAATACTGCAATATTAGATACCTCTTCCTGTTTTGGTAGTAAATTATATAAACATCTTAAATAAATTGCAAACTATAGTTTTGTATAATTTAGAAGCATTTTTTTAAATTTTGTAAATGTAAGAACCATGTTTCCGTTTATTATGCTTTTTTTTGTTTTTGACTTGAAAGAGCATGGCAGTTGAGAACGTGTCATGCTCACTTAAATGTCTCACCGATGGTGGCGCGTGTGTTGGATTATTCGGTTCCCTACAAAATGGTTGAGCTGGATGGTGCTGATCCACGCGTCATGTTCGTGAACGGGTGCCGTCGGTTGAGACTGGTCATCTCTTAACTGCCAAGGCTTATTTTTAATCTTATATTTTGAATTGTTTCTTCATTTGTCTTTTTTTTTACATTGTTCTCACATATAGAAGCAACAAGAATAATGTACCCAGGATTTTGTAATAACTTGATTTAAAAGAGTGTCCATGGAGTTTCTTGCCCGTTCTTCTCCATAGAGATCTACGTTTTGGAATGGGCAACTAGCTTCAACTTTCTGACTAACTGACAGACTATTTAATTTTGACAATTCAAAAGTGCCTGTACAAGGT
The DNA here is from genome assembly GCA_916614155.1 of Mesoligia furuncula. Taxonomy (NCBI): domain Eukaryota; kingdom Metazoa; phylum Arthropoda; class Insecta; order Lepidoptera; family Noctuidae; genus Mesoligia; species Mesoligia furuncula. The sequence goes on along the minus strand of OU744792.1, from coordinate 32,893,483 downwards.
TTAATTGAAATAAATGCTTTGAGTTTGAGTTTTGAGTTTGAGTACGTACTACCCATTACTGTTTAAAAATAACTTAACCTTTTGACCGCCACACGTCAAAAAATCAAAAACATGCCCTCGGCGTCGAAGTCTGTCATGTAGTCGAACCGTGGTGTGCTGGGCACATTCTGGTTTGTCATCTTATACATGACTGTGCGTCTGTGTGGTGCCGGACTTAAAGAATACCACCACCCCTTACTTCCCGTGGGTGTCGTAAAAGGCGACTAAGGATCGTACCGGAGAATGGGCAGCAGCGTTCTCTATGTATTCCACCATCATACCATACTGCGATCGCCAACCCGCCTGCCAAGCGTGGCGATTATGGCAAACCCTCCCAAAATTGGGGGAGGCCTATGTCCAGCAGTGGACGTCTATCGGCTGAAACGACGAACGACGACGACATGACTGTGATCGTCAAAAGGTCAATGCATGAATTATTATGTAGGTAAATAAAGCACTTTGAAATTCCTCACTTCCTAAAAATTTAAACAACCAAAGGTAAAACATTTCTTTTTCTATTTTTTTTTTATGTATTACAACCTCTAACAAACTGTGTTTAAATGCCGACGTAATTCAAGTATTTGAGTTATTTTATTTTTATTTAAAAGGTAGGTACACCAACGACCTATTCACTAGAAATATTGACAATAATAAATAACATATGCATTGAGTTATGGTGAATTAGTCACTTACAGGCGTACACAGCACTTACATAAAAAATAGCTTCTTAATTTATATATAGGTATGTTTTAACAAGATTTTTTACTCGTAGTGAGAATAGAAAAATTAATTAGAATAAAAGAACAAAACAAAATCATTATAGATATTAGAATCAATAATTAAAATCAAAATTATCATGAGAATCAGAATTAAAATTAAAGCGTTAAGATTTAAGTAAAAAAAAATAAACAGTAAAATTCATATTCAAAATTCCAAAATTTTAAGCACCCTGTAGGATGTTCTAGGATGTGTTTGATGCGGCTTCGCTCTCGTGGGTGTCGTTAATGATCCCAAGGAAACCTATTACAGGGACTAAAAGCCGATGGTTATAACATCAGATGCCAGTAAAAGTCTTGTCAAAACCGGTAAAGCCGTTTCGGAGATTAGCCGGAACAAACAGACAGACGGACAAAAAAAAAACTTTTGTTATTAAGTACCGTTACTTTCATATGCATTTAATAAAAAGCCGACATTGCAAACACTCAATTCAATTTTACTTTTATACATAGGAAGAAATAATAATTACCTTATTTGTATTAAAGTTAAATAATTTCTTAATTTATCACACAAACTATGCAAGAAAATGCAAAGCATTCTAAACAAAATCAGCTGATCAAAATATAAACAAATTCAAGAACCCTCAGATGCGTTAAGCTCACAGGCACACAATGGTTTTAAACCTTTACTCTCAATAGACGGCACGTGACCTAATTGCCAGTTTTTAACATTCTGAACACCATTCAACGAGATAACAAGGAATTTTGACATTTCAGCTGTTAGCAGAATGTCCTTTGTAGTTCCCATTCCGCTTTACCCGTCATTAAAGTGGATCCCAAGCATCCGCTCAGCTTTTAATTTTCTGAATGTCTGTAAAACAACTGCCTCCCCCAAGGGATATGAAGTAAATGAAACACTGATGGCTCCTTAAATATGCCAAGTTTAGCGTTGATCGTTAATTTCCTTGGAGAATCTTGAGTACTAAATGGCGTCAGGGAATTAATACGGAAAAACTTTGCGTTTCGACTTATCTTTGAAGAATTGTTTATCGCTCTTTAGCAAGTGAAGTGTTTCGCGCTTATTATTCTAAGCTGCAGTACCGTTCTTGCTATTTTCTTGTCGTAACTTCAAGGGAATTATTCATCTAATTAAAGTCTCGTAAACTTGCCAAACGAAGCGTTTATAACGTCATTCCGAGTCTTCATTCATGGAATATGCTCTGTAGATAGTCCACAGAGTCAGTTCAAATTGTCTGTTTTATATTTATGTTAGTTTGCTGCACTCAGATGGCTGATGGGGCCGAAAGGTTCTGGAGTGGCGACCGCGTACCGGAAGACGTAGCGTTGGAAGGCCTCCCACAAGGTGGTCCAACGACCTTGTGAAGGCCGCGGGAACCCTTTGGATGCGAGAAGCACAGAACCGGTCGAAGTGGAGGTGCTTGGGGGAGGCCTATGTCCAGCAGTGGACGTCTTTCGACTCTAATTGCGCAACACAATTATATATCAATCTCTTCATCATCATTCAACCGAAAGACGTCCACTGCTAGACATAGGCCTCCCACAAGCACTGCCACTTCGACCGGCTCTGTGTTTTGTTCTATCAATGTCTATCTGAATCATATTGAAGGAAAACCAAAAACCAATCAATTGCTTCATCATCATCATCATTTCAGCTGAAAGACGTCCCCTGCTGGACATATGCCTCCCCCAAGGTCCTGCGGCCTTCACAAGGTCGTCAATCAATTGCTTCATAATTGTTCGAAAAATTTGTCTGCTCAACATCGTAAATAACTGTTCCATTGTTACTGATAGTGTGTTACCCAATTACTTCGCTGGTTCAACTTTAGTTTCTCTACAAAACCGAGAAACACAAAAGATTGTTGTCCCACTTAGGTACACACCTTTCCCTACCTTTATCAACTATCCGAAAATCCGAAATGACGACAGGAATGACTCTTAAGTCTAAAACTTTGCTATTTTCCTCACGAGGGGTTCCGGTCTCCGGAGGTTTTGTCGCACTAACGTTAAAAGATTCAGGGGTTGTGAGTCCCCAATCAAGAAGTTTTCTATATACGGCGATCCTCGAATAGAGATTAGTTTGGAAATCGGTTTTTTCGGTTTGATTACGAACTTTCTTTCCGACATTAATAAATGAAATGATGACAATTAACCTTACCTTACCGTTTTGTCCTGTATCATCATCATCATCATCATTATCGTTATCTGATTATTCATTATTGTCTTAACTGTTACTTATTATTTAATAATTATCATTTTGTTCAGCCATTTTATCGCTTACATCTGTGACTTGCGCCTTCTTCTAAAGAATCATCTAATACAGTGTCGGGGATGGCGGGACACGATAGTATATTGTGTGGCGATTACGTCACGCTCTTTAGGGACAAGCTCGTTACTGCGAATTGTTACATCTTACTTGAGTGCTGTAAGCGTTATTAGTGTTTACTATTTATCGGTGTGGCGTGAAGCTCGGAGATAGTTCTTCGCAGGATTTACTTTTTTCTTTCCTTGATTTTCGCCTGAAATATTCGATGTAAGTACGAGCTTGTCTTTGCTTCTTGTTGCGTAAAAAAGACAATTGGCTTATTTTGGCTGTGATAAATAAATAAACATATGTGTACTTACACATGTTTTTTTTTTCAAAGTGAGCTTATTAACAATTAATCTTTGGACATAGCCATAATTACTAAAATGCTCCTGCTTTGCATATTAACATTAAAATAAACAAATAAACCCCAAAAACCTACTAAACGCAAAACCCAGAACCGAAACAAGTGAGCCTCCCAAAAAATCCGAGTTCCCTTCTTTCCTTCAAATATCCGGGTCAGCCATTGTTCCTTTGTCACCGCGCCGGACAGTCTTCAGACAAACTTAACTTTGCATTCCGTGCAGGCCGTAGTGCACTGTTCAAACAGTCAAACTCCTCTGTTCTGACTGCACAATTCAATTGCAAAGAAGCACAAAAGATATCTGCCATTCGCTCCGGTAAAATTCTCTCCTGTTTTTCGTTTGTTGCTCTCTTGGACCTGGTAAGGTATTGACCAGGAATGAGTAATCTTCTTGATGGATTCGCGCCTTACTTTTTATTAAAAGTTGAAACGGTGGCTTTAGAGAATTGTTTAGCTGTAGGGTTTCTACATTGATTACTTAATAGTTTTAAGTGGATGGGATGTTTTTTACCGGCTTTTGTTAACGAATAAATTCACAGGTGTTTGTATAGCATAATCAGCCTATAATGTTCGCACTGCTCCTCCACCACTCGCCCTCCCCTCTGAGAGAGGGTGTGGGCCATAATCCACCACGCGGGCCCATTGCGTTTAAGGACAAGTCGGTTTTCTCACGATGTTTTTCTTCACCGGTTTGAGTGTAGGTATGGGTCCTATAAATTATACGTTTGTCCACCAACAACATTTTATATTACGATTGCAATGATAATGTTTGTTTCTAATGTCCGATTCCTATAATTTGCGGACCGTAGTTGTTTGAAAGTAAGACTCTTGTGTCCTTACCAATAATGAAGCAAAGACCTTACAGCTTTGCATAGTTAGACCCTTCCATATGGAAGTAGCTATCACAGATATTAACTTAGCTTACGAATTTATTCATATGCCCAGTTTGGCAATAAAAAATGATACCATTGGTAAACAAAACGATTTGTTTTTTTTTATAGGAAACAAACTTTAGCCAACTGCCTTAACTGGCTCACACTTCTAGGGAGTGTCCGCAAAATTGGCTTATAAACTGAGTCATATTTGATTGCAGTTCCATTAAATTTCTGATGATATCATAATTCCATAAGCAGAAACCGTTTCTTACAAAAGTTTATTACTGTTTATTATGAGTAACAGCCCAAATCGGTGATAGTGGTCATAGTGACCAAACTTAGGTACACAAGAACATGATATTCCGGCAGAGTGGGGTCGTTGAGCTCTCTAAAATAGGGTTACACGATGACTGATGCAAGCGCTCGGAGTCTGCCGGTAGAGGTCAACTCAAAGCTATTTTCTCAAAATACCGTTCCAGACGATGCCCTAAATTGCTTTGTGCACATGATTTTGGTCTCTATTACGTTACAAAGACATAGAGTTTAATGAAGTCCCACCTATAACTCGTAAGTCGCGGCTGGTACCACTGGGCAGCCACTGCGCAAGACTATTCGAAGTCATGTGACATCTCAGCGTAAATTACGTACTATATTAATAAAGAAATGTCACTATTGTCTCAGTGAATATTTTGATGACAGCTCTTTGACAATATAATAGTAACTATTTGTTTCGTAAAATGACTATTTAGCATGTCGACTCTAATAGTAATACTGTGGACAATGTCATTTTTAAACATTTATCTTAGCAGTAACATATTGACATTATAATTATTTATCATTGACATTATCGCATTTCGTTAAACATTGACATTACCAGACTTTACCTATTGCATTTTATAAATTAAATAAATTGACATTGATACTACTGAATTATTATAAGTTAAGATACCTGATTGGCAAAAGCCTCCCATAAATGTATAATTTGTACGTCAAATGGCAAAACACTGAGAAACTATAATATAACAATTGTGACATCTTACACACTGTTGGAACCTATGCTTACAAATAAAAACTATTGATTGATTGATTGATTGATCAACCAACCCGCACTGGGGCCGCGTGGTGGATTACGGCCCACTCCTCACGGATAGGAGGCTTGTGTCCCGGCAGTGGGAACATTATATGCTGAATATGGTAGGATGAGATACAATATTCGCTGTTATTGGATCACCAAGTATTCTGAAAAGAAAAAAAGAAAGAAAGAAAATACATTTATTTAGCACAGACTAAAAGATACACAGTACACCAGATAGTCAGATAATATTCGTACATCAGATAAAAACAAATATAAAAAAAGATAAAAATAAAAAGCGCAAAGTCCAATGTAAGAAATTGGCAGGAATGTGTGCCTCACGGCTGCGCCAAAAAGAACCAGTTCAGCAAAAACACCAGACAACTAGTGCCTGACGCTGGTTTTCAACTGGACCAGAGGGGCAATTCTACAAATTTTAAGAGCGTTCACAGTCTGATTTCAGTCTCAATTTGTCAAAATTACCTTTAATTTCCCTTCATTTTGACAAGTTTTTGACATTTGTTTGTCGCCGAGATGAGATTGAGACTAGATTTTGAACGTTTTAAATTAGTAGAATTGGCCTTCAGATGTGATGAAAACAAAGACGGTGGTGTTAGGTATATAATTTAATTTATTAATACAACAATTGACCTTTATACTTAAGTTCGCGTGATGTAGTACCAGCACGCTTCACGAAAGGTAATTAAGTTTACTTTAACATTTATTCTTTGTGGAACAAAAGTGAATGATACTCCCCACACATAATTATTGTAATACTTAACGTTTAAAGGAGCATGTTCTATTCAAATTGACGTGGTATTAAAGTCTAATTTTGTATTAAAATTCAGGTCCTATGTCTACCTTAAACTTGTTTTAGAATAAAGCAGTCTGACTAAAGTTGGTAGCATAAAAACATCATTTTACGAATCACAGTAATATTATAAAGGCGAAAGTTTGTGTGTTTATATGTTTGTTACTTCTTCACGCTCATATGGCTGCACCAATTTTAATAAAATTTTGCATGGAGGTAGCTGACACCCTGGAGTAACATATAGGCTACTTTTTATCCCGATATTCCCACGGGATCGATACTTACGCGGGTGAAACCGCGGGGCGCAGCAAGTATTTTATTAAATCAAATAGGTACTCGTTGGAAGCTTTTATCATTATTTTATTGCAAACTAGCTTCTTCCCGCGACTTTGTCCGCGTGAAATTTCTTGTTCCCCCTGACCCACTCCGTCACATAGCATCGCCTGCCCGCGCTATCACTTTGTTTTCACTTAGCGTTCTTTCTGACTTTTCTTTACTTATTGTGCGGTTCCTAAGGGTCACAGCGTGATGTTAGACTTAGACTATAGCCTTCCTCAAGAATTGAACTGTCAAATGCAAAAAAATAATTGTTCAAATCCAACCAGAAGTTTCAGAGATTAGCGCGTTCAAACAAACAAACAAACTCGTCAACTTTATTATTAGTATATACTAGCTGTTCCCTGCGGTGTCACCCGCTGCTCAGCGGCTAAGGATCATAGCGTGATGTTATATAGCCTATAGCCTTCCTCGATAAATGGACTATTCAACACAAAAATAATTTTTCAATTTTAACCAGTAGTTCCTTAGATTACCGCGTTCAAATAAAGAAACTCTTCAGCTTTATAAATATTAGTATAGATAGAAGATTACGCAGTCATTGGCTGCTTTTATCCTTATTTTACTACAAGAATAGTCTCCATATATTTCTCTTGACGCTCATAAATTAGCTAAATGCAATCTCACTCATTTATTTTAAAATGCTTGAAAGATAAACCCCAGTAAAGGCAAACAGATACGGATTTCCGATCTTAACCCTCTAAATCCGGACTTTTGACTGAATAAAATAATTTATCAAAGCTGCTGGCTTTGACCGCCCGACTAGCAAAATCTCAGCTAAACGGAATAAGATCGTTCCATTCCACATACGTACACCGACCAGTTAAAAATAAACGTTGATACAACAACAACGGATAACCCATTCGTAACTCGTATTCTACCAAGGGGCAAATTGAAAAATTCCTAAAATAAAAGCGGCTCGGAGCGCTAGAAAATCCTAGACAGGGGCCAGTCGGTGCCTCGGACATTAATCTTACCGTTCCGCACACGTCCCCGTTTGCTAAGTAACGTACGACTCGTCTCAGTTTTTCCGAAAGGAAAGATATAATATCGCATTAACAAGTGACAGATGGCAACATTACGCAGTATACCATTCCTCGGAGGACGTTTAAGTTGTGGGACACGTAAAGTGTTGCCATTTGTTCACTTGTAAGTTGTGTTTATTCTTTTTCTCTTCCGTATCCTTTTTCGGTTTGGTTATGAGTAATGGTGGGTTGGAGGGCGTGTGACGTGAACGGCGGCCCTTGACGTGAAATACGCTCACAATGCGACAGGGATTGTTGCACTCCATTGTAAGATTTCTCTTTGGGGACGCTACACACGTTCCATTAGACATTATGTGTTCTCTTAATTGTTTTACTTTCTGTGTTAATGCGTTAAAAAGAAACAGAGTGTATTGATCTGCGCTGGAAGTTGTTGGTTGCACATTTGTGGAACTCCTTATGTTCTATTTATTTGTAACTAGCTGACCCGACAAACGTTGTTTTGACATATAAATTATTTCTAGCTGCCCGGCGCTACTTCGTTCGCGTGGTGTCCTACCCCTTACCCTACCCTACCCCTACCTTACTCCTACCCTACTTAGGAGTAGGGTAGAAGTAGGGTAGGAGTGAGGTAGTAACCTACTCCTACCCTACTCGTTCAATACTCCTACCCTACTCCTACCCTACTCGTACCCTGCTCCTACCCTACTCCTATTGTTCATTCATTCATTCATTCATTTATTAATTTTGTGAACACAGGGTACTTACAATGATGTTTTATAAAAATGTTTGGTCCAGCCTATGTTCCGCCGAAAGGCATACAAAATATTATCAAATTTAAATTAATTATAAATGTACAAAATCTCATAAAATACAATGTCAGCAATGAAATTTGTCAAAAATTAAATGAAATAGTACAAAAATCGCACGGAACAGAAATAAGATTAAATAAAATGTCAGCAATATTACAAATAACAAAAATAAATTAGTACAAAAGTCATAAAAAAAAAATACAATGTCAGCAAATTTTAAAGTTATCAAAATTACATTAATTATAACCGTATCAAATCCTACCCTACTCCTAACCTGCTCCTGACCTACTCCTACACTACTCCTACTCTACTCCTATAAGTAAAAAAAAAGTTAAAAGTATCCTATGTCCCTCCCCTGATTTTTAGCTTCCTCCTCACCAATATTCATTTTAAACAAAATATGACGCACTTTTATAAAAACGCGTGTTATAAATGAATAGTGATTTTAGGCGTGTTTTGTAGGTGTGTTAAAACACATTTTAAAAGTGCTGCTCGTTAAAAAAGAACTAGTTAGTCAATAACGCTTGTTCTGCTATATCTAAAAGTAAAATCCATTTAGAACAGTTGATTTCGACATTCATAAAATTAGTTACGATTTTGGTACCATACGGATTGTATTTGATTGTAGCGAAAATAAAATGAATCACCGCATTGAATATAAAACGTATCATTTTTGTAAATCAATTTCGATGTAAAATGTATAAAAGAAATCCAAATAAAAAAAGAGGTTTGTTACTTGACAATTGTTGGTACAAATTAAAAAAAAAAAAACCCGGTCAAGAGCGAGTCGGTCTCACGCACCGAGGGTTCCGTACCATCATGTTTTTAATTTTTCATCGGCGAGGCCGATATTCATCAGAGAATTTTAACACTGTGCACTGCGGTGTAGAATGTTGCAGTTTTATGTCAGCACCATCTCTTGACCGATAGTGGAGCTAATGTAACTTTTGCTGATGATTTCTGAAAAAGTGTGCTATTTCTAGACTTTGTTTTATTGTTCCTGTAATTTTTACATAAACTTCTATCACATAGAATCATTTTTGCAAACTTCGGAGATAAGGCGGGAGGGGGGAACGGAATTTAAAAAAAAAAAATCATCAAAAGTCGAGAACGATGAGGCCCAAAAAAAAAGGAAAAATGTTTGAGAATGTGCAAACTGCGCTCTTTCATATGATACCCCAAATGCCCTACTAGCTCCACTTTGAATTATCAGACCCCCTTTCAGTACCTGTAGCAAAAAATGTACATAATATTTCTTTCTTATTTGCAAAATAGTTGGGCAAACGTCATCTAAAACTATTCTAAATTTCAAGTTGATAGCATTAGCAGTTTTTGAGATATCCAGCTGTGACATACAGATAGACAGACAGACTGAGTCTCACCATATGGGTTCCGTTTTACCATTTTAGTACGGAACCCTAAAAAGAGGATTTAGGAGAGTTTATCAAATTAATTATATTTTAAAGGGTACAATTTAAAAACGAATATCGCGAATTTTAACCTGACAGGCTCGTTAGCACAGATTAAAAAAATATAAAATACAATAGCTAAGTTGTCCTGAGATAAAGAAGGTTAGGAGCTTAAGTGTTGATAAAAAAAAATATGGAACTCGATCGTAGTTTCCTGGACACAGGCGAAGGTGGTCACGAAGTCCAGCAGCCAACGCCGCGCGGGACTCGAAGTGCAGGAATACTCTGCAGTAGACATGGGTAGCTCTAGCGAGTGAGCGAGTGATAGAAAAGAGCTAGCTCTTTTCGATTGACGTCGGTCTCGCTCACTCACTGGCTCGTCGTTTCAGCCGATAGACGTCCACTGCTGGACATAGGCCTCCCCCAATTTTGGGGGGGGTTTGCCATAATCGCCACGCTTGGCAGGCGGGTTGGCGATCGCAGTATGGTATGATGGTGGAATAAATAGAGAACGCTGCTGCCCATTCTCCGGTAAGACCCTTAGTCGCCTTTTACGACACCCACGGGAAGTAAGGGGTGGTGCAATTCTTTAAGTCCGGCACCACACAGACAACACTGGCTCGCTAAATAGTAATTCGTGTGTAAGTAAGTAGTAATTCGCGTGACACGTCAAATGACTCATTTGACTCGTGTCACGCGAATTACTACGACGACGAGATTACGACGATGATTAGCGATGTCAATCGAAAAGAGTTAGCTCTTTTCTATCACTCGCTCACGAGCTAGAGCTACCCATGTCTACTCTGCAACTAGGTGTATGCAACAACTTGTGACTCGCAAAGCAGTAGACGATCCGGTATCCGGGAAAAAGAGCGAATCGCCCTTTTTCACTGGCTCTACACCAGGTTTGGACGTTACACCATACTATTGTGGTCAGCTTCTGATGCGGAGCTCGACATCAAGACTTTAAACATTGCACGCTGGCAGGAATCAGTACATGGTTGAATAATAGGTATCATCAATTTGGGAACAGATTCTGGTCAAACCAGGTCAACAAATTATCAAGCAACTAAATCAAAGAAAATTCTCCTAATCCATCAAAATATGACTTCTTGTCATGTCAAAAAAACGAACTTGTTTGAATAAAATATTTAAAAATAAACATTATTTGGAAAAAGGTTTTAACCTAAGAGGTGAGGTTTTAATAGCAGAGATAACGCTGCAGTATGTATGTTTTAGCTTTTTACGTGTTACAATCCCAGCTTAGCCACGGCTCGCATTCTGGATTTAGGTAATATTTAGGTGATATTTTTAGAAATTCCTAAAGCTTTTTTTGCACGTCTCTACACATTCAGCAAAAGGTTGGATAGGATAAATACATGCGCACAACCTCGTATCAGATGCTGGATTTCTATTTTCAACAGGTTTTAAAACCTTAAAATGCAAAATCAACATGAAATATTTATTTTTATTTGAATAAAATAAATATTTCATGTTGATTTTGCGTTCTGTTCCAAATCCAAAAGTCATACGTCACGTGTTTAAGACTGGTTTATTTTTTTTGTCATTTTTAATTGAAAATTGGCAACGAAAGCATCGAAATTTTGGAGAAAGCTGCCAATAAAATAAGTCCGAAAAATTGTTTGAACCGGGGTATTGGAAATATTGGAGCCGAACTGTGAACACATTGCCCGAAATCCGGCCTTGTTCCAATAATGCGCACTACACATTGATTAGGATCTGGCCCGAATACAAACAGAGAGCGAATTAAATAAAAACGTGTAATAAAAAGTTTATCTTAGTATAGACTTAATGCTATTCCGGCAGAGGGTTTTAAGGGCCCTATCACACTGTTAATTTGCAAGCTAGGCGAGCTCACCTCGAAGACGACGCGGGCGCGCAGCGAGTTCGCCGTGCGCTCGCTGCGCTCTCGCCTCGCTCTGGACTCGCTTGCAAATCGCCACTGTGATAAGGCCCTAACCCTGAAGACGCTGACGATATCCATTACCATTCAGTAGTAACCCCAATAAGAATAAAGAAGCTCGAAAAATAAAAGACTGGGTAATTGAATTCCCATAATGGCATGGGTAGAAAAATATATGTAGATTACGGTATTCGGATGCGAGAACATTGGGCGCTATACTGAGATTTTACACTTCGCCGATAGCTGCCAATCCCTCTAATATTGTTATGGTAATACGGCCAATTTCAATAAAAGCGTTCGTCGCAAAAGACATTTTCTTTTAGACGCTATGTATAAATCCTGCAGACATGTGCCGCCGGGTTTGCAGACATGGGTCTGAATTTGTAGCTCATATCGTTTCACGGTTTCGGGGGCCGTATTTTAAATGGACCGAGAAATTAATTGGTGGAATATTTTTTCACTGATGTTGGTATCGGCCACTTATTTCTTTGTGTTCATGCTCGTTTCACGTTTTCGGATGAACACAGTTCGATGTATATTTTACATAATCATAGATTAGAATTAAGTTCGATCGAATACGAAATTGAAAACAATTCTACATATATTATAGTACTTATATACATTCTGTTAGAAGTTGGTTGTCATCATCTTGTTACGCTGAGTTTGTAACTCATTATCGTCATCTATGATTCACAGCAAAACAAATCTGGGGGCACGGAAGTGCCCCCGCCAAGACGAGCCAAGCGAAGCGCAAGGGCACTACCTACCTTTTCTCGAAGCACTTCGTCGTATTTTTGAACCCTCTTAACTTGGCTTTGGATTATACCAGATAAACAAAATTTTCGGGATATGATGTCAGTGGTTGACTTATTAAACCTATAAAGTTTCAATTGCATAGCTCTTATACTTTAGGTTTTATTGATATCTAAAATACCCCGATTTCGTCACTGACTCACTGACTGATGATCATCAATTTTCTTAAGGTTCTTCCTGAAGTCCTAGAAAGCTGAAATTCGGTATGTAAGCTAGTAATAGTACACAAACACAAAAAAATCTTAAAACTTGAAACTTTTACCCCCCAACTTGAAACTTTTTTTTGCCATTTGGCAACGGAACCCTAAAAATGTCACTAAGATTGCTAAGCGAAAATGTAATAGCGCGGGCAGGCGATGCAAAGCGACGAAGTGGATCGGGCGAACAACAAAAATTTAATGTCGACGAAGTCACGGGCAGAAACTAGCAGTTTAATAGAACATTCACCCATTTTCACACTCAACGGATGATGTATTTGTACGTTGAGCGTACTAACTGGAAGTTAACGAAGTTACGCCCGACATCTTCCGTCTAATGTGCAACCATCCTAAGTTCACTTCAAATGAATGCTATACTAGATAATTTACGTCCTTTGCCACTTACTCAAGGCAAGGGACCTCTAAAGGCAAGGGGTCTCTTTATGGTAATGTATTCTGAAGATTTTTGAGTGACTATTTTTAACAAAAATATCCTAAATAAAATTGGATTGCAATGGAATTTGAACTTTGTTTTATGTGCAGTCGAGTTTATTGTTCCAAAACTTAATAATATCTGGGATTCTGAATTTGAATATACACTCAAGTGACCGCATACCAATCGAAAGTGAAATCATTTGTTTTTAAAATTAATCATGGCGGACATTCGATACTGTTCGAATTTCAAAGTGATATTGAGAAAGCACCACTGATATTCAACACAAAATGAGACAGGAATAGTAGATTGTTATACAAGGGTCGGAAGGAATCAATTCCCATACGAGGCATTTAGACGCCCGAGCGCAGCGAGGGCGGCTATAGTCCGAGTGGGAATTGATGACTTTCACCCGCGTTAAACACTCTACTTTTCATTTCGAATTTAAGGAAAGAAAACTAGTAGTTTTTCTAAAATATTTATTGATAATAATTACATGAATAATAGGTACCTATTTATTAGTCTTTTTTAAATTTGAAGTATGGAACACACCACGTCACCGCCACGTGAGTAGATTCTGTGTCACCACCGCGGGCCGTCCCGCTTACTAGGGCCCGTATTATTATCATTCTGTCTGCGTTCTTACTTTTACCATTTTTCATAAATTACTTAGAAAACACGATAATCTTGATAAAAATTACTAAAAATTGTGTTGCGACGTGACACTTTTTAGTGCCGACCGTCCATCCAACTTTCTTATTTCGATTCAAAACTTGCATACAGCTTAATCGATACTCGCAATAAAAAAAAATGAAAAAAAATTGTAGAAACTGAATAAAAACTCTCTAAACTAACAAAATGTATTGAAATGTAAAGTGTTTGCAGAATATCCAATCTATAGAATTAATTAATTATCATCATTCTCAAAAAAAACTTCTGGAAAGCCTACCTAAAAAATGTTTACTGGGAATTCTGTAGTAAACTATTAGAAAGTATCAAAAATAAAATCCACAATAAATAATTGTCCAATAAATTAAAATAATTTTAAACAGCGAGCGCATTCCGAATATAAATTCAATTAAAGAAGCATTTCGGCGCAAAATTCAGTAAATGAGGTACCTATGTCCGCCTGTCTGTTATTGACATGATATTAGAAGAGATTGAAATGATATTAGAAAAGCATAAATCATTATTATAAACAATGCGTGTTGTATTTATTGCTTAAAATAATTTTATTTTATTTTCAAATATCGATTACATTCGTCATATTAATTTATTAATTACTCGTCTCAATCGAAATAAAAAAAAATTGTTTGGAATAATCGCTTTCACACATCATTGCAATAAAAAAAAAACAATAATGGTCGGCGATTCTGAACACAAATTGAGTAGGTAGTGGTAATGATTAATACGTATTATTGAACCTGTGTTTTAATATTATGTTAAAACCTGGGCATTTTCGTGATAATATTATCAATAACATTTGTCACATTTTAAATCTTATCTACATCTGTGTGTGTGAAATTTGTGAAAAGTAAAAATGTAAACACACACGATTGGCGCGAAACTTCGACATTAGATATCAAAAAAACTTCATTACCACTTCTTATTTATCTTAAACTATGGATAAATTTGTCAAATAATTAAATGATGTATATTCACAGCCCCATATGGTAAAGTCAGAATGTTCTAAATCCCCAATTTTTATGTTTTTTAGCCTCGACCACAACTGACATCAAAATGGTCATTATCGTACTTACGTATGTTGAATTTATTCAAGGTAAATTATTAACTTGTACGCTAAATATGAAAGATTTAATGGCGTTAACATAATGAGCTTTTTATCCAGCTCTCCTAGTTAACGCACATTCATAAGATTTGATGGGTAGCATAATAAATATTTACATAATCACTTAAGGGTGTCGTATGGTCTGACTGAGCTGACTACCTAACTAAATTTAGTTCTATTTTCAAATTTCATTCTCGCCCTAGGGAGGGAAGCAATTACTAAGAGTATTTCCCGCCCAAGGGTGGGAAGCAGCGTTTTCCACCCGCTATTCGGATCAAACAAACACTACTTTCCGAGTATGAGAGATGAAAACGTACTTTTGCATTCCGTCAAAGAAATTAAATTAAACTTAAAATTAGCTTTTCTGAAGTAAACAACGTAAAGTTCTCAAGGAAACATAAAGAGGGGTAGTTAATAAAGTGCTTATTGCCGCAGGCTCCGTCTCGCGTGTCGCGTAGTGCGATACGTCCCTGGAGGCTCGTACCGTATTGGAGACACGTCTAGTTTTAATCTAATTATCTCTGATGGCGCGATTAGTGGGCTTGATTGTCAACGAATATTTGTATCATAATTATTATCAATTATTTTATTGTATTGTACGCTTAACTTAAAGCGTAATGAATTTATTACTTATTTCAGATATGATAACCATGATCCATTAATATGAATACTGGTATTCAGCTGCATCCGGTTAGACTAGAAGCCGACCCCAACATAGTTGGGTAAAGGCTAGGGTGATTGATTGAACCATCATCATCTGCCTAGCCTTTTCCCAACTATGTTGGGGTCGGCTTCCAGTCTAACCAGATGCAGCTGAATACCAGTATTTTACATGGAGCGACTGCCTATCTGACCTCCACAACCTAGTAACTGGGTAATACGATACCCCTGGGTAAGACTGGTTGTCAGACTTTCGGGCTTCTGAATACCAGTAACTACTGTCAAAGATCCACGAATGACAGCCGGGACCAACGGCCTAACGTGCTTTCCGAGGCACGGAGGGGTCTCGGTATGTAAAGATGGTCACCCATCCACAGACAAACCGCGGCAAGCGTAGCTTAACCTGATTGATTGAACCATGATCCATCATTATACTTAATTAAGGGCCGATTTTTCAATCGTCAGATAACTTTTATTTGAAGAATAAAATATATGTGACGGAGAAGGTATAGTGTGTCACGTTATCATCAGGCATATTTTAACTATTGTGGGCTACAGTAGGTATGTGTCGGTTATTGCGGAATAGAAAAAACCGTTTGCAGTTCAAATCAGATTATAATTTCACGAATAATTTAATCACACTAGCAAATCACACACTGTAGGTGCACGATACAACCAAATAGGGAACGCGGGACAGTTTCTGAGCACATGTTGTTCGTACGATGTCCAATGTTCACGCTGCACATCGTTCTCCATCGTTCTGTCGATCTGTCGTCGACTCCCATGAACTCCGGCTAGACTTTGTCAAGCGCCACCAGATGGCGCTAGCGTTCCGAATAGTCAAACGAATGACCGGATGCGACATTTATGTATATAAATATGAACTTTTCTTTGAAGAATATTATACGATATGTCAAACCGCCATATTTATTCATCCAGATAAAAGTTATCTAACGATTGAAAAATCGGCCCTGAAATATTGAATAGTTCTCAAACGTGTTTGTTTTCTTCCGATTAGTGACGGTGAACTAATCACGCAAAGGCAATAATTTACTGTCAGGAAGTTCAATGACCTCTTGCCAACATAAAAAAAAAACTATTTCAATAACCTGATAAAACCTCAATCGCCTGAACTATTCATGTATTCAGCAAAATATTTGAAATGGGTCATATTCCTTTCAGCATGATTGACCTTCTGAATAATCAAATAGGGACCTATATTAACGAGGTCCTTAAAAATGGGAATAGTTATAGAATTTGTGACTTAAACAGTGAGAGTACTTGTTTACTTAACTTTGTAAGGGAATTTTTGCGTTTGGTGTAGTTGTTTGGTATTTAGCTGCATCCGGTAAGACTGACAGCTGACCCCTACATAGTTTGGAAAATGCTGTTTCGGTTTTGCTATGATGTTTAATAACACAGTACATGGTAACAGGGACAAAAACGCGCAAACTGACTCCATGAACTCAGGACATGATTTTTCAGAGGTTATAAAAAGAAACTGGCCAAGTGCAAGTCGGACTCGCACACGAAGGGTTAGGTTATATAGGTTCCCGTTATTACCCTTTGGGTACGAAACCCTAAAAAGACACCAATAGAACACCGCAATGAACGACGTATAAGATTTGTTGATACAAGCACTAAGCTTTGCAAACTGATTGGTGATCACAGTTATTAAATGGTAATTGTACTTACCTACTAATACTGGTAATAATACCTACTCACAACTTTTTTTTATTAGCCTTTTACGTCGTGTAAAAGGCTCAATTAACTTTATTCTCGGTTGATTCCTTCTTGCAAAATGTCGTGAGGAAAGTTTTGAGTACGATTGTCGGTGGCTATACCTATGTATAATGCTATGACCCTATGCGAGACAGAGCCCTAGTGCTGGTTTTCAGCAACAGCCGGCGTTGACGTGATGACATCAACCGGTGCAGTATACGATGAGATCATAAATAGCACAATAAGAAATAAAAAAAACTGGCCAAGTGCGAGTCGGACTTGCACACGAAGGGTTCCGTATCACATGGCAAAAACGCGGGAAAAAACACGTTTGTTGCATGGGAGCCACCTTAAATATTCATTTTATTTTGTTTTTAGTATTTGTTGTTATAGCGGCAACAGAAATACATAATTTGTGAAAATTTCAACTGTCTAGCTATCGCGGTTCTTGAGATACAGCCTGGTGAGACAGACGGACGGACGGACAGACGGACGCACAGACAGCGAAATCTTAGTAATAGGGTCCCGTTTTTACCCTTTTGGTACGGAACCCTAAAAACAGCTGTTTCATAAAACAGTGCAATGCGCGGTCAAAATCTACTAATCAGCATTTTTTTTTTATTTTAACGCAGAGGGGTTCAAAATTATGTGTTGAATCCATGATACAGGGTGTGAGACGTTGTTCCTGCCACTGTATATAATGCTTATATTTAGAAAAATGGTCTTATTGGTTCAATTAATATGTATAAAAAACCTTTAGTTGGTGACTAAAGAAAACAACGTTTATTTATTGACTAAAGAAAACGAACAGCATATACATTCAACATTGAGGAGAACATTGAGGTCTACTATGCTTTGTGTCAATAAATAATTACATATTGTATTACCGTATGGGGAGGTGCGGCTAAAACAGTTTTGCTACCACTGGAGCGCGCTCAAAGAGCAGTATTGAAAGTATCCACATTCCGGCCTATCCTGTTCCCGACCCAAGATTTACATAAATCTTGCAATGTTCTGACAGTGCGGCAGTTATTTATTATGAATGCTTTACTAAAACAGCACTCTAAATTGCCGTATAATAGAGTTGTCACTGATAAGAGACGAAAAGACGTATGTATCTGTATGAATAATTATAGATTAAGGCATTCGTTTATGTATAGATTTTTTATATTCCTAGGCCCATTTCTGTATAATAAAGTAAACGCAATTTTGTCTATGTCTGCATTAAAAACGGTACATTGCAAAAATGTTATTACAACTTGGTAGCAAAATCTGTCCTATGATGACACTGAAAAGTTACTGGTTGTTTTAAGTTAAATACTATTTTTATTTCTGTATTGTCCTAGCATTAGTCTGCTAAGTTACCCACTATTTATGTATATTATCAATCTTTGGAATATTATTGTAATAAGCTAATTTGCACATAGTGATACCTGAGATACAGGTTTATCCTAGTTCAGGTCGATCGGATTATTATATACCTACCACTTTAGTATAAGGCTTAATAATGTAAATATGCATTATATATTCAAGTAAAAAATAAAAATAAATAAATTTTATTGGTTTACAAAAGAATTTAGGAAAGGTATTACTGCTAATACAGTATGGAAACCACAATAAATTATAATGAATAATAATAATATATGCAATAAATTATACCATGCACTTGTTATCGCCTTTTCTGACGATACATTTTGCAAACAGCTGTTTTTTTTTCACGACCGATTTCGTATATCGTCAGAAAAGGCGATAACAAGTATGTGGTATAATTTTATTTATTGCAATTTATGTGGTTTCCGTACTGTTTTTACACAAATTATAGGTGTACATACATTTATATTAACACAAGGTTCGTAAAATTTAAGAAATAAACTGTTAAGAGAAGGTCGTACAAAGAAATTCTCATAGGAGAGTGAACACAAAGCGATCATAGAACGAGGTAGTTACCTGCTACGGCGTAGCACTCGGAGCGTAGCACGGTGTGCGGTGTAGCTCGGTATGCGGCGTAGCTTGGCGCGCAGCGTAGCGTTGCTAGACGCGCGGTGTCAAGCAACGTGTGTAGCATTTAATTATTTTGTTCAAATCATTATTATTAATAAAATACGTTTAAACAATTAAAATTATTACCTAATTTTCTATCAGCCAAGTTGATGAGGAGGGTTTCACAAAAGTAGAAAGGAAGAAGAAGAAGTCCTGTTCTCGTAACTTTTGTGGCACCGCACCGAGTGGACCCAACATGCTGCTGCGCCGTGCTGTACCTACGACGCAGCTGTACCTTTCGCGTCTGCATCACTCCACGACAACTGAGGAAGTCGTGCAGTATTTGAAGGTGAGGACCAACTGGACTCTGAGGGTCGAAAGGTTGGAATCACGCCACAACATCAACTTTAAGTCATTCGTGGTACGAGTTCCAACCCAACATCTACAGACCTTTCTGAAAGAGGAATTTTGGCCGAAAGGAGTCGTATACCGACGTTTCCGAGGACGGTTACGCGACACCACGCAGCGAAACACGACGCCGACAATGTTACGTGTATAGTTCATAGTTTTAAGGTTTTTTAATATGTATTAGTTTATTATTTTATAAGATTATTTTATGTATTTTATCTATGGGCCTTACTTGCCTGATAATAAAATGATTATTATTATTGTCTGATTGGCTCTTGATACTTAAGCATATTCTTTTCACGTATTTAATTCGCGATAAAAAAAAACTTTGACAATACTTGGCCATTAAAACTTGACTGCTGTTTCATTTGATATTGTTGCTGCCACAAGAAATAAAAGAATAATACGAAATACAACCGGCTCACTTAGCTGCGCAAGTCGTCAGTCATTTATGAGAATGGCTTCTCGAGAAAGCTTATGTATCTGTATTGAAATATATTAAAACTGACATTACAAGACAAAACAAAGAGCTGGTCCTTTCTATTTTCGAGTTGTTTTATAATTTTATTTATTACTTACTGCGAGCTGCGGTTTCACTCGCATAAGTGTCGATCCCGTGGGAATATCGGGATAAAAATGATCCTATGTCCTTTTCCGGGACTCAAACTATCTTTATACCAATTTTCATCTAAATCGGTTCAGCGGTTTAAGCGTAAAGGGGTAACAGACAGACATACAGACACACTTTCGCATTTATAATGTTACTAGCAGCGCCCCGCGGTTTCAACCGCATAACTGTCGATCCCGTTGGAATATTGGGATAAAAATTATCCTGTGTCCTTTTTCTAGACAAACTATCTCTATAAAAAATCGGTTCAGCGGTTTAAGCTTGATGAGTTAACAGACAGACAGACACTTTCGCATTTATAATATTAGTATGGATTTATCAGTTATTTTTTTTCTTTTAGCCTATATTGTCCCAATGCTGAACAAAGGCCGGACCATATTATTCTTCAACCTTTCCTTGTAATGTGCCTTCTTCGTTTCATCTTTAAATAGATAAAATCTAAAAAATAATATCTTGTCTGTGTGGTGCCGGACTTAAAGAATAGCACCACCCCATACTTCCCGTGGGTGTCGTAAAAGGCGACTAAGGGGCGTACCGGAGAATGGGCAGCAGCGTTTTCTATGCATTCCTCCACCATACCATACTGCGATCGCCAACCCGCCTGCCAAGCGTGGCGATTATGGCAAACCTCCCCCTTTTGGGGGAGGCTTATGTCCAGCAGTGGACGTCTTTCGGCTGAAATGATGATGATGATGAGATAAAATCTTCTTCGCATTGTAAAATATTCATAATATGGATGGATTGTCATTATGATTTACTTTTATCTCAATAACATTAGCACTCTGTACTAATAAAAAACCTGAAGTGTTTATTTGTTTGTTTGAATGCGCTTATCTCGGAACTACCGGTCGGATTTGAAAAAAATCTAATTGATAGTCTAATTCTTGACACGCTACCTTAGGACACCACGCAGCGAAACACGACGCCGTCAACGTTACGTGTATAGTTAATAGTTTTAAGGTTTTTTAATATGTATTGGTTATTATTTTGTAAGATTATTTTGTGTATTCTATTTATGGGCCTTATAGTTGCCTGATAATTAAATTATTATTATTATTTAGGAGCCGAGCAAAAACTAAAATACATTTTTCATACATTTCCACCATTAACAGAATGCAGATTCAATTTTGTCGCCTGTCACGCTCACCCAGCGTACATATTGATATGTCTTACTCTTTACATAAAGTCAAGGCTGCCTTGCATAAGGCTTTATCTTAAAGATTAAAAATTAATAGTACAGTTTCTATTGTCTTTCTCATTTACTTAATCTATATAAATAAGTTAAATATGCTTTGTAACTGCATTTCCTACTCCTATGTTTAATGCATGCCGTGGCAGCCTTTAATTAAGGCTACACTATAAAATGTAATAATAATATGTGTATTTTAACATGTATTTTTAGTGTATGCTTTGTTGGTTGTCCTTAAATAAATAAATAAATACATATCGCACCTTGAAAACAAAAGTGGCACTATACCGAAGATGGCAATATTGAGTTACAACGATGACTTCATAATTTACTGGCTTGTTTTCAGTACATAACTTAAATAAGATAGTCAAACTGGTAAATTAAATTAATTGCATTCTTTCATTTCAGTTATTTGCTAAGATATTGACCAAAATGCAGCGTCAAAAAATTTAAATGGTAATACTGAAAAATGTAAATTTTTGTATAACGCCACTTTTGTTTTCAAGGTGCGATGTGTATACTCGTTTATTATAAATGGTAACTTTTACCTGGCCATCTTTTACATAATGTAAGTAATGTAATGTGTAAGTTTTCTTAGAACTAATAAAATAAAATAAATCAATAATCAGATCACAGAAACCACGAAAATAATAATCGACTGTTTCGTTCATTTTGTCGTTTCAGACAAATGTATTTGATCAGCTGTTTCTTTTCGCGGTTTCACTAAATAATTATGATTATCATTATTGAATCATCAAATGAGGCTCTGGGTAGAGCGGAAGGGAGTGTCAGACTCTTACTGTCTAAAACCCACCGTGTTCCTTCCTTAGCCCTTTATGTTGCGGGCCAGCGGTAACCCTTTCGGACAATCCCGCTGTCTTCAAAACTTTCGCAAACTAAACCCACAATGTCGATTGCAAAGCTAATGAAGCAGAAATAGCTGGAGCCTAGAATAGTTAATCATTCGAGTATTGCTTGCCCCTCTAACGCTTTCATGAGTATCGGCAATGAAGCTATAGCACGTCGAGGGATCTATACGTTAATAGCATAGATACTATGTGCATACAGAAATCATCGAAACGTACTGAAACTCATCATAGCGTTTATATTTCCCTGAAAGGCATAAACAGAGAAGTAAGCAACTCACATTTTTGCCAGTTTTATAATATATTAAAAGGTCTACTGAACTATTAATAATCGTCATTAATGGAGCATACATAAATAAAATAAAATAAAAAAGCCTTTTATTTCATGCATTAAAAAAGGATTTTTAACATTTTTACATGTATTGTGTATTGTAATGATTTAAAAATAATTGATTATTATTTAAACTTGTCGACATTTTTTTTTTATTGCCGAATAGGCCTGCTCTTGACCTGGAACCACTTCTCGACCTTCACCTTGACCTTGTTAAAATTATTATTATGTTGCCATGCCCTAACCGGGTTTCATGTTGGAACTTACTTATATTGTAACAACGAAATGTACACATGAATGCAATAAAGAGTTTGAGTTCTTCATTTGCAACTGTGTTTCTTACTTTCATATTTGCGGTCAACGCAGGATGTCTTCGTCTCGATGCATCTGTCGGATGTGTGTGTGCGTGTGTTTCACTCCTTTTCTAGACATATTTCTTAATTCACTCAATCAATCCATCATTCCTCTACCTTTGCCAACTCTGACACATAACTAAGATCTCCCTCGAAAATTGCCACAATGACGAGGCAACCACTATACTATTGTAGCTAGCGAGAATAGAGGTGGGCAAAGTGTTTTGCGATTGGAACATTTGCATCTCGATCACTGAAATGATCCGAAACTGATACGTTTCATTTGGCTCATTTGGATCATCGGTTCAAAGGATTTAAAATACAGAATCAAAATCTGTGAGAGTATGAGTGATATACATCTCATTTGGTATCTCTTTATGACTTGTATAGATTGTAATGATGTCGCCCGCTCACTCGCGACTCGCGAGTCTATAGTTAACTAACTCAGTCTCCCTCTCTCGCCGCACACTGCTCAGTCGCCTCGAGAGTGGCGCGTCGCGCTGAATAAGCACAGAGCAAAGTAATGTTTCAGATCCAAATGATGCATTTGAAAACGTTGTTACTGAACCAATCTTATGAATCACTTCAATGATCCGGATCAGTGAGTCAGTTCCGTAAAGAGTTACACACCCCTAAGCGAGAATACTCACTTTTGAAAACAGTGCCGTTTCTGACGTCTTAAAATAGTAGCGCAAACATAATTATACGCCTACACCTTCGCCCATATCATCCCATAAAGGCTTACAGCTAAGCACATCATAAATATAAGCTGAAAACCCATTGAAAGTACTTTACAATAATGAGCTTAGTAGGCTATACTTCCAGTATTAAACAAGCACCTATTTTAGTTGAACGTGCTACCGCATAAAAAGCTCTTGCAGCAGCATTGCTACCGATTTCAATATTTGCATTCCATTTCTGGGTTTGAATTTCACCGTACGGTTCGAAGGCAATTCTTGGCAATTCCTAGCAAGTTTCTTATTGTTTCGCTCGTCTTTTGTACGTACAGTTATTATGTATTGCGTACATTTGTATAGTTTACGTACAACTTGCAGCTGCGTTGCTGCTTAATTTAATATCTTTGTTTATTGTTGGCGTTGGTAAATAAATTCAAGTTCTGTGTGTAGTGTTTTGTTTTAATTGTATTTGTTGTTCTTGTGTTTGCTTGTTGGGCTCAGTTTACAGTTTACATTGCGTCTAAAATTATGAACGTATTATTGTTGACCCTTCATGATGGTCAGACTAGTCTTTCCAAAGGGAATTTTACAAATTATTTGACAGCTGGGAAAACAACAGAAAAAAGTACAATGAAAGTAAAAACTGTTGTGCATTTTAATAGTTATCTTACAATTTTCAATGTAGCACATTAAAATACCCGCAGATTGCACATCTCAGAAATATCCACCTGTATGCAAAAAAAAAAAAAAACATTTATTTCAGACAACAGTGATCCATATTTTATATGTCGCGATTGACTGCTTAGCACCATAAAGGTATAGCGTGATGATAATCATCTAAAAGGTTAAATCTGTAATTTTCTACAATTATTCTAATCTTTGGCTCGTCTTTTTACAATTTGCGGTAAAATATAGAAGAATAGGAATAAATTGCAATATTGCTTATCCGCCATAGCGAATAGTGTAATAATTTATAGCTTACAGAATGATCAGACTATAATTAGGGCGCGTTAACACGAGCGCGATATTTTTCGCGCGCCGGTCGCGTACGCATCATGCCCTCAAAAGAGAAGCATGTAATTCCAATGTTTTTAGAGGGAGCGATGCATACGCGACGCCCGCGCGTAAAAAATTGCGCTCGTGCGAATGCGGCCTTATTCTGGTCATTCTGTAGTCTATAGTCTATTCATGGACCCCGCTAGGAGTATATGTGTTCCGTGTTCGTGGGTCTTTGACAGTCGTTACGGGTCGTCAGTAACCCGAAAGTCTGACAACCAGTCTTACCAAGGGGTATCGTATTACCCAGTTACTGGGTTGTGGAGGTCAGATAGGCAGTAGCTCCATGTAACATACTGGTATTCAGCTGCATCCGGTTAGACTGGAAGCCGACCCCAACATAGTTGGAAAAAGGCTAGGCAGATGACTTAGGTCCATATCCTCCATTACAAACTGAGTACGCTCCGTCGAACCCCGTGTAAACAGTTCACAAGACTACACAAAAACCAGAAAAAAAGAAAGTCTATCTCCCTGGCGACGCGACCACTGCCGTTAAAATCTTTTGTACATAATACTTGTTCTCAAATATGTATTAATATCCTTTGTGTCCATAAAAAAGGGTTGAACATTAATGAGTTTTGTCTCGTAGCCACATCGTGCGGTTACCCTATGCCTCCCTGGGGAGGTCATTAAAAACTTCGCTTAGGTAGGATAATATGACCGTATGACATTTAACGGGCAATGCCTGAAGATTTTTATACATTTTACAAGGTTATTTTAAGTGTAAACACTATTAGGGTTCCGTTGCCAAATGGCAAAAAACGGAACCCTTATAGATTCGTCATGTCTGTCTGTCTGTCTGTCTGTCCGTCTGTCTGTCTGTCTGTCTGTCCGTCCGTATGTCACAGCCACTTTTCTCCGAAACTATAAGAACTATACTGTTGAAACTTGGTAAGTAGATGTATTCTGTGAACCGCATTAAGATTTTCACAAAAAAATAGAAAAAAAACAATAAATTTTGGGGTTCCCCATACTTAGAACTGAAACTAAAAAATTTTTTTTTCGTCAAACCCATACGTGTGGGGTATCTATGGATAGGTCTTCAAAAATGATATTGAGGTTTCTAATATCATTTTTTTCTAAACTGAATAATTTGCGCGAGAGACGCTTCCAAAGTGGTAAAATGTGTGTCCCCCCCCCCAGTAACTTCTAAAATAAGAGAATGATAAAACTAAAAAAAATATATGATG
The DNA here is from genome assembly GCA_916614155.1 of Mesoligia furuncula. Lineage (NCBI taxonomy): Eukaryota > Metazoa > Arthropoda > Insecta > Lepidoptera > Noctuidae > Mesoligia > Mesoligia furuncula. The sequence goes on along the minus strand of OU744792.1, from coordinate 32,867,527 downwards.
TACAATACCATGTAAACTTCCACCGAAAATTGGTTTGAACGAGATCTAGTAAGTAGTTTTTTTTTAATACGTCATAAATCGTAAAACGCAATTTACATTTTATTCAATCAACTCAAATATAAAAATAATAAAAAAAACATTTAATTTCATAAACATAAACCTTATTCATAAACCCGGATGTTACGGAACCCTCGGTGCGCGAGTCCGACTCGCTCTTGCCCGGTTTTTAGGGTTCCGTAGCCAAATGGCAAAAACGGAACCCTTATAGATTCGTCATGTCTGTCTGTCTGTCTGTCTGTCCGTCTGTCTGTCTGTCTGTCTGTCCGTCCGTATGTCACAGCCACTTTTCTCCGAAACTATAAGAACTATACTGTTGAAACTTGGTAAGTAGATGTATTCTGTGAACCGCATTAAGATTTTCACACAAAAATAGAAAAAAAAACAATAAATTTTAGGGTTCCCCATACTTAGAACCGAAACTCAAATTATTTTTTTTCATCAAACCCATACGTGTGGGGTATCTATGGGTAGGTCTTTAAAAATGATATTGAGGTTTCTAATATCATTTTTTTCTAAACTGAATAGTTTGCGCGAGAGACACTTCCAAAGTGGTAAAATGTGTGTCCCCCCCTGTAACTTCTAAAATGAGAGAATGATAAAACTAAAAAAAATATATGATGTACATTACCATGTAAACTACCACCGAAAATTGGTTTGAACGAGATCTAGTAAGTAATTTTTTTTTAATATGTCATAAATCGTAAACCGCAATTTACCATTCATTCAATCAACTCAAAAATAAATAAAAACATTTAATTTCATAAACATAAACCTTATGCATAAACCCGGATGTTACGGAACCCTCGGTGAGCGAGTCCGACTCGCTCTTGCCCGGTTTTTTTTTTGCTTAGAATCACCACGAGACTCCTATATATGTATGTTCAGCAAGTCATGTTCAAGATTGGACTTGAATACAGTAGATAAGTACATTTGTAAATCAGTGAGACGTTAATAGGGACCTCGGGACCCTTCTGTCTAGTCTTTAGACTACCTTAGCGGTCGTTTCAGAGAGATTTTGTGTATGAGACAACCTTTTACAACAGCTGACCTTTCTGCTCCTTACTCATGAAATCAAGGCCACATGATAAGCAAGAGAGTTTTCAACACACTTGCTCGTAAAGTGGCTCTTATTGAACCGCTTTTAGGTCCATAATGCAGTGTATTAAAAACGCGTGCTTTTTTTTTACTTTAATCCACAAGTGCTTTATTTCCACAGATAACTACTTATTTACTAGTCGGAGATGCGCGCTTTTTTAATCTCATCAATTCACTTTTTTTTTAAATAGTCTGTAGGTATTGTCCTTGGTCCCAAAATTAACTAATATTTGTTTACCCGGACAATATAACCGTATAGTTTCCGTTAGAATGGACCCGAACACACGAACCTCCGCCGGCTCGGTACTGGGTCCCATTGGACCCAGGAATTACGACATACGACACCCTACATTGATTTTGTAAATATTTGTTATGCTACCCATCCAATCTTATGAATGTGCGTTAACTAAGAGAGTTGGATAAAAAAACTCTTAAGTTAACGCCATTAAATATTTCATATTTAGCGCGCAAGCATATTAATTTACCTTTATTAAATTCAAGTCTTTAAATGCGATAATCGCCATTTTGTTGACAGTGGTAGTCGAGGCTAAAAAAACATAAAAATTGGGGATTTCGAACATCCAAACTCCACCACAGGGGCAGTGAATAATACATAATTTAATTGTTTGACGAATTCATCCATTGTTCAAGTTAAATAAGTAGCGGTAATGAAGTTTTTTGATATTTAATGTCGAGTTTCGCGCCAATCTGTTATACATTTAACTTTTCACAAATATCACGCACACACATGTAGGTAAGATTTAAAATGTGACAAAATATTATAGATAATATTTTATAAACAACACGAAAATGCCCAAATGTTAACGTAATATTGAAGCACAGGTCCAATAACACGTATTAATCATTACCGCTAGGTACTCAATTTGTGTTCAAAATCGCCGTCCATTATTGTTTTTTTTTATAGTAATAATGTGCGAAAGCGATTATGCTAAACGATTTTTTTTTTAATTCTCTACTACTTTTAAATCGATACTCGGAAACTGAAATAAAAATTATTTTAAGCATTAAATACGATAAGCATTGTTTATAATAATGATATAAGCTCTCGTAATGTTATTTTTAGTTTTTTGGACACTATATTGAAACTGAATCAATAGGTAACTGAGGACCTTTGACCATAGTCATTAATTATTGAATTTCGCGCCGAAGTGTTTCTATATTTGAATTTATCTTCGGAATGGGCTCGCCGTGCAAAATTGCTACAGAATGCCCGGTATATATTTTTTAGGTAGGCTTAGCAAAAGTGCGGGAATGATGGTCAGGTTTGTATCTTGATCAAAATATGATTTGCGACTCTAACAGGTACCTACATCTTTACAGAATTATAATCATTCGAATCATTAATACATCTTTCTTATGGAAAAGATCTTAGGGAAAAAATCTAACTAGAAAGAATCTATTCTAATGACTATAATTCTGTAAATACATATACAGAGCGTTAGGTTAAACGAGGGACATACTTTGAGGGGAGTTAGTACTCATGAAAATGAGCAACTTTTACTATGGGGCCGAACCTGAAATCGCAAAAAAAAAATCAGCTGTTCAGTACATTTCGACGAGCTATGCGAACATAAATGTAGGAAACGGCTGATTTTTTTTCGCGATTTCAGGGTTCCATCCCATATTAAAAGTTGTTAATTTTCATGAGTACTAACTCCCCTCAAAGTATGTCCCTCGTTTAACCTAACGCTCTGTATATTATAGTCGCGAATCATATTTGATCAAGATGCAACCTGATACTGACCTGCAAATTACAAAAAACGTAAGAAAATTTTAATTATCCACCTAAAATTGTTCGTGGTCCCTACCCGAAACCAAACGGAAAGGACCCTGACTGGCGTTCTATCATTGCGGATTCTCACTGAACTAATGTAGGTATATTTCTCTATGCCAATAGTACTTTCTAATTCCATACTAACTAAACTACAATTGTTTTTTTTTTACAATTGTTTTTACATGCTCTGTGGTCAGTGCTTTTATTTACACTTGCGCGCGCATTGCTATTGCTGGCTATGCGGAAAGACAACCAGCGCGCCATTTTCCATACAAGTTAATATTTAACAATACAAGTCTGTTTTTTTCCTCGCAAGTGTGTTGAAAAACGTCGTATGAAACGCGTGTGCATCGATCATTAGACTCTCGGCTTTCTTATCGCACTCGCCTGCGGCTCGCGCGAATAATACCGCCTCGAGCATAATGATCAACATAGCACACATGTATCATAATGTACTATTATAGCATTTCTATTTGTTGTAATAATAGTATAATAATAATAATACATTTCTTTATTTTCATAAAAGTGACAATATGGTTACAGATACTTACTACCTTTACAACATATAAAGTAGAATCTCAAACAAAGGTCCCCTGGCTCCCAAACTAGGTATAAACCTGTGACTTGGGAGTCAGTGTTCCTCCATTTTAAAAGTCATTCGCATGTCGTTGATTGTGAACAAGAAAACAAAAAGGCACATTTTAAAGATTAAAGTACAAAATTTAACAATTTTGAATCGTGTGTGATGGTGTATTGTGAGAGAGTGTGGGTGTTTGAGGGTGTGTGTGTGTGTTTGTGAAATGTTAAGTGTATGTATGAAGAGATGTTTGTGTTGGACTATTATTGAGTAGGAGAGAAAAGGAGATTATCAATGTCATCGTAATTTTTGTCCATCAACCACCCTTTCACTGCGATTTTACATTTATGCAAATTAAGTTTGTGTATCGCGAGCAGCTTATTATTCCTGTTATATAGTTTTTGACTGAGATAAGAAAACTGGTGTTCAGCAAAGGTGTGTGTTGTAATTAGAGGGGTTTATTTATAAACGATGATTAATGTTAAGTGACATTTAAACGTCAAAAATGTATGGTTAAACAGTCGCTGATCACTACTTAATTTTAAGCATCGTTTATGAATAAAGGGGTAAATGTTTAGACGGGCAACTCCGGTAATTTTAAGAACATTCAAGTTCTAATCTCAGTCACAATCTGTCTAAAGTTGGAAAGCGTTTACCTTTACAATAGGCATGACGAATGATTTTCAAGTCCTCTTCCGTAATGTACGTACACATTATCATATTTCGCTAATAAACTAAAGTTTAACGATGTTTGAAGCCATTTTTCTAATATTTTTTCAACAGGGCGCGAAAACAGCTCACAGTGTCATGGCGTCGGATCTGATGTCACGCCTAGGTAAACATCAAATGTTGTCAGCATACTATCTATAGTGTACTCTGTGAACCACAGTGATGTTTACATAGGCGTGACGTCATGCGCTGTGATTGGTGTTTCAGTCAAAATGGCCGACTGCAGTATTATAATCTTTTATTTTAGTGAAAATCCGATTAATTTCAAGTTTTTAAATTAAACTAAATCCTTTTAATATGTATTTTCCCCTAACATCATTAAATTTTTGATTATTTGATACTGTCGTCACGCTTATTCACGTAATTTTAAGAACGTTCACAGTCTGTTCTCAGTCTCAATCAGTCAAGAAAAACCTCTAATTTTCCTACTTTTTTTGTAAGCTTATGGCATTGTTGCTGAGATGAGATTGGGACTAGATTTTGAACGTGTTTAAGAACGGGAATTGGTTTGCAGAAAGAAGTATTTATTTGGATAATGTAACTTACATTATGGACTGATTTTTCAATCAACAGATAATTTTTATACGTGGAATAAAATTGACGTCTGACAGATTTTGTATGGAAGAACTGTCAAAAATTTAAAATTATTCCTCCGATAAAATTATCTGGCGTTGGAAAAATCAGCCCGTATTTGTTTAAACGATAGAATTTGTAACTGGTATGGTATATTTGTAAGAACCAATGCGTACATGATTATGTAAAGCTTGAACAGAAAACTCTTAAAAGTAGCAGTAGGTACTTTATCATTTATAATGTTTAAGCTTATTATTACGTTATGTGGTAGATTATTTTATGTGTAGAGTAACTTACCTCCGATTTTTAATAAATACCAAATTAGAAAAGAGTTTAAAATAATATTAGCTCCATTCTATCTACATATTTATATATATATATATATACATAAAACAAAGTCCGGTTAGTTACACCATTTATAACTCAAGAACGGCTGGATCGATTTTAATGATCTTTGATTTGTTGGATTTGTCTCCGCCCCGAATAGCAGAATAACTAATAAAACAAGAGGGGAAAAAAATAAAATAATTCATATTCTTAGGCGTTATGAAGTTCGTTGGGTCAGCTAGTATTTCTATAAATTTGATTATTTTATAATTTTGCATACCTACCGTAAACTGAAATGTACTGGGACTATTTATAAAAAAAATATTGTATATGCATACATACATTTTAAGCAATTAAATGACTTCTATTTCGTCTGAAAGCGGAATCAAAATTAACAACAGCACCACAAACAAATTACTGTTCGTCCATTCCCCATTTCTCGTATTTAGCGCAACTCCTAAGCTACAATCTAGGTACACGTGCAATAAACCACCTTACAAGCACTAACAGAAATATATTAATTCAAATTGCAACTTAAAACATCCGTTTCAGATCTGGAAACTTCAATGCGGATGCAAATACGGATCTCAAACGTTCCGTGGTCGTGACTGTGAATGCAGATGTCTGTTACATCCTCGGATTTCGAGTTACGTCGCGACGTACTTGAAATACGATTCCCGGTGGAATTAGGACGTCGAGAACTAGGTATAAGAGTGCTTAATATGTTTTTTGAATGGAGAGCTATCTAAGTATCTACTTAGTTTTTTAAAATGTTTTATGGTTTCACGAAGAGGGGCTTGTGGCTAAATAATAAGAGCCGCACGGTTCGATCGGTCAGGTTAAGGTGCTTGCCGCGGTTGGTCCGTAGATAGGTGACCATCCAAGACCCTTTCGTGTCTCGGAAAGCACGTTAAGCCGTGGGTCTCGGCTGTCATTCGTGGATCTTTGGCAGTCGTTACGAGTGGTTAGAAGCCTAACTCTAATAACCAATCTTACCAAGGGGTATCGTATTAGCCAGTCAGTGGGATCTGGAGGTCAGATAGGCAGTCTCTCCATGTAAAATACTGGTATTCAACTGAATCCGTTTAGACTGGAAGTCACTCTCAACATATTTGGGAAAAAGGCCAGGCAGATGATAAGTTTTATGTAAGACGAACTAGCAAAGTATCGAGGAGAGGGGGTGGGGGGGGGGGGGTTCCGGGGATCAGACCGGCATAAATCGTTTTATAGTGTTGTATACATACATCTTTCAGAAGCATAGTTATATAGAACACAAATGTTTAAAACTATTTAGACATCTATCATATTTCCTTCTACAACAAAACCGTGTTTATTAGTCGTTTCAGCCGATAGACGTCCACTGCTGGACATAGGCCTCCCCCAATTTTGGGAGGGTTTGCCATAATCGCCACGCTTGGCAGGCGGGTTGGCGATCGCAGTATGGTATGGTGGTGGAATACATAGAGAACGCTGCTGCCCATTCTCCGGTACGATCCGTAGTCGCCTTTTACGACACCCACGGGAAGTAAGGGGTGGTGGTATTCTTTAAGTCCGGCACCACACAGACCCCAGTGTTTATTAGTAGCTAGCTTCTACCCGCGACTTTATCTGCGTAAAATTTCTTGTTCGTCCGACCCCGTCGCATTGGATCGCCTACCCGCGTTATTACTTCGTTTTCGCTTGATGTTAAATAACTTAATAGCCTTCCTTAAGAATTGGGTTATGAAATACAAAAAGATTTTTTCAAATCCGATTGATAGTTCTAAAGGTTAGCGCGTTCAAACAAACAAACAAAGTTTTCAGCTTTATTATTAGTATATAATAATAATAAACTAAATAGTAAATAGTCCAACTTTTTATCTTTCCATATCCTGCAATAGTCCTACACCAACCGGGGGTTCTCCTTTGGTGCACTTGCATAGCGTATACGGGGATAATCGTCGGTTGGTGCCGCATTTCATTAAAATTTCCTAAGGGGCCTCTGCGAGTTAGCTTCGGCCCCTCGTATGCCTTCCAAAGGACCGGGACCCCATGGTTCCGAGATATATAAATTCATAAAAATAATAATAATAAAAGCCCTTTATTCAGACCATTTGAAACTTATGCTAGTACAATAAATTTTTTAATAAGTTGTAATTAAGTATAGCTAAAAAGTAAAGACAAAAAAATAATTCTATAATTGACACCGGCTGTCTTCATCAGTGTGCCCATTGGCAAAGGCCTCCTCCATTTCCTTCCACTTTTCCCTATCGACTGCTATTCGAGTCCATAGTTTTCCTGCTGTGGTTTCCAGCTCGTCAGTCCAGCGTTTTCTCTGCCTTCCACTGTGTCGTTTGCCATTTCTCGGGTACCAGACTGTTGTTACCCTTTGGCTCCATTTATCTATGCCTCTGAGGGTGTGACCAGCCCACTTCCATTTTAGTTTTCTGACTTTCCGTGTGACGTCTGTCACCATCGTTACCAGTCTAATGTTTTGTGTTTAAAGAAATTTATTCTCATAAAAGACTACAGTCACTTACATGAGAAATACAATACAATAGTGCTTATTACTAGGAATTTCGTCGTTCGTTTTTTTTTTTTTTTGTATAAGAAGCAGGTACTTCCGTAATGCATCCAGTGGCACTTGGCTGCTATTGGAGTATTAGCAATATTTTTCGACTACATGTCGAGCATGTTTTCGTTTTTATTAGTATATATGTTACGGCTAATAACCGAAGTGCGGATACACCTAGTTTTGGCCGGGTACAACTAGGCGCATCCTAAGGCGGGGCTCCTATTTCTGTGTAAAGGGTTTAAAGTAACCTAACCAAACCTAACCTCGGGGTGCCCTTCGCTCACTCTTGCATCCTACGTCGCCTATCGACCGACCGCAACCATGCAACCGATGTCACCCGAAGTACACACGAACCGCATGTGGCCGGCTGCACCTAGTTGTACCCGGCTAAAACTAGGTGTAGCCGCACTTCGGCCGGCTGAAGCTATGTGTAGCCGCACTTCGGCTATTAGCCGTGACAAATATAGGGTCCCATTAAAATAGATGGACAAATTTTAACACAGCGCTTATTTCGTCTAACCAAAGATATCCAAGCAAAAAAAAACACTGATTAAAGTGATTTTATTTTGACCTGAAATAATAAATTGCCGGCACATTAGTGTATTTTCGTTAGCTGATTATTTTTCTTGTAAGTTTATGTATATGCGTTTTCCTTATATATTTTTTTACCATGGTCCTTATTTGGTGGTCTGAATGATAAATGATAAATGATTTATTTTCTGTAAGTAGGTTTTTACAAACACTTTTACACGTCGTCATATTTTTTAAACTAGATGTGGTCGGCGTTTCCTATCTGACTACTCTGAGAAGAAAGGCCGAAACAAACTCAGAGGTCACAGTCTCTTTTAAAGTCCAGACAAAATCTTGGTCAGATCGTGTGAAGACCATGTAGATTGATGTCTGAAATGGTCTTTTGAGGAAAGAACCACACAGATTGAGCGGACCTGTCCAATCAGTGCACGCATTTGTCAAAAATCGTGCAGCTCAACTCAGAAATTGAGGAGCTCAACGATTCGACGAACAATACCAAAGAAAGGACATTTGGGTAGGCCGCGTAAATTACTCAAACTGCCAGATCCTGATTAAAACTAAGAAGGAAAACAGATAAAAAATGACCCACATAGTCCTCACATTCACAATAATTAAATGAAAAATAAAAAATAAAAAAATACTTTACAAAGTAAATATTCATGTCATTGTCTAAATAAAATTCATCAATGTCAATGAGTATATAAAAAAATCCGGACATAATCTTTGAGGACCATGTAGATTAGTGTCTGAAATGATCTTTTGAGGAAAGAACCACACAGATTGAGTGGACCTGTCCAGTCAGTGCACGCATTTGTCAGTAACCGTGCAGCTCAACTCAGAACTTAAGGAGCTCAACGATTCTACGAACAATACCAAAGACAGGACATTTGGGTAGGCCGCATAAACTACTCAAACTGCCAGACCATGATTAAAATGAAAACAATGACCCACATAGCCCTCACATTCACAATAATTAAAATAATATAATACTTTATACAGTAAATGTACATGTCATTGTTTAAGTAAATAGATACTTAAAAAAAAAAAAAAAATTAAAGTGTAAAATATCAAAATAACATTCACTGTCTAAACCTATTGGAGCAGCTCAATCCCAAGCCTTTTTGTCCTCAATATAGTCTTTTACAGTATAATAGGCTTTCTGGCATAGTTTTCGCTTTATAAAAGATTTGAATTTATTTAATTTGGCCCGTTGGTCTAGTGGTGGTAAATCAACCACAAATGGTGTTATTTGCTGATGACACTTCCTTAATTTTTAAGGTAAATAGACGTGCTACAAATTATGACGACGTAAATAACGCCTTACTGCAGGTCCAAAGTTGGTTCACTGCTAATAATTTAGTATTAAATAGGAAAAAAACTAAGTGCATAAGATTTTCTCTACCAAATGTAAAGAGTAGTGATTGTGAGATAGTATTGAATCAAGAGAAACTAGAATTCGTCGATAAAACGGTTTTCCTGGGGATCACGCTCGACTCAAGGCTACAATGGGGTCCTCATTTAACATCTCTTGCAGGACGGCTAAGTTCAGCAGCTTATGCTGTCAGAAAAATCCGCCAATTTACTGATATAGATACCGCAAGACTGGTCTATTTTAGTTACTTTCATAGTATCATGTCTTACGGTATTTTGCTTTGGGGACGGGCTGCAGACATCGATTCTATTTTTATTCTGCAGAAAAGAGCCATCAGAGCCATATATAACCTCTGCAGGCGTGATTCTCTAAGGGAACTGTTTAAGGAAATTAACATCATGACGGTGCCTTGTCAATATATCTACGAAAACATCATGTATGTAAGAAAAAACTTACATCTTTTTGGTAAAAGAGGTGAAAGACATAATTATAGTACTAGGAATAGGGACCTATTAGTTCAACCAGGTTTCAGACTGGCTAAAGTAGACTCATCTTTTATGGGGTACTGTTTAAAATGTTATAATAAAATACCTCCCCACATTCTTCAACTGAATGAGACAAAATTCAAGTCTTGTATAAAACGCACACTATGCAGTCAGGCATATTATAAGTTAGGGGATTACATCGCTGATAAAAATGCCTGGCTCAATGCTGGTCCTGCTCCACAACCACAACTAATTGATTAACACTAGAAAATACTGTTGGAGCTGCTGAAGATTGTAAGATTATCTTTGCATTGTATAAAATCAATTTCCTTTGCATTGTATAACTGCATAGCACAGATGTGAGTTCTATGTAAGTATACCTTCTTTACCATTTACCGGGTAACATGTCTTTCATTGACTTGAATGTGCCATGGCGGCTGATAGTATGTCATGCTCACACAAATGTCTCGCTGACGGTGGCGTGTGTATTGGATCATTTAGCTCCCTTCAAAATGGTTGAGCTGAATGGTGCTGATCTATGCGTCATGTTCGTGAACGGGCGCCGTCAGTTGGGGCTGGTCATCACTCAGCTGCCTCGGCTTATTTTTAATTATTTTATTTTTGGATTGTTGTCTTCTTACTACTTGCTGTACTCTGGACGCTCTTAACGCGTACGTATTTTTTTACATCGTTCTCACATATAATTGTAAATTCAACATTAATGATGTAACTAATATTTTTGTAAAAATACAATTTAAAAGAGTGTCCATGGAGTTTCTTGCCCGTTCTTCTCCATAGGTACCTACGCTTTGGAATGGGCAACTAGCTTCATATTTTCTGACTGACCGACTTCTTGACAATTCAAAAGTGCCTGTAAATGGTTTAATTGAAATAAATGGTTTGAGTTTGAGTTTGAGTTTGAGAGTTTGAGTGGTTAGTGGCCCTGACTGCTATGCCGGAGGTCGTGGGTTCGATTTCCACCCAGGACAAATGTTTGTGTGATGAGCATGATCATTTGTTCTGTGTCTGGGTGTAATTTATCTATAATATGTATGTATTTAGAAATATATAAGTATGTTTATCAGTTGTCTAGTACCCATAACACAAGCTCTGCTTAGCTTGGGACTAGACGGCGTTGTGTGATAGTTGTCGAATATATTATTATTATTATTATTATTTATTAAGGCTTAGTTCTTGAACACATTCAAGAACTAAGCCTTAATAAATTCAAAATTCCTAGCCACAGCTAGGAAGTTTATTATAAAAACGTATACATTGGCATCTAAACGAGCCACCTATTTTCTTGAGCCTTGTTGTAGGAACAACAAATTTGTGTTTGTTCCTAGTATTTATATTATGGATATCACTGTATTTTTTAAACAGATTAATATTTTTATGTGCATACAAAAGATTATCAATGTACTGAGAAGGCACAGTCATTATATTAATCTCTTTAAATTTGTCTCTGAGGGAGTGTCTGGGACTTAATTTATAAATGGAACGAATTGCCCTTTTTTGTAAAATAAAAATTGTCTGAATATCGGCGGCATTTCCCCACAACAGAATACCGTACGACATCACACTATGAAAATAACTAAAGTAAACTAAACGGGCCGTCTCTAAATCAGTCAAATCACGAATTTTCCTAACGGCGTATGCTGCAGAGCTAAGCTTTTTTGACAATTTATCTATATGGGGGCCCCATTGAAGCTTGGCATCCAACGTTATGCCTAAGAATACTGTGCTATCTTCGGGTTTTAACTCTTCATCCTTAATGAGAACACTAGTTTCTACTTGTCTAACGTGGGGTATCGTAAACTTAATACATTTCGTTTTTTTTCGTTAAGAAGTAGGTTATTGACATTAAACCAGTTAACTACTTTTGCAAGGGCGTTATTTACATTGTCAGTAACCAGCTGCTGACGTTTGATTTTAAACAAAAGAGAAGTGTCATCTGCATACAACACTATATCATGATTATCCTTTATGAGGTACGGCAAGTCATTAATATAAATAAGGAACAAGAAAGGACCAAGAATGGAGACCTGGGGGACCCCCATTCTTACTACAGATCCGGGTGATCTTTTTCCGTTAACAACAACTCTCTGAATCCTATCACTCACGTAAGAAGTAAGAAGATCCAGAGAGGCGTTCCGGATTCCGTAGTGGTGCAGTTTCCTGATTAATGTTTCATGAAGAACACAATCGAATGCCTTGGACAAATCGCAAAAGACGCCCAAGGCATCGCATTTGTCCTCCCATGCATTATAAATATGTCCTAAAAGTTCAACTCCGGCATCGGTAGTCGAACGACCCCTTGTAAAAATGATTTCTAAAAGTTCGTCTATCTATTTTAATGGGACCATAAATATATAAATAGTATATGGATAGTATATAGATAGATAGATTGTTAAGTGCAATAGTATTTGTGGTAAGACCATAAAGTGCATGCTGAACCGTCCCCTTACTGACAAAGGCTGAAAAGCCGAAACAGTTTTTTAAAGTCCCACTTACTGGCGAACCGTCAGTAGAAAGACTGAAGCTGTGGCGAGACAGTGCTTCCTTACACCCGCTGAAGACCTCCCATCTGGACATGAGTTAACTTGGGTAACCTGGAAGTCTTTAAACAGACTCCGAACCCAGGTTGGCCGAAGCAAGGAAAACCTGTTCAGGTGGAGATTCCGCATTGGAGTGTAAATGTGGTGCTGTTCCACAAACGATGGGACACTTAATATCATGTCCTGCGTGTCCTGTCAGCGGCACGTTACAGGAACTGGTGGACGCTGGTGATGGCGCCAAACGAGTAGCCGAATTCTGGGCCGAGTCCATTCAGATTGCTATCGACACGCTAAGAAGAAGAATGCTTGAACTGGACATGTTCAATCAAATCTGTGAGGTTCTTACCTCAAAATACCATTTCAGACACTAATCTGCATGGCCCTCACATGATCCGACCAAAGTTATTATTATCCATTTATTTCAGGCATCAAGGCCCATATAAAACACATACAATACAATATGAATATAACTTAAAAATACTATAAATACATACACACATTATAATTACACTAACAAACTAAAGCACACGAAGTGTCTGCGTCGTGTTTCGCTGACTGGTGTCATGTAGCCGGCCACGAAACCGGCGGTACACAACACCCTTGGGCCAGAACTCTTCCTTGAGGAACTTCTCGATATGATGTGTCGGAACACGTACCACGAACGACTTGAAGTTCGTTTTGTGACGGGACAACAACTTCTCGACCCTCAAAGTCTAGCTGGTCTTCACACGCATTTACTCCACGATATCCTCAACAGTGGTGTGGTGCGGACACGTACAGCTGCGTCGTCGGGATAGCTGGATGCAGCAGCATGTTGGGTCCTGCTAGCGCGGTGTCGCACTGGTTCCGACAAGGAGGCTTCTTATTTTTCTTCTTCTCCACCTTGATGAAACCATCCTTGTCGCACGTGTCCTTCTCTGGATCCTGCCTTTTCAAAACCTATATTATGTTTGGATTTTAAAAGAGACTGTGACCAGTGAGTTTGTTTCATTTATTTTCTCTGGATAAGAAACGCTGACCACATCTAGATTTTAAAATACGATTGACGTGTAAAAGTGTTTGTACAAACCAACTTACAGAAACTGCTGCCAGTCTTCTTGGCATGTTTCCGGTTGACAGAGATATGGACGAGTATATGGACGCCTAAGTGTCCTTTTGTTTTATTTTATTTTTAGGGTTCCGTACCAAAATGGTAAAACGGAACCCTTATGGTGAGAGCTCAGTCTCTCTGTCTGTCACAGCTGGATATCTTAAGAACTACGAATGCTATCAACTTGAAATTTGGAATAGTTTTAGATGACGTTTGCCCAACTGTTTTGCAAATAAGAAAGAAAAAAAAAAGTATATTTTTTGAAACAGGGACTGAAAGGGGTCTGAAAAATTCGAAGTAGGGTTACTAGTTTTCTACTTTTAACGAAAAATGTAAAAAAAATACCGTTCCCCCCTTATCTCCGAAGTTTGCAAAGAGAAAAAATCTGAAATCATTCTATGTGATAGAAGTTTATGTAAAGATTACAGGAAAAATAAAACAAAGTCTCTAAATAACACACTTTTTCAGAAATCATTAATAAATTTACATTAGTTCCACTATCGGTCAAGAGATGGCGCTGACATAAAACTGCAATATTTTACACCGCAGTGCACAATGTTAAAATTCTCTGACGAATATAGGCCTCGCCGATGAAAATTTAAAAACATATGACGGAACCCTGGGTGCGCAAGTCCGACTCGCTCTTGCCCGGTTTTTTATTTGTTTAGTCATTTAATTAAGTAATTCGTGTAAATATTTAGTTGTGTTAAATAAAGTAAAAGTTATGTAAATATAAATAAAGAGCAAATGAGCTTACAGAAATGAAATCATCCGCCACTTTTTCAGCGGTGCTATTTAAATCATCATGAAAATCACCAGGGTGGAGAATTACAATTTTATATTGTTTTCAGTAGACAGGGAAATACGTGGTAATTCCATTGAAAGTAAGCCTTTGATTGCATATTACGACATCCAAAGATAGATAAGTTTTTATCCGTTGGGATGGTGCCTTATAACTTTGTAATATATTACATAATCAATCAGCTTATAGTGTTCCCACTGCTGGGATACTGCAGCCGTTCTCTCTGTGAGAGGGAGTGGGCCGTAATCCACAACGCGGGCTACAGTATCGGTTGGCGGATATCACATGTCTTAAAATTTTTGGTTCTAGGACTTGCCCGTTTCCTCACAATGATTTTCTTCAGCATTTTGAGAGCAGTGTTGACAGTTCATGAAATAATTTACACAAAATAAGGTGCCTACTTGGGATCGAATCTACAACCTGACCAAGATTATGTCTTGACTTTAAAAGAGACTGACCTCTGAGTTTGTTTCGGCCTTTCTTCTCAGAGTAGTCAGCTAGGAAACGCCGACCTCATCTAGTTTAAAAAAAAGCGTGATGGATGTATAAAAGTGTTTGTACATACGTACTTGCAAAAAAAAAAAAACGTTACCACTGTGCCACCACTGCATTGCTGCAAAAAGTAAGATAAGCAAGTCAGACAAGGTTATTAACCAAACCCTTTGTAAAGATAACATTAAAATAGTGTTTACTCGTATTATCATACTGTAACTAAGACCCAACTAAAAGTGTTTCGTCTTAGTTTCCCATGTTTACTTAAGCATAGGGCTTCAAAACTTAAGCAACGCTGATGTGGGTCTGAAACGTTCTAATTAAGCAACTTTGGACTTTATTCCCAAGGTGTAGAGTGGAAAACTTGTTAGTAGTTCTAGCGTTCTTTTTTTAGTCCTCGACAAAAACAGAGGGGTGTTATAAGTTTAACGTGTTTATCTGTGTCTGTCTGCGCCATCGTAGCTCCCAAACGGCTATGAAAAAAAAAAAAATATTTCAGACTTTTTTTAAATCACTATGGATTTAAAAAAGTCTGAAATAATTTTTTTTTTTAGTTAGTACAAAAGAACTTAAATGGTAGTGTTAGCACAATAGTACTTAAACCGATACCGATTTTGATAATTTTTATTTTGTTTGAAACGTGACTTGATCGAGAGTGTTCTTAGCTTAGAAATTCAAGAAAATCGGTTCAGCCGTTTGAAGATTATCAGCTCTTTTCTGGTTGATGAATTGATGTGAGCATCTTCCACAGGTCTGATTGAGTCTTTGGTATTTCGTTACTTCAATGATATTAGAAGAACTTAGTAACCTTGAATTGGTGCTGCAGCATCACCTGTAATTTGCAGGATATCCAACTCCCTCAACTTTCAGCAGAGGTATAGTGTTTGGGCTCCTTGGAATGGTCTCAATGAATAGGTTATCAGAAGGATGGTGATCAGGAGCTGGAGATAGATTAGAAAAGAAGAGTGGGAGGTCCGGATAAAATGGTTCCCGGCCAATACCAACCAAACATATGTCATTAGATAGGCATTTTAATTAATTTATTAAACATTTTGTAGACTTAACAGGTCAACCCAAGGCGTCTACAAACAAGTTACATTTAGTAATATACGCGTACAACTATTTGTTGTACGCGTACAACGCAAGCCATATATTTTGACTACGGTGTAGAGTTTGCGAAGTTAGGCCTTGTAGAGTTAGGGCTTGTCAAGTTAGAAGGTTGGCTCTACATGAGATCTGATTACTTTTTGACAGTGCGAGCTACATGGTCTCGTCTTGGCATCATTTAACATGAAATGTTTTTGGGGGATTTCATTTCTTTTTGTAAGTTCCTTATGATATTTATACGAGTATTTTTTCTGTTGTTCATTTTTCCTTTCTTTTTTTGGGGTTTATTTATAACAAGGACCCCCTATATAAATTTTCAGACCTCTAGCATCAAAATTTACGGAAGTCTCATACAAAATTTCCCCCCCTAGTTTAAGGGGTTGGGGGTAAAAGTTTCAAGTTTTAAGATTTTTTTGTTGTTTGTGTACTATTACTAGCTTACATACCGAATTTCAGCTTTCTAGGATTTCAGGAAGAACCTTAAGAATATTGATGATCATCAGTCAGTGACGAAATCGGGGTATTTTAGATATCAATAAAATCTAAAGTAGGTATAAGAGCTATGCAATTGAAACTTTATAGGTTTAATAAGTCAACCACTGACATCATATCCCGAAAATTTTGTTTATCTGGTATAATCCAAAGCCAAGTTAAGAGGGTTCAAAAAGACGACGAAGTGCTTCGAGAAAAGGTAGGTAGTGCCCTTGCGCTTCGCTTGGCTCGTCTTGGCGGGGGCACTCCCGTGCCCCCAGATAGCTGCTGTTAACTTCCAATTTTCATTAGCCGTCACCCGGCGCGACTATAATATATAATTATTAATAATATTTTTTTATTCATATGTTCACAGAAGTTTATATTACATAAAAGTTACATCATTACAAAGTTACATATTAATATTATGCCTAAAATAAATCTAGTGTATAACTTATATTTATTTTGGTTAAAGGCCTACTGAATTCAATAGCGACCTGTCTGATGTAGGTTTATTCAAACCTGTATTTCATAATTCGAAAATAATTCGTAAATTGAAAAAAAAAATTATTCTAACAAACTAAATAATATAATAGTAACTAAAAAAAAAAAAAACATACAAACATCCGAACATAGTACCTCCTCCTTTTTGTGAAGTCGGTAAAAAATTGGGATCACCCTTGCAAAAATTCATTCATGAAATTACTTACCTACGCTTCGCGCGATCGTAAGTTCGTGATCGGTCCGATTCTTTGTCGGCGCGCGGCGGGCACCGCCGCGCAATTAGGAGCAACAGCGGGGGTGCTTAGTCTAACGTCACCCTCTCTTGTTACTATTAGTTATAACTATCATCACATCACTCATCAAGTCATCACTAATCACTGCTTCTATTTGTCTCCTAGCGCTATAGCGGAGGCCAGTTTTATGTGCGTGTGGTGTGAGGGCCACTTTGTCAAAACTCTTTGAAAATGTGCTTAGGATTTAGTGAACATTCCCAAAGAATTGTGAAAGTTGGTATCAGATTTTGTGAAAGTCTAATAACCGAGTTATAGACTGTAAAGTTGGGCCCTCAGTTCTCACATAGAGGATTGAGGGCCCACCTGAAACTGATAAACTATGGACACTACAGAAAAAGTCTTCATGCCAAAATCTAAGCAAATGCCAAACAAAATTTGTGAAAACAAGATATTATCGCAAAACACTGTCCTACTTTGTATATCTTCGTACAAAATGGGCCCTCAATTCTCATACACGTAAAAGTTTATTACACAATTATAATGAAATCATTAACTTACAGCTACTGTTTGAAATCCTATATGCTACTAAATAAATTGTGAAAATTTATAAAAGCAAGAACAGGTCACCACTTTTTGTTGTTTGAAAGTTATCCCTCAGTCCTCAATTTCTTTTGTTTTCGATTTATTACGCTTATCGTATGAAAGATAAGACAAAATACAAAATTGTCTCTTTTTGTGTCAAAATTGTGCAACAAATTCGATACCAGAAAGAAATTAAAAGACCCTTTATTATATAAGAAAATCGAGTTTTATTTTTATTATCTGAATTTGCAATAGGGTGACCACAATTTCTTTTAGATTGCAGTAAAGATTAGTAAATGTAGAGTATAAGTTTTAATAAACTTTCTTCGATTTTTCGCTTATTATCGTCATAGCATTTGTACTCAAGTTTCGTGATAAAAAAAAATTTATTTCGGAATTCGAAAGATCACAAAAAAAAAATACTGTTACCCAAATCATTTTTGCTTGAAATATCGTTCGTTCTGATGACAATAATCAAATAATTTATTTATTATTTTTATAAAGGCTTTTGCCCAGCCATGGGACAATGTATGCTAAATATAATCCTAACTAATATTATAAATAAAACTAATAACTAGCTAATATTATATTAAAAATATTATTACATGTATTATTATATTTATTGTTTACATAATTATATGCACAATCGTTGTAATATTTAGTGTAGTTACTAAACAGTAGTTTATGATAGTGCAGCGGAAGTTGTAGGTAATAAAGCATTAAGGCGAGTTTTATGAAACAGTTGTAGTGAAGAATAAAAATAATAATAATTTTTTAATACGCAAACACATCTTCGGTCTTGACACTCAATCATCTTCGGTCAAGATATCAAACATTCAAGGTAAGTTTGTTTTGATACCTAGGTACTCATAATTTTATAAGTTCGTAATATTTTACTAAATAGTACATAGATAGTCATTCTAAGAATTGTTTAGGTAATTCAATTTCACCTATTTATAAATTGTAAAATTTTTAAAATAAAATATAATTGTTTCATACTCCAGAAAACATCTTTGTTATTGTGCAAGTACCTACCTAGGAATAAAAAAAACATCCAGGAACGCACTGCTTTATTAGGTACTAGCTTCTTCCCGCGACTTCGTCCGCGTGAAATTCGAAATTCATATGGCTCCATCTATTATCATAATAACGTTATTATTGTTTTCCTCGGGAACAGCACTTCTTTCGGGATGAAAGGTACAGTGGCTTAGGCGTGAAAAGCTAACAAACAAACTTACTTTTGCATTTATAATATTAGTTAGGATTATATTTAGCCTACGTTGTCCCATTGCTAGGCAAAAGCCTTTATAAAAATAATAAATAAATTATTTGATTATTGTCATTATTTTTTTCGGAACGAACAATTTTTCAAGCAAAAATGATTTGGGTAACAGTATTTTTCTATGCGATCGTTCAATTTCCGAAATTATTTTTTTTTATCACGAAACTTGAGTACAAATGCTATGACGACAATAAGCGAAAAATCGAAGAAAGTTTATTAAAACCTATGACTCTACATTTACTAATCTTTACTGCAATCTAAAAGAAATTGTGGTCACCCTATTTCCTAATACAGAGAATAAAAATAAAACTCGATTTACTTATACAATAAAGGGTCTTTTAATTTCTTTCTGGTATCGCATTTGTTGCACATTTTTTTTCACAAAAAGAGACAATTTTGTATTTGTCTTATCTTTCATACGATAAGCGTAATAAATCGAAAACAAAATAAAATGGAGGACTGAGGGCCCGAATTTTATCAAGTTCATAACTTTTAGTCTGTGTGGTGCCGGACTTAAAGAATACCACCACCCCTTACTTCCCGTGGGTGTCGTAAAAGGCGACTAAGGATCGTACCGGAGAATGGGCAGCAGCGTTCTCTATGTATTTCACCATCATACCATACTGCGATCGCCAACCCGCCTGCCAAGCGTGGCGATTATGGCAAACCCTCCCAAAATTGGGGAAGGCCTATGTCCAGCAGTGGGCGTCTATCGGCTGAAACGTCGTCGTCGTCGTCATAACTTTTAAACAACAAAAGGTGGTGACCTGTTCTTGCTTTCATAAATTTTCACAATTTATTTAGTAGCATATAGGATTTCAAACAGTAGCTGTAAGTTAATGATTTCATTATAATTGCGTAATAAACTTTTACGTGTATGAGAATTGAGGGCCCATTTTGTACGAAGATATACAAAGTAGGACAGTGTTTTGCGATAATATCTTGTTTTCACAAATTTTGTTTGGCATTAGCTTAGATTTTGGCATTAAGACTTTTTCTGTAGTGTCCAGAGTTTATCAGTTTTAGGTGGGCCCTCAATCCTCTATGTGAGAACTGAGGGCCCAACTTTACAGTCTATAACTCGGTTATTAGACTTTCACAAAATCTGATATCAACTTTCACAATTCTTTGGGAATGTTCACTAAATCCTAAGCACATTTTCAAAGAGTTTTAACAAAGTGGCCCTCACACCACACGCACATCCAGTTTTGGGTTAGTCTTCGAAATATCGTAGCACATTTTGTCGTGTAGGCGGTCGATCTGGGCGTTGAGACCACTGGCCGGCTTTCGTGGATACGCTGAAGAGGTCCTACAATAGTGCGAGGTTAGTAGGGCATTGTTTTGAATCGCCATTATCTCTCGCGATATGCCCTTATCGCAAGGGCGGCATTTTGATGACATTCTCCATAAATTAGCATCACGTCCGCATATTCAGCTGCTGTGTAGTTCGGATGTGTATTGGCCACCACGATCACAAGTTTACACAAGCACATAACACAAATAAAACCGTTCCTATCGCACGATGTTTGTTGTGTTTGTTGTAGTTACTAGATTAGAAAACAAAGCAAAGCGTCTTTATCTTTTCAGTACCATAATCAAATTACTATCCTAATTACACAACAATAAATAAATATAAAACAACAGGTAAGCGTCTTTTTCGCGGAAACATTCACAAAAATAACGACATAATTTTGCGCACTAGTTTGACGAAGTGTGTCAAGGACACAATAATTCGAGTGCAGTGCGGGGGCGCGGGTGGAAGGGGGCGCAGGTCGCCTGCGCCGCTTGCCGCTGCCGGAAGGAAAGAGATATCGCACGTATTAGATTTGAAGTATATATCTATTCAAAATATTAGGCTTGGAATGTCAGAATGGTTACTAGTTATTTAATAAATGTGTAGATTAGGGAATAAAGTATAACCTATCTGTAAGTATATCTAATTATTACCCAAATAAAAAGCTTTGAATACCAGAATGGTTACTAATTATGTAATATGTGTATGTAAGGGAACAAAGTATAACCTATCTGTATGTATACCCAAATATAAAGCTTTGAACATTAGTACGGTTACTAGATATTTAATAATATGTGTAATACCTATGAATATGGTATGTAGGGAAAGGATTTTATAAAATAAAGCACAGGAAGACAAGACCAGATATTTATTTCAATTTAGGCTTGTCAGTAATCAGAAAGCTAGTCGTCCGTTCCAAAACTAGGTCATCGTGGAGAAGAAGGACAAGAAACTCCACGGAAACAGTATTATAGTATTCTATCAACAAATTTATTATATTTATTATATTGCCATAAATTAGTTATCGTTATTCAAAAGCAATCAATTAACTTAGAATACTGGCAATATAATAATGATAACAATCAAACATAATAATCAGTAGAAACACAGTAGAAAAACAGTAACAACAGTAGAAAAATAGTTCCTAATCGTCACGTAATAATAACAATAATAAAATAACAGTAAAATCATAGTAATAAAATAACTTAACTTCTACCTGTAGGCCGGAGCTCCGTTCTGGTCGATGTCTCGAACAAGAATTAGGGCTCTGCCACTCGGAACTCCCCCTTTTATAGTAGTGAACAAATAACTTTGACGGTTCTATCTACCGTCATTCAAAATATCAAAATATCAACGACATATTTAAAAGGTGGATATCCGTTAGGAATATTTTCTATGTTTTGCTACACTATTTCTTAAGATTTTAGCTAGTCTACTTTTACAAACATACTGAAATAGTGAAAGAATTATTGAATAATGTAAATTAGATACTTGTTACAAGTTTTAAGTTATGCAAAACATTACTATTTTATCAAGTTTTTAACAGTAAAGAATACTTATGATAACAATAACAATACCTATAACTAGGATAATCTATTACACGCGCCGCTCGCCGACAAGGATTATCTCTTTCCTTCAATTCGCCTACTCTTTGCTTTTTTTTCATCCTAATAGTATTGCTTACTCGTTTTAATTTCATTGTAGCGATGTTATGATCCGTGACCCCGGCAAATGACCCCTGCGCTACAGTTCTTTAAGTACAGGTTACTCTAAGATGGCATTTTCTAAAATTTTAAATAAATTCGTAAAAAATAACGTTTAATGGAAATATAATTGCTTCATGAAATGAAAATGTGAAAACGTATATGTGTGTTAAATTAATGTCACCATTGAAGCGCCATGTTGTATTATAAATCTAAAATCGCTTTTAGTGTCTGTCTGTGTGACCGCGTTGTTTTTCTAAACTCCGCAATGGATTTTGATGTGGTTTTCATCATCACTTAGAGAATTTATTTCGAGAATAAATTCTAAATATCATAATATATTTGTTCTAAATATTAAACTTATACTTATATTTATTCTAAACATTAAACTTGTTTAATAAAGATATATCTCTGTTTTGCCGAGTCCTAGAAACCGTCTGAAGCAGGGGCGGGTCGTTATTGTCTATGCTATATTATAAAGAAGTAAAATTTGTTTGTTTGTAAGTTTATATGTAGGGGTTAATCTCCGAAATTAATGATCCAATTCTTAATAAAAATTCACTAGTAGAAATCTACATATTTACCGAGCTATCATCATTTTTGTCAAGCAAGTCGGACAGAAATACCTTTTATTGCTATTGTGCATAAATGCGGTGCCTACATTTTGGTTCTCGATAATGATCATTCGAAATTGAGTAATACGTCATAGCAAACTTTCGAAGTTCCGTACATCGCGATGATGAACATTCTCAATGAAGTAATTCGTCATAACAAACTTTCGAAGTTCCGTACATCGCGATCATGAACATTCTAAATCAAGTAATTCGTTATAGCGTACCTTCTAACTGACGTAATTCGTAATTTTAAACTTTATGAATATAGTACATCGGTATTTTGAACTTCGAAGTTCAGTATGACAGTCCTTTTATTAGGGTTCCGTACCCAAAGGGTAAAAACGGGACCCTATTACTAAGACTTCGCTGTCTGTCCGTCTGTCCGTCTGTCCGTCTGTCTGTCTGTCTGTCACCAGGATGTATCTCAAGAACCGCGATAGCTAGACAGTTGAAATTTTCACAGATGATGTATTTCTGTTGCCGCTATAACAACAAATACTAAAAACAAAATAAAATAAATATTTAAGGGGGGCTCCCATACAACAAACGCGCTTTTTTTGCCCTTTTTTGCTCGATATCAAAAATGGCAACAGGTAGGCTCTTGAAATATTCACAAAATACTCAGTTGTATTTTTACTTTAATAATAAATAATAAAATTAAAATAAAATAGATATTTAAGGGGGGCTCCCATACAACAAACATGTTTTTTTCGGCGTTTTTGCCTTGTGGTACGGAACCCTTCGTGTGCGAGTCCGACTCGTACTTGGCCAGTTTTTTTTGTTTGAACGCGCTAAACTCAGAAACTACCAGTAAGATTTGAATAATTCTTCTTGCATTTGATATCCCAATTCTTCCGGCTGGTTATAAGTTCGACTCCACCAACGTATGGTATCGTAACTATCAAATTAACGAAAATTACATTTTTAGAATTTTTTTATTTTTTAGGTTTTTTTTTTAATATACACACATCAAAAGTGTCTAGGGATCAACATATATTTTTGCAATAACTTTTCTCCTGATTGATATTAATTAAAATTTTCTTTAAGGATTCATCAAATAAAGTGTTTTCGTTTGTCACAGTAACGATAAACCAAGTCACCTTTGCATTAATAAAGAAATTTGCCATTTTCCTAATAAAGGGATTTTTGACATTTGAACCACTAACACAAAAGTTCGAAAAAAAGACTGAAATAACAGTTTTCTTTAAAATTTTATTGGGTAACTTAAACAATTAATAATCCGTGTTTCTACCGCGAACACTAACAACACAAGAACATCGGTTTGGCATACTCAAAATGAGTTCATCCAAATCACGCTGTGGAATGGCCGCCCATGTTCGTTGCAACAACAAAAAAAGGTCTTCTTGCGACTGGATACCCTCCATATTCGGCAGAGCTCTTCTCTGTAGCATATCCCATGCATGCTCAATCGGGTTCAAGTCTGGCGACTGAGAAGGCCAGGGCAGGACATTGATGTTAGCTGCGGCAAGAGTCTGTCTTACAACTCTTGCGGTGTGCGGTCGTGCATTATCATGCATTAACTGAAATAAGGGACCGATTTGCACTTGTAGAGGAACGATGACGTCTGATACAATCGTCTGAGCATAAATTTGAGCGTTGAGGTTGCCTCTGATCCAAATCAACTCAGTTCTTCCGCCGATCCAAATACCCGCCCATACCATGATGGTTCCACCACTATAAGGATGGACTTCCTGGCAGGATTTTAATCGCTGTTGGCGTCCAGGGGTTCTCCAGTGTCGTATACGTCTTGTATCCGGTCTCATACCAAAACGAGACTCATCAGAAAAGCACACGAAACGCCATTGTTCTTCTGCCCAATTTCTGTGTTCAAGAGCCCATTGATATCGAATCCTACGATTGTGCATTGCTATAGGTGGTACCCGTAGCGGTCTTCGGGAATGAAGGTTCACTTCATGCAAGCGGTTTCTGACTGTTTGGTCGCTAATTAAGTTCCCTGAAGAGTGATGAAGCCTCACGGCTAACATCATGGCGGTTATTGTTGGAGCTCTTCGAGTTAAGATTTGAATGTATCGGTCTTGTCTCCGTGTGGTGCAGCGATACCGTCCTCCATGGCGCTCAGCCACGGTACCAGTGCTTCGGTAACGTGTCCAAAGTCGACTGATAACACTCTGACTTGTATTCAGAGCTAAAGCCACAGTACGTTGCCGGGAACCAGTTTCTATCATTCCCACGGCTCTGAGCATTTCTTCCCTGCTTAAATGACGTCGCCGCTCCATAATAACGTTGGTTTTAATCAGTAGTAGGGAAACAGTAGCACTAATAATGTCTTCAATGCGTTGTATGTTTTTATAGGGAAAATACTGACAGCTGATTTTCATCTTTTACTCGAATTTGATTCACAGTTCCTGATTCAAATTATGAAATGCACCAAAAAGGATCCATATAAATTTATAAAATCATAAATTTATTACAAAGCCACATCTCAATCTCAAGAAATCCGCATAAAAATGCTTGATCCCTAGACACTTTTGATGTGTGTATCATTTTTTTTTATTTTATTAGATCATACGATAATTTATGTTAAATTAAAAGTTAAATTATGTGTAAATCTAAAAATGTAATTTTCGTTAATTTAATAGTTACGATAACATACATTGGAGGTGTCGAGTTATTTAACAGTACGCTACGACCATTAGGAGACGAGCAAACATAAAAAAGTCAGAAAACACGCTAAGCAAAAACGAAGTAATACCGCGGGCGATGTGACGCGATGAGGTCGCATCCCGACGAAGTCGCGGGCCGAAGCTAGTGTATGATAAATACGTCACACGTCGTTGCCCTGTCCATTTAAGCCATACTTTATGATTCGACTATGTGCTATTTATACCCCCTTTAAATATTCATGAATTCATTTCGGAATGTTGAAACTTCTGACGTATCATTAAACTTCGTTTTATGTTAAGAGCTTTATATATAAGCTGCTTAAACATAAATAGTTTTGAATATAATTTCAGAGTTGGGTAGCTATAATTACCTACCTACTTCATTCATCGGATAATTTTCTCGGGCCGCTCAAAGACTACTGTTGTCCAAATAATTTTCCAAGAAAATATACTTGAATAGAGTATTATAAGCATTAGAAATAATGGTTGGGAGATTTGTATACTTGAAAGGCCCTTCCGCACGTTTATACAAGTTTCTTTGCGTGAACTTTTTAGAAATCTAAATATAATAAATTACTAGTACCTATTATAGGTACTTAGATATAATATTAATTCAGATTGTAATGGCAATCATGTCATTTAGTTTAAATACGAGTAGGTATTTATTTTTATTATTTTACTAGCAGATCGCCCCGCGGTTTTACCCGCATAAGTGTCGATCCCGTAAGAATATCGGGATAAAAACTATCCTATGTACTTTCACAGAACTCAACCTATTTTTGTACCAAATTTCATCTAAATCGGTTTTGCACTTTATGCGTGAAGAGGTAATTGTAACAGACATACAAAGACGCACTTTCGCATTTATAATACTAGCAGCGCCCCGTCGTTTTACCCGCATAAGTGTCGATTCCGTGGGAATATCGGGATTAAAACTATTCTACTTCCTTTCCCGGGACTCAAACTATCTCAATACCAAATTTCATCTAAATCGGTTAAGCGGTTTAAGCGTGAAGATGTAACAGACAGACAGACAGACACTTTCGCATTTATAATATTAGTATGGAGATATCTGTTATTTTCTTTTTAGCTTTTATTGTCCCAATGCTGAACAAAAGCCGGACCATATTATTCTTCAACCTTTCCTTGTGCTGTACCTTCTTCGTTTTATCTTTAAATACATTCTTTTATATTTTGTGAATGTAAGAACGACGTAGGCCTTGTAGACTGTAGATTTGTAGACCATTCTCTTTTTGTTAAGTAACTGGTACTTGTTGACAGGCCTACACTGTCCTCCCATACCTGTTAACATGTGGTTTGAAAACACTGTAAAAGCCAAAATTATTTTTAAAAGAGTAACCGTGGAATTTCAAAAATGTCCTTCGTGAATCTGGTGAACTTCTGAGGGCAATAATTAATTATTTTCTATTACCTCTCCCGTTCGCTACTTTGTTGCTAACCTTGGCGTTTTTAAAATTTTTGGTAGACCTTGTGGTGGTAGGTACAGTCACGAGCAAACAAACCAACACTTGAACTCGATATATCAACACTTGCCAACTTTAAATTGCGATTTTTTCACGAAATAACGAATGTAACGTTGAAATACGACACTTTACATAAGGCTATAGGTTCGAAAATACTATGTTCCTACTAATATAAAATTTCATTCAAAAATAAAGGAGAAAATCGCCTTTGAATAAAGCCAAGTGTATACATACTTTTTCTCGTGACTGTACATCAATACGCACATATTCATCAAACATACTTATCGTTAGAGATCTTTATAACTTATCGTTTTTTTTCAAACAAAAGCCCTACTCAAGTCTCCAGCCACTCATAGTTATGAACTAGTAACACTAATATAGATACCGTTACAGGCCAACTAGTCTCCTAAGTGGGGTTACGTTAAATCTGAAAACTTTCCCTCAACTCCTTCCGTGCGAATCGTTTGTAAGCCAAGAAATCCGCCGTATGATCTTGTAAAGTACTGTGCGACATTTAATTAGTGTAGACACTATTGCAAAAGCGACGTCCTCAAAACCGCCGGGTTATAGGAATGTCTCGAGACACTGTCGGAGACAACCTTAAAGAACGAAACAAGACAGTTGAGTTTCAACATTGGTAGCGAGTATTTAGGGTTGGTTTTTGTTTGTGGTAATTTATATAAAGAAAAGGAGTGAAAAGTGAAGCAATTCATCAAATTGTAGTCACAATCACGGTCGAGTGACGAAACGTCTGAGGACGCGCTTTCTCGCAGCGCTTTGTGGGATTCAGCGGGATTTGCTGAATTTATGGAAGGCAAGCTCGTTAAGTGTGAGTTGACGATGAATACAAATCCTTCATGGTGTTATAATGAGGACATGAGCATGGCTTTATCTTGAGAGTACGCCGCCCTAATTATACGCGCATTATTTTATGATTATGAGGCATTTAAATGTTGATATCGTAAAGAGGGGACGTGGATTTGTTAATTATTTTAAGTTTATGCAAAGATGATGTTCCAACTCGATTGTGACAACTTCTGCGGCCGTCACCAAAGACAAATTATTATTATTATTTATGTTTTAACATATGTCGGGACCATGGGGTTCCGGTCCTTTGGAAGGCATACGAGGGGCCGAAGCCAACTCGTAGAGGCCCGTCAGACATTTTCAATGAAATGAGGCACCAACAGACGATTATCCATCTTCGCACTATGCAAGTGCACACAAGGACAACCCCCGGTTGGTGTAGGACTATTGCAAACCATGGTGTTAAACATGGTATTATTATCAACCATTTCTGTCCCACTGCAGGACAAAGGAGGGAAGGGAGGCTTCCCTCCTTCCACTTATCCCATTTAAACGCCAATCCTTGTGGAAAGAGTCGAGCTACTACTACTACTACTTACCAAAGACAAATATAGCCTGGTATTTGAAAAGGCTTTAACGTTTAAGATTTTTTCCGGACTCCTAAATCGAGCGCACTTTTTCGTATAGAAGTACAAACATTTTAAATGGTAGTGAATCCAAATTAGGAACAGTGATGACACCAAAATGATAGCCAGTTTCAAAACTGCGTAAAAATTATAACTGGTATTTTTAAGTGGGTACCTGATCTCATTGTTTTGTTAAACCGTAGTCTCTGATGTAGACTTGACATCACTATTATGATGTTTGTGACCTTTAAACCTTACATGAAAATGCAAGATGGCTGTGTAGGTTATTTCAAAACGGTGAAGAAATCGTGAGGAAACCGGCATGTCCTAGAACCAAAACTTTGAAGACATGTGGGACCTACCAACCCGCACTAGGTTCGTGTGGTGGATTCTCTCACCGGGAGAAGGCCTGCGTCCCAGAAGTGGGAACATTAGTGGTTGATTATAACCATAAACATAATTTAAGGCTTGAAATCACCTCAATTTAAGTTAAGCAGGCTATGTAATTGGAGTAGGTACTACATATTATAATAAGTGTTTACAGAATTTTATACAGGGTTACTTTTCAAAGACCATCCAAATTTTACATGGTGTCCCATGAATATAAACAACTTTCACTATGGAACCAACTCTGAAATCACGAAAAAAAAAAAACAGCAGTTTCATACAAAACTTCAATACCTACTTGACTAAAATGTATGAAACAGCTGTTTTTTTTTCGTGAATTACTAGTTGGTCCCATAGTGAACGTTGTTTATATTCATGGGTAGAACACCATGTAAAAATTTGGATGGTCAACCCTGTATTTTACGAGCAGCGCCCCGCGGTTTCACCCGTATACGTGTCGATCCCGTGGGGATAACGGGATAAAAACTATCCTATGTCCTTCCACGGGATGCAATCTATCTATCTGCCAAATTTTATCGAAATCCGTTCAGTGGTTTAGGCGTGAAAAGGTAATATACAGACAGACAGAATTTCGAATTTATAATATTAGTATGGATTTACTTTGCCTAAATAAATAAAATATAAAAGAATTATAAAATTTTATCAATTTGTATTCAAAAAAATCTCAACCAATTACGCAAAGGTGGGTCTGCTAATTGCTTTAACTGACTGTACATATATGCGTATAAAATCTCCTATTTATTTAGGTACCTATGAGTTAATATATTTTAACTACTTGAAGTTTGAAGGTGAGCTAAAACAAATATCAAATTACGAGAAAGGGCTCACCGTTTCGAGGATTCATTCAAAGTTTCAATTACCGAAATACATACGCTTTCTGACATCAAGTGGTGGTCAGGCAATGTGTGATTTGCCCCTGAGTCTATTTAATAACGAAGAGTACACACGAACACATTATAGGTCTGGCATGAAAAATCACATTTTTAAATGAAACTTGTAAAATTAAAAAAAATAAAAATAATATTAAACATTAGTGTTTCTTTTTCACAGATGTTTGGTAAACAAATGATACATTACAACAGTCTTTTGTTTTTTTATTTTTTTTCTTTTTGTCTGAAACGGGTCTTGATTTGCACAAGCCCGCGATAGTCGTGTTTTTTAGTGGAGACAGGGAATCGGCAAACGTAAGGTAGGACGCCCTCAGACTGTGTGGAGCAACGATCTTCGCAGGATGGCTGGTCGCAGCTGGATGAAAGTTACCGAAAATCGAGGAACATGACGTGCAGACCTATGTCCAGCGGTGGGTTGCTGTCGGCTGATGACTTCCAGAACATGAAGAAATAATGCAGGAAAATGCAAAGAACATAAATTGCAACCTGAAAATATTAGAAACATAAACAAGCAAGCCATAAAACTTTTCAAAACAAATAAAAATAAATTAAAAGTGCTGCACATAATCAGTCACGCTTAATCCCATGTGAGCTAATTAATCATTGCTATACTTTTAACTACCTAGTACTCATCAGTGGGGTTTAAATTGCAGCAGTGTAGCCACGGCACTAATTACAGCGTTACCAGGGCAAATAAAACTACGCTTTTGTAATGATGCTCGCTTTTGGGGTGTGGGGATAATGTTAGTTTTGGACAGGTTAAAATGAATACAGTTGAAATAACGTTATGAGAGAATTGTCTGACAAAATTTGCCGATCTATTAAAATTGTTACGAGCTTGGGGTTCGTTACAATAAAAACTGCTTTGCAACGTTAAACAACAACACTAATAACAACTCAAACACACTAATTGTAAAACACAATTGCACTACTGATCGCTCATCTGAAGATCGCTTCGATGTGATCGCTTGTATCGCTTTACCCGAACTGACTCGGTCGTGGCGCATCGCGGCCTTATATAGTGCCGCATATCGTTCTAGAACCTTCCATTGTAGAAACATCTAGAATGTTCGAGTACATACCGGCCCCGACTTACCAGATGTCGATAGTTCGAGAAAGTTCTCGCATCGAAATTTCTAGAAAGATCTTGACTACTAGTTCCGCTTCTTGATACTAGATAGCGCTAGTGGTAAATAATGTCACCTTGTACCAGGTATTAATTGTGGCGCGCAACAAAATTATAATTTTACACCCGTAAAAATTTAGGTGAAATGAACTGTTAATATTGTCAATCCTGAGCATCACGTGGAATGACTGCTCACTCCAAACTCACTTCACGTATGCTTTCACGGTAAACTAAAATAGACCAGCTGTTGTAATCCAACCCGATTTAAATATTGTCATATTAATTTGAAAGAAATATGGCAATCTTTTTCGTAATAACAGTCTGTCGTTTCACAGCTAGTAAAACATCTAAACCTAATTACAGTAGGTACCCTTAAATAAACGCAGGATGTCCCGCCTTTTACAGAAAGTACAAAAGAGGAAACCCGAGTTTCCAACATGTCTGCCGTAACGAAATCAACAAAAAGCGCCAACTCACATTGTACCTAAATGAACAAAAATTCGCTACAAAGAAAAATTCCGGTACATTTTTTTAAAAACACAGCTCCACCCACACATTTCCCCTGTTTGTACAGTTCGGTTCTCCTGGAAACGTGCTCGCAACGACATCAAAGTTAAAATGCTAGCTTCTCCATTTTCAAACATAGTCAGTATAGAAACAGCAATTTCTGATACATTGCCAAGAAATTCTTCTAAAACAACGAATTGGAAAGCTCTGGAAATTTCAAAAGAATTCATAGTAAGCACCATATTTAGAACCGCCGGTTTATTTGCTGCCAGTTTATTTATCTTAAGTATCTGGAAATAGGAACGGCTATTCTAAAATTGCTGGAGTACTTTTAAACTAAACATTTCATTCTATAAACGGCTTATTGCTGAAAATTTACCGGCTTTTAGAGGATATTACTTTTATTTCACATATACTATACTCCATTTGTTTAGGTAATTAACTAAAGGTAAACAAAAAAAACACGTGACGTGGTTAACCGACTAAACGTAATACCAGTCTATTCAGTTGTCATGCTACTTCACAGCTGTACTCTTCAATTTAGCAATATTATTAACGAATTATAACGTTGTTAACCGACTAAACGTAATACCAGTCTATTCAGTTGTCATGCTACTTCACAGCTGTACTCTTCAATTTAGCAATATTATTAACGAATTATAACGTTGCTAAATTGAAGAGTACAACTGTGACGTAGCATGACAACTGAATAGACTGGTATTACGTTTAGTCGGTTAACTAAGTCACGTGATTTTTTTGTTTACCTTTAGTTAATTACCTAAACAAATGGAGTATAGTCAATAGGTTTAAAATATTTGTTAATTTTATTAAATTACTGAAGAAGTATTGGAGTAACTTAGACTTTGGGCACTTTTCCTGTTGACAACGATGAAGACGAATTTTGTGATGCCCTATGATTATTTCCCCTCCCTTTTTTATATACTTTTACATTTATTATTATTTTAAGCCTGTTAGCATTTAAATTATATAAATATTATACAATGTAATATAATGCACTGCGGTAACATAAATACTTTACTTGTAGAGTTGAGGTATTTATGTGAATATACATGAATCTGGTCATCCTGAAAGTAAAACGTCATAAACCCCAAAATCAAAAGAACAAACAGCGTTTTCAATAAAATCTGCTACAGTTCAATTCCAAACTTTACTACATCGCATAGCATTCGCAGAAAGCACTCCGTTGCAAAAGCAAGTTGCATTCTCTAAGTGATCGAAATTTACTATTCGCAATAAAACGCCAAAAAACATGAACACGATTCCAATAAAGTTATTTACATCAATATTATGCCTTTCTTCGCCCGTCCTCCGAGTTTATTGTCGAAAAGGAATGGAATAAAATATGTAGATTTAGTACTGAATACAGTGAAGCACTTATTGAAATTGCTTGATTTACTTTAATCACATTATCCGAAAGCGTAAAAAGGATTGGGTCGTGCGGTTCGGCTGGGAGTGTATGGGTTCTGTGAATACGCCATTGGTATCTGCGATGTGTGTTTTTTTTTGTTGATAGGTACGGTCATCAAAGGAGATAAGTAACCAGGGTCGTCGGATATAGTTGAAATTTAGTAAGAAACCGATGAGTGCTTTCGAACAAAATTTAATTTAATCAATAGAAAAGAAACAGTTCATTTATGAAATTAAATTTAATTCGTAAACATCCGTCAGCTTCTTACTAAAATTCAACTATACCCAACGACTCTGGTATCTTATCTCTTTTGGTGACTGTACATTAGTATCCGGGTACTTTTTAACAATGTTTAATCTGAGAGAAGGTGCGCCTAAGAGGTTAAAAATAGTCAAGTATGGCTAATTTTAGCAATGACATGACAGGAATTCTTTCTTTCAGAGGGGCTCGTGGCTAAATAAAAACAGCCGCACAGGTCGATCGATCAGGTTAAGCTACGCTTGCCGCGGTTGGCCTGTGGATGGTTGGCCATCTTTACATACCGAGACCCCTCCGTGCCTCGGAAAGCACGTTAAGCCGTTGGTCTCGGCTGTCATTTGTGGATCTTTGACAGTCGTTACGGGTGGTCAGAAGCTCGAAAGTCTGACAACCAGTCTTACCAAGGGATATCGTATTACCCAGTAACTGGGTTGTGGAGGTCAGATAGGCAGTCGCTCCATGTAAAATACTGGTTTTCAGCTGTATCCTGTTAGACTGGAAGCCGACCCCAACATAGTTGGGGAAAGGCAGGCAGATGATGATGACAGGAATTCTTTCTTTCTGACTTCCGCGTTGGTCCAGTGGCCGCAAGCGCTATTGCACAGCATGAGGGCCTGTGTTTGATTCCTAAGTTGGACAAAAGTGTTATTGGGTTTCTCAATTTGGAATTTCTCAGTAGCAGCACGGAAACTAAATTTGTGCCCGGGTGACTGGGACTTAGAAATAACTACTGAATTATGGGTGTACTCTTTACTACACCTCTGTCTAACCCTAAGGGAAGTACAGGCGTGGTGTTCTGACGTGGAAGAAAGAAATATTTTATTTCACATAAACCTACATGGGCACTTATGAAACGTCAGAAGCTAGGTGTACGGTTCCAATTGGTCGTTTCCTATGGAGAAGAGCCGGCAAGAAACTCCACGGTTACTCTTTTTAAAAATAATTGGCTTTTACAATGTTTTAAAATTACAGTAGGTATTGGAGGATAGCGTAGGCCTGTCAACAAGTACCAGGTAGTTGATAAAATAAAAAATGGTCTACAGATCTAAAGTCTACAAGGCCTACAAAGTCCTCAAGTTTACTAAAATAAGAATCTATCAAAAGGATAAATAAAAAAAAAATAAAAAAACAAACTTTACAACAATACCTACATTTCAGTCTTCATCTGTTGAAAAATACTTAGCAAAAACTACTATTTAGATTAGATTAAATTAGATTTATTTATTTCTGAGTATATGGTAGATACCTACATTAAGATCTTAATATTAAACAGTTTCACATACACTACCGTTGCGTATAGCAACCTAATAATCTTCTTTTCTACGAAAGAATATTTAAATTCTAACCTTTACTATTTTATATTATTTACTATTTTTTTTTATTTTACATATTTCGGGACCATGGGGTCCCGGCCCTTTGGTAGGCGTACGAGGGGCCGAAGCTAACTCGCAGAGGCCCCTTATGGATTTTTTATGTAATGTGGCACCAACCCACGATTATCCCTATATGCACTATGCAAGTGCACCCAAGGATAACCCCCGGTTGGTGTAGGACTACGAGTATTACAGCTTATGGAAATATAAAAAGTTGGAATACTGGTTTGGGTGACTTTGTTATTTTTTGTATTTTTTTTTTGAGGATGGAAAATCATCAAATGACTCCTCCCGCTCTGGGTGGAGCGGAAGGGAGTGTCAGACTCTTACTGACTAAAACCCACGCGGGTTCCTTCCTTAGCCCTTTATGTTCCGGGCCAGCGGTAACCCTTTCGGCCAATCCCGCTGACCAGGCAGGCCGGAAGCCCTAAGGGGGCCCCTCCTCGATGCTGACATATCTTTGAGGCGCGCGTGGAACACGTACGCGCCGTCCGGCACGGGCCTGGTCCTGATCGGACGGTGAGCTTCCCATTACTCTCCGCCCGCAGGCCCGCGCCTACGGTGCACTATGGGACCAAACAGTATTTTCCATCTCGAAAATGGTTTTGATAAAAGTCCTAAATCTATAGATTTATTTATGGTTTTATACTCTCAAAGGATGGAACTTACAAATGATTTACAAAAATAATTAAATAACTTAGGTTTAAGTATATAAAATGGACCTCAAACATTGAGCATAAATATTTTCATGCCAATTAAATTACCGTTAAGGAAGTTCAACACAAAATTATTCGGAAGTTTTCCAAGGAAGTATATTAGTGTTATATATCATTAGATAGCTTAGAGTGTATACTTTGCATCTACGTCGATTTTTGTGAAAAAATATTTTTATTTTATTTTTTATTAATTTTTTTAGTGATGTAAAGAAAATTTAGTTTTTATTTATTTCAATTGGAGTTTTCATTGTTGCCGAAAGCTGCCAGTGTCAAGTTAATCACTTTATTAGATACCTTACCTATTCAGTAATATGAGGAATAAAAAAAACTTGCGCGTTTTTTGCGCCAAAGGTGATTTCGAGGCAATATGTCAATCGGGGGAAAATAAAAAAATACCCGAAAATTACGGTTCTTTTTTTTATTACGAAATATTATATTTAATCATTACATTTTGATGTCTGTATTGTTTTTTTTTTCATTTCTATGATAGAAGCATACATGACTACTACTAAATTTGAAAGAATCTTCCCATGACACTTTTATTTGCGGTGATCACCTTAACCACAAATATGATAAACTATATTGCTACGGAAGTTCTATTTATCTATTGTGGTAA
Organism: Mesoligia furuncula; assembly: GCA_916614155.1. Classification (NCBI taxonomy): domain Eukaryota; kingdom Metazoa; phylum Arthropoda; class Insecta; order Lepidoptera; family Noctuidae; genus Mesoligia; species Mesoligia furuncula. The sequence goes on along the minus strand of OU744792.1, from coordinate 32,831,812 downwards.
TTAATTACAATCAGTACCTACTGATTACACTATTTCGATGAGAACTGTCATACTCAATTGTCCCATGGTTTTTGCACGAGGCACTAAAATATTGGTCCTTTAAATACCCGTGTTTTCAGCATACTATTCATCAAAGTATTCAGATACTTCTTTTCAGTAACAATTACGAGTAATAGACAAAAACATATTTTTACTAAAAATGAGTGAATTCGTTTGTGTTCGACGCGATCTTTGTGATCAAATAATAAAAGGGAAAAGTACTTCAGACCTCAAACAATATTTGTTGGACAACTTTCAACTATCGGAAACTGACGTTAATACTGTATTAGACAGTATTCAAAAAAATCTAACATCAAGTTGCAACCAGAAATGTACCAAAGCTCAAAGAAAGCCAGACAGGTTTGAGAGCCTATACTCAAATTGGTTAAATGGTGTGTTTAAAGTACCATTGAATTCTTGCAGTACCTCAACATCTGAAAATTCTGGCTTGAATACTTCTGGTGATCGTGGTAGACCAACAAAACCATATGATGAGTGTTCAGAAAACACAAAAAAACGAAAAAATATGGAACTGGTCCAGGAGTACGGAATGGGACATGTCCGTAACGCTTATGTACAAGGTTTACGATCCATGGGTGAAAATGACGAAGCGTCGATTGTGACTATTATCAGAAATAAGGAAAAAGAAGAGAAAAAGCTAATTCTACAAAAAATACTCAATCCAGATAGTGCACTTTCCTTTACAAAAGAAGAGGCATTGAGTATGTATATTGAGACGGATCTAACTAAAGCCCAATATGCGTACCTAAGAAAAAGGCTCATTGATAAGAATTTAAGTTCTGTATTACCTTCTTATCAAATACTAAGTGAAGCAAAAAAGGCTTGCTATCCGCCTGCATCCAGCATAACGGTGACAAATATAAGCGCAAAAATAAATCTGCAAGATCTCTTAGACCATACAGTTTGCCGTATTATAAAGATAAAGTCAGAATCGATGAATAACAATCGTCTCAAGCTATTTACTAAATGGGGATGTGATGGATCTTCCGGGCAGAGTGAGTATAAACAAACTCTACCGGAAGAAAACGAACAAATATCAGATGCCAATTTGTTAATTGTGTCCCTTGTACCACTGCGACTAGTAGACGAAGAAACTTCTGCAGTTATATGGCAGAACCCGACTTGCACGTCTGTTAGATATTGCAGAACAATTTCATTAGAATTCGCAAAAGAAACACCCGAAAAAACTACAGCGGTTGTCAGTGAAATTGAAGCCAAAATTAATCAGTTGATTCCAACTCTTATGTCAATAGACGACAAAGTCATCGAAGTTAAACATGAATTGTTTATGACGATGATTGATGGGAAAGTTGCTCAAGTGTTAACGAACACATCATCCAGTGCTACCTGTACTGTTTGTGGAGCAACTCCCAGACAAATGAATGATCTTTTAAAAGTTACAACGAGAGTTGAAAATGAAAATGCATTTAAATACGGATTGTCGACACTACACGCATGGATAAGGTTTATGGAAACGATATTTCTATTATTGATATTTCTTACAATTTAGGTTTTGAGAAGTGGTCTGCAACAAGTCCAGAAAACAAGCAACTTAAAGAAGACAAGAAAAAATATGTCCAAAAACGTTTCCGAGAAGTGCTTGGTTTGCACATTGATAAACCACGTCAAGGTTCCGGTAATAGTAATGACGGAAATACGGCAAGGAGATTTTTCCAAAATTATCAATGTTCTGCAGAGATTACTGGAATTGATGAAGAATTAATCAAGAGATTATATATAATTCTTCAAACTATGTCATCTGGATTCCCTGTAAACGCAGAAAAATTCGGCCAGTATACATTGGTAACCGCGCAATTATATGTAAGCAAATATAACTGGTACTACATGCCATCTTCGGTCCATAAAGTACTTATACATGGTGCTAAAATAATAGAGCATTATGCAGTTTTGCCAATAGGACAATTATCCGAAGATGCCCAGGAAGCCCGAAATAAAGATTACATCACGCTAGGAAGTGTTCCAGATCAGCAACAAACGAAGACGTTCTGCATATTTTGTTATATACATCTGATCCTTATATATCTAGCTTAAATAAACCAAGTTTTCTAATATCTAAAGAATTGTTTGACGAAGCTAAAGAATTGTTGGAAATAGAAAGTGATGAATAGGATAAGTGCTAATTTTTTTTATCTCGTAAATGTTTGTTTAATAATAATAATTTAGATTTAAACTTATTTTAACCAAAAGTGTAACTTTTATTGCTATTTTAATACAACAATATCATTTTTTGTATGAAATTTTATGAAACTTTATCTTTGTCATTTTTTTACGAAAAATATATAATTTTTAAAATTATGATGTTTGATTTCTTTTATTGCCTAGGTATTCATAAATACATGAAAAAAAATTCAAGAAGAAAAATCACAAAACAACAGAGTTATCGATTTTTGAGATGGAAAGTACCGTTTGGTCCCATAGTGCGGTGGCCGGGAGTCGTCACGCGGCTCCCGACGCCCGGAGCGTCTCCCGCGGCGGCTGGGCCGGGAGACTCTCTCCCTGAGCCGTCCCGCCACCTCCTTCGCTAGCATGACTGCTTCGCAGAAGGAGGCGACTGCCTCCCACTCAATCTCGCCCCGGACCATGGCTTGCACCAGGGCCGGACGCGAGAGATCGCCGCCGTGGTTTGGGTGACTAAAGTGAGAACAAAGAACGGTTTCAAAGAACTATGGAAGAACTATGACCCCTGCCTGATCAATGTTTTGTATACACGGATAAAATGGCAGGGGGTGACTTGCACACTCAATAATGGGGTCCTCGGAAACGGTCGCTGGCATAATGCTAGCGACCGTTTCCGAGGGCCCATTATTGCTATGTCACTATGTAGTAACGTAGCGACAAGAGGGCAACATGCCCTGAGATGCTTTTGAAGTATTATTATATATTATATAATATTATAAATGCGAATGTAAGTTTGTTTGTTTGTTACCTTTTCACGCCTAATCCACTGAACCGATCATAATGAAATTTTGCATATACGTTGTCAGTGGTATAGAAAAGGACATAGGTAGGATACCTTTCATTCATTTAACACTCATATTGATTGTTCGCGGTGGCTGAGTCAAATAAATTTGAATGTGCCTTACAAACTTGATCGTAGGTCCAGGGATCAGTTGCTCCGCGCTAAAACCAATCTGGGACATTTTTCCAACATTAACAGAATGCAGATTAAATTTGGTCGCCTGTCACGCTCACCCAGCGTAGATATTCATATGACTTACTCTGTACATAAAGTCAAGGCTGCCGAGCATATGGCTTTATCTTAAATGTGAAAAATTAATAGTGTAGTTTCTATTGTCGTTCTCATTTACTTAAATCTATATAAATAAGTTAAATCCAATCAGTGCACGCATTTGTCAAAAATCGTGCAGCTCAACTCAGAAATTGAGGAGCTCAACGATTTGGTACCATAGTAAAAGTTGTTCATAATGATGAGTACAATGACCTCATAAGAGGTTGTTAAGGTTTTACCAATACCTAACCCTGAATAAATAAATAAATAAATTCAGAAAAAAATACTGTTCCCTAGGAAAAGTACCATAACTTTCGACGGTCACAATTCCTTTAGGACGCTAGATGGCGCTACGTGTCTTTCGAATAATGATTGACATATGACCCCACTAACAAAAAGTACTAGGCTTGCATGAGTTCACGATAGTATTTCAATCATTAGTGTTACCTATGCATTTAATAGGATTCGGATGAAATTTGGCACTCAGATAGTTTATTATAACCTGGATTAACACAGGATACTTTTATCCGACAATTTCCGACCATCACGCGGGCCAAGCCGCGGGCAAAAGCTAGTTATATAATAAAGGCAGGAATCTCACGTAATCTCCAGTTTCCCACGGAGTTTCCACGAGTCTATAAATTGCCTAAGGTATGGGACGGACGCCCCGCTTTCTCGATTTAAGTAGATATCCAAGTGAGACGTAACTACCTCGGTACCTGTAACTCTAGTGGGTGTGTTAGTGCTTGCTGTCGAGTCTGAGGTGCTGAGGTCTATTTTGAATCCGAACAGAGTAAAATCTACTCTGTTCGATTATCTATCTATATCTATACATATAATAAAATTGTAGAAAAGTGGTGTCTGTACAATGGAAATATATTAAAAAAAAGTAGCAGGGGTTGTTATTATATCGATGCCGAACCCGAAATTGTAATTAATTTTTTTTTTGTCTGTTTGTCTGTTTGTCTGCTGTGTTTGTGCACGCTAATATCAGAAACGGCTTATTCGATTTAGATGCGGTTTTCACTAATATATTGTAGTAAGCTTCACTTAACATTTAGTGTTTATTTCATGTCAATCGGTTCATAAATAAAAAAGCTATGTCAATTTAAAGAATCACGGCGAACATTTGTTGAGGTATTCTATCAGAGTACGTAAACGCCTCGCGCCTGCGCGTCCGTGGCTATATATACAAGGTGTAACGGAAAGGGGGTATCAACCCTGAAGGAGGTGAATGAAGATGAAAAAAAAATTTGGACCTCCCATAGTAATAGCACATCAATGATTTACTATTACTATGGGAGGTCCATAATTTTTTTCATATTTCGACCTATGTTCTTTGGGGAAATTTGTTCAGTTTCATGAGCACATTCACCTCCTTCAGGGTTGATACCCACTTTCCGTTACACCTTGTATAAAGCGCGCTGAGAGCCGCGCCGCTGCCATAATTCCGATCCAGCCTGTCCCTTGCTGCCCTCTCCCAGCGACGCCCTAAGCCGAGGTCCGTACCCCACAGGGGGTGCCCTTAGCGTGTAGTCGCTTAGTTTTTAAGTTTATATTGTGTAGTCAAGTTGTGTATTATGCCCTGGCTGGAGGCCTTAATTTATTGAGGCATCCACAGGAAAGCCAGGTTAAGCAGTCGACAACCCCTAAGGTTGAACTGCGAGATGACCATTTCAAAAGAAAACGCGCCGCTGCCATAAGGATTCAGTTATTCGTAGCGAACGCACGTATCCTGGAGAGTATAGGCGAATAGTTGGATTCGATTATTGCGATTCACTTGAATACTGACTGTTTGCATATTTCATTTATTTATATTTTAGGATTTGTAGGTTAGGTTCTTTTTCCTAATTTTCTTTAAAATTTTGTAAGTATTTGGTATAGGTTAGGCGGTTCTTTCCTTGATTTTTGGGTATTTACTTATCTTAATTTTTATTTAGGGTTTTGTAAATAAATATTGTAAGCATTTATTATTGGTTGGGCATTTCTTTCCCTGATTTTCGGTATACATACTTATCTTAATTTGTATTTAGGGTTTGTATATAAATATTATAAGTATTTGGTATAGGTTAGGCATTTCTTTTCTTGATTTTCTTTATTAAGTATAAGTTCATTAGCTTAGGTTAGTAATTATTTTTTCTAGCAATTCTTTTGTTTTATAAAGTTAGTACGTTTGTCTGTGTAGAAGAATAGCACCACCTCTTACTTCCCGTGGGTGTCGTAAAAGGCGACTAAGGGTCTCACCGGAGAATGGGCAGCAGCGTTTTCTATGCATTCCACTACCATACCATACTGCGATCGCCAACCCGCCTGCCAAGCGTGGCGATTATGGCAAACCCCCCCAAAATTGGGGGAGGCCTATGTCCAGCAGTGGACGTCTATCGGCTGAAATGATGATGATAATGACGTTTGGTTTACACGTCTTAACACTTGTTACTTAAACTGTGATAATTTTAGACTGTATAATAATCTGTAAGTATTTATAATTTAATTGCTTACGATAGTACGTGTTTACTAAATAACTGTGTGTTAAGTAGTAAGTACTACTTTATTGTAAGAATGCCTCGAAGAAGATCCAACCTCTCCCAATGTAGCAGAAATGCTAAAAGGATGAGATTAGTTCGATCACAAGAATCTGAGGAAGGTCGTGAGGCAAAAGGCTCTCTGCACCAGGCTAGGTTTCGTGCTGCAGAAACTTTGACTCAGCGAGAATCTCGACTGAGTTCAAATCGTTCTCGAATGATGACAACTCGAAATAGGGAAAACGGGGAACAACGAAAGGCACGTTTATCTGTCGATCGCGAAGCTCACGCGCTATCGCGTGAGTCTGAGACTTTTGCTGTCAGGGAAACCCGCCTGAGCTCCCAGAGAGTACGGACAACAAATGCTCGATCCCAGGAGACACAGGACGAACGGGAAATACGTCTCACTGCCGATCGTGAAGCTCATACACTATCGCGTGAGTCTGAGACTTTCACTGATAGGGAAATTCGTCTGAGTTCTCAGAGGGTTCGGACAGCAAATGTTCGGTCTCAGGAAACACAGGAAGAACGAGAAATACGTCTCACTGCTGATCGTGAAGCTCAAGCACTAGAGTCTGAGACTTTCACTGAAATTCGCCTGAGTTCTCAGAGGGTTCGGACAGCAAATGCCCGGTCTGTAGACGCTATATGTAATTCAAAATATGCTGCCCGAAAAGTCACTATTCCACGCGGACGAAGTCGCGGGCACAGCTAGTATATACTATACTTGTAATCACTTGACCACGTAGGGTTGGATAAAATATCATCACGCGTATAATAGGGAGTATTAAGTAAGCACGTAAAGCCGTTGATCCCGGCTGTCATTCGTGGATCTTTGACAGTCGTTACGGGTAGTCGGAAGCCCGAAAGTTTGACAACCGGTCTTACCAAGGGGTATCGTATTACCCAGTAACTGGGTTGTGGAGGTCAGATAGGCAGTCGCTCCATGTAAAATATTGGTATTCAGCTGCATCCGGTTAGACTGGAAGCCGACCCCAACATAGTTGGGAATAGGCTAGGCATATGATGTATAATAGGGAGTATCAAAAGAGTGTGTGTGCTTTAGGATTAAAAGCCCGTTATTAATCTTGTTGATTGACTAATCTATAAGTATAAAGTATATTACGATTTAAAAAGAAAGTAAGAATAATAATCGCAAGTTTATTTTCATTTATGACAAACTAGATGCGCCCCGCGATTTCACCCAGGTAAGTCTCAATCCCGTGGGAATATCGGGATAAAAAGTGTCATCATCGTCATCATCATTTCAGCCGAAAGACGTCCACTGCTGGACATAGGCCTCCCACAAAAGGGGGGGTTTGCCATAATCGCCACGCTTGGCAGGCGGGTTAGTGATCGCAGTATGGTATGGTGGTGGAATGCATAGATAACGCTGCTGCCCATTCTCCGGTACGACCCTTAGTCGCCTTTTACGACACCCACGGGAAGTATGGGGTGGTGCTATTCTTTAAGTCCGGCACCACACAGACTAACATAAAAAGACATAAAAAGTGTACTATGTGTTAATCCAGGTGGTCTACCCATGTGTCAAATTTAATCCAAATCAGCTCAGCCGTTGTAGCCTAAAACTGTAACAAACAAACATGAATATTTATTGCTCAATTTTCATGATTGTACCTACCACTGTTTGTCTCTGCATCACCCAAAGGTTGACTGGTAGAATATGCCTATAATAATAATAATATAATTAATTAATTCAGACAACCAATGATCCATTATATTACATTTATGGAATAAAATAGAATACTCTTTATTATGTACACCATATAAATTACAGATATATAAATCTAGAAACTGTACAAAGGGTGACACAATGGGCGGTCTTATCGCATTTATATTGTTAGTGTGAACTTAAAAACTATGTTAGTACCTACTAACTAAAAGAGACTTAGTCCTATGGGTGAGGCTCCACACCAGTGGGCTGTCTAATTTATTGCCTATTGCCTTCAGGATGCTGTTACTGCTCCCACGCAATCTGCTTAGCAGTGAGGCTGTCTTTTTGCGCCAGGTGGCATCAAAGCCGTCTGTGCGCGACACAGCGAACATTGTTGACGCACTGCAGAAGCGCGGCAGACGTAACAGCGCCCTGTAGGCATTGTTAAACTGGATGCGCAGAGAATTCCTTTGGGTATATCCGAACCACAGGCTCGCTGAGTACAGAGACGTGCAATACGCCTATGGCATTAAGGGGCTTACAAGACCTAAACACAAGAAACGCAAGTTTTAGAATATGAACAACTGCAGTAAACAAAATCAGAAAAATATATGATATTCTTCACGATTATATGCTGAACTATATTATGGTAGATAGTATGTTGAAAACATAATACAACTAATTTGATACGATAGAAAAAATAATGAAGATATCTCTAAAAACTTTCTTTTTACAATAAAAACCATACATACATATAATAATACTTATTTTTTGGCAGATTATTCTACAAGCACCATACTAAAGTTTTTTTATTTTTTACTAGTGTTTTATTTTTTTTTTGTCCAAACAATCGATTTTTTACTGTACTATATTTTTTTTTACCATACTATACTGCGATCGCCAACCCGCCTGCCAAGCGTGGCGATTATGGCAAACCCCCCCCAAATTGGGGGAGGCCTATGTCCAGCAGTTGACGATTTTTTGTAAACAGATAATTGCTTCATATTTTGCAATAAATTACCAGCGTTGTGTCATCGCGCTTCTCTTTCTTTTCTATGCAGACCGACAAAGACCGCGCTTTAGGTCATGTAGTCGGCTTAAGCCCGTCTCTGTACATTTATGTGCTTGAAGTATTAAATAAATAAATATAAACAATCAATTTTTTTCTCTATAAAAGTTAGTTTAGATGAATTGAATAATTATTAAAATACCGTGAGAAGAAAATGTACACAAACAGTCACTACAATCTATCAACCCCTTTTAAAAACACAAACTTTCTATTGATACCTTCATAGTTAATTTACCAAGTCATACAAAAACCTAACTCTTACGTCCACGAGTAAACTATGGCGCAAAGTCACACATTCTCAAAGTGAAAAGCAATACGACATCAATCACCAACGCCGGTGACTGAAAACTAACACAAAATTAATAACGAGCATTCACCGCAGCCAAACTCTACCTATTAATTACACGGCCCATACCTATTTCTATGTATACAGTGCAAAACCAACAACTAAAGAAAATTCAGAAGGCTTACTGAATAATAAGGTCTCACCGGAACATAAAAACTAAAAATCTTTCATACTTTGAGAGGTGATTCACAGGGAATCACACTAGCATTGCTTGTAAAAAAAAAACAAAAAAAAAACAAAAAACTATATTATGTCATCTTTGTTTGTCTTTATTTTATGTCATTTTTTTTGGCTTATTAGTCGATTTGCACGAATTTATTTGCCCGAAACGGGCGAATCGTCACTTTTAAATAATATTGTTTTTCTATAGATGACTCGCACGAAGGTAATTTATTTGTGGGCGACTCGACAACGCCAGAAATATGTATAAGCCAATTGGCACATTTTGGATATTATTCAATAAAGTATTCGCCCGTTTCGAGCCAGTGAATTCGTGCGAATCGACTAATAAGCCGTTTTATGGGTTTTGTTTGTGTAGAATAAACAAATAAAAAAAAAAATATTTTCTTGAATTTTAAATAATAAAAAGCATGACTGTTTTGCTTCATTAAAATAATCATACAACAAATAGTTACGCTGATACAATTGACAGAGTTAATGAGCACAAACTCTACAAAGAATACTCTCAATATAGGTCATCCGAATACTAACTAAGTAGGTATTCAATGTAGAAATGAAAACTTCAGGTCTTGACCATTTAGGAAATATAGCTCTTTGTGGAATAGTTCTGACAAGGACTGTACACGATACGAGAACACGGATACGGGTGAAATTTATCAGCAATTACTTGAGTGATTTTTAGACAAACCTCTATGTTGCTTTGTCCAACAAACGATGCTCAAACTACGCTCAATTTATTTGTAGATCTCTTTGTGTCTGCTTGTTCAATCAATCCCTTTTACCATATTACTAACTGGCTTACTGATTTGATCACAGCACGAATCGTGTGCCGTGTGTCATGTGTGATTTCCTATCGGAAAAAAATACGAACTTCTGTACAAACTTTTACCCCTTTAGGGGGTGAATTTTCAGAAATACTTTCTTAGTGCTTATTTCCCTGTATTCCCGTTGTCCCCGGTAATCTGTGTCCCTGTCACGGGGACAACGGGGCGTCATAAAATTTCCTTACCATAACAATAAGGAAAATGTTAAGACAAACATTGCCACAGGAGAATCTGTGGCAATTTTCGGTTTAGGCTGTGCGAATGTCTGTGAATGAATGAATGTCAGGTTTTTATTAAGTAGATAAGCTATTCTGTTAATGGTCGTGCATCGTCATCATGCACAACAGAGAAGTTTTCTTACAGCTTTGGCTGTAGGATGGCAACGCACTTGCGGTACCTACCCTTGAAAACATATCACCGAGAATACTAGGTGAAGTGATCTTGAAGTCATTCCACCTGGGGGCCATATAGGCCTCTTTGGCAGAATCATAAAAGGATAACATTATGAATCATAATAGACAGTTAACTGTTAAGTCAATCGTATCAAATTCCATTGGTGAAGGATTTTTCAGTTATTTTTTTTGGTCTGTGCTAAAATACCAATCAATCCAATCCAAATCCAATCTCAATCTCTTTGATTATACGTAGTGCAGCGAAAAAAGGAAAAACACGGACTGCCTGACCATATTATGATTCATAATGTTATCCTTTTATGATTCTGCCAAAGTGGCCTTTTAGGCCCCTTGATCCTACGTCTTCTTATTTCTGGCAGCTCATTTCAAGCTCATCTAAGTTTTCACGGTAATATTTTTACAGAATATAATAAGTAGTTCATAGCGTCTGTGACCACTATAACTATCAAATAACGAATCATCTACTTCTTGGCTTTCATCATTATCATCTGCCTAGCCTTTTCTCACCAATTTTGGGCTCGGCTTTCCAGTCTAACCGGATGCAGCTGAATACCAGTATTTTACATGGAGCGACTGCCTATCTGATCTCCACAACCCAGTGGCTGGTGCAGTAATACGATACTCCTTGATAAAACTAGTTTTGGAGAAAGAAAGAAATAAGAATGATTGATGACGTTTATGTGTTCACAGTTAAACACAAAATACAAATAACAAAATTAAAGTGAATAATGTTATAACTACAATAGTGTGAGCCTCACGGTTGCGCCAACAAGGTTCATTTCAGCATTAATGCCAGACAGATGCTGTCGGATGCTGGTTTTCTTCTTGGCATCTAATAACATAAATAAAGCGACAAGATCTGTGGATCTTCTCCATTCATCTACATCGTAACTTCGCCGACAACTTCGCGTAATGTAGCGCCAGAACCGGGATAAACCCGTAAACGCCTCCGCGGTAATTCCGACCGACAGTTCGCACTGTGCGCGGGAATTATCATAAACACAACCGACATCGGCCAGGGTCGATAAGACCGACGAAGTCAGTACTATATTTGGTACAACTATCTCTGTACCCTTCGCTTTATGTGTTCTGTTGATTTAAATTGAGTCAGGTTCAACTTGCTCTAAATATGGCGAAGTTTTGGAGTTGAGGGTAAATGTACATTGTGTAACTAATCATATTAAGCTGTTTTCATAAGATTTGTGGCCGGGAACAGTCTTTATCATTTTCCTAAGTGAAGTAATTATGACGAACAATAAATATTCCATTTATACATCTGAGTAAAAAAAAAACAGCAGACCTTGAACAACCTCCTCAACAATTTCTCGACCTCTTAAAACTCTTTATTACTTCACCAAGAAATTAAAACAATCATACAAATATACACTCACCTTAAAATTTCCAGAGCTGCTCAACATTTTATCCACTTTAAAGTATTTAGTCCTGCTTACCTTTCACAACTCCTGACGCACCATCAAAACGTTTTCCCGACGAATTAACTCATAATTATTAAATGACGACGTAATTTGAGTGGGACTTGGCAAGTTTTTACAAAGTGGAGTGCATTAAGTGAGAGATTAAGGGGAAGGTGTTGTTTGCCAAGACCCACTAGTTGGCTCGGAGCTCATTAAGACGTTTTCTAACTAGGGATGCGCCGCTAGATAAATAGTTTGGAGACGTAATTCAAATAAGACGTTTTAAGCGAGAATTTCGTTGGAAACGAGCTGTTTTATGATGTTTTAAGCGAATGCAATTAGAGGACGTTACTAATTCAGTTTGTAGACTCTGTGAAGATTGTAGACGGCTAGTGCACTGTGAGACGGAAGTGCAATGTTGACCTTACGGTTCATTGTCATCACCATCAGTTGATCATCATGGTCTATGGTTTTCGTACCCCGAGCCCCAAGATACAGACTGTCTAGTTTGGGGCTCACTGACAAATAATATATTATAACCTAGCTGTAGGTAGCATTTTAAACAACTCATATATGAGACAACATTGATTGCCTCGATGTTAACCTGTAAACCTGCTTACTGTATTACCTAGACAATACAATTTTAGCCGAAAGATAATCACTAATCAGTTCACATTTAAAGTAAAAGCTCGAGAACACATACACAAGAAGTTGGCAGATTCGTCTCAGACTTAAGTTGTTGTAGGTTTTCTTGTTTATCTCACTAGCGGTCGCCCGCGGCTCCGCCCGCGTGGATGTCGGTTTTCGCGACAAAAAGTCTAAGTTTGATCCCATGTGTTCAACTACCCAAAAGTAAATTCAGCATTTTAGCCGACAAACAGGCAGATGAACAAACAGACTTTCGATTTCTTTTATTTTATTAGCAGGATTAGATAACTTCATGTGTTAATTATTGTTTTAAAATATAATTTTTTTGTAAAAAAAGTTACTGAATTATGAGCTTCCCTATAAACAACATTTGATGTATTTTGTTCGGCAAGACGTTGTGAACGTTCAGGTGAAGATTCTTCAATACGACGTATTCTTGCTGCCCTTGCTTGAGAACTGTGTGTAGAAAGTTGAGACCTCGTCCTTTTAGGCATTTTGCAGACTTTAGATATATTTGTAGATACTCGTATGTAACAAACAAAGAATATATATAATTGAGAAAATGTTAATGGCGTGTAATATTTTAGCTCAGAAAACAACTGTATAGCCCTAAAAAGAACTGTTTTTTAGCCCTGTAAAGAACTGTTTTTAGCCCTGAAAAGAACTGTTGTTTAGCTCTGAAAAGAACTTTTATATAGCTCTGAAAAGAACTTTTATATAGCTCTGAAAATAACTTTTATATTGCTCTGAAAAGAACTTTTATATAGCTCTGAAAAGAACTTTTATATAGCTTTGAAAAGAAACTTTTATGTAGCTCTGAAAAGAACTTTTTGTTAGGTTTAGTTTTAACAACGAAATCTAAAAATTTTCGTAGGAAAATTATTAGAAACTGCATGCGACCGCTGCGTAAGGACCCGACCGAGCCGCGCGGGTACCTTACTAATAGACCTAAACCCCCCTCCCGCATCCGCACCCCCGCCTTGACACAAAATACAGATAGTACAGAAGTCAATCACGTACTTCACTTTTCATACCTACGCTCGGCGGTCGCGCTATGGTTGTCAACTTTGGCTTGTGCACAAAAAACTATCGTGGTAGTGGCACTCGTATTAGTTGTTTGATTTATTGTTGAGCTTATTCTAAAATATTAAAACAAAACAATAAAAATAAATACAATACAAAAAGTTTACAGAACAAAAACATATAAAATTTTACATTTGTCAATTTTCACTATCGAAAATCCCAAATAACTTCAAAACGGATTACCCTATTTACACAATTTATTTTGCCCTATCCGTTTTAGACCTAAACCTATCAAATGACACTTACGTAATAGTTGGAGGCATGAATTTACCTTACAAAAAAGTTACTTTGTTTATACTGATTCAAAATAGGAAACTATTATATAAATCGAGCTTAGATAGGCATTTTTTTGTTGCTCCATTTTTGCACTTCACAGACGCGTGTCTCAAGCGGATGACACGCGCGCTCGCACTGCTCCCAACCAGTCTGAGATAACGTGTTCGTGAGCGGTGTCTATGTGTGCGTTGCTCGAGCGCACTTTGCATGTAGATTGTCTTCTGTACTATCTGTATTTTGTGGCCTTGGTGACGCCTACTTCGCCTGTCGCCACGGGCCGCGGAGCGCAGAAATAGTATTATATTGATTTCGCCATAACTTTCAAACCAAACGTCCAATTTTAATGAATTTAAGACTAAATATTATCTACATAAACAGTACTTTGTGACAAAATAGATTATTTTGATAAGGAGTAATGACATGTGTAAAATTAATGCGTTTAAATGAAGTCCTAAAAAAATTCAAGATTTTTAAAAAAAAAATGGTTGTTGTGCTTAACTCGAAATAGATAGGTATAGTGTGTCGCGGACTTTTTTGTAGATATTATTAAGGTCTTTAATTAATTACGACATTTTATGGTTCTATCTTTTATAGTTTAGGCGGCGTACGCCAATTAAGGAACTTTTTTGGATGATTTTTTACACCTTGGGTCCGAAAAAACCAAATGTCTTACGAATCCCTATTTTTTCTAAAATAAAATATAGCCTATGTTACTCGCAGATAATGTAGCTTTCTAATGGTGAAAGAATTTTTAAAATCGGTCCAGTAGTTTTTGAGTTTATCCATTACAAACAAACAAACATACAAACAAAAATACAAAGTTTTCCTCTTTATAATATTAGTGTAGATGTAGATAACTTTTTTATTTTTATTTTTTGTGTCTTATATTTTGTTGTATGTATCTATATATGTATTTATTCTTATATTTTAGCTATTTTTTGTTTCTAAGTTGTTTTTTGGTACTGCACCTACTGTGTATTGTCTCTGCATCATACCCTAAGGTAGACTGGTAGAAAATGCCCAAGGCATTAAGTCCGCCTTTGTACAGTTTTTACTTGTGCATAAAGTTTTAATAAATAAATAAATAATGGACACAGACCTCGCCCAAGCATCGGCACTCCGTCCGGTTGTGTGTTTCACGCATCCAGTGGATTCCAGCGGCCTTCATCACACGGTCAGTTACAGTTTGCATTTGTGGAGCAATCATTTTTAAATTATTTTCGCTACTTGTCTGCCAATTACATTACGGACTAAGTCCGCGCGGAAATAGTTGGCCGCGGAGGCGGGACAGGGGTGAGGTGGGTTGCAACGCACGTAGTGAGTATAATGCGCCCCCACCCCTCCGTCCCACCGCTCACATACCTTAGGCACGGCCAACTAGTTCCGCGCGGACTCATCATCATCATCAATTCAGCCGAAAGACGTCCACTGCTGGACATAGGCCTCCCCCAAAAGGGGGGGTTTGCCATAATCGCCACGCTTGGCAGGCGGGTTGGCGATCGCAGTATGGTATGGTGGTGGAATGCATAGAGAACGCTGCTGCCCATTCTCCGGTACGACCCTTAGTCGCCTTTTACGACACCCAAGGGATGTTTTTTGAATACTAACGTTGTTTACTGTAACTGTAACTGGAACTGTCTGTCTGTCTGTCTGCTGTAATTTGATCCTGTATACTTGTTTTCAATTTTTGATATTTTGGAATCTTACGAATTTTCGATCAGGGTCACGTGTCATCTTACGATCAGGGTCACGTCTATAGATGGGCAATCCACCCGGGTTTAAACCCGGTGCTTTGATAAACACCCAATTTTGTGGGTGTTTATGGGTGTTTACGGGTGTTTATCGGGTGTTTATCAAAAGCACCCCGGGTTTAAACCCGGTGGATTGCCCATCCACGTGTCATCTTACGAATCTTACGATCAGGGCCACGTGTCCTGATGCGAGTTTATCATTTTTTGCCCATTACAAAAAAAGTGTACAACGCTGCTAAAGAAGTTTTCACTTCAAAAACTTAGACCCAGGACAAAAAAGCAACTGAAAAGGGTATAAATAAAACATCACAGATAGACAAATTAATAACAAACAAATAACATCGGTTTTCGTATAACCACACGTCGTTATTCCTGTAGTTGAGGCGTAAACGTGTAACAACATGACGCTAACGATACCTCGCTTGTCAAAATACGATGAGTATTTTAGGAACTATTTATTTATTTATTTCTTGGGTCGCCAAAACAGGCTACACAATTACATGCACGTTAACACGAAAGGGGACAAATTCAAATGTGCGCTTCCAATTATAGAAGACCACATCATTCTTATGTTATGGATGAAGTGTTGCACAAAATCTGTAATACAAAGAAGTCTATCATCACTTGTGGTGATTTTAATGTTAATTTGTTAGAAAATTCTGGGTTAAGTACTAAAATTATAAGTTTGTTTCAGTCATACAATCTTGCTAACCAATTTTTAGAGCCCACTAGAATAACTCCTACTAGTGCCACATGCCTAGATAACATTTATACAGATGTTATACCGACCCACAAAGAAATTATTAACTTAATAGACTCAGATCATTGCGGACAATTGATCAGTATTCCAAATTACAACAAAAAAGTTACTAAAAAAGATATCACTGTTAACCCAAAAACAACTAATCGCTTGGAAACATTTAAAACTAAACTCTTGGGTAAATTACCACTTTTATTCACTAATGATGACCCTAATCAACAATATAATGATTTTTTTAATATGTATTGCACACAATTTGATAACACTTTTATTTCAAAAAGATTATCGGTTAATAGTAACGCTTCCTTCAGTGACTGGGCCACCATTGGTATACATAAAAGTAGAAAACGACTTTATGAATTATATGAAGAACGGATTTTTATAAACACTGCTGAATTTAATTTATATGTTAAGAATTATTCTAAAATATTTAAAAAAGTTTGTAGTATTGCCAAGTCACGTTATTTGAGTTCAAAAATTAAAAATAGTAGCAACATTATTAAAACGACTTGGAATGTCATTAATAGCGAAACGGGAAGGTCATGCACCCGAAGTAGTGACTACAGCCTTGCTATTGATGACAATATAATTAAATCAGATTCTCAAGTCGCCGCGGCCTTTGAAAATTTCTTTGCAGAGATTCCAGTATCAACTACTAAATCTCTTAACTCATCACCCGCTGCCGCAGAGTCTTTACTTAAAGAAAACGTTTCAGTTTGTGATTCTGAATTTCACTTTGAATATGTAACCTGTAACGATATAATTAAAACCTTTCACACGTTAAATGTTAAAAAGACCGCAGATCTATGGGGTAATTCTGTGGATGTTGCTAAGTCGATTATAAACATTGTAGCACCTACTTTAGCTGTTATATTTAATAATTGTATTGACCGTGGTGAGTTTCCTGATCTTATGAAAAACAGTAAAATAATACCGTTGTTTAAATCGGGTAGTACATCAGACCCTACTAATTATCGACCTATTTCAGTACTACCTACCTTTAGTAAAATTTTTGAAAAACTTATTTTGAATCAATTGCAAAGATTTTTTAATAACAATAAATTACTGCATAATAAACAGTTCGGTTTTACAAGGGGTCGTTCGACTACCGATGCAGGAGTTGAACTTTTAGGACATATTTATAATGCATGGGAGGACAAATGCGATGCCTTGGGCGTCTTTTGCGATTTGTCCAAGGCATTTGATTGTGTTCTTCATGACACATTAATCAGGAAACTGCACCACTACGGAATCCGGAACGCCTCTCTGGATCTTCTTACTTCTTACTTGAGTGATAGGATTCAGAGAGTTGATGTTAACGGAAAAAGGTCACCCGGATCTGTAGTAAGAATGGCGGTCCCCCAGGGCTCAATTCTTGGTCCTTTCTTATTCCTTATTTATATCAATGACTTGTCGTACCTCATAAAGGATAATCATGATATAGTGTTGTTTGCAGATGACACTTCTCTTTTGTTTAAAATCAAACGTCAGCAGCTGACAATGTAAATAACGCCCTTGCAAAAGTAGTTAACTGGTTTAATGTCAATAACCTACTTCTTAACGGAAAAAAAACGAAATGTATTAAGTTTACGATACCCCACGTTAGACAAGTAGAAACTAGTGTTCTCATTAAGGATGAAGAGTTAAAACCCGAAGATAGCACAGTATTCTTAGGCATAACGTTGGATGCCAAGCTTCAATGGGGCCCCCATATAGATAAATTGTCAAAAAAGCTTAGCTCTGCAGCATACGCCGTTAGGAAAATTCGTGATTTGACTGATTTAGAGACAGCCCGTTTAGTTTACTTTAGTTATTTTCATAGTGTGATGTCGTACGGTATTCTGTTGTGGGGAAATGCCGCCGATATTCAGACAATTTTTATTTTACAAAAAAGGGCAATTCGTTCTATTTATAAATTAAGTCCTAGACACTCCCTCAGAGACAAATTTAAAGAGATTAATATAATGACTGTGCCTTCTCAGTACATTTATGATAATCTTTTGTATGCACATAAAAATATTAATCTGTTTAAAAAATACAGTGATATCCATAACATAAATACTAGGAACAAACACAAATTTGTTGTTCCTACAACAAGGCTCAAGAAAATAGGTGGCTCGTTTAGATGCCAATGTATACATTTTTATAATAAACTTCCTAGCCACATTCAAGAACTAAGCCTAAATAAATTCAAAGCTTTTATAAAGCGAAAACTATGCCAGAAAGCCTATTATACTGTAAAAGACTATATTGAGGACAAAAAGGCTTGGGATTGAGCTGCTCCAATAGGTTTAGACAGTGAATGTTATTTTGCAATTTTTACACTTTAATATTTTCTTTTTTTTTTAAGTATCTATTTACTTACACAATGACATGTACATTTACTGTATAAAGTATTATATTATTTTAATTATTGTGAATGTGAGGACTATGTGGGTCATTGTTTACATTTTAATCGTGGTCTGGCAGTTTGAGTAGTTAATGCGGCCTACCCAAATGTCCTGTCTTTGGTATTGTTCGTCGAATCGTTGAGCTCCTGAAGTTCTGAGTTGAGCTGCACGGTTACTGACAAATGCGTGCACTGACTGGACAGGTCCACTCAATCTGTGTGGTTCTTTCCTCAAAAGATCTTTTCAGACACTAATCTACATGGTCCTCAAAGATTATGTCCGGATTTTTATATACACATTGACATTGATGAATTTTATTTAGACAATGACATGAATATTTACTTTGTAAAGTATTTTTTATTTTATTTTTCTTTTCATTTAATTATTGTGAATGTGAGGACTATGTGGGTCATTTTTTTTTTCTGTTTTCCTTCTTAGTTTTAATCATGATCTGGCAGTTTGAGTAATTTACGCGGCCTACCCAAATGTCCTTTCTTTGGTATTGTTCGTCGAATCGTTGAGCTCCTCATTTCTGAGTCGAGCTGCACGATTTTTGACAAATGCGTGCACTGATTGGACAGGTCCGCTCAATCTGTGTGGTTCTTTCCTCAAAAGACCATTTCAGACATAAATCTACATGGTCTTCACACGATCTGACCAAGATTTTGTCTGGACTTTAAAAGAGACTGTGACCTCTGAGTTTGTTTCGGCCTTTCTTCTCAGAGTAGTCAGATAGGAAACGCCGACCACATCTAGTTTAAAAAATATGATGACGTGTAAAAGTGTTTGTAAAAACCTACTTACAGAAATAAATCATTTATCATTTATTTATTCACTTATTATCTAGGTAGGTACAAAAAATTTAACAATGAGCAATGCGAGAATGAGCTATGAGAGAATCAGATGAACATACAGATACAGAGTCTGTTAAAATCATAACCCTCCTTTGACTTTTTCTTTTTGGGTCCGTAGTTAAGTAAAAACTGCAAAAGAAAAGAACACTATTATAAATAAAAATGAATATTTATAATATTTTAGAGGAAGTTTGCATGCAACGTGTTAAAACAAGACTATTAACAGCACGCGAATGTTAATTATAAATGAAAAGATCATTAATTAGGTCTCGCAAAATGCACTGCTTCCATTACAGACTAACGTTTTCTTAGTTAATATTTATATGGTCTATACTCCGTTGGTTTAGGTGCTTAACTAAGGAAACAAAAAAAAACACCTTTTTACAAATTTTAAATTAATTTTATTTGTTAAACAGGGCTACAAGCATAAATGAGATCATTAATGAGAGTTAAAAAAATAATTTTATAACCAACAATAAAAATTAAAACAGTTCAAGCAAGTTGTAAAAATATGATTATTTTGACAAAATCTCTGTTGTCGGTAACTTAGTAATTTTGTCGGAAGTTCAGTGTTTCTATTTGGAAGTTTAGTTTTTTTTATCGAAGATCCAGTTTTTTTTAGGAGAAAACGTAATTTGAACATGCTCTTATTTGTTTGTTAAATTGGATATTTTTTTCGTTTATGTTTTTAATTTTTTGTCGGTAATTCATTATAACGCGCGTTAATTAGAATAATAGTCGGACACAGATCGCTGGAGATTAATTTGTTTGTCGGAACCATTATTATTTCCCAAGCATAAATACCGAAATTCCACCAAAGCCTTTACACGCATTTTTAACGAAGTTATTTTATAATATAATTAGGCATTATAAAAAAAAAGTCAAAATTTGCATGACAAACGGCAATGTTTTGAGTGAATCTACATACATAAAAGAAAGTCGTGTTAGTTACACTATTTATAACTCAAAAATGGCTGAACCGATTTGGCTGAAAATTGGTGGGTAGGTAGCTTAGAACCAGGAGACGGACATAGGATACTTTTTATCTTTTTTTTTATGAGTATGGTAGGAGTAGTTTAGGAGTAGGGTAGGAGTAGGGTAGGAGTAGGGTAGAAGTAGGGTAAGGGGTAGGACACCACGCAAACGAAATAGTGCCGGGAAGCTAGAAATAATTTATATGGCAAAACAACGTTTGCTGGGTCAGCTAGTTTTAAACAAAACAAACCGACTAAACGTAATACCTGTCACGTCAGTTGTCATGTCACGCCACAGTTGTAGGTACTCTTCAATGTAGCAATCTAATAGCAATTCGATAGCAATGTAGCAACGTTGTCTAATTCGTTGCATTTTTTAAAGGTTTACAGAACCTGTCTTTTTGGGCTTTTTACAATAGACAGATTACAAAATATTACAAATAATTACTGTAAATCTAACTAAACAATCGTGCTTAACTGCATAAGCACAATTTTATAGAATAAATGATAAAGAAACACACTAATAAACTTACACTAGGAAACTATCGTAAAAATGTAAGATAAATTTAATTTGTAGGTAACGTATTTTTTAAACAAGAAAGTGTCATCTATAAAGAACCCTTTTTACGATTTGTTTATGTTTAGTTAATTACGTTAACTAATGGAGTATAACCTACTAATATATTTTTAATCATTTAATTTCAATTTAGTCTATACACCTGTATATACTAAATATTAAAACACACTAAACGATCGAAATATTTTAAACAATACTGTAGAGTTTATGTTTTAAATAAGCTAAGAAACTAATGAACCAATGCATGCTTATACTATTCTCTAAACATCACGCCAAAACCGGCATACAGCAACGCGCCCCTGCTTCGCACGGTTGCAATGTACATACAGATACGGTGATACTCGTAAGTCAATCATCATCATCATCATCATCATTTCAGCCGAAAGACGTCCACTGCTGGACATAGGCCTCCCCCAAGCACCGCCACTTCGACCGGTCCTGTGCTTCCCGCATCCAACGGGTTCCTGCGGCCTTTACAAGGTCATCGGTCCACCTTGTGGGAGGCCTTCCAACGCTACGTCTTCCGGTACGCGGTCGCCACTCCAGAACCTTTCGGCCCCATCGGCCATCTGTTCTGCGAGCAATGTGCCCTGCCCACTGCCACTTAAGTTTGACAATTCTTCGGGCTATGTCGGTTACCTTGGTTCTCCTGCGGATCTCCTCATTCCTGATTCGATCACGTAGGGAAACTCCAAGCATAGCCCTCTCCATTGCCCTTTGGGTGAATTTTAGCCTTCTTATAAGGCCCATTGTGAGCGATACATCAAGATTTCTGTTCTATACCTAATAAAACTTTCGGAATAAAATGCTCTAGATGGTGGTGAAAAAAACCGCATCAAAATCCAGTGTAGTTCAGAAGACCTAAGTGTTCACGCAGACAGACACAAAAAGTGACATAGTTTTATTAAGGTTCCGTAGGGAACCGCATTAAGATTTTCACACAAAAATAGAAAAAAAAACAATAAATTTTGGGGTTCCCCATACTTAGAACTGAAACTAAAAAATTTTTTTTTCGTCAAACGTATACGTGTATCATAGATACCTCACACGTATACGTTTGACGAAAAAAAAAATTCTATAGGATAGGTCTTCAAAAATGATATATCATTCTATTATAGGTTTCTTATATCATTTTTTTCTAAACTGAATAGTTTGCGCGAGAGTCACTTCCAAAGTGGTAAAATGTGTGTCCCCCCCCTGTAACTTCTAAAATAAGAAAAAACTAAAAAAAATATATGATGTACAATACTATGTAAACTTCCACCGAAAATTGGTTTGAACGAGATCTAGTAAGTAGTTTTTTTTTAATACGTCATAAATCGTAAACCGCAATTTACCTTTTATTCAACCAACTCAAATATAAAAAATAAAAACATTTAATTTCATAAACATAAACCTTATGCATAAACTCGGATGTTACGGAACCCTCGGTGAGCGAGTCCGACTCGCTCTTGCCCGGTTTTCATTAGGCATATTATAGATTCGAACCCAATCGTACAGAATAGATATCGGCTGCGATATCTATTCTGAAAAAATTGCACTGTGAAAACTTAGGTGAAGTGTCATATGCCACTTGATGACACTACATAACTATAGGGATTGACACTATTTGACAGTTCACTTCAACTTTACTTCACCAAGTTTTCACGGAGATTTTACTCAATCGACTGACAGCACTTTTATTTACAAGTAGGTACATTATAAATTTGATAAGCGACAGTGTAACCATCATACCATACGAGTACCATCCAAAAAACCTAATCAAGTGACATCCAAACATCCGCACTTCATTCGCAACACCGCTAGCATTCCCGTCAGTCGTTCAATCAACACGCCAGCGCAGTCCGGTTACCAAGATAGGTGGCCGGCTTACAAGCAATCCCCATCTCCGACTCGAGAGCACGGTAAGCCTTTTGGCTTCCATTCGTGTCACTTGGCTTCAGACGTTAAGACATGTCGGCTGATGTGGGCGTACCTCTTAGAAAGGACGTTTCTAGCTTTAGTTTGTAAGTAACGAGAAAGGGTAAGTGGTGATAAGTAATTGTGGGTTGATAATTGTTGTAATGAGATGTAAATTAGGTCGAATTATTCCGCCGTCATGTAAAGGTCTTCTGATAGAGGTCCTGTGGTGTTATTATTTGAACTTCGCTTTGAAAAACTGTCCCAAATACCTACTAATAAATTCACCTCCAAAATTGTCCGCTGCAGGTTGGTAGGGACGTGCAATCTGTTACCATGGATTTGATAACCAACAAAAATATTGGACACTCGTCTAGAATCATGGTGTGCTGAATCCTTAGTCTCAGTTTGCACGACGATCTCCCTACCATCGTGTATTAAGATTTTTATACTGTTCCGTGCTATATATTTTTTCTTACACTTGAAACATTAATTTCAGGCTCACAGGTTCAAAATTTATGATTTTCAAGACCCGCGACAGCGGTCAGAATAAATTAAAAAACAAACGGTCAAGAGCGAGTCGGACTCGCGCACCGAGGGTTCCGTAGGTACAATCATGTTTTTAATTTTTCATCGGCGAGGCCTATACTCGTCAGAGAACAAAAAATATACATATTATATTTTTATTTCTTTCTTATTTGCAAAATAGTTGGGCGAACGTCATCTAAAACCATTCCAAATTTCAAGTTGATAGCATTAGTTGCTTAGCTTGAGATATCCAGCTGTGACAGATAAACTGACTGACTGAGTCTCACCATAAGGGTTGCGTTTACAGCATGATTGTCCGAAAGGGGTGCCGCTGCCCCGGAACATAAAGGGCTAAGGAAGGAACACGGGTGGGTTTTAGTCAGTAAGAGTCTGACACTCCCTTCCGCTCCACCGAGAGCGGAAGGGGTCATTTGATAATTTCCCATCCTGAGAAAAAAGGGTTTCCGTTTTACCATTTTGGTACGGAACCCTAACAAACAAAAGAGGCTGTGACGCGTCGAGGGTACACTAACCTACAGGAATGTATATTTCTACAACAAAATAAATACAGAACAAAACGCACACCAAAACAATTCTTTTCCAAAGCTAAGAAACATAAAAATACTTAGATACGTCATCATATGGCAGGCGGTCTTAAAACCTCTTTACAAAATTCGAGCAGCAAATAAGCTGTGTAAGCGTGGCATATGGCTGGTATACGAATAAAAAGCATGTTATAACAACAGAGATTAGCAGAGGCGCACCGCTAACACGTAAGCTTTTAATGGACGAAAACCTACATCTAGGTTGGAGTTTGAACCTATTTGGTTGGTATAGAGATGTGGAGGCAACGAATCAAGTCGACGTGTGTTTAGTGTGTTTCGAAGCTGATCATTTTTGTGTAATAATTAAGTCTCGTTTGCGGAATACACTATTAATTTTAATTTGAATCATATTGAATGATATTGCTATATCTATACTAATATTATAAATTCTAAAGTAACTCTGTCTGTCTGTCTGTTACCTTTTCCCGCCTAAACCACTAAACGGATTTCGATAAAATTTGGCAGAGAGATAGATTGCATGCCGGGGAAAGGACATAGCATAGTTTTTATCCCGATAGTCCCACGGGATCGGCACTAAAGCGGAGGAAACCGCGGGGCGCTGCTTGTGCTTCATATGTTCGAAAAATTTGTATGCTGGTAAGCATACAAATTCAAATTACGATGTTTATTTTTTAATTATTTTGTACATAATTCTTTGACATAATCTTTTTATTATTTGACATTATATACAGACTAATTCTAATTTTTTACCTTTCTACTAGTGGTTGTAATGGCAATCATATCACTTGGTTTTAGTATGTTTTTATCTTTTATTTTTTATATATCCTTTTGATAGATTCTTATTTTGTAAATGTGAGGACTTTGTAGGTCTTGTAGACTTTAGATCTGTAGACCATTTTTTATTTTATCCTGGTACTTGTTGGCAGGCCTACGCTGTCCTCCCATCCTACTGTAATTTGAAAACATTGTAAAAGCCAATTATTTTTAAAAAGAGTAACCATGGAGTTTTTTGCCGGCTCTTCTCTATAGGAAACGACCAATTGGAACCGTGCACCAGCTTCTGACATTTCATAAGTGCCCATGTAGGTTTATGTGAAATAAAATATATTGATTTTGATAGAAACTTCGATTTTATGTAAAGTACCAAGTACGTCAAACAGGCTTATTCTGTCCTCCCACACCTATTAACAGTGAAATTTGAAAATATTCTAAAAACTTTTTTTTTTTAAAGAAGCAATTATTTTATGGACCACGGTTGATCGTTTACTATGGAGAAGAGACGTAACAGAAACTTCGCGGTTTGTTTCGTATCATCATCTGCCTAGCCTTTTGCCAACTATGTTGGGGTCGGTTTCCAGTCTAACCGGATGCAACTGAATACCAGTATTTTACATGGAGTGACTGCCTATATGACCTCAACAACCCAGTTACTGGGAAATACGATACCCCTTGGTAATAAGTACAAAAAAAAGTAAAGTAATGAATCAAAATAAATTATTTGTCAATATAACAATTTATTTTTGCAAAAACCTGCTAGAGATGAAATTAAGGTTTAATATACATACATTTATGAAGGTATAATTGATAGGTAACTTTTCTGTTCAAGATAACTCAGAGCACAAAAATCAAAAGAAATTAATGTTTTTTTTTGTCTTTCTGTTGTCCGACAAGTAAATAAAACACGCAATATATGTATTTAACCTCAATAAACGATGGATGGTTATTACCAAGTTTGTCGATGAAATCTTACACTAATCACACTAATATTATAAAGGCGAAAGTTTGTAAGAGTGTGCGAGTGTGTGTGTTTATATGTTTGTTACTTCTTCACGCTCAAACGCCTGGACCAACTTTGATAAAATTTGGTATGAACGTGGCTGACATCCTGGATTAACAAATAGGCTAATTTTTATCCCGATATTCCCATGGGGTCGAAAGTTATGCGGGTGAAACTGCGGGGCGCAGCTAGTATAATAATGAAGCTGAAGAGTTTTTAGAACGCGCTATTCGCAGTCGAATTTGAAAAACTATTTTTGCAATTCTTGAAGGAGGTTTATAGGCTTTAACATCGCGCTATAACTCTTAGGAGGCGATCAAAAAGAAAAATAGTCAGAACGAAAGCAATAAAAAAGTTATTTAAAAAAATAAAAAAACCCGACTGCGGTAAAAAACTGAAAAGCTAAAAACAAGCCCATTTTAAATTAAATAAAAGTTGGAAGCAGGCGGGACCCATTTGAATTTGAAAATATAATAAAAATGATATGGCTCCCGCCTGCTTCCAACTTTTATTTAATTTAAAATGGGCTTGTTTTTAGCTTTTCAGTTTTTTACCGCAGTCGGGTTTTTTTATTTTTTTAAATAACTTTTTTATTTCCAGCTTTTTAGTTTACAAAATAAACGTGAAAGATTTCGCAGACGATTTAGCTCTTGGTACGTGTTTTTTACGATTTGTCACTTCAAATTACTTTTAAATATATAAGTTGTAT
This sequence comes from Mesoligia furuncula, assembly GCA_916614155.1. NCBI lineage: Eukaryota > Metazoa > Arthropoda > Insecta > Lepidoptera > Noctuidae > Mesoligia > Mesoligia furuncula. The sequence continues at coordinate 32,805,266 of OU744792.1, read as the reverse complement.
ATATTTTTGTAATCACCTTTAAAAACCCTTTATTTTGATACCCCACTCGATAGGTTTCGAGAAAAATATTTTTTTTTGAAGACATAATATTGCGCCAAAAATCGGCCATTTTATATTTTTTCATTTTTTATATACCCAGTGACACTCGCGCAACCAAGACAAATCTAAAGACGTATAATTTATCAAAATCCGTTCATTCGTTTAGAAGTTACGAGGGAACAAAGAAACGGACATACATACATACATACATACATACATACATACATACAGGTCAAACACATAACCCTCCTTTTGGGCTTCGCCGCAGTCGGGTAAAAAGCAGTACCTTTATACTTAATACTAATAATTATGAAGTAAGTATAAGAAGTATGTGGAACAGGGTGTATAGTTCACTCATACTCTATAGGAAAGGGAGGAGCCTCCAACCAGATGGGTGTTGTGTCTGGCGGGCAACTGCCCAATGATTCATGTCGGGCCGTTATATCTATGCTAGTTGCGCGGTGAACTCTGCATGCGAGATGCAGGATTTTGCGTGACGTCAGTATGACGCGTTGTTCGCATGTGGCGTTGTAGATACCGCTACTGTGTGTACATAAAAAAATAAAGAACACTAAGCGAACACGAAGTAACAGCGCGGGCGGGCGATGCGATGTGACGCGACGGGTCTGAAGAACAAATAAAAATTCACGCGGACGAAGTCACGGGTAGAAGCTAGTAATCTATATAATTGCATCTATCTATACAATTACTTACATGATACACGATAGCAAAACGGCAAATAAACAATTATCGCTTACTGTTATAATTGAGGTATCACGGGTATCAGGAACACGACACCAAAACAAATGAAAGCACGATCATTATCATAACAGCCATGCAAACATAATATTTAATGCATTGCATCGTCTGCATTAGTGCTGCATTAAATATGATGGTTCAAATACCTTTAACGGTCTTTGATGTCGCAGATGGATTGTAGAATCTGCTGTTTTACGAAACCGCTAGTTGTTTTACAAAAAAGCTCCGTTATGTAAAACAACTGAGCAAAGTTCAGCTGGATTATTATTGCGTTACGTTTTACAACGAATAATAAATAACTACTACTAAAATAAATAACTACTGTAATAAATAACTAACTACTAAAATAAATAACTACTGAATAGCACTTGTATGTATGTACATGTAGGTATAGGTACCACACACTACCTGCAGCAATGTCCCTCCTTCGCCCTTGATCCTGCCAAAAGTTGTCTTTGAGCAATAAAACAAATTTTACATTTAATTTTACAATGGGCGGCCATTGTAACATTAAATGTAAAAGGAGGATGGGCGTTTTGGTACCCGAAAACTAATTACAACCAATAGAAATAATTTATATACAGATGTAAAGGTCTAATTATGTAGAACAATAGTTGTTAAGGGGATAGTCGCAGTTCACTGTCCGTTCAGACATATACAACCTTTAACATTATACACCCTTACATAATCCTTAAAAGACTGGTCATTGTACTCATCATTATGAACAACTTTTACTATGGGACCTACCCTGAAATAGTGAAAAAAAAACAGCTGTTCCCTACATTTTGACGAGTTATACGAACATAAACGTAGGGAACAGCTGATTTTTTTTTTGCGATTTCAGGGTTGGTCCCATAGTAAAAGTTGTTCATAATGATGAGTACAATGACCCCTTTTAAGGATTAAAACGATCAAAATATAAGGGTGTATACAGTATGTTAACTAACAGAGGGCGTTCCTGTTAACCCGCAATAGTATTACATTTGAGACGGGTTGTTAAATGTTATTGCTAAAACTAAACATACTTTACATTTATGTCTTTGTAATTCAATAAGCCGCCTTTATCAAAAATGCCGCTCGCCATTCAGCGCGGCGCGCGGCGCGGGCGGCGGCGGGCGGTCGGCTCGCTCGGGTTCGTGAACTCTCGGAGACGCTCGGTCGGCTTCGTGCTACTACGATAGCGTACTACAAGTACTTTTCCGAGCTACTATTTTGATTTTAAACATGGAGGTTTCGAATTTACTGTCAATTAATTATTTTTTTGAATTCGGATTTTTTTATGCTTATTTTTCTATGCTGACATTTTATTTTATTCTATTAATGATATAGATTAACGAGTTTAAGGGAACGCCCTCTGTTATTTAACATACTGTATGTTAGGTTTAGGTTTTTTGATGCAAATAATAAACAGTACCTATTATATCTATCTACGAGCATACTCAAGTCCAAAACACAACAATACAGACATCAAATTACATAACATATAACCATACACGCTCCATTACAGTCACGCAAATATACTAAACTAGATCATAAATGAGGAACATGAAAAACCTTTCTGGAACTAAAATGTAGGGGAATAGTCGGAGTGAGACAATACGAACTAAAATCGCACGAAACGCGGGTAAGATGCCGTAATGAGGGTTGACAAATTAGTGCAGAGTTCCGTAGTTGGCAAACACTCGCCGGCCGGTCTGGAAGACCTATTCTGATGATAACGTTGATAATTTCATTGAGCGAGATAATTCGGTCTTTAGGGGTTGAATTATGTTATCAACAACTGTGTTCTTTTTACAAGTCCCTTGGTGTAAGTGGAATATTTATGTGCGGATGTGCTTTGGTTAAGTGATAAAGTAGGGTGAAGTGTGTGTTTTAATATTAAAAACAGCGTTAAAGATATTTGAGCAGTCTTCTCCATCTTCTTCAGCCTTTCGCCACCCAATGTTGACTGTAGGCATCCTGGAATGCACGCCACTCTTCTCTGTCTCTAGCCTTCCTAAGTCAGAATCGTCAAACAATCTTGACCAGGTCGTCGGTCCTCCTCATCGGTTGTCTGCCCACACTTCTACTATAGGTCTACCAGAATCTCATGGCAAAAAAAAATCAAAAAAACTTTGTAGTTTTCATACATTTGACAACATTGGCAATGTCAAATGTATGAAAACCAAAAAGTTTTTTTGGTAATTTTTTTTTTGCCATAGGTTTCTGGTAGATCTATACCTACCAGGTCTCGGTCTCCAGTCCAGCACTGTTCTACCCCCTCTGCCATCTGTACTTAGCCATAAGCCCCTTGTTTGAGCGGTACTGCAATACAAATAAATCAGACAAGAAAACAAACAAAAATATTCGTATTTAATATAAAGCTGTGACAGATCCTTTTTCATTCATGCCTCTTTAAATAAAATATAACTACAAAAGTTTTTAGAAAACATGTCATAAGTATTACAAAGTCCGGCCGTCAGCGCGACAATTCTAGTAGCTAATAAAGATCAAATTCGCAAAACATGTATTCATGTTTGAAACTGACAGCTAGTGTCAAAAAGCTTTCTCTCGTCGGCCGGATAGTTTTTTTTTTTTTTTAATGGCGTAGCAATTTTTTTGCATTGAGCCAAAGACGAATGCGCGATGTAGAAATCCGTTATAGGAGGTAATAAAGAAAGAAAATACGTTTATTTTCGGAACATGACTCAAAGATAGAAGACAAACGCAAAAAAGGGGCCGTAATATGGGCCGAATGTCTAAATTCTGGTCAAAACTCAGATAATTTTGAATCATCGATACGACGAACCAGAAGATTAAGGGCCCTTGAGACCGATTCCAAAAAAAACCAGTTGACGCTCACCCTCGAAGGTATCCGTCATTCAGTATTCAAATTGGATCCCGTCACGATTCAATAATATATTCTAATAACGAATTGCTTACATAGACGGGTCGTTTATACCAGATATGAACGATACCTATTGAGGAAAGATGGGTTAAGAAGGCCCATCCTTTAAAGGTGACATTTTACGAAATGAGCCATCAGTTACATTATGATCATACCACTACTTGGTCAGATACTTAAATGAACCGTAAAGCAAAACAAATCATAAACAGGGTAAAATTAAATCAGCTAGCGAAACTCTGAAGATGTCATGGATTTTTTTTCTTTATAAAAAATAAAAAATATTTGATGGATATTTTGTGGGAGTCAACGACCGCTGGTAGTGTTGTGGTGAAAAATGTTCACCAACAAAATATAAACTGACGTGTAAACGTGTCTTAAAAGATCTACTTACAGAAATAAACATCTAATTTCATTTAATTTGTTGTTACTTGAAGTTTGAATTGAGAAAATCTGTTTTCTTTTGTTTTGTCACGTAACACACAATGGCTTTCATGTTTACCTACTTTCGTTGCGTTGTTGTTGTTCGTTTTGCGTGGTTTTGAGCATATGAAGCAATGGATAATCAATATCCATAAAATGATTCAGATTGTGATTGGTAGTGTGTTACGCAGTTCTTATCAATGTGCCATAACTTAACATTACCCGTATTAATGAACTTGAGCTCGTTCGCCGAACAGCTAATCTGCTATCAGTGGTTCGTCAAAGGCTTTTCGATCAAAAACATTTTCCATACTAAAGAATAGAAGTTCAAGATTATAGTTTTCACTTTAGTAATATAATGTTCATACTAAACCATCATCATCATTTCAGCCGAAAGACGCCCACTGCTGGACATAGGCCTCCCCCAAAAGGGGGGGGTTTGCCATAATCGCCACGCTTGGCAGGAGGGTTGGCGATCGCAGTATGGTATGGTGGTGGAATGCATAGAGAACGCTGCTGCCCATTCTCCGGTACGCCCCTTAGTCGCCTTTTACGACACCCACGGGAAGTATGGGGTGGTGCTATTCTTTAAGTCCGGCACCACACAGACTTTTAAGTCCGGCACCACACAGACTAGTCCGGCACCACACAGACTTGACTTGACTTGACCACACCGACTAAACCATACGTTAAAGTAACTCTGTTTGTGACTTTTTCACGCCTAAACCACTGAACCGATTGTTATGAAATTTAAACGATAAAAATACAGAAAATAAATATGGGGTTGTCCTTTATGGGGTTGACACTTGTAAAGTGCCTAGAGGGATAATCGTCTGTTGGTGCCTCCTCATTATTTAAAATTGTCAAAGCTCCTCTGCGAGTTGGCTTCGGCCCCTCGTATGCCTTCCAAAGGTCCGAAACCCTTGGCCCCCGAGATATATCAAAGACATTTTTTTAATAAAAATTTAAATATAAATCCTTTTCTGGTGTTACACGCCCGTAGACACATAACTTAATCTAAGCATACGTATTTTTATTATAAGTATACAAACTTGAGTTCATAACTAGGTAGCCTGGAAACTGGAGAAGGACATAGGCTACCTTTCATTCTGGATATTTGAAAAAACGAAGTCACGGAAAACAGCCAGTTAATCAATCAATCATACGTTAGGTCTATACCTATGAAATTGCCGTTTTGTATGAAAAAATTTAAACGAATTTTTTTCATGTATTTTTTATTTGTATTAATCGAAGTAATCACCCATGCAATCAATGCATCTTTGCCAACGCAGTGACAGTTTATTGATGCCCTTCTTAAAGAAATCAGCTGGACGGTAGGCAACAAATTGACAATGCTAGTTGGAGATGTGCCAGCTTCTCCATCATTGTGTTCAGTTCTTCACAGTACACATCTGCAGTAATGCTCACCCCGTTTGGTAAGAAGCTGTGATGAATCACACCGGCGCTAGACCACCAAACAGTGACCATCACTTTTCTAGGGGTAAGTTTTCGTTAAGGGCATTGTTTAGATGCTGAACCAGGATCCAACCAACTTGCTGAGGCGCTTGCGGTTATCAAACAGAATCCATTTTTCATCGCAGGTAACAATGCGGTTCAAAATTCCTTCATTTGTGTGTCTGTTGAGCAGTGCAAGGCACGTCTCGACGCGTACTTCGCGCTGAACGCTAGAACGGCAATTTCATAGGTAAAGACCTATTATAAATATATTATAAGTATATATTATAGTAAATAGTATGTATGTGTATATAACCTATTTACGTATTTGTGTACCTAGCTTTAATAGTTTTTATTTTTATTTTTATCATTGTTCATCTCAACCAAAGCACCTGCCATCCAATCTCTTCACCACCCTTGGTTCACTGGTAGAGAATGCCTAAGGCATTAAGTCCGCCTTTGTTCCCCTTTATGCGAAAAGTTTAAATAGATAAATAAATAAATCAACTCAGCCTATCGCAGTCCACCGCTGGGGACTTAGGCCTCTCCCAGCCACCTTCTTTAGGTTGTCGGTCCATCTAGCTGGAGGTCATCCCACACTACGCTTGCCGATACGCGATCTCCACTCCAAGACTCTTCTGCTCCACCGGTCATCGGTCTTTCGACAGACAGCCGGTTGATAAATAAAACCTTAGACTTCCTTTTCTCACCTTGTTGGAAGTGGGTCTTTTATCGTTTTACTCTATGGTATGGGACTAAATAACACCGTTATCTCTTTGCGACACCATCGGCAATTTTTGGCGTACAAATAATTTAGATTCCGCGAGTCCCACTTGTTTATTTTTCTGCCCTTTAATCTTTAACGAATTTTTACGTGGCGACACTAAGAGATTTTTTTATCCAGTGGGATTGAGATTTTTGTATTATTTATTTTGCGTAAAAATATTGTGGTGACCCAGATGTTTATGAGTTACGAATTTGAATACAGTAGGCAGTTATTATGTTATGACTTTTTGGAGTTCCGTACCCATAGGCGCCAACGGAACCCTATTACTAAGCCTCCGCTGTCCGTCCGTCCGTCTATCAGTCAGCGGGCTGGATCTCATGAACCGTAATATGTAGACGGTTGATATTTTCACAGAGTGTGTATTTCTATTGCCGCTATAATAATGAAAATAGAATAATAAATTTATTATGAAAACTAAAGGGTTTCCATACAAGAAACGTTTTTTTTTCGGTGTTTTTTGCGCTGTGGTACGGTACTCTTCGTGTGCAACTCGCACTTGGCCGGTTTTTCAATGTCATAAAAAATGTGATTTTTCACTGTATTAGGTAACTGACTTAAAGCAAAATGAAAACTTGTAGAGTTTTAGACTTTAAAGCCGTAATTACAGACACAATTAAAAAGCCATTGTGTCTCGCGTAGATCTGCGTTCCGGCAGACTAAGGGTTAAGTTTCAGTCATAGAGAGGAGTTTAACTTGTTAACCGCACTGATCATAACTTTACCAGTTGTACCACAGAATTAAAAAATAATACAGATGATTTTAAACAACTCTTTCGTGTTCATTTTCGGTTGTCAACAAAAATTAACAAACTCAAGGCCTGTTACTGACAACTTGTTATAAAGATTTTTCGCTGAAAATACTTCAGCTGTTCAATTAAAATGTTGCAGGATGTTGTTGGAGAAATCATCAATTTGGTAATGGCAGGGTTATGACATTTAATTTTAAAATATCAAATACAGACTACCTACAGACTGCGACATCTCGGGAAAGCGGTTCAGAGAAAAATGTTGAAAGGGAAGACCGGAGATTGACCGCAACATTAATATCCTATTTTTATTTTTTTAAGAACTGTTACCCCTTTTTTATAAAGAAAGAAAGAACATACGTTTATTTGCTGTAAACATGACGCAATAAAGGACATAAACAAAAAAAGTAAGAAAGGGTTGGGTGAAACATGCGTCACATCCACGCAAAACGGCTATCGCTCAGCATTATACTGCGACCCTATGCAAGACAGAGCCCCAGCGCTGGTTTTCAGCGACAGCCGGCGCCGACATATTGACGTCGTCCGGTGCAGCAAACAAATATTAGGACGCTGTACTGGTACAGCATACACAAAGAAAATAAAGCCATTTTAATATTTCCTTTTTGTACCCAAAGGGTAAAAACGGGACCCTATTACTAAGACTTCGCTGTCTGTCAGTCTGTCTGTCACCAGGCTGTATCTCAAGAACCGCGATAGCTAGACAGTTGAACTTTGCACAAATTATGTATTTCTGTTGCCGCTATAACAACAAATACTAAAACCAAAATAAAATGAATATTTAAGGGGGGCTCCCATACAACAAACGTGTTGTTTTCGGCATTTTCGCCTTGTGGTACGGAACCCTTCGTGTGCGAGTCCGACTCGCACTTGGCCAGTTTTTTAATTTTATAACTTAACTCTCTTAACGGTGTTCTTGTTCACCACAGTGACTGCTGGGTATACTTTACTAATTTCTTCTCGCGACTTCGTCCTCGTGATTTTTTTTATTTTTATTTTATTTTTTTTTTTTTTTGTTCCCAGACCCACCCCCTCGCATCGCATCGCCTGCCCGCGCTACCACCTCGTTTTCGCTTCGCGTTCTTTCTGACTTTTTTTCTTTGCTCGGTGTGATGTACTATTAAATGTAGCACAACTGAGTGGCAACACTGCTCGAGCAGTCACGGTTTACCCCCCGTGGCGACTGGACGTGCCCGCTTGGATGTTGTGTACTTACTGATAATTTGGTAGTTTTACTTTCAAATTCAAATTCAAATTTAAAGCATTTATTTCAATTAGACCTTGTACAGGCACTTTTGAATTGTCAAAATTAAATAGTCTGTCAGTTAGTCCGAAAGTTGAAGCTAGTTGCCCATTCCAAAACGTAGATCTCTATGGAGAAGAACGGGCAAGAAACTCCATGGACACTCTTTTAAATCAAGATATTACAAAATCCTGGGTACATTATTCTTGTTGCTTCTATATGTGAGAACAATGTAAAAAAACTGGCCAAGTGCGAGTCGGACTCGCACACGAAGGGTTCCGTACCACAAGGCAAAAACGCCGAAAAAAAACATGTTTGTTGTATGGGAGCCCCCCTTAAATATTTATTTTATTTTAATTTTATTATTTCTTATTAAAGTTAAAATACAACTGAGTATTTTGTGAATATTTCAAGTGCCTACCTGTTGCCATTTTTGATATCGAGCAAAAAAGGGCAAAAAAATCGCGTTTGTTGTATGGGAGCCCCCCTTAAATATTTATTTTATTTTATTTTTAGTATTTGTTGTTATAGCGGCAACAGAAATACATCATCTGTGAAAATTTCAACTGTCTAGCTATTGCGGTTCTTGAGATACAGCCTGGTGACAGACAGACGGACAGACGGACAGACGGACAGACGGACAGACGGACAGACGGACAGACAGCGAAGTCTTAGTAATAGGGTCCCGTTTTTACCCTTTGCCGTTTTTACCCTAAAAAAAGACAAAGAAGAAACAATTCAAAATATAAGATTAAAAATAAGCATTGGCAGTTAAGAGATGACCAGTCTCAACCGACGGCGCCCATTCACGAACATGACGCGTGGATTAGCACCATCCAGCTCAACCAGTTTGTAGGGAACTGAATGACTTTAAACCCTAAGCCCCTAATAAGAGGTAATAGCCAGAACACCACACTCGGCTCAGGCTATACCGTGATGTTAAATAGCCTAAAGCCTTCCTCAAGAATTAGACTCAAATGCAAAAACATTTTTTTCAAATCTGACTGGTCGCTCTGGAGCTACCAGTCAGATTTGAAAAATAATGTTTTTGAAGAAGATGGAAGATGAGGATGAGGATGGGAGGAGGATGGGAGATGGAAGAGTTTGTTTAAACGCGCTAATCTCTGGAGATTAGCGCGTTTAAACAAACTCTTCAGCTTTATTATTAGTATCACACTATATCACACTAATATTATAACGGCTAAAGTTTGTGAGTGTGTGTGTGTTTACATTTTTACATTTTTGTTACTTCTTCACGCTCAAACGGCTGGACCAATTTGGATAAAATTTTGTATGGAGGTAGCTGATACCCTGGATTACCATATGGGCTACTTTTTAATCCCGATATTCTTACGGGATCGAAAAACCGCGGGCCGCAACTAGTAGATTTATAAATGGAGGAAAGCGTAGGCTAGGTTTCATTACCGAAAAAAATAAACCCACACCGTTAGTAGATTGGATTTTCATATCGGTAGAACAGCTAATTTGCTTTGCTTATTAATAGTATGCCGTTCATATAGCCTGTAAATACACCACCACACAGCAAAAAGAATCCACTCAACAAGTTAACACTTTATCGAAAAACGAAAAATACGAAACTACAATTTTATTTGTTTCACCGAACGTCTCTACACTGTCAAAGCGCGTCCGTTGTACGTGCATGTGAATTCATATCTTCGTCTTTGCAATAAGCTGAGCGACGTAAAGACTACCAATGACTATCCTACCTTAGCAGCAGCCACTCGTAAGTAAGTATTGTTAGTCAACGAACGTACGGAGCGTTTCGTGCGATTCCAAGTGCTTTTCAGAATAAGACGCTCGGTCTTAATTTTAGAACAGAGTTAAATATTTAATTAAGAATACTAACTTGAGACGGTTGTTTAGATTGAGGTAGTGAGTTTATACAAATTTTATCGTTAAGGTTAGTAATTGCGGTACTGTATTTTAGTGACATTAGTGCACAGACTGTTATTTGATGAAGAAGACACTACTCAATGGACATAAATGATAAGGTTAGGTTATTAATTTATCGATGAGGAATTATTTGAAAATTAAAAATATTTTTAACGTGAATACGTTTTTAAAATTGCTTCCATAGTTGGGGCAAGTAAAAAAAACCAATGATATCGCTGTTGCAGCTTCTTATCTCTATCCTAAACTCAATTACAGCATAGGATGGCTAAACAATCAAAGAATTCATTACACCAAGTGAGGACTGTGATGCATCGCGTGCGGTGGTGGGGGAAGCGTTGCCATTTTGAGATAACTTTGCTGCGTATCGAGTTTTCCACTTAGTATAACTTTTCACTCGGAAAAGCTACGACGTTCCTTTAAGTTTTAATCGTCAGCTCTCGTCAAAATCTATCGATTTTATACAAAAGATTGTGTAAAATAGTGACAGAGAACATAATTTGTTAAAATAAATAAAAAATAATATCAAAACCGACCTATAAGTGTCCAAAAGCCAAATCGAAAAACAGAAATTGTATAAGGTTGGAAAGGGCTTTTCAAGATCAATCGAATGGTACCAATAAAACATCCTATGACCGAGTCCAGCTGTGTCGGAAGCGTAAAAGAATGAATGCGGCTGAGCGGACCAACGTCGGTGCCAGTACATCTGCAGCTGGGGCGGTTGAAATTATGCAAGTGAATGATGAAATCACTTCTATATCGACACTGGATCAATCCCGTTACGTAGACGTATTCACGTACAACACACGGCTGTGTCCATGACACTGCCACTCCCCTTTTTAGGGTTCCGTAGTCAACTAGGAACCCCTATAGTTTCGCCATGTCTGTCCGTCCGTCAGTCCGTCCTCGCTTGATCTCTGTGACCGTTAGCACTAGAATGCTGAAATTTGGTACCAATATGTATATCAATCACGCCGACAAAGTGGTAAAATAAAATTTTGGAAAATATTTTTTTTACGGTACCCACTTCACATGTAGGGGAGCCTACATGTGAAGTGGGGATGAATATTATTTTCGTCGTCTACCCCATTGTGTGGGGTATCGTTGAATAGGTCTTCTAAAATGACTTGGGGGTTGCTCAAAATATTTTTCGATTTAATGCTCCATTCACGAAATATTAAACTTTAAAGTGCAAATTTTTGTTCCAGTAGAGCGTCCCCCTCCTCTAAAACCTAAACTGCTGGCTTGAAAAATCTGGAAAAATTCACGATGATAGTGCATTTCATGAACTTTAAAGGAAAATTATAGCGATTAAGATAACTTTATTAGTTTAGCAGTACCTAATAGTCATTGAACTTGGGTGTTGGATAATTTTGTACCAAATACAAAATCCTTAGCATTAATCCTTTAAAGTGACTAAGATGAAGTAGTTGCTTGTTTATAACGGGTAAAGACTTGCATTGAAAAGCAAAATATGTTTTTTTTTTTACCTATTCAGAATAAAGAGAGACAGAATCGTACTACATTGTGATAACGGGCTACTACGGAACCCTACACTGTGCGTGGCCCGACACGCACTTGGCCGGTTTTTTTAATACTTTTTGGGAGGTTTATTTGTTCTTTTTATTTATGTATCAAGAAACACACACATACATGAAATATTTAATAATAAATGAACGATAAATGATAAATGATTTATTTTCTGTGAGTAGGTTTGCAAAAACACTTTTACACGTCAATTATATTTTTTTAAACTAGATGAGGTCGGCGTTTCCTATCTGACTATTCTGAGAAGAAAGGCCGAAACAAACTCAGAGGTCACCGTCTCTTTTAAAGTCCAGACAAAATCTTGGTCAGATCGTGTGAAGGCCATGTAGATTGGTGTCTGAAGTGGTCTTTTGAGGACAGAACCACACAGATTGAGCGACCTGTCCAATCAGTGCACGCAACTATCCACAGACTAATAATACAGCTGAAGAGTCTGTTTGTTTGAAGTTGAACGCGCTAATCTCTGGAACTACCAGTCGGATTTGAAAAAAAAAAAGAATTATTGGTAGCCCAATTCTGAAGGAAGACTATTGGCTATTTAACATCACGATAAGTACCTTAGGAGTCGAGCAAAAATAAAAAAAGTCAGAGGGAACGCTAAACGAAAACGAAGTAATAACACGACCGGGCGATGCGATGCGACGGGATGGGTCGGGACGCGGACGAAGTCGCGGACAGAAGCTAGTAATTAATATAAAAAAATATTTTTTATTAATTTTAATAATTATAATTTATAAGAACATGATTGCTCTGCAGTGTGTATCATCTTACAGTAGTATCTTTGAAAGAACGGTATCGAGGTGTGGCTCCGCGATGCGTGTTAAGGCTTCTTCAAACAGGCGCGACACCCGATAAAATCGCGCGCGACACAAAGGTACCTCTCATTGCGCGACTTGCGGTGCCTTTGTGTCACTATCTTACAGTAGTATTTTTTAAAGAACGGTATCGAGGTGTGGCTCCGCGATGCGTGTTAAGGCTCCTACAAAACAGGCGCGACACCCGATAAAATCGGGTGCGACACAAAGGCACCGCAAGTCGCGAAACGAGCGGTGCCTTTGTGTCGCGCGCGATTATATGGCGTGTCGCGCCAGTTTGTAGGAACCTTTATCACTTGAGTACCTACGGGTTCAATAATTATTTAGACCTCATTTTCAATAGAATAGAATACTCTTTATTAAGAACGTTTACGCCATACGGCATTTCATACAACATTTTAAGCCCTTATTTTTCGAAATGAATGAACCGATTTATATGAAACTTCATACACATAAGCAGGATACAAAGTTCTAAAAAAAGTTAGTAGAGAACATTTTCGAAAAATTGTGTTACAGCCAAATTAGACCGATTTTAAATTTTCCATAGAAACAGAGATTTCCAGTTATCTTTTTTTAAATAAGCCATTTCGAAAATGTTCTTAAGTAACTTTTTAGACCTTTGTATCTTACTTATGCGTATGAAGTTTCCTTAAAATCGGTTCATTTATTTCGAAAAACAAAGGCTTAAAACTTTGTATGAAATGCCGTACGGCGTAAATGCTCTTAAGTAGGTACCTACATCATAAAACTAACAGATATATTAGATACAGAAAGGGGATTGAAGATTATATATCAAGAGATCAACTGTGAACGTTGATATCTCGGAAACGTACCACTACGGCGGGTTTGGTCTTACTATGTTTTATGTTTGCATTGATCAGCTATCGATATATATAGATTTCATGCGTAAACGCCATTTAATTCAATTCAATTCAATTCAAAAACTTTAATTCGAGCGAAGACTCACAAAGGGTTAGTAACATTGTTCTTATAACTAAGTGTTAGTAAACAACACGATACGATGACACATGTAACTGACAGCAGTGAATTATATCCGGACAGTCCACTCTGTCAGCAATTATTTTCAGAACCCTGTTGGGGCTGGCCATGACTCAAGCCACCATTTAGAAAAAAAAAAATAAACATAATTGCGGACAGGTAGATTATGCCACGGATCTTCAAACCCCTTTTACAAAGTGTGACACAATGGGCGGTCTTATCACTAAAAGCAAGATTACAAACACCATCATCGTCTCATCTTCTTATAAATTACAACAGTATAAAATACTTTTTCTTTTTCAAATAAATTGTACTTTATTCCGCTGCGAGTATTACGGAAGTAGGCTTCGCTTCGGGCGGTATTCGTGTGTTGATCAGGTTCGTACACATTCATGTCGTATACAGAACTCGATGGGACTGTTGAGTTTCCTTTTCCGGTTAAAAGGGACGTTTAAATAATGATCAATGAAATATCGAGTGTAAATGATGGAAAGCATTATTGTAAAAAAATTTGGACACGAATGGTTCCGTAACACAAGACAAAAAAAGACGATTCTTGTATCCTTTTTAAATTTTATTAACTCCATTTTATTTTTATTATTTGATGTTCTAGCGACAATAGGAATACACAAAGGAAATTTTAAATGTCTATCTATTACGGTTCATGAGATTCAGCTCGCTGACAGACAGGCGGACGGATAGACAGCGAACGGCTTAGTAACAGGGTTCCGTTGGCCTTGGCACCCTTTGGGTACGGAATCCTAAAAATGTTTAAATGACGGTAAAGAAAAAAAGGTTTACTTCTAGTAGCGACTTACACTAAGATGATCTGCAGTTCGATATCCGTGTGTGCGGTAGATCGAAAAGACATCTTACGTCTTACGTAAACTTGAGAAAAACCCAAGCAACAAGTTCCCCAGTGGAACTACAGCCAACTCTCACAAAGATCTGTATCACAATGTTGTTCAGCCATCCGATGAAAACATACACATACAGCATAATTTCAACATAACGTCTATACCAGACACCGAGGTGTCGTTCAGCAAATTTTTCTCATAAAAATGTTCCGCGTAATGCCTTCCTTTAGTCGATGAGAAGAAATTTATTGTTGGTCGTAAAAAGTACATTGCGCGAGCAACCGCGAGAATTTCGGAAACTCGCTGCCGCCGTTCTCACGTCGTCACTCCGTCTTGTGACGAACTTTTCGACACGAAATAGGTAGGTACCGAAGGTTGGCTCCAAGCAACCGCGAAAATCAATCAATCAGGTCAATCGACAAATCCGGCTCGGCTGGGCAGCGTTCGGGAAGCTACGCAATAATCTTCTCGTCCCACATACCGCAGTGTCTCAAGACGAAAGTCTTTGACCAGTGCGTGTTGCCAGTGATGACTTATGGCACTGAAACGTGGTCGCTCACAATAGAAGGCTAAAAGTCACCCAAAGGGCAATGGAGAGGGCTATGCTTGGAGTTTCCCTGCGTGATCGAATCAGGAATGAGTAGATCCGCAGGAGAACCAAGGTAACCGACATAGCCCGAAGAATTGCCAAACTTAAGTGGCAGTGGGCAGGGCACATTGCTCGCAGAACAGATGGCCGATGGGGCCGAAAGGTTCTGGAGTGGCGACCGCGTACCGGAAGACGTAGCGTTGGAAGGCCTCCCACAAGGTGGACCGACGACCTTGTGAAGGCCGCAGGAACCCGTTGGATGCGGGAGGCACAGAACCGGTCGAAGTGGAGGTGCTTGGGGGAAGCCTATGTCCAGCAGTGGACGTCTTTCGGCTGAAATGATGATGATGATGAAGCAGCGAAAATACACGCACACATAGATGCGCTACGTACAGCGAGTGCAAGCGCACTCGCGACAGGATTTCGACCGAGATCTCCGTACAGTCTGTTCCAAAAGTCATCAACATCACTCTTGCCTTTTCCCAACTATGTTGGAGTCGGCTTCCAGTCCATACCAATATTTTACATTAAGAGACTGCCTTACTCTTACTTCCCGTGGGTGTCGTAAAAGGCGACTAAGGGGCGTACCGGAGAATGGACAGCAGCGTTCTCTATGCATTCCACCACCATACCATACTGCGATCGCCAACCCGCCTGCCAAGCGTGGCGATTATGTCAAACCCCCCCCTTTTGGGGGAGGCCTATGTCCAGCAGTGGACGTCTTTCGGCTGAAGTGATGATGATGATGAAGAAGAGACTGCCTATCAGACCTTCACAACCCATTTACTGGGAAATACAATGCTACTTGGTAAGACTAGTTGTCAGACTTTCGGCCTTCTGACGACCTGTAACGACCGTCAAAGATCTACGAATGGCTGCCGGTACCAGATATGTAAAGATGGTTACCCATCGACGGACCAACCGCGGCAAGTGTAGCTTAACCTGATCGATTGACCTGTGCGGCTGTTATTACTTAGCTATCGGCCCCCAAAAGCCCCTCCTGTTCCAAAAGTACGAGTATCTCATGAAAATATAAGCAATTCAATTCAATTCATTTATTTGTGAACATAGGTTACAATAGGTGTTACAGGTGTTAAAGCAAATGGATGAGAAAACGTATTACCATATGCCAATTTGTAGTACCCTTACAAATTGAGTGCTTTAAATTCTACTTTGATTATTTGAATAGGTACTTAATCACGAAATTCTAGTTTATTAAATCATTTCAAAGAATACAATATTCTTTATTAAGTCCTTAGAAATTACAGTTTTAAATGCCGACATTTTACAAAGGGTGACTCAATGGGCGGTCTTATCACTAAGAACGATATTTTAAAGAAAACCTTTGGATGGATTTAAAAAAAGGAAAAGTTGTATTTACAGATGTATTTTTTTTTTAAATTGAGGTTAATTAAATTAAATTTTCGTCGAGGATTTTTCAATTACAATTTAACAATGTAATTCAAATATTTGGAAAAAGTTCAGAGATTCAGAGTTCAGTTTAGGTACACTTTTATCAGATACTTTTGGAACAGTATACGTATACGAGCACTAATATGTCAACACTTGGCAACTTTCAATTGCGATTTTTTCGTGAAATGACGAATGCAACGTTGAAATACGACTCTTTACATAAACCAAAAAAAAAAAACTAAAAAAAAAACTATGAAAATACTATGTTCGTAAAAACTTGCCTTTGAGTAAACCCAAGTGTACACATACTTATGCTCGTGACTGTACGTACGTGTAAATGTGCGCATGCGCCTGTTTTCGCTCGTTTTATGAAGTTGAACTTCTGTGTGTATTTATTTTGTGCTTTATACATTCGATCCCGTGGATGGTGGTGTAAATAACTGGAGGTCATCCGGAACTTCATAATTCTACATATAGGTAGGTAGGAGCATACTCGTACAATTAGTGGTATGAATGGCAAGTGCGCTTCTGCAAGCTGCAAGTTCTGTCACGTTCTGTGAACAGCCTGTCTCTTGGAAGCTGTGGGTGTGTGTGTGTGTGTGTAAGGCTGTGTCTTTGGACATGTTATGTTATGTGAAAGTCTATCCTATGTATATAAGTTTATGACACGTTGTTGATGTTTGAAGGTGGTCCCATTAATTGGATATTTAAATAATGCTAGCTTAATTATAATTGTCGCAATGTAGAGTATGGCCAACAATTGGGTTTAAAGGGTTAAAAACAACACGAAAATTGCAATCGGCAATTGGTTATTTAAAAAACCAGACTCGCGCACCGAGGGTTTCGTATTGTGAAACGTGAATTGTTTTTATGCGAGTATTTTCTGTATTTAAATTCTCAGACGAATATAGGCCATATTCGTCAGAGAATTTTAAAACTGCGGTGTAGAATATTGCCGTTTTAGGTCAGCGCCATCTCTTGACCAATAGTGGAACCAATGTAATTTTTGTTGATTTCTGAAAAAGTGTGCTATTTAGAGACATCGTTTTATTTTTCCTGTAGTTTTTACATAAACTTCTATCACATAGAATAATTTCAGATTTTTCTCTATGCAAACTTCGAAGATAAGGTAAAGGTTTTTTTTTTTAATTTTTCATCAAATTCGAAAACTATGTGGCCTGAAACAAAAGGTAAAAATATTTAGAATGTGCAAAAAGCGGTCTTTCGTATGATACCCCACATGCCCTAGTAACCCTACTTCGATTTTTTAATTCAACCTTTCAGTCCTGTTGCTAAAAAAAATATTATTTGCAAAATAGTTGATAGAATTAATAGTTCTTGAGATATCCAGCTGTGACAGACGGACAGACAGACAGAAAAACAGACTGAGTCGCACCATAAGGGTTAATTTTTACCATTTTGGAACGGAACCCAAAAAATCATTTTAGATGTATAAATAAAATCTAATTTAAAAGATGGAGTGTATGAAGTTGGAGTTCGTAGATCATACAGCACAGCATTTGATGGAGTAGTTGAGAATCTGAAAAGGATTGAGCACTTTTTGAAAAACAAAAAAAAAACATTATTAATTTTTCCATCTGTCTGAAAACTTCAAGATTACATTTACAAAAATACCAAAGAACTATCGGATATAAATAATGAAATTGGACGATACCCAATTCTTAATTCACAAAACGATGGTATCTTGAATGTGCAGTTCGTTTACAAAGTAGAGGTAGCGTAGCAACATGAATAGAACACATTGGACTAAAAGCTTTGAAACCTTTGACGTGACTTAGATCGAAAATATCTAGACTAGATGCAGGACAAGTATTTATACATCAAGCTTGCTCTCACAATTTGCTTTTCAGTTATCTAAGAGCCAACTTGCATTGATGTGACCAACGGTTAGCCATAAACGTTCCATATGAATTTGAATTGAGACTACGTAGAAGTAATATCGTGTCTATGGTAGATTTAATGATTGGATCAGTTCATAATATACAAGGTTATTGGTAAAACATTAACAACCTCATAAGAGTTCATTGTACTCATCATTATAAACAACTTTTACTATGGGACCAAACCTGAAATCACGAAAAAAAAATCAGCTGTTCCCTATCTGACCTCTTAAGAGGTTGTTAATGTTTTATCAATAACCCTGTATATTGTGTACTAGCTGCGAGCCGCGGTTTTACCCGCGTAAATATCGACCCGTGGGAATATCGGGATAAAAAGTAGCCTATATGTTATGAAGGAGGGAAGGAAAGTCATTTCTGCCCCACTGCAGGGCAAAGGCTGCTATTCTGAACACTTGCAGAATTGTCCGAAAATTCCTTCAGAATGACAATAATGCCCAAATATCACACCCACAAACATCACAATTTTCTGTTGTAAAACCCCTTCACAAAAAAGGACCCAGATCTGAGGCAAATAATTATAGACCTATTACTTTGGTTCCCATATTTTCAAAAATATTTGAGAAAGTAATGAGCAAAAGGCTTATAAATTTCTTAGAGAAACATGATGTCTTATGTAGTCAACAGAACGGTTTCATTAAGCAAAAATCCACAACTTTGGCATGTTTTAAACTAGTAAAAGAAATTATGGATGCTATCAATAAAAAAGAAATCCCAGTAGCAGTATTTTTGGATATGAGTAAGGCTTTTGATATGGTATGTCATGAAACCTTATTGTGTAAACTTGAGCAATATGGTATACGAGGCGTTGCTTATAGTTGGTTCGAAAGCTACTTAAAAGGCCGACAACAATGCACGGAGATTAAAAAAATGTGTTTCGAAACTAACACCCAGAAAACCTTTAGGTCACCGTACTTAGCAAACTACTGTGGTGTACCACAGGGAAGTGTCCTTGGCCCCTTATTGTTTATAATATATATAAACGAACTGCCCAACTCCACGAACCAATATACTATATTGTTTGCAGATGATACTACCTTGTTGACAAAAGAGAAAACTCTAGATAACAGTAAAATAGTTACGAATAAAGCATTGACAGATTTAATCAATTGGCTAGATAGGAATAATTTAAAAATAAATACAAATAAAACTAAATTTATAAAATTTTTGCCGTATAATAATCAAAAAAAATTAGGAAGTGAAATTAAATTAAATTTAAAATATAATAATAATGACATAGAAGAAGTTAATAATATCAAATTTTTAGGAGTAGTTATGGACACACATTGCAACTGGAAATCTCAAGTAGATAATGTATGTAAGAAAATAAACAAATTCGTTTTTGCACTTAGGAGGATCAAAAATCTAACAGACATTCAAACAGCCTTATTGGTATACCATAGCCATGTTTGTTCTGTTTTAAGGTATGGAATAACTGTATGGGGGAATTCAACTGATGCCCAGAGGGCATTTATAGCCCAAAAAAAGTGTGTAAGGTCAATTTTCAATCTTAAGTGGACAGACTCTTGTAAACCTGTATTTATGAAGCAAAAGCTGCTTACCCTCCCGTCTTTATACGTATTTGAAACCTGCAAATTTGTAAGAAACAACTACTCGCTTTTTGAAAAAGATGAAAAGGCTATGTCAAAGAGGAAAGTAGTACGAAAGCCACTTGTAGTCCCGCGTAATAGACTAAAACTATGCAACAAAAATTGTTATACCATGGCGGTGAAAATATATAACCACCTGGCCGAAGAATTCAGAAGTGCTACAGATTTAGAATTTAATAGAAAGCTATATAACTGGTTGTGTGAGAGATGTTTTTATTCCATCAATGAATATTTTGAATGTAAAATGTAAAACTTAATTATTATAATTACTACATCTGATCTATATATTTACATTACTTAAATAATATTGAAACATTATCATTACTCTTGCAATTTTCATTGACATGACATCATTATTATTAATCGCTATTATTAATATAAATTATTATTATGAAGGAATATAATTGTATAATTTAATTTTATTAATTGCATTGTAATCCAAATTTAAATGATGAAATTATTATTAGTATTTTTATGTTATTGCTAATTACTAAATGTGTACGTACTGCATGCTATAAGTTTAACCAAGATGTAAAATCTAAATATTTGCACGGCTGAAATGCCGAATATAGTGAAACCCAGAGATCTTAAGAACTTATGTTAACTACCTATATTCTTGCAAATAAATATATCATTCATTCATTCATTCATTCATTCATTCATTCATTCATTCAAAGTCTAAATATTTCATCACATCATAATATGTTACCATCTATCGCTTAGGTTAGCACTTGGCTTCGGCCCGTGTTATTCTATAAAACCGGCACATCAATGCCGAGATACAAAAATGTATACCAACAAAAATGATAATAATATGTCAATCTAGGGTGTCAGCTACCTCCATACAAAGTTTTATCAAAATTGGTCCAACCGTTTGACCGTGAAGAAGTAACAGACATATAAACACACGCACACACACAACCACAAACTTTCGCCTTTATAATATTAGTGTGACTGTTCCACAGCAGGGCAAAGCCAATATGGACCAATTCCTTCTTCAAGCATCAAATTCGTCCTGCCATCTGCACCTGGGTCTTCCACGATGCCGTTGGACGTGTTCAGGAACCCAGTTGTCGAGGTCTTAGCCCACAATGCATCCAACATCCTTCGGCAAACGTGTCCGGCAAAGCGGTCGTGTTCGTTCCAAATCAAAAAATAATTAACAACACAAAACCTTCGCAGAATGTACAATCCTCATCTTAACATTCTAGATAAAAATCATCCCCGCACAGGCAGACAGCATGAGCCAAGATTTAACTGAACTATTGCATTTCCCTATAGTGCGATGCAAAATTAAAATTTTATTACTAGCTCACCGCCATCTTCCCTGACTTGCGCACTGATGTAAACTTTGAGAAAGTTTCTTTGGTCATTAATAATTCTCTCGCGGCATCCGGGACCCCTGAAAAGAATATTTCACTCTTTTGAAGCTGCAAACTGGGTACAATCAAATTACCATTTGAAAGAGCCTCTTGTATTGCTATTTAAGACGTTGAACGATTTTCGTGAGCTTTGTTTGTGTCTTATCGTTGAAACCGTTTGTAATAAATCTCTTTACAGATGTTTACAAGTACAAGGAGGCCGAATTATGAAGAAAAGTCGGATTTTATTTTTCGTCAAAGGGCTATGAAGAGACTAGTGTTTTTTTTTTTTTGTGATTATTCGAAAAAGATACTTTGTAACCAGCCGTAATTGTTTACCGAACATAATTTTTTGGTATTATATCTGTGGTTTGAAGACATCATCACTATCATCTGCCTAGCCTTTTCCCAACTATGTTGGGGTCGGCTTCCAGTCTCACCGGATGTAGCTGAATACCAGTATTTAACATGAAGCGACTGCCTATTTGACCTCCACGTCCACATCTCAGTTACTGGGTTACTGTGGTGGTGTTTTAAAGATATTTTGCTCTAATTTTTAAATAATTTTATTCAATCCGTTTAGTAAATCATTGATGCTTTTCGTTCGAATTGCAAAGCTTTTGCACGAAAGGGGAACAAAAAGCAAACGAAAATAATGAAGATAATCGTACAGTGATCATTGCCGTAGGCGTTTTAATAATAATAATAATAAGATTTATTGTTCAAATAAAATTAACGCGAAAATTCCGATTTATGGCTTAACAAACTTTAACTGCAAAAAGACTGTTCGCACCTTCCTTTTAAACCTTACCTATGACGAAACGGATGAATTCCTAAAAAAGTGATTACTCAAACACATACATGCATCACACACTACATAAATTAGCAAAACACTCACCACACTAACAGTATACACACTACACCAAATTACTGAACAATTTTTTATTTATACTCTCTTTTTTTTTTTTCTTCTGAACTCATTTATAAATTTGTGTTTTCAGATTTAGCTATTTTTAAATTCTAGTTATTCTTGTTTTGGTTAATAACCTAATTTTAATAATATAATATCATTAGTAGCTTTCTGTAATGATTTATAATATAGTATATTTAACACGTGCTTATAAGTCAACCATTTATGACGGGGATCGGAACTGTTTCTCCTAAACACAGGTTATTCTGTAACCTATCTAGGAGAGCAGTACGGCACCCACTAACTAGATTAAGAAACTTTGTGCTTGTGCTTTATATTATATTATCTTAGCATGTCATCTAGTCCTAGTTGAACAATAAATCTTATTATTATTATTATTTTTTTTTCTTTTTTCTCGGAACCATTGGGTCCCGGTCCTTTGGAAGGCGTACGAGGGGCCGAAGCCAACTCGCAGAGGCCCCTTAGGAAATTTTAATGAAATGCGCACCAACCGACGATTATCCCTGTATGCGCTATGCAAGTGCACCCAAGGATAACCCCCGGTTGGTGTAGGACTATTGCAGGATATGGAAAAATAAAAAGTTGGACTATGGGTTTGGGTGGCTAAAGTGGACTGGTTACCAAGAACTATGGAATAACTACGACCCCTGCCTGATCAATGTTTTATATATACACGGATAAAATGGCAGGGGATGACTTGCACACTCAACAATGGGCCCCCGGAAACGGTCGCTAGCACATAGTGACGTAGCAACAAGGGGGCAACATGTCCTGAGGTGCTTATGAGGAGTGGAGAGGTATTCCACGGCTATCAGGACAATCCCGGAAGTACGGTCAAGATCCCTACCAGCATCTTACTGGAATACTTCCTTCCTCCGAGCACGTTTGCTCTTGCGAATCTCCACTCAAGCCGGCCAATAAAGGCAAGAATGAGGTGGGAGCTCCGTTCATCGTCATTGTTCACTCCAGCCGGCCAATAAAGGCAAGCCAGAGGTGAGGAACAAGACTTCTCCCTGAAGATAGGGTCCGTGGGGTCGCTACTGCCCAACAGTTCGCCACATGCTGCCCTGCGGATTTCTGTATCTCTCTTGGTCTGGCTCCTCACTTTAGACCTATTCCAGCAAAGTAAACTCTTCCGGCATAGGCCTAGAGTTCGGAGCGCGCAAGCCCCACCACGGCGTCAACGTAGAGATACGGCGGCGGGGTTATTATTATTATTATTATTATTATTATTTTACGACACCCACGGGAAGTATGGGCCTTTTCGGGTAACCACTGAAAATTAGCGCTGTGCTGTGTGTGTAGCACAGCATTATGCTGAGTGGAAGCCATGTCACAGTCCTGACGTGCAGCCGTCGACTATTTCTGCTTTGTGCTCGTGATTAAAGTTATATTTTGTTTTTATTTTTCCTTAATATTAGAATTAAATATCTTTTGTATGCACATGTTTCTGTGACAACCTATTTTTGAAGTGAAAAGTTCTTTATGCGCGTTAATCATTTTTTGAGATGAGAAAAAATCATCAAACTCGCGACACTGTTACCGTAACCGACACCGCGCGTGTTTTGTTTATAAGACGATTAAAAATACACATGTAATTGTTCAAGTTTTCACCGGTCAGGGTAAACCTCACATCCACATTTCACCAGTCATCTTATTTAAGGTCCCTTGTAATATAGGGCGAGCTTATTGCCATAAACCGGACACAATTCCAAACTCCAGGCAGCTACTGAGAAATTCCTGATAGAAAAACCCAAGAACACTTTGTCCGACCTGGGACTCGAATCCAGGACCTCGTGCTCAGCAGTAACGCTTGCGACCATTAGACCAACGAGGCAGTTCCAAAGATCATAAAGTATTTACAAACACGGACCATCCAAAAAACCGTAACAACATTATATTTTTAATCCAAACTCACAGGAATAGATTACATTATCCCAATACGAATAATTTATTATGCAAATCGTGCCCGCGGGCAGATTTACGCTTCCATAATAGAATGGATTGCTAAACACCATGGCATGGTTAATTCACTTGTTAGTGAGGGTCGTCACTTGTTTCCTGCGGTGGTGACTTTTAGTAGCTGGGATGTAATCGGGTAGTTCTAAATTGAAAAGGGCAGAAAATTTAGTTTTTGGGTTGTAAATTGACATAGGTACATAGAATGTGTAAGCAGTGGGCGGCGGGGGCCCAGTAGAAACGGCCGCGACTGCAGATCGTAGGTTCGAATCCTGGCAGGCGCTTTACTTTGTGTAAATAATTTCATCACCACTGCTATAAAAACGGTGAAGGTGATAATTCCTTGGAGTAACTTGGGAATTAATGTATGAGATTCTTATCTTTTTAGATCGAATAAATGGAGTACTTTGGGAATAACCCAGGAAAACATCATGAGGAGACTGGTATGTCTTAAAACCAAAAAATCCGAAGACATGTGACAGATGTCACATGTCAGGGTGTATGCGTGTGTCGCAACAGCGGCGTTCGAAACAACATAGGGGACCCGTATGTTGCTAATAGAATGTATCTTTGCGTCTTGCGTGCAGGTTGGTATCTACCAACCGCACGCGGCACTGGGCCCGCGTGGTGGATTACGGCCCGCTCTCTCTCACAGAGAGGAGGCCTGTGTCCCAGCAGTGGGAACACTAAAGGCTGATTAGGTATACTAGAAAGCATGTTGGAATTATTTGGCTGGTTCGACTTGAAAGTTTACCAGCAACTAGCTTTTCTTGAAAAGACGCAAAGATCCGTTCTATTACCAACATAGACCCAAACAGAATGCTTGCAGATGGCCACGGATAGCCGATAGGGCTGAAAGGAGCGACCGGGAGCCGTGAGACGACTCCCGGCCACTGTAGGCGCGGGCCTGCGGACGGAGAGTAATGGGTAGCTTACCGTCCGATCAGGACCAGGCCCATGCCAGACGGCGCGTACGTGATCCACGCGCGCCTCAAAGAGATGTCAGCATCAAGGAGGGGGCCTTAGGACCGAAGCCTGCTGGGTCAGCGGGATTGTCCGAAAGGGTTCCCGCTGGCCCGGAAAATAAAGGGCTAAGGAAGAAACACGGGTCAATTTTAGTAACTAAGAGTCTCACACTACCTTTCGCTTCACGCAGAGCGGGAGGGGTCATCAGATGAACTCCCATCCGCAAAAAAAAAAGGGGCGACCCGTACCGGAAGATGACGAATTGGAAGGCCTCCCACAAGTTGGACCGATGACCTGGTGAATCTTCACCAGGAATCCG
The DNA here is from genome assembly GCA_916614155.1 of Mesoligia furuncula. Taxonomy (NCBI): domain Eukaryota; kingdom Metazoa; phylum Arthropoda; class Insecta; order Lepidoptera; family Noctuidae; genus Mesoligia; species Mesoligia furuncula. The sequence continues at coordinate 32,779,716 of OU744792.1, read as the reverse complement.
CAGGAGAACCACAACAACGATCAAAGTGGGGATGCTTGGTGGAGCGTATGTCCAGCAGCGGACGTCTTCCGGCTGAAAGGATGGCCCAAGTGGATATCTTTATGAAAAGCTTCACCAAATATTTTGGCCTCGCAATAAGTGAGTGGCAACCCGATGTATATAATTATTGTTGTCACACACACACCGTTAAATTTAAATTAGTCTAGCGGTCGCTGTGTAAACATACATTCTAAATTGTACTGCTGAATAACTTCATACTGAGCTAAAACATTAAGAGCGAATTTCACGAAACTTTTATACGCAGAATAAGTCTTATCCTGAGAATAAATGTTAAACATTTCACAGTTTTTCCTTACTAGTTGTGTCAGACTTCAATTTTATTCCACGGATAAAAGATATCTAACTTTGGTAAAATCAGCCCTTAGTCGTACAGATGCCAGCACATCAAGCTACCCGAAACTGTCAAATTTTCGCAATCAACTTTGAACCTTGTGTTTTAGCAATAAAGTTGAAAATCTATTAAATAAATTTGACAGATTGTGTTATGGAGGCATAAGTAACGGTTGGTTACTGGTCACCACCACCCGAAATCTACAATACCTATAAATTATATTATCTGTGTAATTAATTGTCTGTTGTGGTGCCGGACTTAAAGAATAGCACCACCCAATACTTCCCGTGGGTGTCGTAAAAGGCGACTAAGGGGCGTACCGGAGAATGGGCAGCAGCGTTCTCTATGCATTCCACCACCATACCATACTGCGATCGCCAACCCGCCTGCCAAGCGTGGCGATTATGGCAAACCCCCCCTTTTGGGGGAGGCCTATGTCCAGCAGTGGACGTCTTTCGTCTTCGGATGATGATGATAAATTATATCTCAGATGAGGTGCCAATGTTGGCATCCCAGAGACAGAGAACTGGGGGTCTGAAAAGGTCACTTTGGCAGAATCATAAAAGGTTGACGTTATGATGGACAGTTAACTGTTAAGTTAATCGTATCAAATCCCATTGGTGAAGGATTTACCAATAATTTTTTTTGTCTGTGCTAAAATACCAATCAATCCAATCCAAATCCAATCCCAGTCTCTTTGATTATACCTACGTAGTGCAGCGAATAAAAGAAAGCCATGGACTGTCTTCGCCATATTATGATTCATAATGTTATTCTTTTATGATTCTGCCAATGTTTCCTTTATAGGCCCCCTGATATAAAACATCTACCATCTTATTACAAAATGAGTTCTAACTTTAGACCTTGCCTAAACCTTCGAGCCAGTTTTGCAGCCAAATTTAAACTTTTTTTCCGACAAACGTCATCATCGTCTGCCTAGCCTTTTCCCAACTATGTTGGGGTCGGCTTCCAGTCTAACCGGATGCAGCTGAGTACCAGTATTTTACATGGGTAATATGAAACCCCTTGGTAAGACTGGTTGTCAGATGTCGCAGGTTTTTTTCAGGCGCTTTAATTTGTTTAAATTATTTCATCACCACTGCTCTCAAAACGGTGAAAGAAACCGGCATGTCCTAGGACCAAAAAATTTAAGATATGTGACAATCACCAACCCGCACTGGGCCCGCGTGGTGGATTACGGACCACTCTCTCTCACAGAGAGGAGGCCTGTGTCCCAGCAGTGGGATAATTATACGTGCTATGCTCTAAACTGCGAGTACACTGCGAGTAGTTATTTTTAAAAACAGTAACCATGGAGTTTCTTGCCGGTTCTTCTCCATAGGAAACGACCAATTGGAACCGTGCACCTAGCTTCTGACGTTTCATAAGTGCCCATGTAGGTTTATGTGAAATAAAACATTTTGATTTTGATTTTGAGTACCTAATTGCAGATCGACTTTGATACATTACTAAAAACCTCAAAACGCTTTTTATGGTTCCGTAGCCAAATGGCAAAAACGGAACCCCTATGGATTCGTCTTGTCTGTCTGTCTGTCCGTCCGTATGTCTGAACTATACTATAAGAACTATACTGTTGAAACTTGGTAAGTAGATTTATTTTGTGAAAAAAACAATAAATTTTGGGGGTTCCCCATACTTAGAACTGAAACTTAATTTTTTTTTTATCAAACCCATTCGTGTGGGGTAAATATATATAATTTTTTTCTAAACTGAATAGTTTGAGCGAGAGACACTTCCAATGTGGTAAAATGTGCCCCCCCCCCCTGTAACTTCTAAAATAAGAGAAAATAAAACAAAAAAAAAATATATGATGTACATTACCATGTAAACTTCCACCGAAAATTGGTTTGAACGAGATCTAGTAAGTAGCTCGCCGGTGAAAATTTAAAAACATGATGGTACGGAACCCTCGGTGCGCGAGTCCGACTCGCTCTTGCCCGGTTTTTTACATTAGTGAGTTTCAGGGTGGGATATTTAGAGTCACCTCCCATAGTTGCAAACAAGTTAGTCTAATTTGCATGAAGTATAACAGACTCTACAATAAAATTGTTTATTAAACACGTTCCTTTGATTAACTTTGCACGGAAGAAAAGTGGGTCAGTTTCTGAAATTACCTTTACAAGGTTTGTAATTCAAATAAAATTTAAAACAAAAACGCTTCATTCAAAAACAAAACACTCTATTATGACAGAGAACAGAAAACTAGCATTCAGCCTTACCTCAACATCGTCTAAAAGTTTTATGGCCGGAGCGAAAATTACATTTACCATTTTTACGTTCTATCCCTGCACCTCGCATTGCACTCAGCTCGGGTATAACTCAAAATTATGAAATAAAGTGAAATGTACTTTAAAACGTTTCTAAGAGTGTGCAACAGCTGAAACAAATCGTGGCCAACGTTGGCCCTCTAATGGAAATAATGGAAACGGCTGACTATTGGCTCGCTTACCTTAAGTGGGTACGCGACTTGCAAAGAAATTGCCAGCTATTGGTAACGTACCTTATTGAGTTCAGTAAGTGTATTTAATGGAGATATAGGGCTGTGGTCGGCGATAGGGGCGTTTAGATAAGCTCTTTAGAAAGGGATCGAGACATCCTCACAAAGTTTTAATAAGTTTTGGAATATCTTGATGGTTTTCTTGATCTTGTTTTATTCAGTAGAGTTTTATCCCCCGTTGTGTGGTATTTTAATACCAATTCAGGCTTCAAGTGTTTGATCTTTATGGGTTGCCTGATTGACAAGGTTGAATTACGAAAAGCTGTAAAAATGCAAATCTCTGTAACGGGTTTTGAATACATTTGGCTACATTAAAATAACCTCCTTCATTTTTAAACATTCTTTAGAGACCAGAATAAAACAATTTTTTAAATGAGAATCAAATAATACAGACTTAAGACTCCATTATTAAAATGTCTCTTAACTTATAATAAAATAATTTGTTTCTTTCTACGTTGAAATCGGACCTGAGACCGTAAGGTTCATGGTGACGACGCGCGACGGCTGTCATGAGCATGATAGACCCCGCTGGGTTTGACTTTACGGTGTCAAAAAAGCTCTTTGAGAAAATATACCAACTTAATTTCATAAATAACTAGCTGCGCCCCTTGGTTTCAACCGCGTAAGTGTCGATCCCGTAGAAATATCGGGATAAAAAGTAGCCTATATGTTAATAAAGGGTGACACGCTTTATTAACATATAGGCTACTTTACAAAATTTTATCAAAATTGGTCCAGCAAAACTCTACTACTACAAAATTTTATCAAAATACTACCTGCATACAAAATTTTATTAAAATTGGTCCAGCCCTTTGAGCGTGAAGAAGTAACGTAACAAACATATACACACACACACACTCACAAACTTTCGCCTTTATAATATTAGTGTGATTATATATTATATTATACATATAATTATATATTATATTATAATATATAGTGTGATGTTTCAGTGACTTCATTCGCCGGTATACCTACTCCGGACGCTCTGTGTGGCCGGCTACCGCTCTACTAAGAAACTATAGCTGTAGCCTCTACTAAGTACTGAACAGGGGCCGTACTCTGGCGTTTACGCCGTACGGCGTTGCACATGCCGTACGGTGTAAACGCTCTTAAGTATAAAAAAATATTTGCTGTTCCGTACAATTTGATCGCGTATTTTCTATGAAACAGCAGATTTTTTTTTACGAAAGAAAGAAAGGAGTACATAAGAGGAAGTTTGAAAGTGGCACCGGTAGCTGAAAAGTTGCGTGGGAATCGGTTGTCATGGTATGGGCATGTGTTACGTAGAAATGAGGAAAATGTCGTGAGGAGAGTTTTGAGTATGGATGTCGATGGCTATAAGAGTAGGCGAAGACCAAAGAAACGATGGATGGAATGTGTGAATGATGATATGGTTAGAAAGGGGGTGACTACCGAGATGACGACTAATAGAGAAGTATGGAAGAAAAAGACATGTTGCGCCGACCCCAAATAAATTGGGATAAGGGCAGGAGAATGATGATGAATAAACGACTAATTTTATTTCGTATAGGACTAATAGCTCTATCCTCTTTTAACAACGGAAGAATTATACTCTCATTAGCACAGCACAAATTGAACTAATCATCTGATGTAATCATCATCATGATGACGTCACTGGCAGCCTTTTTCTACCCACTGCTGAATATCTATGCCCTTTCCTTTTGTGCCATGCTTCCCTGGTCATGTTCAGTTAAGTCTCATGTTACATTTAGTGCCAATATAAGAGAAGTGAGACCTTCCTAAGGTCGTTGAAAATACAATAAATAATTGACCCAAGCGGCTGCAAATTTTCAGTAAAACAGTATTTATTAAAAGCAACTTAGCACCATATTACACGTTATTAAGTTTCTCTGACCCAGTTGGAGCAGCCTCCTTTTATTCGAGCGGGGAGACTTTAATATTTTAGTTGCAGACTATTTCTTAGTTCTACGTTCAATTAATCATTTGGAATTCTGCACTGTTTTAAAATTGACTCGAAGAAAAGTAAAACAGAAAGTACAGATGTTTTTATATTTTTCTTTTCTTTATCCCTAGGGGATTACAGGACCTAAACGCAAAAAAAAACGCAAGTTTTAGAAACAATGAAAGTATATGATTGACTACAGTAAAAAAAATCAGAAAAATATATATATTCTTCAGGATATTCTAATGCTAGGTAGATAGTGCGTTGAAACCATAATACAACTCCTTTGATACGATAGAAAAAAATCATGAAGATACCTCTAAAAACTTTCGTTTTACAATAAAAACCATACTACTATACATACAATCATTCTGGTTTTTTGTCAGATTATTCTACAAGCAACATACTAAAACAGTAGTGTTTTAATTTTTTTAGTCCAAACAATAGATTTTTTGTAATGAAATAATTGCTTCATATTTTGCAATAAATTACCAGCGTTGTGTCATCGCGCTTCTCTTTCTTTTCTATGCAGTCTGACAGTGACCGCGCTTTAGGTCATGTAAGCCCGTTAAGGGATAAAGAAAAGAAAAGAAAAGAAGTAACCGACCGAGGTTCCGTGCCTTAGATAACACGTTAAATCGTTGGTTACGGCTGTCATTCGTGGATCTTTGACAGTCGTTACGGGTAGTCAGAAGTCCGAAAGTCTGACAACCAGTCTTACCAAGGGGTATCGTATTACCCAGTAACTGGGTAATACGATACCAATTCAATCCATCCAATCTCTTCACCACCCTTGGTTGACTGGTAGAGAATGCCTAAGGCATTAAGTCCGCCTTTGTACCTTTTTGTGCAAAAAGTTTAAATAAATAAATAAACTGGGTTGTGGAGGTCAGATAGGCAGTCGCTCCATGTAAAATACTGGTATTCAGCTGCATCCGATTAGACTGGAAGCTGACCCCAACATAGTTGAGAAAAGGCTAGGCGGATGATGATGATCCCTTAACCAGGTTAAGGGAACATGCCTCCTACATAGTATTTTCGATGCTCTTAACAAGTTTAGACGATATACCGCCCACATACTGTCAAAAACTCTGTAGTCTGTTATATTAACTATGGTCACACCAAAAAAAGCATGAATCGAAACGCAAATGTCACTTTTATAGTCAGTCAATTTGTGGTTGTCCGTTGGTTGAGTGTTTTTTGGACAAGTGCCGCATTCTTTTTTAATCATGGCGAAACAGCGAAACTTTTGTTCTACAATTGTTTGATATGTTGTAGTTTTTGAGTTATTCATTAAATGTCAATCTCTAGGCGGGCAATGGAATTATATTTTCCCACATGTTTTTTAAATGTTTTCAGCATTTGTTTCAAATTTCAGTGACGCAATATGAAACAAAGCCTTTATAAGTATACGAATAAAAAAAAACATTGTTGCTACAGCAGTTTTCTGGGGCCTGGTTAAGGGTTATTTAATTATGATGCTTATGACCGTCCCGTCATACCCCTAAAACTCATTGCTCCGGATTATATTTGGGCCTTAAACTGAACATACTATTCGCATATTCACTCTTTGGTTGAGATAGAATTAATGGATTATTCATAAGTCAAATCTGTTCAACTTCAAGACCCAAATAGATGATTTCTATGAGTCTTATATCGAACACAGTTCACCAATCCATACTAATATTACGAATTCGAAAGAAACTTTGTCTGTCTGTGTATGTTAACTTTTCACGCCTAAACCACTGAATTGATTTCGATAATATATAGCAGAGAGATAGATTGCATCCCGGAGAAAGACATAGGATAGTTTTACCGACATACCTCGCGGGCGATGCTGCGGGCGGAATTTAGTAATTTATGTATAAGTCTTCAACAACTCCATACTCCATAAAGTGGAGGTGTTTTAAGCGCAATGTCCTCGGTTCACTCCCTGAAGTGTTATTGGGTTTTCCCTTTACGAAATTCTTTAAAGAAAGGCTGGAGTAGATAATGGATTTGTTATCATTATTTGCTTAGCCGTTTCCCAGCTATGGGGCCGGCTTCTAGTCTAACCGCATGCAGCTGAATACTAGTATTTTACATGGAGCCTATCTGACCTCCAAAACTATAGTACTGGGTAATACCCGTAATACGATACCCTTTGGTATGTATAGTTGTCAAACCTTCGGGCTTCTGACTACCCGTAACGACTGTAAATTTGACTGTGATTTGTGCACAGTTAAATGTCTATAGGTTTGCTTATATGGGAAACACACAATTACACGGAATTTGAACTAGCAAAACCTAAAAGTGTACTTACTACACATCTACCTAAGCTTTCGATGAATACAGTCGTGTTGTTATGAATGACTGGACATAGCTAAGTAGGTCACTCATGCCCAGCTGAAGGATTTCCCATTGAACCATTGATTATGTCTGTCACTACAAAAAAACCAACTAGGCCTTAAGGGCTTACTTATACTATTATATATATATATTATACAATATATTGGCATGGCTTATAGACCGAGTCCCAAATGTCGAGATCCGCAGACGTACGAAGTTTTCGATACCGGAAAACGAGCTATGGAACTCAAATGGAGTTGGGCAGTACACCTGGCAAGGCGCAGTGATGACAGGTGGAGTAAGGTATTGACCGAGTGGCGTCTAAGGATAGGGAGATGAAGTGTCGGCCGTCTGGCGGCGAAATGGGCAGTCGACTTCGTTACCATCGCAGGCAGAACCTGAATGAAGCTGGCACATGAAAAAAAAAACCGGCCAAGTGCGTGTCGGGCCACACACAGTGTAGGGTTGCGTAGTAGCCCGTTATATTATATTTTGTTTTTCAATGCAAGTCTTTACCCGTTATAAACAAGCAACTACTTCATCTTAGTCACTTTAAAGGATTAATGCTAAGGATTTTGTATTAGGTACAAAATTATCCAACACCCAAGTTCAACGACTATTACTGCTAACGTTATGAAGTTATCGTAACCGCTATAAATTTTCTTTAAAGGTCATGAAATGCACTATCATCGTGAATTTTTCAAGCCCGCAGTTTAGCTTTTAGAGGGGGGGGGGGGGGGGGGGGGTGCCCTACTGGAACAAAAATTTGCACTTTAAAGTTTAATATTTCGTAAATGGAGCATTAAATAGAAAAATAATGTTAGTAACCCACTTTGTCGGCGTAAACTTCAGACAAAATTTCAGCTTTCTAGTACTAATCGTCTCTTAGCAAAACCTCGGACAGACAGACAGGCAGACGGACATGACGAAACTATAAGCGTTCCTTGTCAGAACTACGGAACCCTAAAAATAGGTTACGTACAGCAGTGAGTGAAATCGTGCTGAGGATGACAATGTTGACTGTCATCTATTTTGAATTGAATTGAATTCTCTGGAGAGCTCATTCATGTTTTTTGTTTCACCGGTAAAGTCTTGCAAGTAATGTTAATCGATACACGCATACGAGAATCAACTTTGATTCTATGTATCGGCAAGAAACTGTTCCGACAGAGCAAAGTTGCTCGTTGTTAGCGCTCCCGGCGTGTTGTTAATATTTTAGAAGTTAACTTTGTGGTTAAAACAACATATTGCAGCCATAGAGTTCCTTGTCGGCTTTATGCCATACACTATTAGGAACCGTGTAGCTTTTAATTGATCATTAATCAATTTTGATTTTGGTTTTGATAGCAGTGTTCTTTGGAAGCATAGTTGATAGAACATCGTTAAAATGAGAATTCAAAATTTTGCTCGACTCTTCACTTGACCAGAGGGCTGGATTATTCTTTGGCGAAAGAATGCCATACAACATGGCAATACTGCCAGCCTTTTAGTCACTTCTGTTGACAGCGATGCGGACGAATTTTTTAATGCCCTAAGTTTCTTTCCCCACCCTTTTTTATTTAGTACTTGTACTGACGCCAGCACATCAAGCTACTACAATCTGTCAAATTTCTTTAATAGATTTTTAACTTTATTGCTAAAACTAATGAGTTCAAGGTTGATTGGGAAAATTTGACAGTTTCGGTTAGCTTGATGTGCTGGCGTCTGTATATATTATTATTAATATTTTAAGACCTGTTTAATGTAAATATTAATAAATAATTAAGTAATTCTTCATTGATAATAAAGCAAATATTTAATATTAATCGATTATTGGCGAGACGGGACACAATGAATGCTTGCAAATTGCAATTCCCAAAAAAGCGTCGATAAGTCATTCACCAATTTCAAATTATTCTTCCATTTACTTATCGACAACCCCAATTAACTCAACTGTGCCAATCTCCCCTCCAAAATAAAAATAAAACAAATGACTTTCATAATCACGTTGTTCGCTCAATCGCTCGCCAATCGCCTGCATTACGCCCCACTCTAATATTTGCATGAAAAATACTCATTGCTCAGGGCGCTGAAGTGCGAACATAAATAATAAAGGCCCAGGTTTCCGGACTATTATTGTCGTCTATCACCGAAGACTGCGAACCGTATTCTTTTACGTCCAAGCGTTTTGTCAGACGAGAATATTTCACAAGTTATTTGTATCAATTTGCTTCGAGTGGAAAAAGTTGGCCCCTTTAACGTTCTCTTTTTGTGAGAGACGTATCCGCGTATTGGTTTTCGTAATGGCTTTTTGAATCATATCGATTTTTATGATGTGAAGTGAACTTTGTTATTGGCTTACAGTATCTTGGGGCCTACAATGTGTAGGTTTTTATGTGGCTAGCGTTTGTTTATACAGCCTTGCTTTGATATTTGTCGTGCGGTCGGAGAGACTTTTGAAAAAGCCTTAGAAAAAGGCATAATTCGAGGTTTGGCTCTCGCCTATTTCCTCCTCCAATATTTGACCAATTTAAAAGATATTTCATAAACCGAATAAAAAGGATATATACGGTGTCCCTATGTTTTTCTTTTTTCATTAATAGTTGTCAATTTTTTACACAATGCCTCTGTAGACAGCGGAAATTTTGAGCATTTGTTGAGGGACCCAGTGCTTTGAAAAATAATGTATCATCAGAAAGGAAAACTTAGGGATATACAAGTAGTTAATACATATTATTCTGTAAAAATCATTTCTTTATGGTCATTAACCAGAAAGAAAACAGGCGAGAGCGTTTCTATGGAGAAACGACTACCCGCATAGATACAGAATCATGTCTTGTGAATTCATTGTTTCTGTTTGTGCGTTTATGTCCCTGTCAACCTGTACGAGTACTTTTCAATAGGAGAAAGTACATACTATTAAACTTACATTTTAATCCAAGGCTTTCAACTATTATGGTTATCGTCTTGTTGATAAAAATAATAAAATTCTACATAATTACATACCTTACCTAGGCATTATTCTTGGTGTCCAAGTCGACAATGCCGAACACGTGAAATAATACCATACGTATATTCTCATGACTTCAAATAGCGACCACAGAAGCATCCCAGAAAAACAAATTTAAATCACTTTTAAGTTTTCCAATTTCATTTCGAACCACAAAAAATGCAGTTCAAACTTCACAGGTCAACAGTCGGCGGAAACTTTTTAAAAATCATTCAACAATCCTTGAAAATGGAAAATTTCATTCCATAATTTTGCAGCCAAAAGCATCTTTGCTTTAAATCGGGATTTATTTTGCTAGTCTCAAATATTCTCATAATATTTCCGTTCCTGGAATCAACAATGTCTAGATTGTTTGCTATAAACATTCTTTGGGAATATTCTGCACGGTAGACAAACTTGGGCAGTGTTCCCCGTACATTGCGGACTAAGGTACGTGGGGAGCCTTTGCTGTCCTCTAAGAATAGTTTCCAAAACATTAAAGGCGGATTGTTGGGCCAATTTTTATAATGCTCTGCTATTTATTTCGGGCCTAAGATATTTTTGAACTAGTTACCTCTGTTACATGCTATTCTACACCGTATTGACAGTAGGTATGAGGCTTTTCAATGCACTTGGCATTGTTTGTGTCTATTGCTGGCGTTGGTATTGACTAGTGTAGTGTAGTTATACTTACCTTACCAACCTATATAACAAAGGCATAGTTGCCTTGGTCGGCTAAACAGTCCAGTGGTTGGATTATTCATCAAAACATCACGAAAACGACTTGTGTTTACGCCGTACGGCATTTCATACAAACTTTCAAGCCCTTATTTTTCGAAATGAATGAACAGATGTTAATGAAACTTCATACGCATAAGCAGGATACAAATGTCTAAAAAGTTAGTAGAGAACATTTTCGAAATATCTTATTTAAAAAAAGATAACGGGAAATCTCTGCCTCTACGGAAAATTTAAAATCGGTCTAATTTGACTGTAACACTATTTTTTTCGAAAATGTTCTCTACTAACTTTTTAGACCTTTGTATCCTGCTTATGCGTATGAAGTTTCATTTTAATCGGTTCATTCATATCGAAAAATAAGGGCTTGAAAGTTTGTATGAAATGCCGTACGGCGTAAACGCTCTTAACACTCGTACCTACCGGTCGTTTGACCCAAGCAACGACACAAAAAAAAACCTAATATTTTCTCTCTACCATTTGAATTCAGCAATGAATTAATGTGCTTAATATATTCGTTAAGACGGAAATCGAATTACCGACTAGACCTTTGAAGAGGGATCCTTTTCATTAGGCCTTCATAAAAAACGCGTTAAGAAAAACAAGGAAAAGAGATACATGCAATCATTTCTCGTTTATGTTGTTCGTTGAGCGCTGGCCCCATTGTGAACCTTGTCTAAAATAAATGCTTTGCTCTAAATATTTGGTGTTGTAAAGAGATTATGAAAATTATTGTTAATCTCTTTATTTGGACAATACCATCTTGACTGAATACACAGGTTCTCTGTTCATTTACGCAAAATTTTAGTCCTACGAATTTTTTATAATGGATAGAAAATTACTAGAATTTAGAACAGTTTTTACCACTTGACAAAATATCGAATTTTTGTTATTTTAAGTAAGTTTAATATCAATGTATTCATATAAACCATCCGGAATAAATTCTCTAAATGACGATGAAAACCGCATCAAAATCCGTTCATTATAATCCGAACCGAACCAGAATATAATCCGTCCGAATTATAATCAGAATCATTTTATAGGATACTAGCTTTTGCCCGCGGCTTCGCTCGCGTTAAGTATTAAAAAAACTAATACATTTACATCCGCCATCATCCCCTATTTTATCCCTATGGGGGTTGAATTTATCAAAATCCTTTCATAAGGGAAGCCTACGTCATAGTAGCTATTTTTTTTTTTTTTATAAATAAACTTTGCCCCACACTAGGAATTTCTCCTGTATTGTGGGTGCATTTACAAACATTTAAAGTCACATACACAAACAGCCAGACCCGGAACAACTACTTGTAGGTCGTACAAATATTTGTTCCGTGCGGGAATCGAACCCGCGACACGCAGAGCAGCAGTCAATCGCTTAACCACTGCGCCAACCATGCCGTCGCATATGCATGCAAAGTCTCAGCCCGATCGGTTTAAAATTGACAAAGTTTCATACAAACTTTCATCCCCTATTTCATCCCCTTGGGGGTAGAATTTATCAAAATCCTTTCTTAACGGATGCCTACGTCATAACATCTACCTGCATGCCAAATTTCAGCCCGATCCCTCCAGTGGTTTGGGCTGTGCGTTGATAGATCACTATGTCAGTCAGTCACCTTTGAGTTTTATATATTTAGAAGATTGCTAATCCATTGCTTCATAAGTTCGAAGAAGTCTGCACAACAACGTAAATAACGCAATGAATGTTGGTGAAATGTCAAAATGAAACCCGTTGCTACTGATAGTGTGTTACCCAATTATCTACCCCTCTGTAGTTTAGAAGAACAACACGGCCACACAGACAGTCATGATAAGCGACATTAATTTATAATAGGTAAGTAACTCTTATATATAAAAGCTGTAGTTTAGAAGAACAACACGGCCACACAGACAGTCACGATAAGCGACATTAATTTATAATAGGTAAGTAACTCTTACTCTTCGCCAACCCGCCTGCCAAGCGTGGCGATTATGGCAAACCCTCCCAAAATTGGGGGAGGCCTGTGTCCAGCAGTGGACGTCTATCGGCTGAAACGACGAAGTAACTCTTATATATAATAGCTGTAGTTTAGAAGAACAACACGGCCACACAGACAGTCATGATAAGCGACGGTAAGTAACTCTTATATATAAAAGCTGTAGTTTAGAAGAACAACACGGCCACACAGACAGTCACAATAAGCGACATTAATTTATAATAGGTAAGTAACTCTTATATATAAAAGCTGTAGTTTAGAAGAACAACACGGCCACACAGACAGTCACGATAAGCGACAAAGTAACTCTTATAATATATAAAAGAAAGTCGTATTAGTTACACTATTTATAAGTCAAGAACGGCTGTACCGATTTGGCTGAAAATTGGTGGGTACCTTAGAACCAGGAGACAGACATAGGTCACTTTTTATCAGTTTTTTTTACCTAAAGGAGTAGGGTAGGAGTAGGGTTGGAGTAGGGTAAGAGTAGGTTAGGAGTAGGGTAGGAATAGGTTTGGATTAGCTTCATATTTTCGGTTCTGACAGACCGACTTCTTGACAATTCAAAAGTGCCTGTAAATGTTTTAATTGAAATAAATGGTTTGAGTTTGAGTTTGAGTTTGGAGTAGGGTAGAAGTAGGGTAGGAGTGGGTTAGGTAGGAGTTGGGTAGGAATAGTGTAGGAGTAGGGTAGGAGTAGGTTAGGGGTAGGGAAGGGTAGGTGTAGGACACCACGAGAACGAAGTAGCGCCGGGCAGCTAGAAATAATTTATATGGCAAAACAACGTTTGCCCGGTCAGGTAGTATAAGTATAGATTACTTAGACGGGTTTCGTGCCTCAACACACGCCATTTTATAGTCAAACAAATTGTCCCTTAGCTTTACGTTCTCACATTGCCATGCTTAAAAATTTAACATATAATTCTCCACGTTAAAATTCAAGAACATTTGCTCGGAGTTCAGTTGCCTCCGTATTCTGGTAATCTGCGTTATAAATGGTATAACTACTATAACCTGAACATCGCTCCATCAACACAGCAAATCTTGTGGAACGTAATTTAAAAACGAGAAGCGATTGAAATTTTTATTCAGAAATAAAAACTCGTATGAACTCACGAACTACACAGTTCAATAAAATGAAGTAACTATTTATTACAAGGAACAATAAAATAATAGTTAGAATAATTTTGAATCATCATCATCTGCCTAGCCTTTTCCCAACTTTGTCAGGGTCGGCTTACAGTCTAATTGAATGCAGCTAAATATCTGTATTTTACATGGAGCGACTGCCTATCTGACCAGTAACTGGGTTCTGGAGGTCAGATATATATAAACCTAAAATAAAGAAGCTGCCACGAATAAATTGATGCTGCATTTTCTAAATTTGTCTAAGACCTATGACTTCATCTAGTATTCATACTTAGACAAATTTAGAAAATGCAGCATCAATTTTTCGTGGCAGCTTCTTTATTTTCGTACACAGTCGTATGAAACACTTAATTATGACTATGATTATAGTGACGAAAATGATCTTGCTTTGTACAGTATAAACAAACTGTATTTTAACTACATCGTTACATTTATTAGTAAAAAAAAGCTTAGAGTCTACGGTCACTTTAGGTGTATCTCAGGGTCCTATTATTGGTCCGGCTTGGTCACTTAACGTATATATTTATTTAGATTAGTATATATTATATTATATCGTTCGTCGTTTCAGCCGATAGACATCCACTGCTGGACATAGGCCTCCCCCAATTTTGGGGGGGGGGGGGGGTTACCATAATCGCCACGCTTGGCAGGCGGTTTGGCGATCGCAGTATGGTATGATGGTGGAATAAATAGAGAACGCTGCTGCCCATTCTCCGGTAAGACCCTTAGTCGCCTTTTACGACACCCACGGGAAGTAAGGGGTGGTGCAACTATATTTTAACTACATCGTTACATATATTAGTAAAAAAAAGCTTAGAGTCTACGGTCACTTTAGGTGTCTCTCAGGGTCCTATTATTGGTCCAGCTTGGTCACTTAACTTTCTATAAATTTTCTATAAATTCTTGAAAATATCATTGAGTTCATTCCACCTGCCCCCGCAATACGCTCCTGACTTCAACCGCACAGAACCACGTCGCGTTCCCTCCGCCGCTCTCTAATTTTGTATGCTCTGTTGTTTCACCGCATTTATTTTTCTTCGCGGTCTAATTCTCTTTGTTGTCTCAGTCGTTTCGCAACCAAATTTCGCGGAATGAGGTCCGTGGTTGAAATGAAATTGGTATTCGGAATGAATTGGGCTCCTCCGTAAGTTTTGCGGACCCTTGATTTTTAATTCGATTTGTGCTTCGCACGGATGCTGAATATTAACCCAGTTTACAATAGGACGGCAAAACAATGACAAGTAAATTCAGGAACAAGATATAATTTACTTGAAAAAAATCAGGAGGTTTTTTCGTATCGTAGCGTCCACCACCAAGAAAAAAAGGGCACATAAATAAATATCTGATCAATGTAGTATATATACTAACTACATAAATAACGTCACCTCGTTAGCGTTGAACAACAGTGAACTAATTTCAGCCGATATGCAAGTCATCACCGCGGCTTACTAATTAAGCTAGCGCTCTCAACTTTGAATACGTTTCTTCAAATGCTTTTAGCAGCGTGGAAATCTTTTCATCGAAACATATTTTATGAAGCGTCTTTGAATTAATTACGGGATTAGCAACTACTAAAATATTTATTTCTTAATTGCCAAATACTTTTTAATTATGTAATAATGTCTTTATATTATGTAACAATCGTGACTATTATTTTAAATAGCTTCTGGCCGCGAGTTCGTCTAATAGCAAGCATCGTCGAAGGTCCAACACTACTCGCCGGAAATCGACACATATGTCCCGGCTCTAATTGTTTCTCTTTGGGTTCGGCAGTCTGCCGGAAGGTTGCGAACGCTAAATACGTTTCTTTTCTATAATACATATTTTTATCTGGAAATAACTGGAGTTTATTTTTAACAGTCTTGTCCCTCCATCCCGTCGCATCACATCGCATCGCCTATCACTATTACTTAGTTTTCGTTTAGCGTGCTTTCTGACTTTATTTTTTGCTGGACTCATAAGGGTCCTAGCGAGATGTTGAATAGCCTACAGCCTTCCTCAAGAATTAGGCCATCATATGCAAAAATATTTTTTCAATCCCGACCAGAATTTAGAAATTTAGAATTTTGTTCCAGAGATTAGCGGATTCAAACAAACAAACAAACTCTTCATCTTTATTATTAGTATAGACAGATAGTTACTGTAAAATATTTTCATAAGTCTAATAAGGATCCAAAAAACAGTAGTGACTTAAATCACGAATTTCGATTTTGTGTAATAAAACTCGAATCTAGGTCAATCCTCAACTCGAGGAGGTTTCAACTCGTCGATTCCTGGATGACATGCAAATAAGATCGACAACTGACAGGCCCGCTGACGAATTATACCAAAACAGAGATAAGCAACATTATAATATTATTATTGTTAGAGACATCAGCAAGACAGATGGGGCGGTCAACGCATGAATATTTCAGGAGTGGCATTAGGACATGGGAAAATAAATATGGCCGACTTGACTGGACGCATTTGTACATAAATCGTAGCACCGCCCGTGTTTGAATTACCAATGAAAGGGACTGAGCTGGGGTTATTTATCAGTTAACCGTATATCCATCTCGCTGGGTTACACGCTGAATTTTTATTGAAATCTCACGGAAATCATGATTCGTTGATTGCGAGGTTAGAGTAACGTGAATGGCTGTTATTTATTTAAAATGCCATTGATTAGTAGAAAATACAATTGGGTCAAAAAAAATCGTGCACACTAGAAAAAGTTGCTACACATATGGAGGTATAAATTGGTACCTATACGTGCCTTGATTGCTACTAAAAATACATGACCATACTAGGTCTGATGAGACGAGACCTATACGATCATGTATATCATTATTATTATTCAAAAGTCACCAAAGCTCATTTGGAGTACCAGCGAACGGCGATTTCATATGACAAACCCGCCGGCAAGTAACTAATCTGAATTCATAATTATATTTCTTTGTATCTGGATGGAGCATGTATTTTTATAAATAGCTACAAGTATGTAAACACATACAAAGTTCCATAGCTTGAAGGCAGGTATTTATTGCATATTTCATAATATTATTGTTTATACATTTTTCAAGTGACATTGTTCATCAAACATTTGTCAGACTAGCTGTAGCCCGCGAGTTAGTCTGCAATTCAGGATGACAAATAACCTATGTTCTTACTTAGGTCATGGCTATTTGCCAAATTTCAGCTAAATCCGTCCAGCCGTTTTTTGCGTGATTGAGTAACAAACCAACTTACTTTCGCATTTATAAAATTACTAGCTGCGCCCCACGGTTTCACCCACATAAGTGTCGATCCCGTAGGAATATCGAAATAAAAAGTAGTTTATATGTTAATCCAGGGTATCAGCTACCTCCATACAAAATTTTATCAAAATTGGTCCAGCCGTTTGAGCGTGAAGAAGTAACAAACATATTAACACACATACATTCACAAACTTTCCCCTTTATAATATTAGTGTGATACTAGCTGTTGCCCGCGTTCCTCTGCGATCAAAGATGAAAAGTAGCCTATGTCCTTTTCCAGGTCATGGTCTAGTCATGTGCCAAGTTTCGTTCAAATCCGTTCAGCTGTTTTAGCGTGAAAGCGTAACGAACAAACAAACTCACTTTCGCATTTATAATAAGTTAGGATAATAGTTAAGATACAAAGCTAAATAAGTTTTATAATGTTTTTTTTTAAATTTTCATCTTACATTAAAGCAGAAGAGGTTGAGAAAGCCTTCAGGCTACTTAACATCACGCTGCAACCCTTAGCAGTCAAGCAAAAAGAAAAAAAAAGACAGAAAACGAAGTAACAGCGCGGACAGGCGATCGATACGATGCGACGTGGTTGGTCGGGCCTGAAATTTCACGTGGAGGAAGACGGGGGCAAATGCTAAAATATTAAAAAAAAAACGGGCAAGAGCGAGTCGGACTCGCGCACCGAGGGTTCCTTAACATCCGGGTTTATGCATAAGGTTTATGTTTATGAAATTAAATGTTTTTTTATTTATGATTTGATTGAATGAATGGTAAATTGTGGTTTACGATTTATGACGTATTAAAAAAAAACTACTTACTAGATCTCGTTCAAACCAATTTTCAGTGGTAGTTTACATGGTAATGTAGGTACATCATATATTTTTTTTAGTTTTATCATTCTGTTATTTTAGAAGTTACAAGGGGCACACATATTTTACGACTTTGGAGGTGTCTCTCGTGCAAACTATTCGGTTTAGAAAAAAATGATATTAGAAACCTCAATATCATTTTTGAAGACCTCTATGGGTTTGATGAAAAAAAAAATTGAGTTTCGGTTCTAAGTATGGGGAACCCTAAAATTTATTGTTTTTTTCTATTTTTGTGTGAAAATCTTAATGCTGTTCATAGAATACATCTACTTACCAAGTTTCAACAGTATAGTTTTCATAGTTTCGGAGAAAAGTGACTGTGACATACGGACGGACAGACAGACAGACGGACAGACAGACAGTCAGACAGACATGACGAATCTATAAGGGTTCCGTTTTTGCCATTTGGCTACGGAACCCTAAAAAATGTTGTTCGTTGGTAAGCGCATCACTTGAAAACGGCTGGACTAATTAGACTATTTTTTGTTTATCACTGTGAAACACAAATAAAAAAACAATTATCTATACATATAATAAAATTGTAGAAAAGTGGTGTCTGTACAATGGAAATATATTTAAAAAAAGTAGCAGGGGTTGTTATTATATCGATGCCGAACCCGAAATTGTAATTAAATTTTTTTTTGTCTGTTTGTCTGTTTATCTGTTTGTCTGTTTGTCTGCTGTGTTTGTGCACGCTAATATCAGAAACGGCTTATTCGATTTAGATGCGGTTTTCACTAATATATTGTAGTAAGCTTCACTTAACATTTAGTGTTTATTTCATGTCAATCGGTTCATAAATAAAAAAGTTATGTCAATTTAAAGAATCAAGGCGAACATTTGTTAAGGTATTCTATCAGAGTACGTAAACGCCTCGCGCCTGCGCGTCCGTGGCTATATATACAAGGTGTAACGGAAAGGGGGTATCAACCCTGAAGGAAGTGAATGAAGATGAAAAAAAGAAATTGGACCTCCCATAGTAATAGCACATCAATGATTTACTATTACTATGGGAGGTCCAAATTTTTTTTCATATTTCGACCTATGTTCTTTGGGGAAATTTGTTCAGTTTCATGAGCACATTCACCTCCTTCAGGGTTGATACCCCCTTTCCGTTACACCTTGTATAAAGCGCGCTGAGAGCCGCGCCGCTGCCATAATTCCGATCCAGCCTGTCCCTTGCTGCCCTCTCCCAGCGACGCCCTAAGCCGAGGTCCGTACCCCACAGGGGGTGCCCTTAGTGTGTAGTCGCTTAGTTTTTAAGTTTATATTGTGTAGTTAAGTTGTGTATTATGCCCTGGCTGGAGGCCTTAATTTATTGAGGCATCCACAGGAAAGCCAGGTTAAGCAGTCGACAACCCCTCAGGTTGAACTGCGAGATGACCATTTCAAAAGAAAACGCGCCGCTGCCATAAGGATTCAGTTATTCGTAGCGAACGCACGTATCCTGGAGAGTATAGGCGAATAGTTGGATTCGATTATTGCGATTCACTTGAATACTGACTGTTTGCATATTTCATTTATTTATATTTTAGGATTTGTAGGTTAGGTTCTTTTTCTTAATTTTCTTTAAAATTTTGTAAGTATTTGGTATAGGTTAGGCGGTTCTTTCCTTGATTTTTGGGTATTTACTTATCTTAATTTTTATTTAGGGTTTTGTAAATAAATATTGTAAGCATTTATTATTGGTTGGGCATTTCTTTCCCTGATTTTCGGTATACATACTTATCTTAATTTGTATTTAGGGTTTGTATATAAATATTATAAGTATTTGGTATAGGTTAGGCATTTCTTTTCTTGATTTTCTTTATTAAGTATAAGTTCATTAGCTTAGGTTAGTAATTATTTTTTCTAGCAATTCTTTTGTTTTATAAAGTTAGTACGTTTGTCTGTGTAGAAGAATAGCACCACCCCTTACTTCGCGTGGGTGTCGTAAAAGGCGACTAAGGGTCTCACCGGAGAATGGGCAACAGCGTTTTCTATGCATTCCACCACCATACCATACTGCGATCGCCAACCCGCCTGCCAAGCGTGGCGATTATGGCAAACCCCCCCGAAATTGGGGGAGGCCTATGTCCAGCAGTGGACGTCTATCGGCTGAAATGATGATGATAATGACGTTTGGTTTACACGTCTTAACACTTATTACTTAAACTGTGATAATTTTAGACTGTATCTGTTAATTTCTTAATATTTTTAATTGTAGGTACTCTGTACTAGCCTGTGTTACAAAACGCCCCTAATATGATAGAACAGATCCTATAAAGTTATTTCTAACTAGCTGTGCCCGCGACTTCGTCCGCGTGGAATAGTGACTTTTCGGGCAGCATATTTTGAATTACATATACCGTCTACAGACCGGGCATTTGCTGTCCGAACCCTCTGAGAACTCAGGCGAATTTCAGTGAAAGTCTCAGACTCTAGTGCTTGAGCTTCACGATCGGCAGTGAGACGTATTTCTCGTTCTTCCTGTGTTTCCTGAGACCGAACATTTGCTGTCCGAACCCTCTGAGAACTCAGACGAATTTCCCTATCAGTGAAAGTCTCAGACTCACGCGATAGTGTATGAGCTTCACGATCGGCAGTGAGACGTATTTCCCGTTCGTCCTGTGTCTCCTGGAATCGAGCATTTGTTGCCCGTACTCTCTGGGAGCTCAGGCGGGTTTCCCTGACAGCAAAAGTCTCAGACTCACGCGATAGCGCGTGAGCTTCGCGATCGACAGATAAACGTGCCTTTCGTTGTTCCCCGTTTTCCCTATTTCGAGTTGTCATCATTCGAGAACGATTTGAACTCAGTCGAGATTCTCGCTGAGTCGAAGTTTCTGCAGCACGAAACCTAGCCTGGTGCAGAGAGCCTTTTGCCTCACGACCTTCTTCAGATTCCTGTGATCGAACTAATCTCATCCTTTTAGCATTTCTGCTACATTGGGAGAGGTTGGATCTTCTTCGAGGCATTCTTACAATAAAATAGTACTTACTACTTAACACACAGTTATTTAGTAAACACGTACTATCGTAAACAATTAAATTATAAATACTTACAGATTATTATACAGTCTAAAATTATCACAGTTTAAGTAATAAGTGTTAAGACGTGTAAACCAAACGTCATTATCATCATCATTTCAGCCGATAGACGTCCACTGCTGGACATAGGCCTCCCCCAATTTTGGGGGGGTTTGCCATAATCGCCACGCTTGGCAGGCGGGTTGGCGATCGCAGTATGGTATGGTGGTGGAATGCATAGAGAACGCTGCTGCCCATTCTCCGGTGAGACCCTTAGTCGCCTTTTACGACACCCACGGGAAGTAAGGGGTGGTGCTATTCTTCTACACAGACAAACGTACTAACTTTATAAAACAAAAGAATTGCTAGAAAAAATAATTACTAACCTAAGCTAATGAACTTATACTTAATAAAGAAAATCAAGAAAAGAAATGCCTAACCTATACCAAATACTTATAATATTTATATACAAACCCTAAATACAAATTAAGATAAGTATACCGAAAATCAGGGATAGAAATGCCTAACCAATAATAAATGCTTACAATATATATTTACAAAACCCTTAATAAAAATTAAGATAAGTAAATACCCAATAATCAAGGAAAGAACCGCCTAACCTATACCAAATACTTACAAAATTTTAAAGAAAATTAAGAAAAAGAACACCTACAAACCCTAAAATATAAATAAATGAAATATGCAAACAGTCAGTATTCAAGTGAATCGCAATAATCGAATCCAACTATTCGCCTATACTCTCCAGGATACGTGCGTTCGCTACGAATAACTGAATCCTTATGGCAGCGGCGCGTTTTCTTTTGAAATGGTCATCTCGCAGTTCAACCTGAGGGGTTGTCGACTGCTTAACCTGGCTTTCCTGTGGATTTCTCAATAAATTAAGGCCTCCAGCCAGGGCATAATACACAACTTAACTACACAATATAAACTTAAAAACTAAGCGACTACACGCTAAGGGCACCCCCTGTGGGGTACGGACCTCGGCTTAGGGCGTCGCTGGGAGAGGGCAGCAAGGGACAGGCTGGATCGGAATTATGGCAGCGGCGCGGCTCTCAGCGCGCTTTATACAAGGTGTAACGGAAAGGGGGTATCAACCCTGAAGGAGGTGAATGTGCTCATGAAACTGAACAAATTTCCCCAAAGAACATAGGTCGAAATATGAAAAAAAATTTGGACCTCCCATAGTAATAGTAAATCATTGATGTGCTATTACTATGGGAGGTCCAAATTTTTTTTTTCATCTTCATTCACCTCCTTCAGGGTTGATACCCCCTTTCCGTTACACCTTGTATATATAGCCACGGACGCGCAGGCGCGAGGCGTTTACGTACTCTGATAGAATACCTTAACAAATGTTCGCCGTGATTCTTTAAATTGACATAACTTTTTTATTTATGAACCGATTGACATGAAATAAACACTAAATGTTAAGTGAAGCTTACTACAATATATTAGTGAAAACCGCATCTAAATCGAATAAGCCGTTTCTGATATTAGCGTGCACAAACACAGCAGACAAACAAACAGACAATCAGACAAACAGACTATAGGCGAGGGTATGAGTAAATAATAGTGTATAGGTAACGTGGTTTTCTGTGGTTTGTAATTAAAATCCAACTCACGGTAACAGCATATATATTCTCCAACAATCCTCACACCACTCACACATATGATTTAGAAGGCACAATAGGGATTAAAGCACAAGCACAAGCGTAAGCACAATAGTCAGTAACTTAGGAAGATGAGATAGAGTTCAGATGAGAAGATGGAAAGGAAGATATGAAAATCACAAGCATTTAAGCAGTTCGCGGCAATACAAATAAGCGAGTAAAAGGCATGCGCTCCGCGCCGTAGATAAGTCTCGACTGGTTTGACATTGCGCGGTGACCGCTGCGTCCGCGCAAGCGGGCGACGTGTCTAGTACCGTTAGATTAGTGATGTCCAGCGAGTCGATAGTTTATCGCACTTGTTATCGATTAACGTCATCGACCGACTGGTGTTATGTATGTGCTTATTATCGAATAAAGATATCTTTATTCTATGATGTTATAAATAAATGTAATTAAATAACAATGTAAATATAATATTAAATAGATACTTTTGTGTGAGTAATTGTAAATCAGTGTTGTAAATATGTATGTAAGTTTTTAGTAAATTATAATTAATTAAATAAATAGGTAAGTAGTAGCCTACACCACCCCCCTCCAGAGACCGTCAAGGGCGATAAAAATCCGTAAACTGCACTCGCCGCCCGGAACGGGTTACGTAATTTTGTGGTTCTTCGGGAGTCGCTTTTTTATCCTGAACGGACAGTGTGAAGGCAGGCTTGAGCCGGTTGATGGACACTGTCATTTCCCTATTTTTCACAATGATTTTAAATACTTTATCCCCTCTAGAAACGACCTTGTGGGGACCGGAATACGCTGATGTAAGTGAACCCCGTGATGCGTCTTCTCGTAGGAAAACGTGATCACAGGTTTCGAGTTCTTTGAAAATGAACACCTTGGCGTTACCATGACGGGAAGCTGGTACCGGTCGCAACTTTTCGGCGAAATTTCTGAGCCTTGCGGTAAATTCCGACATATCTGTGGTTCCGCTAACAGTAGGCTCAAAGAACTCGCCGGGCAACCTCAGTGACTCCCCATATACCAGTTCCGCGGCGGAAGCTTGGATGTCTTCCTTGAAGGCAGATCTTACGCCTAACAAAACCCACGGCAGTGACTCAGTCCATCTATCGTTTGCATGGCATACAATTGCGGCTTTAAGTTGACGATGAAACCGTTCAACCAGTCCGTTGCATGCCGGGTGATAAGCTGTTGTCCGCTTGTGCTCGAAAGCGGTAACCTTGGACAGACATTCAAACAAGGCCGATTCAAACTGACGGCCGCGATCAGTTATGATGTCTGTCGGGCAACCGAACCGAGATATCCAAGCTGTCAACAAGGCTTTTGCAACCGTTTCTGCCGTGATATCTGTAATCGGTACTGCTTCTGGCCAGCGTGTAAATCTGTCCACAGCAGTTAAGCAGTACCGGTAGCCCTCAGAAAGTGGTAGTGGACCTACTAAGTCTATGTGTATCTGTTTGAATCGGGCACGCGGCAAATTATAGGTGCCTAGTGGGGAAGTCACGTGTCTAGTGACTTTCGCCTTTTGACATGGAATACATGCGCGTGACCATTCCCTACAGTCTCTTCTAACCCCTGGCCAAACGAACCGCTCAGCTACTAATTTAGCCGTTGCGCTAGCGCCAGGGTGGCTCAATGAGTGCAGGCTATCAAATACCTGCTTTCGATAATTTTTAGGTACATAAGGCCTGGAAGCTGAGGTACTGACGTCGCAGTACAAAGAAATTCGACTTCCAGGGACATGGAGTTTTTTAAATTCTAAAGAAGAGCCCCCACTCAAAAGTATTTCGAGTTCAGGGTCTTCAACTTGGGCTTGGGCTATCTTTTCAAGGCTAATGGGGTCTGCCAGTTCCTCAATGCGCGACAAAGTGTCGGCAACCACGTTGTCCTTGCCGGATATGTGGCGGATGTCAGTAGTAAACTGAGCAATAAAGTCTAGGTGTCTATACTGCCTTGGCGAACAGTTTTTCTTCCTTTCATGGTAGGCAAAACTGATCGGTTTATGGTCAGTATAGACTATAAAATGCCTAGCTTCCAGCATGTGGCGGAAATATTTAATCGCCTCATAAATGGCAAGCAGCTCCCTATCATAGGGAGAGTATTTAGTTTGGGAAGGGCTCAATTTCCTTGAAAAGAAGCCCAAAGGCTGCCATGCGTCCCCGTTCAATTGTTGTAGGACTGCCCCTATTGCTTTGTCCGAAGCGTCAGTAACTACTGCGAGCTTAGCGGTACAGTCTGGGTGGGCCAACAGTGCAGCGTTGGTGAGACTATCTTTACAGGCCTGAAACGCTGATAAAGTTTCCTCTGTCAAAGTGATTGGCTGCGTTCCTTTAAGCGATCCCGTCAACAAGGCATGTAATGGTGCTTGGATCTCAGCTGCTTTGGGAATAAATCTCCTATAAAAATTGAGCATGCCCAAGAATCCTCTTAGCTGCCGCACGTTCTTTGGTGCGGGAAAATCTTTCACCGCTTGAACCTTAGACTCGACCGGCCTGGAACCGTTTTCAGATACACGATAGCCTAAAAAGGTTACCTCTTGTGCTCCAAAAATGCACTTCGAGGTGTTGACCAACATACCGTACTCGTTCAGCCTCTTGAATACCTCGCGCAGGTGCTGCTCATGCTCTGTGTCACTCTTGGAAAATATTAAAAAATCATCCAGATAACAGTATACAAAATCAAGCCCCCTCGTTACCTCGTCAACAAATCGTTGGAACGTTTGTCCCGCATTCCTAAGACCGAACGTCATATAAGGAAATTCAAATAGACCAAACGGGGTCGTGATGGCGGTCTTAGGGATGTCCTCCTGACAGACAGGTATCTGATTATATGCTTTTTCAAGGTCCAGAGTACTGAAAACCTTACACCCAGCTATACTCTGTGAAAAGTCGTGTATATGCTTAATCGGATACCTGTCTGGCACAGTACGGGCGTTGAGCTGCCGATAATCGCCACAAGGACGCCAGCCGTTATTTTTCTTCGGTGCCAAGTGCAAGGGTGACGACCATGGGCTCTCCGAAGGTCTAGCTGTGCCGATGGCCAGCATAGACTGAAACTCTTTTTGGGCAATTTTGAGCTTGTCCGGAGCTAAACGACGGGGAGATGAACAAACTGGAGGGCCTGGTGTAGTGCGAATGTGATGTACTGTTTGGTGTGGTGTAGTGTGATGCTTACCAGCCGGTCGAGTGATCCCAGGAAACTCATCTAGAATTTTATGAAACCGAGTCTCACCAGTCACGACTTTAACAGAATAAACATTCTTACAATTAGCCAAAGCGGCAACAGCTGTCACTGATGTCAAATTGTCTATTAAGCGTTTGTTACGACAATCTACTACAAGGTTGTAAAAATTTAACAAATCTACGCCAATTATTGGTTTTGTGACATCAGCAACTACAAAACGCCATTGAAATGTCCTACGTAAACCAAAATCTAATTCTAAATTAACAAAACCATATGTAGCAATATTAGAACCATTAGCAGCACATAGATTATAACCAGTCCGAGTACGACGATCGTGAAGCATTGGCCGCGGGTATACGCAGAGGTCGCTTCCAGTGTCGACCAGGAATTGCGTTTTCGATGAACGGTCCGTGACGAATAGGCGACCACTTGCATTTTGAGGGCAATCGCTGGTCGTCATTATCGACCGCCCTTTGCGTTTTCCGACTTGAAGTCGCATGGTCGAATACACTTATTGGCTTTGTCTGCGAACTTGGCATGGTACCAACAAAGCGGGAACTTCCGGTAATTAGATTGCGAGCGCTGCCTAGACTTACTTCTAGTGTCTCTGGAGGAGCGAGAGCGTGACCTGCTGTTCCGTTCTGTAACTGCTTCCTGAGTTCAGCTACTTCCTTGGTCAGATCGCTGAGAACTGAACCAGGGGTAGTGTCGTTAACAGCAGCGACCCTCGGAGTTGTAGCAGCCAGATCGTTGACCCGATCGGCTAAGTCGGCTAGGTCTTCTATCGATGTTGCACCTGGTTGACCTGCGAGCACCGTCTGTATGCCATGAGGAAGGCGACTAGTCCAGATGGTCTTCAAGAAGTCATCTGGTACGTCCTGGCCTGCGAGACTTTTGAGGTGCCGGAGAAACTGGGATGGTTTTCGATCCCCAAGTTCCTCATGCATCAACAACTGCTTGATTTTCTTTTCGTTGGACGCGCTGAGCCTCTTAATCAATTCCATCTTCAGTTTCTCATACTTGTTTGTCGCAGGCGGGCTGATGATAATATCTTTGACCTCCCTGGAATACTGATTGTCGAGATGCCCAATCACGTAATTAAACTTGGTGAGATCATTTGTAATTCCGGCGATGGCAAATTGGCCTTCGACTTGGGCGAACCAAATTTCCGGCTCCTCAGCCCAGAATGGTGGCACACGTACGCCGACTTTATAAACGTTACTTGGGTTTATCGACATATCGTTCCCTTCACTAGTGCTGGGCGGAGGTGACGTATCCGTGCTCCGTGCGTCTTTATATGAATCCCCTACCATGTTCTTTCGGGGTCACCAGTATAGGCGAGGGTATGAGTAAATAATAGTGTATAGGTAACGTGGTTTTCTGTGGTTTGTAATTAAAATCCAACTCACGGTTACAGCATATATATTCTCCAACAATCCTCACACCACTCACACATATGATTTAGAAGGCACAATAGGGATTAAAGCACAAGCACAAGCGTAAGCACAATAGTCAGTAACTTAGGAAGATGAGATAGAGTTCAGATGAGAAGATGGAAAGGAAGATATGAAAATCACAAGCATTTAAGCAGTTCGCGGCAATACAAATAAGCGAGTAAAAGGCATGCGCTCCGCGCCGTAGATAAGTCTCGACTGGTTTGACATTGCGCGGTGACCGCTGCGTCCGCGCAAGCGGGCGACGTGTCTAGTACCGTTAGATTAGTGATGTCCAGCGAGTCGATAGTTTATCGCACTTGTTATCGATTAACGTCATCGACCGACTGGTGTTATGTATGTGCTTATTATCGAATAAAGATATCTTTATTCTATGATGTTATAAATAAATGTAATTAAATAACAATGTAAATATAATATTAAATAGATACTTTTGTGTGAGTAATTGTAAATCAGTGTTGTAAATATGTATGTAAGTTTTTAGTAAATTATAATTAATTAAATAAATAGGTAAGTAGTAGCCTACAGAAAAACAGACAAAAAAAAATTTAATTACATTTTCGGGTTCGGCATCGATATAATAACAACCCCTGCTACTTTTTTTTTAATATATTTCCATTGTACAGACACCACTTTTCTACAATTTTATTATATGTATAGATTTAATTGTTTACGATAGTACGTGTTTACTAAATAACTGTGTGTTAAGTAGTAAGTACTATTTTATTGTAAGAATGCTTCGAAGAAGATCCAACCTCTCCCAATGTAGCAGAAATGCTAAAAGGATGAGATTAGTTCAATCACAGGAATCTGAGGAAGGTCGTGAGGCAAAAGGCTCTCTGCACCAGGCTAGGTTTCGTGCTGCAGAAACTTCGACTCAGCGAGAATCTCGACTGAGTTCAAATCGTTCTCGAATGATGACAACTCGAAATAGGGAAAACGGGGAACAACGAAAGGCACGTTTATCTGTCGATCGCGAAGCTCACGCGCTATCGCGTGAGTCTGAGACTTTTGCTGTCAGGGAAATCCGCCTGAGCTCCCAGAGAGTACGGACAACAAATGCTCGATTCCAGGAGACACAGGACGAACGGGAAATACGTCTCACTGCCGATCGTGAAGCTCATACACTATCGCGTGAGTCTGAGACTTTCACTGATAGGGAAATTCGTCTGAGTTCTCAGAGGGTTCGGACAGCAAATGTTCGGTCTCAGGAAACACAGGAAGAACGAGAAATACGTCTCACTGCCGATCGTGAAGCTCAAGCACTAGAGTCTGAGACTTTCACTGAAATTCGCCTGAGTTCTCAGAGGGTTCGGACAGCAAATGCCCGGTCTGTAGACGGTATATGTAATTCAAAATATGCTGCCCGAAAAGTCACTATTCCACGCGGACGAAGTCGCGGGCACAGCTAGTTAGAAATAACTTTATAGGATCTGTTCTATCATATTAGGGGCGTTTTGTAACACAGGCTAGTACAGAGTACCTACAATTGAAAATATTAAGAAATTAACAGATAAGGAGATTTCTAATATTACAACGTTAGTCCTTATTGGTAATGGTAGATTCATCATCATACTATTATCCGAAACGTAGATTAACTTTGCAATGATTAATTGCCAAATTAAGGAAGTTAGAGAGGTATAAGGAACAGGGTGTAAAGTTCACTCATCCTCCTTAGAAATGGGAGGCTACTCCGACCACACGGGTGTCGTGCCTGGTAGGCAATTGCCCGACGATTGATATCGGGCAGTTGCCGGTAAACTCTGCTTGCGCGATGCAGAATTTTTGCGTGACGTCAGTATGATGCGTAGTTCGCATTTGGCGGTGTAGATGCCGCCACGAAGGTACCTATAAATACTGAATAGAAAAAAACTGGCCAAGTGCGAGTCGGACTCGCACACGAAGGGTTCCGTACCACAAGGCAAAAACGCCGAAAAAAACATGTTTGTTGTATAGGAGCCCCCTTAAATATTTATTTTATTTTAATCTTATTATTTATTATTAAAGTAAATATACAATTAAGTATTTTGTGAATATTTCAAGTGCCTACTTGTTACCTATAATATTGATATCGAGCAAAAAAAGGCAAAAAATGACGTTTCTGTATGGGAGCACCCCTTAGATATTTATTTTATTTTAATTTTATTATTTATTATTAAAGTAAAAATACGACTGAGTATTTTGTGAATATTTCGAGTGCCTACCTGTTGCCATTTTTGATATCGAGCAAAAAGGGCAAAAAAATCGCGTTTGTTGTATGGGAGCCCCCCTTAAATATTTATTTTATTTTGTTTTTAGTATTTGTTGTTATAGCGGCAACACAAATACATAATTTGTGAAAATTTCAACTGTTTAGCTGTCAGGTTCTTGAGATACAGCCTGGTGACAGACAGACGGACAGACGGACAGACGGACAGACAGCAAAGTCTTAGTAATAGGGTCCCGTTTTTACCCTTTGGGTACGGAACCCTAAAAATGAGCCTCTAAAACCTTTCTTGCCTTTTCTAAAAGGTGGTCAGACCGGAATAACTCTAAGTAATTAAGCTAAGCACTTAACCGAATGGGATAGGTTAGAATTTCGACAAACCGCGCGCGAGCCGAGCGAGCGAAGCGAGCGGTGCCGCGGCCGGCGAAACCTACATTTAGGTTGGTAGCAATTTATTAGCTATTCAGTATGTTAAGGACACCAATATGGGATTTATTTAAGGATCACAAAAAGAGACACATTCATTCTGTTAGATTGTCCATTAATATTTATAGGAAATCAAAATGCGAATTATTTGGAGTTCGGTTAAATACATGCCGTTAAGAAATCCTTGTTATTACTGTGACGACTAATTACTAACATCCAGTAGCATGCTCGTATTTCCAAATATTTCGCTCGTATTCCTAAAGTACGTATCTACAGGATAAGACTGTTTATTATTAATACGACGTCTTACAATATTACGCTTGAATTTATTCGGAGCCGAGTTTATTTCACCTCACCATTAGCATCTCATGGATTTTCCAAAAATATTCTGTTAATGTTAGCCTACAGCATCCCACTGCTGGGCAAACGCCCCTCCCCATGACTTCCAAAATTATTATTGACGTGTAAATGTGTTTGTATCTGTTTTACTAACCTTCTTACGGAAATAAATTCATTTATCATTTACTTAGTCGATGACATTGCATAGCCTACCTATATCTATCACAGTAAATGATTTAAAAACAAACATATCAATAACACTGATATTGGGTATTACTTGTTTTAAAAATACCCCTATTATTCTTAAACAAAAAAGTGCGTACACCTTAGGAATATTAATTAGTAAAAGTGTCCGTACGTGGGTTTGTTTTTGTAATTGATCTATGGTATTGAAAGTCTGTCAACTGAACTTGCAAAACAAACGTCGGTGTGCTACCAGCTATCCGTCATTGCATTTGTCCATCTTAAGTTCTAGGCCTTCGCCCTCAGCAATATCCGAATTTATTTATTACTTTTTATATTTACTCATTTTACACATCTAACAAGAATGTTTTATGATTTCCGTAAGGATGAAGTCGCGGGCACAGTATTTTATTTTGCAGGTATATATACAAATAATATGACAGCGTATGATTGACGATGTCAGACAGTATGTAAACATGAAGGTATCCAAATGTTTACACAGTAGAAACAGACATTTTCCCAAGAAACACAGCTCTGTGATTTGGTCCCAAAACGGCGCCACACGTTACATCCTTATGAAAACCTTCATGCTCGCAGTATTGTGTTAGACGGCAGAAAAAACTAATTTTTTATAACTAGTCGTTCACGTTCTAACCCGAGATGAGACAAATAAAGCAGAACGTAGCCACACCAGCCCCTAAAATAATAACCAAACCCCTGGCCACATGTCGTCCTAATACCAACCGACAGTTGCTCGTAAAAAATAAGAAAAGAACCCCGCAAAATACTCTCTATTACAACCCACCGTACGTCGAAAAAATTGGAAATACATTTGTTCGAAAACGAATCGGACTGCGTATTGCCAGATCGGTGTCAGACATTTTGATATCATTTTGTATCTCATACGCGTGCCACGTTACCCGCAGATTTAGAATTCTTTTATGAATAACATATTATTCAAAGATGACGCTCGTGTTAGTTCCTGAATAGGACTTTGGTAATAAAATTGTTTCCTACCAGATGTCGCGCAAGAAAATAAATGTGGTTTCTCGTCCATGAAATATTGTACGTAAAACATGGCGGGGAAACCGGCATGTCCTATAAACAAAAATTCGAAGACATGTGAGATCTACCAACCCACCCAGGGTCCTCTTGGAAGTTCACGGCCCACTCCCTCTCGAAGAGAGGAGGCCTGTTTACCAGCAGTGGGAACATTATAGGCTCATTATTAGCCTTATGCACCATTAAAATATAGCAGATAATCCTAGATGTAGAGAGGCCAAAATTATCGACAAATATTAGAACACAAACATGGATGACTAAACAAACACTGTCTACCCTTTAAATACTTTTTAGGGTTCCGTACCCAAAAGGTAAAAACGGAACCCTATTACTAAGACTTCGCTGTCTGTCCGTCTGTCCGTCCGATTGTCTGTCACCAGGCTGTATCTCAAGAACCGCGATAGCTAGACAGTTGAAATTTTCACAAATTATGTATTTCTATTGCCGCTATAACAACAAATAGTAAAAACAAAATAAAATAAATATTTAAGGCGGGCTCCCATACAACAAACGCGATTTTTTTGAAATTTTTTGCTTGTTATCAAAAATGGCAACAGGTAGGCACTTGAAATATTCACAAAATACTCAGTTCTATTTTTACTTTAATAACAAAAATTAAAAAAAAAATATATATTTAAGGGGGGCTCCCATACAACAAACATGTTTTTTTCGGCGTTTTTCCTTATGGTACGGAACCCTTCGTGTGTGAGTCCTACTCGCACTTGGCCAGTTTTTTTTAATACCCTAGTGGGATTTATAAATATGTCCGTAGGTGTGGGGTGTGTCATTCATTACAGCGGGCCATATCAAAATACCAGCGCTGCGGTATTTATTTCTTAAATATCGCAGTACTATGCTGGGATAGGAGGCTTTTTGGTCTTTTATTTTTGTTGTTAATTTTATTAGTTTTTTATTAAAATACTTTTCTTTCAGCAAGCAAGCAGATTTTTGACTTACAGATGATGTAAGGCCTGAACTTTTCTCGATAATAACTTCATTTGTAATTAGTTTCTTGTGTGGAAAATAACTAAGAAAGGCATTTCGAAACTACTTATCAGTGAACGGGTCTAACCTGTATTGTAGTTTTTAGGGTTCCGTACCCAAAGGGTAAAAACGGGGCCCTATTACTAAGACTCCACTGTACGTCTGTCTGTCTATCTGTCACCAGGCTGTCTCATGAACCGTGATAGCTAGACGGTTGAAATTTTCATAGATGATGTATTTCTGTTGCAGCTTCAACAAATAATAAAAATAAAAAAAAGTTAAAATTTAAAGGGGTATAAAAGAAATGTTCGAATGAAACCCTTCGTGTGCGAGTCCGACTTGCACTTGGCCGGTTTTTTAAATATAAAATCGCAGGCTAGAGCTATTTCAAGACTATCTTGAGTTTATTCGCAGATAGATGCGAGTCTCCAATGCTGCGACTGGATTGGATGAAACTCCACACTGAATAAAACTTGTATGTCTACTAACACTAGTACTTCAGACATTGTTACTAACGCTATGGTCGTAGCCCGAAATAAATGATATAATAATGATATCATTGTGCCGATAGTCGTCACAGAAAATGGGTTAATAGCCAAGAGCCTCGACCAACACCTAAGGAGGCTCTCGTTGGGCAGCTGGATCAAGGGCTTGATTAAGAAAGCGGTAGGTACTTCTGGACACGGCCCGCATTGTTAGCAGGTTCCTCTCTCTGGAGCCCTGTAGCTTGGACCCTGTTTCCGATACCGGTGGGTTACCATGGGTTGAGTAGATGAGTCTGGACGCTGCTGCGTTGAAAATTTTCGTCAGTAATTAAAAAATAATAATAAGCAGTTCCAAACATTTTGTCCGTTTAAATATTGCACTTTTGTATGAAACAGCTGATTTTTAGGGTTCCGTGCCTCAAAAGGAAAAATGGAACCTTATTACATCACTTCGTTGGCGCTCTGTTTGTCCGTCAGTCAAGACCCTTTTTCTCAGGAACGCGTGAAGTTATGAAGTTGAAATTAATATCAAATACTCATGGGCTGCGATCCCTTGAACAGTGACGAAATCAAAGTTCTAAATCAACGCAATCAAAAGATACGGGCGTACTCGTATATGCTGCGAAATCAAAACCTATAGAAAACTTCCCGTTGACCTAGAATCATGAAAATTGCCAAAAAGCAATGTCATACAAAAAATAATAAAAGTATTGAGTATCGAGCATGTAGCACAAGTACCTAAAGGAAAAAATCTGAAAACCGTAACTTTGTAGGTTAAATTACAAAAAAAAATTATGTAACCCAGAAATTTGTACGGAGCCCTCGCTGCGCGAGTCTGACTTGCCCTTGACCAGTTTTTTTTTTGATAAACGACGAAAAATATCTACAAAATGTCTAGGATCGTGTGCTGAATTCATTTTTACACCATTGCCTGAACCTCCAAATCTGTCTAAAGATTATGCCTACCTGAAATAAAAATGAAACAACATAAAAGTCGTTCCACGTCAAGTTTTTTGATTCAAGAATGAGTTGTTTACTTCTAAACGCGAAGTCAGTTGTAACAGTTCGCAACGAAGGGTCGCGAGCAAAAAGTTGAGAGTTTCATTAGGAACTTGATTAAGTATGTAAATGTACCTACCTACAAGTTTCCTCGTTGAAAAGCAGTGGACGCTGAATTTTTTAACTTTTACGTAAATATTTCCTTTGACAATTTTTATTGTGTAGACGTCGTTTAATTATTTTTTGGTGTCTGTTGTTGGATAAAAATAGTCTAGTAGGTAGAAAAAAATTCTATGTACTTATCTGAGTTAAAATATAACAATAATACAAATCATCATCGGCCTAGCCTTTTCCCAACTATGTTGGGGTCGGCTTCCAGTCTAACCACATGCAGCTGCATACCAGTATTCTACATGGAGCGACTGCCTATTTGATCTCCACAACCTAGTTACTGGGTAATACGATACCCCTTGGTAAAACTAGTTGTAAGACTTTCGGGCTTCTGACTACCCGTAACAACTGTCAAAGATCCACGAAAGACAGCCGGGACCAACGCGAACGGCTTAACGTGTTTTCCGAGACACGGAGGGGTCACGGTATTTAAAGATGGTCACCTATCCGTAGACCAACCGCGGCAAGCGTAGCTTAACCTGATCGATCGATCTGTGCGGCTGTTATTATTCAGCCGGGCCCCTCCATCAACTTTACATAACCACTACGATTATTTAGTAAGCGATTGTGATGTCGTGGTGGGTACAAAGTTTAGGCTACGAACGCACTCTTATGTGGCTTGCTTAGCGCCTAGAGCCTAGCGAGTCACCTTGCGAATAGCGATAGTAAATCGAACGCTCTAAAATTTTCGCAACTCCACGCTTAAGGTGGGACTAGTCGCGAGCTCGAACTCACTGGTGGTCATGGCCAAAAAGCACGCTGTCTCACCTGGCTCCGTGTCGGACAGAGATAGTATCAGTGATGAGCAGTTAGACGCTAGTCTATACGCACAAGTTCTAGTTCTCACACACAGTTCCAAACAGAAAGGCGCGTAAAAAAAATCGAAAAGTGCTTTGGAAAATCAAGTTTTATGAAAAAAACCACCGCATAAATCAATTATAAATAAAGTTTATTATTCTTTTCGATAACTGAGCTTTGTCGGTGTTGACTTTGTTTTGAAGATTTTACAGCTCTTTTATTACTTATTTACACCCAAAGTTATGTTTAAAATAGCAAGCAAATCAAATTTTTGTTGGCTCATAACTTTTTAATGGCTTTTAATTGTATTATTGTGTTTCCGTGCAGACGAAATTAATAATAAGATAAAACGATATCATGTTTAACTTTAACACAATGTCAAACAGTGGAGTAATACTCTCCCGAAATGTATATGGAAAAAATATCGACTAGTGACACCTTAAGCGCCTTTGCTAACCGTCCAGCGTGTATCGAAGGACGTTAACTCACTATGCTCTGGGCGCTAAGCAAGCCACCCGTCACTACGTACGTAGCCTTAGGGAACCAAGGGATAATGTGAACTTCGGTTACATTACAGACTCAAACTGTGTCCAGTAGTAGAGTACTGGAGCTGCGTGCTGTGCTGGTTTGAGAGCAATTTTAGTGAAACATTTTCCTTTTTTATTCGAATCTGTACATTATAATAAAATAGTAACGAAGAATTATCCCTTTGTCTTGTTCTCTGGATCTATGTTCCGGATGGGCGCTAAAAACGGCTGAACGTATTTGGATGAATATAACCTAGATTAACACGTAACGGTACTATTGATCTCGGTAGTGCGTTCACGTGCGATCCATGTAAGCGAAGCCGTGGGGAAAGCTAGTCTATACATATAATAAAATTGTAGAAAAGTGGTGTCTGTACAATGGAAATATATTAAAAAAAAGTAGCAGGGGTTGTTATTATATCGATGCCGAACTCGAAATTGTAATTAAATTTTTTTTTGTCTGTTTGTCTGTTTATCTGTTTGTCTGTTTGTCTGCTGTGTTTGTGCACGCTAATATCAGAAACGGCTTATTCGATTTAGATGCGGTTTTCACTGATATATTGTAGTAAGCTTCACTTAACATTTAGTGTTTATTTCATGTCAATCGGTTCATAAATAAAAAAGTTATGTCAATTTAAAGAATCACGGCGAACATTTGTTAAGGTATTCTATCAGAGTACGTAAACGCCTCGCGCCTGCGCGTCCGTGGCTATATATACAAGGTGTAACGGAAAGGGGGTATCAACCCTGAAGGAGGTGAATGAAGATGAAAAAAAAAATTTGGACCTCCCATAGTAAAAGCACATCAATGATTTACTATTACTATGGGAGGTCCAAAATTTTTTTCATATTTTGACCTATGTTCTTTGGGGAAATTTGTTCAGTTTCATGAGCACATTCACCTCCTTCAGGGTTGATACCCCCTTTCCGTTACACCTTGTATAAAGCGCGCTGAGAGCCGCGCCGCTGCCATAATTCCGATCCAGCCTGTCCCTTGCTGCCCTCTCCCAGCGACGCCCTAAGCCGAGGTCCGTACCCCACAGGGGGTGCCCTTAGCGTGTAGTCGCTTAGTTTTTAAGTTTATATTGTGTAGTTAAGTTGTGTATTATGCCCTAGCTGGAGGCCTTAATTTATTGAGGCATCCACAGGAAAGCCAGGTTAAGCAGTCGACAACCCCTCAGGTTGAACTGCGAGATGACCATTTCAAAAGAAAACGCGCCGCTGCCATAAGGATTCAGTTATTCGTAGCGAACGCACGTATCCTGGAGAGTATAGGCGAATAGTTGGATTCGATTATTGCGATTCACTTGAATACTGACTGTTTGCATATTTCATTTATTTATATTTTAGGGTTTGTAGGTTAGGTTCTTTTTCTTAATTTTATTTAAAATTTTCTAAGTATTTGGTATAGGTTAGGCGGTTCTTTCCTTGATTATGGGGTATTTACTTATCTTAATTTTTATTTAGGGTTTTGTAAATAAATATTGTAAGCATTTATTATTGGTTAGGCATTTCTTTCCCTGATTTTCGGTATACTTATCTTAATTTGTATTTAGGGTTTGTATATAAATATTATAAGTATTTGGTATAGGTCAGACATATCTTTTCTTGATTTTCTTTATTAAGTACTAGCTTCCGCCCGCGACTCCGTCCGCGCGGATGTCGGTCTTCGCGTGGATGGTTTATTTCTCCATTTTGAGTAACTCTGACAATGACATCTTATAAATATCTCAAATTCAAATTCAAATTCAAAGCATTTATTTCAATTAGACCTTGTACAGGCATTTTTGAATTGTCAAAATTAAATAGTCTGTCAGTTAGTCCGAAAGTTGAAGCTAGTTGCCCATTCCAAAACGTAGATCTCTATGGAGAAGAACGGGCAAGAAACTCCATGGACACTCTTTTAAATCAAGATATTACAAATTCCTGGGTACATTATTCTTGTTGCTTCTATATGTGAGAACAATGTAAAAAAAAGACACAAATGAAGAAACAATTCAAAATATAAGATTAAAAATAAGCATTGGCAGTTAAGAGATGACCAGTCTCAACCGACGGCGCCCGTTCACGAACATGACGCGTGGATCAGCACTATATCTATTGGACCCAAATACGGCTAAGCCTATAATAATTAAGGATATCCCTATATTGAGCTACTGCTGTTGAGCTCGCGTTCTGTAGTCAATATTTTTTTCATAGTAATTCCGACCTTGATAAGTAGCATGTAGTAGTAAATTACTGACAGTGACGAAAAGTTTGCAATAATAAAAAAGTGATCGTGACAATGCGACATAAAGTTAATTGAGAGCTTCAGCATACACAACATTGTTAGTGAGCTCGTCCGGAATATGAACATGAAGATTTCTTGGACTGCTCCCACGGGAAAGAGCCACGTAAAGTTGCCCGTGTGAAAAACAACTCGCGGTAAGATCTACGCCAGCAACTCCTAGGGTCTGACCTTGAGCCTTATTTATTGTCATGGCGTAACACAAGGCTACAGGAAACTGTATTCTCTTAAACTGAAATGGAAAATTATCCACTGCGGGTAATGCAACGTGTGTTCGCGGTTCTACAGAACAACGTCTATGAATAAAACTGAAAAATAAGTTTTTTTTTTCTACGTATTTTTCCAGGATAAAAAGTATCCCATTTTATGCCCAGGATAATAAGGTATAATTATACCAAGTTTCATCAAAATCGAACCGTTAGTTTTCACGTGATGCCTGCATATACAGACAGACAGACAGACAGACAGACAGACAGACAGACAGACAGACAAAAATTTTTTTAATCACATATTTGGGTTTGGTATCGATCCAGCAACACCCCCCGCTATTTATTTTTTCAATATTTTTAATGTACAGAATTGACCCTTCTACAGATTTATTATCCTATGTATAGATAAGTTCATTAGCTTAGGTTAGTAATTATTTTTTCTAGCAATTCTTTTGTTTTATAAAGTTATTACGTTTGTCTGTGTAGAAGAATAGCACCACCCCTTACTTCCCGTGGGTGTCGTAAAAGGCGACTAAGGGTCTCGCCGGAGAATGGGCAGCAGCGTTCTCTATGCATTCCACCACCATACCATACTGCGATCGCCAACCCGCCTGCCAAGCGTGGCGATTATGGCAAACCCCCCCAAAATTGCGGGAGGCCTATGTCCAGCAGTGGACGTCTATCGGCTGAAATGATGATGATAATGACGTTTGGTTTACACGTCTTAACACTTATTACTTAAACTGTGATAATTTCAGACTGTATAATAATCTGTAAGTATTTATAATTTTATTGTTTACGATAGTACGTGTTTACTAAATAACTGTGTGTTAAGTAGTAAGTACTATTTTATTGTAAGAATGCCTCGAAGAAGATCCAACCTCTCCCAATGTAGCAGAAATGCTAAAAGGATGAGATTAGTTCGATCACAGGAATCTGAGGAAGGTCGTGAGGCAAAAGGCTCTCTGCACCAGGCTAGGTTTCGTGCTGCGGAAACTTCGACTCAGCGAGAATCTCGACTGAGTTCAAATCGTTCTCGAATGATGACAACTCGAAATAGGGAAAACGGGGAACAACGAAAGGCACGTTTATCTGTCGATCGCGAAGCTCACGCGCTATCGCGTGAGTCTGAGACTTTTGCTGTCAGGGAAACCCGTCTGAGCTCCCAGAGAGTACGGACAACAAATGCTCGATCCCAGGAGACACACGACGAACGGGAAATACGTCTCACTGCCGATCGTGAAGCTCATACACTATCGCGTGAGTCTGAGACTTTCACTGATAGGGAAATTCGTCTGAGTTCTCAGAGGGTTCGGACAGCAAATGTTCGGTCTCAGGAAACACAGGAAGAACGAGAAATACGTCTCACTGCCGATCGTGAAGCTCAAGTACTAGAGTCTGAGACTTTCACTAAAATTCGCCTGAGTTCTCAGAGGGTACGGACAGCAAATGCCCGGTCTGTAGACGATATATGTAATTTAAAATATGCTGCCCGAAAAGTCACTATTCCACGCGGACGAAGTCGCGGGCACAGCTAGTTATAAATATAAACGTTACGCAATTTATCAAGGTTAGACGAAGAACGTTTTAATCCGTAGAAAATCACCTGAAACTGTCCTCTTAACGTTAATTGTCTTGGCCCTGCCCTTTCTACCATTTCGAATCCCTAACAAGATCTTAAGAAAAGTCATTAGAAAACACGTTCGCGAAGCTTTTATTTTCGATTTTAGCCCTCTCACTGTTCCACTCAGCTGAACGGCAAGGTAGGTCATTGTTAGCGCCCACTTTACTACAAAAACCCACTCGAGCGGCAGTCCCTAATGAAATAAAAATCTCAACTACAAAACCGTGAAACGCCCCAGTATTGTGTTTTTCGTTATGGATATAACTGGCTCTTCCTGCGGTTTCGTTCGCGTGATTTACGATGTTTGCGGGGAGAGTAAAAATTCGGTAGTATTTTGGCAAAATACGACCAGTATAAAAAAAAAGCTGGTTATACAGTCATTCAGCAGTTGTGTGTGTGCTGCCGAAAGTTTTGATAAGGCGTTCCTCATAAGTTGAACAGTAACCTTGACCGATAATAGGTACTGCCCGATGACGTGAAAAAGACTGATGCCTGTACGTCCTCTTCTAATCGAATCGATCTGAAGAGGAAGGAAGATACAAATATTTATACTTTATAGTAGGTGTAATTTACTAGCACAGGAATATTTGGCAATTATGCAGACACGGAAAAACTACTAGAAATTTTAAAATGAAGTCTATCACCTAATCTAATAAAAGTCTCTTCATTTACCTAATTAATGATAGTCTCCACTTTATCTACTTTAATCTTATTCGTTAATTTATTTAAGCACAATATATCTTACACAATCTAGTTTTAAAATAATATTAGACCTTCTTTTCAATTTAGCTTGTAATGCATTTATTGTTACGGTCTTTTTAAATGTTTGGTGTAAATTGATGGCCTGAAACACAGAT
Source organism: Mesoligia furuncula (assembly GCA_916614155.1). Classification (NCBI taxonomy): domain Eukaryota; kingdom Metazoa; phylum Arthropoda; class Insecta; order Lepidoptera; family Noctuidae; genus Mesoligia; species Mesoligia furuncula. The sequence goes on along the minus strand of OU744792.1, from coordinate 32,739,174 downwards.
TTTTTATAAACCTAGATCAGGCAGGTCTACATTACAGTTCGAATTTAATTTTTCTCGTTTGTAATTAATGTAAATCCTATTTTTACTTTACTTTATACTTGAATAAAAGTTTATTATTATTTAAATCAGACGAAGTAGAACATCTCGTCAGATAAGGGAAAGTGGACTAGAAAGGGTTCAAGAATTCTTTACCAAGAGACAGAGAGTGGGATACTCTCCGTCTCTTCGTAAAGAATTCTTGACGTACATTGTGTTATGTACATTTTGTTGTACAGACTGCAGCACATCAAGCTACTACAATATGTCAAATTTATTTAATAGATTTTCAACTTTATTGCTAAAGTATAAGGTTCAAAGTTGATTGGGAAAATTTGACAGTTTCGGGTAGCTTGATGTGCTGTCGTCTGTACATTGTAGTATCTGTCATCTATAACATCTAGCCCCATCCTCCATTTATATCTGTAATATTTATGGTGTATATATTAAAGAATATTCTATTCTAATCTAGCCCTTTGCAGTACGTCATTACAAAAACCTTTTGAAACGAGATCTTCGTTCAGCTCCAGAAAATAAACAGGACAGATTAAAAACAATGCACAAAATAAAAAAGGGACCAAGTGCGAGACGGACACGAAGGGTTCCGTACCACAAGGCAAAAAACGCCGAAGAAAACACGTTTCTTATATAAAGACCAAACGTTAATTTTTAACTTCATTTATTTGTTTTTATAGCTGCTATAGAAATACACACTCTGTGAAAATTTCAACTGTCTACATATTAATGTTCATGAGATTCAGCCCGCTGACAGACAGACGGAAGGAAGGACAGACAGACAGTCAGCGGACGTTTAGTGATAGGGTTCAGTTGGCACGCTTTGGGTACGGAAACTTAAAAATCCAGCTATCTTTTTCGCAGAAAAAGCAGCCCATATGCGTTCTAAAATCACAACTAGGAATTGAAAATGAATGTTCCAGGAATATTCTTTGTGATATCGTGTTCATTCTTGAGCGTTCGGCAATAACTTGCAGCCGCTTCAAGTAACATCACACTAATATTATAAAGGCGAAAGTTTATGAGTGTGGGGGGTGTGTGGGGGTGTGTTTATGTGTTTGTTAGTTCTTCACGCTCAAACGGCTAGACCAATTTTGATAAAATTTTGTATGGAGGTAGCTGACAGCCTGGATTAGCATATAGGCCACTGTTTATCTCGATATTCCCACGGGATCGAACCTTATGCGGGTGAAACCGCGGGGTGCAGCTAGTGTTAAATATAGCGCTACGTAATCTTCCGTAGAAATTAAATTAGTACTGGCGATTTTTTTTAGGGTTCCATACCCAAAGGAACCTATTACTAAGAATCCACTGTCCGTCTGTCTGTCTGTCACCAGGCTGTATCTCATGAACCGTGATAGCTAGACATTTGAAATTTTCCCAGATGATGTATTTCTTTTCCGCTATAACAACAAATACTAAAAACAGAATGGGTGGCTCCCATACAATAAACGTGTTTTTTTTCGGCGTTTTTGCCTTGTGGCACGGAACCCTTCGTGTGCGAGTCCGACTCGCACTTGGCCAGTTTGTTGTTGCTGCAATTGACGCGCTGTTCGGGATGTTGTACATAGTTTTATAATCATCATCATAATCATCATCATAATCAGCCTATAATGTTCCCACTGCTGGGACACTGCCCTCCTCTCTGTGGAAGTGAGTGGGCCATAATCCACCAAACGGGCCCAGTGCGGGTTGGCAGATACCACATGTCTTCGAATTTTTTGTTCTAAGATATGTTGATTTCCTCACGATGTTTTCCTTCACCGTTTTGAGAACAGTGGTGATGAAATAATTTACAAAAAGTAAAGAGCCTGCTTGGGGTCAAACCACGACGTGGCTGCTACAACTATGGGTCACCACTGCTTTTCAAGGAATTTACTAGTAATGGAAACGTAAATCAACCATTATAGAGAACATTTACACCATGGCCAGAGTTTAACCAATTGTCTAAACTCACAGATCTTTGTTTGTTTTCGACTGCGGACGTGCATAGAGGTTTTGACCTGTTATTCTTTGATTATGGGCCTCTGTTGAGATGCGGGCGCAGCGCCGCCTCCGGCCGCCTTCCTTTGATCCCAACCCAACTGCGTCTAATTTTACTTACTAGGTCACCTTTGGCGCAGCCTCTCATTCCTTTTTTCAGTCAGTCGACAAAACATACATTTTTAAACAAGTCAACTTTTTTTTTTTTGATACTAAAAAGATCGAGTCTAGCGATATCCAGAGTTAGTGATCATGAAAATTTACAAGTTTCTGAAAAAAAAAAACATGGTAACTACTTTCAGAAAACTTCAGCACGCATTGTTATTCATCATCATCTGCCTAGCCTTTTCCCAACCATGTTGGGGTCTGCTTCCAGTCAAACCGGATGTAGCTGAATACCAGTATTTTACATGGAGCGACTGCCTATCGGACCTCCACAACCCAATTACTGGGTAGTAACCCTTGGTTGTCAGACTTTTGGGCTTCTGACTACCTGTAACGACTATCAAATATCCCCGAATGACAGCAGGGACCAACGGCTTAACGTGCTTTCCGAGGTACGGAGGGGTACGCAATGTTATTAGAATATCATAAATACCCAGCCAGTTAAAGGGTTAATGGAAATCTGTGAATTTGAAACGTTCCAGGGATAAAGTCAACAGAAATTACGTTCCCCTTTAAAACCATTCCTGGAACGCAATTACTAGATACACAATACGTTTTCTCAGAAGAAGGAAATGCTCAGATTCGGGACCTTCCTAAGGTCGTTTAATTTGCAGAAACGGTCGAACAAAAGTCATATTATTGTGAGCCGTTGAACGGAGTTAAAACATCAAAGAACAGTCGAGCAGTTAGTACCCAAGTAACACAATCGCGTCTAAAAACGGACTATTAGATATCTAATAGAATTTAATATTATTGTTTGCCTTAAGAGTAAAATATCTCTCAAGTTATATTCAAGAACGCTTATAGACACAGTTTAGTAAAAGTGGGCACAACCTTATCCCTTCTCATAAGAATGAGTTAAGAAAACATGAATAGATAGAGATAAGAGTTGTAAATTTTCAAATTGTCTGTAGAGATTTTTGTAGTGTCTCACTAAATTGTTTATAGACCACAAATTTTACTAGTAGATAGTTTATAGATAAAGTTGAGACCTTTAAAGAAGTCTTTACTCGTAAAGTTTTTAAACCAAAATTAACTCAAGACTAGCAACTTTAAGTTACATTTGATTTGTAGTAGACTACGACACGTAATGGCGCCGAACTTACAAGAGTTATTTAAACTTATTAATGTATTACATCATGGCGTAACAAATTTCTTAATTCTTACATTACTTGGGTTTTAGCTAGTTATTATTGGGTAAACAAGCAAATCTATATGCGATTGAAATTCTATCGTCGAATATTATGTAAAACTCTCTTAAAATAAGAGCGCTCGCTGTAAATGTAAGATTTATCATTTTTTTTTACAAAATATGAATATTATTTATTATAAGCAAATTTTTAAAATTGCATTTTAATGTTTAAAATACTCAGTTTATTTAAAATATAGTAATTTAAAACATATTAAATGCTTAATTTGACATAATTTAATGATAAAAACATAAAAATAAGCATTAAAATATGTAATGAAAATCATTTGAAGCAAAAATAGGCAATAAAAATGGCGTCAAGATGAAGTTTACTAGAGAAACGAATTTAATAGAACAAACACTCTGGAGAATTTTCTGTAGTATGGCTCTAGCTCTATGACAAGAATAATTTTACTTGCTATATACTAAACTATCTAGGGAAAGAATAAACAGATTTATGAGTGGTTTAAGATTACCTAGTAACTGTCATCTCTGTATTCCTTTTTATCTTATCACAGTATTTCTAGACGTTCATCAGTGAACAGGTAATTTGATGTGTTGTGAACGGAAGACCATTTTATGCAGTACAGAGCAATTTAATAAATCAATTCACGAGGGTTAAGGCCTACGCAAAGCATAGCAATTTATGTCGTATTTCTATATCGATACGTTTGAATGTCCATTAGCAAAAATTTCAACCCCTTGCCATGCCGTCCCGGTCTGCGAAGGCCTTAAGTAAAAGATATTTCTGTTTTATTTATAGACAACTAGCTGACCCGGCAAACGTTGTTGTGCCATATAAATTATTTCTAGCTGCCCGGCTCTACTTCGTTCGCGTGGTGTCCTACCCCTTACCCTACCCTACCCCTGCCCTACTCCTACCCTACTCCTACACTACTCCTACCCTACTCCTAATAGTAGGTAGTAGTAGTAGGTAGGTATGTACATACCTACCTTCTACTACCTACTATTTATCAGTACCCGCCGGCGGCGCTGCCAAAGATGCAGTGTTAACATAAGTCTGGTAGGTTTTCATCAGAATCGGATTGCTCACTAACATAATTTTGTGAAGTTTCGATTCTGAATCTGAATTATTTTGTAACTCTTCTTCATTTTTCTTCCTTTTTAAATATTTGCCGATATTTCGCCGAAAGCCACCAGACCTTTTCATTTTTTCACTGTCTCCATTGCATAAAATCATCCAATTCAAATATTTAATACAAATGCACTTTATTAAGGCATTTTTAGGAAAACAACCACTAAAAACACCTTTTCACTATCATTTTTTTAGACAAACTAAAAAATATCTATTAAAGTATTTTATCTAGACTTAAGTCTCTTTATAAACAAAGATAAGAGTACCAATAGCTAGAATAGAATGTTTTGTCTTAAAATATATCATCTTATCTATAAAATTACTTCATGTTAGGTACCTTCAGGCTTTATTAACTATTTGTAGAGCATTTTATCTTAAAACATTCAATATACTTATAAACGTACTTAAAATAAGTGTGCTATAGAACAAATGCTCTAAAAATAATCGAGCTTGAGAAAAAATACTCTATCAGAATACATTTTCTTTATTGAAACCATCTTTAGAAAGCCCCTATCTAAAGATTAACCATGAATAGACTGTCAATAGACAGATTTGTTTTAAACCTCCAAGACTGTGTTACTTGGGTACCTACGTAAGAATACAATAATCAACAAAGTTAAGGGCCAAGTAATGAGCGCAACTCATTGCTTGCCCATTCATTTTGTTTCCTTCTGCTTTGCCGTTTGCTTGCCCGTTCATTTTGTTTCCGTGTGCTTTGCCGTTTGCTTACCCGTTCATTTTGTTTCCGTGTGCTTTGCCGTTTGCTTGCCCATTCATTTTGTTTCCTTCTGCTTTGCCGTTTGCTTGCCCGTTCATTTTGTTTCCGTGTGCTTTGCCGTTTGCTTGCCCGTTCATTTTGTTTCCGTCTGCTGTGGCGTTTGCTTGCCCGTTCATTTGATTTCATTTATGTGTTCAAATTGAAATGGAAAAAAGTAGTTTGTTTTTTTTTTCTGCCCAGTTTGAATGATAGTGAGTTTTCAGACGTGGTTCTGTGTTTTTTTGTTACTATTTACTACTAGCTGTTGCCCATGACTTCGTCTGCGATCCAGGATGAAAAGTAAAACCAGCAAGTAGTAGCAGTCAGCCTATGTAATAATCCAGGTAATGGTCTACCGATGTGCCAAATTTCATCCAAATCTGTTCAGCCGTTTTAGCGTAACAAACAAACAAACTTACTTTCGCATTTATAATAATAGCAGCGTCCCGTGGTTTCACCCGAATAAGTGTCGATCCTGTGGGTATATAGGGATAAAAACTATCACATATCCTTCCCCGGAATGCAATCTAGCTCTCTGCCAAATTTTATCGAAATCCGTTTAGGCAGAGTTACTTTCCAATTTATAATATTAGTATGGATTAGTTAGGATTAGGATAGATTTATTTTTCTTATAAAATCATAACTATTAATAGACTTAATACCCTCAAAATAGTAGAGCGCTTTGTAAGTTAGCTCTCTGACATTATCTAGATATTTCTGGGTAATGGTGACATTTCAACTTTATCTCTAGACTGACAATAAATACCTGCGTCGCATCTGGTATTAAGGTGAACGGATAGTTCAGACCGCGAAATTCAAATTTTCTTACGTTTTTTGCAATTTGCAGATCAGTGTTCGGTTATATCTTGATCAAAATATGATTCGCGACAATAACAGGTACTCTCTCAGGTCTATATGTATTTAGAGAATAGTAATCATATTTTGATCAAGATACAATCTGACACTGAGCTGCAAATTGCAAAAAACGTAAGAAAATTTGAATTTCGCAGTCTACCACTATCCATTCACCTTAAAGCCAATCCATACGTGGCAGTGAGCGCACTTATCATCAAGTTCATAACATTTGCAATCAGCATTGCTCCCGCTTCTGGGACATAGGCCTCCTCTCTGTGAGAGGGAGAAGGCCGTAATCCACCACGCGGACCCAGAGCAGGTTGGTAGATGGCACGTGTCTTCCAATTTTTGGTTAAAAACTCTTAGTTAATTACATTACTTTTTAGGGTTCCGCACCCATAGGGTAAAAACGGGACCCTATTACTAAGACTCCACTGTCCGTCTGACTGACTGTCACCAGGATATATCTCATGAACCGTGATAGCTAGACAGTTGAAATTTTCACAGATGATGTATTTCTGTTGTCGCTATAACAACAAATAATAAAAATAAAATAAAGTTAAAATTTAAAGGGGTATAAAAGAAACGTATTTTTCGGCGTTTTATGCCTTGTGGTACGAAACCCTTCGTGTGCGAGTCTGACTCGCACTTGGCCGGTTTTTTATTCCCTGCCCCATTGCGTCTGGTGGAGCCTATGGAGCTAATAAACGGTAAAGATGTTTAATAAACACGATCTTATATTGCTTCAGCTAAACGGAAGTTTAATAATCTGTTATTTTCATGTCTACTGTTTTCGCGATTTTGCTCGCAAGGATTACTAGCTCAAACTTTAGCCGTCGTTAAAATATTTAAGTGGAACGTCCACTTAAATATTTTAACGACAACTAAAGTTAGAGGTTAATAGTAATCCATCTCATCATCAACTGCCTAGCCTTTTCCCAACTATGTTGGGGTCAGCTTCCAGTCTATCCGAATGCAGCTGAGTACCAATGAAATCATCATCATCATCATGATCATTTCAGCCGAAAGACGTCCACTGCTGGACATAGGCCTCCCCCAAAAGGGGAGGGTTTGCCATAATCGCTACGCTTGGCAGGCGGGTTGGCGATCGCAGTATGGTATGGTGGTGGAATGCATAGAGAACGCTGTTGCCCATTCTCCGGTACGCCCCTTAGTAGCCTTTTACGACACCCACGGGAAGTATGGGGTGGTGCTATTCTTTAAGTCCGGCACCACACAGACAATGAAAACCAAAGGGAAATACGAAACATTTTGGTTAGACTGGTTGTCATACTTTCGGGCTTCTGACGACCCGTAACGACTGTCGAAGATCCACGAATGACAGCCGGGACCTACGGCTTAACGTGTTTTCCGAGGCACAGAGGCGCTGTCACAGAGGTGTCTTGGTATGTGAAGATGGTCACCCATCCACTAACCAACCGCGGCAAGCGTAGCTTAACTTGATCGATCGATTCGTGCGGCTGTTATTAATTAGCCATAAGCCCCTCAGTAATCCAATATCTAGTAGAAATATTTTTAGGTGTACCTACAAATATTTAAGATTTCTCTTTAATAACTACATTACACTTACCTACATTATAATTTTATAGTGTTAACTGTAGATAAAATAAAGTAAATTATTTCACATCCATTTACCCCCTCAGGAGCATAAGTAATTTCTAAATGTTTTAAGGTGGCTGTTTTCTTCAGTTGCATAGAAACTGAAGAAAACACTGAACCGAACTGAACTGGTGTTTTATTAAAACTCAAACATAATGCATTTATTTTAATCAAACCATTTACAGGCACTTTTGAATTGTCAAGAAGTCGGTCAGTCAGAAAATATGAAGCTAGCTGCCCATTCCAAATCGTAAGTACCTATGGAGAAGAACGGGCAAGAACACTCTTTTAAATTATATTTTTATAAAAATATTAGTTACATCATTAATGTTGAATTTATAATTTTATGTGAGAACGATGTAAAAAAGACTTACGCGTTAAAAGTGTCAAAAGCATCCAGAGTACAGCAAATACGATTAGTATGAAAATAACAATCCAAAAATAAAATAATTAAAAATAAGCGGAGGCAGCTAAGCGATGACCAGCCCCAACTGACGGCGCCCGTTCACGAACATGACGCACAGATCAGCACCATTCAGCTCAACCATTTTGAAGGGAGCTAAATGATTCAATACACACGCCACATTTGTGTGAGCATGACATACTGTCAGCCGCCAGGGCGCATTCAAGTCAATGAAAGACATATTACCCAGTAAATGGTACATAGTACATAAATAGAACTAGAACTCACATCTGTGCAACAAAATGAAAACCTACAAAATTAGAAATGTACATGTATTTAAGACCCCATTCCCCTCATAGAATGAAACTCCGAACCGAAACTGGAACTCGAATATATCAAAATATCACCATAGTTTATTAATTGGCTTAGAATCGCGAACAACGCGAAAACTTAATCAACAGAGAGCTCGCAAACCTCGGACCAACGCATAATACAGAGCAAGTTGAATTAGTTCGGATTGCGGCCACCGCACACCGCCGAACATAGCCGGACACAGCCGGACAGCGCCGCACTTGAGAACAGCTAGTTATGATCAAGAACCGATCTACTGGTAACTTAAATAATTGTTTTACACGTGATAGATTGAAGTAGATTTGGTTTTGCCGGGATCCACTTACTACCACTCCCCTCCACTTTCTTTCTTTTTTTACTTTTCTTTATTTCTCTTTTTTTCTTTCTTTCTTTCTTTCGGGTGATTGAAAATTAATCACAGACAAGGAAAGAGGAAAAGAGGAAGGCCATTTCAAAGATGGGAAGACGACTTGAAAACTACTGCGGATGGAGGAGAAAACTCACGATCGTGAGCTATGGAAAAGCCTGGGGGAGGCCTATGCTAAAGAGCAAAGCAATCTGGAGGTTTCGGATGTCTAAACTCGTCATCATAAGCCTAGCCTTTTCCCAACTATGTTGGGGTCGGCTTCCAGTCTAACCGGATGCAGCTGAATACCAGTATTTTACATGGAGCGACTGCCTGTCTGACCTCCACAACCCCGTTACAAAGTAATACGATACCCCTTCGTAAGACTGGTTGTCAGACTTTCGGGCTTCTGACGACCCGTAACGACTGTCAAAGATCCACGAATGACAGCCGGGACCAACGGCTTAATGTGCTTTCCGAGGCACGAAGAGTTCTTGATAAGTAAAGATGGTCACCCATCCACTGACCAACCGCGGCAAGCGTAGCTTAACCTAATCAATGGACCCATGCGGCTGTTATTACATAGCCACAAACCTCTCCTAATGAGGATGTCTTAACTCTTAATTTAAATATATTATTAAACTAGTTTGTAAGATTGCTAATAAAGGCTATTTGAATTTGAATTGGATTCAATCAATCTTCCTAGCCTTTTACCCAACTTAGTTTACGGTTCTGAGTTGGTCCAAACTTGTTCGAATTCATGAGTACCTCTTCAAAGATTGTCAACAAACTTAAAGTCAACCTTTAAAACAAAACATACAAAATCAAAATCGGTTCATCCGTTCGGGAGCTACGATGCCACAGACAGACACACACACACACACATACAGACACGTCAAACTTATAACACCCCGTCGTTTTAAAACCCCCCGTCGGGGGTTAAAAAGAGGGTGCGTGCTATTTTCATGGTTATTATTTTTTTTTTTTAAATTTCGGCTCAGAGATGATGAGTCAGTCAGTGAGTCACCAATATGTCTAGCCCATCGAAGGTTGCAGGCGTGATGTTATGTTATGATTTTCAACAAACTCAAAATCAAAGCATTTATTTCAATTAAACCTTGAACAGGCACTTTTGAATTGTCAAAATTAAATAGTCTGTCAGTTAGTCAGAAAGTTGAAGCTAGTTGCCCATTCCAAAACGTAGATCTCTATGGAGAAGAACGGGCAAGAAACTCCATGGACACTCTTTTAAATCAAGTTATTACAAAATCCTGGGTACATTATTCTTGTTGCTTCTATATGTGAGAACAATGTAAAAAAAAAAGACAAATGAAGAAACAATTCAAAATATAAGATTAAAAATAAGCCTTGGCAGTTAAGAGAACAAACGGAAAGACCTTTTGTCTTAGACCGATTTTAAATGTTTCATAGAAACTGAGATTTCCAGTTATCTTTTTTTAAATAAACAAACTTAACTTTCAGTTGAAAAAAAAATCTCCCTTAAATCGACACACGTCACGATGAATTCTCCAATTGCAAATGGAAATTTGTAATCGCAAAAATTTATAATTTGTAGTTTTATCATAAAATAAAAATTCTCCAGTCTAACTGGATGCAGTTAAATACCACGTTGAGAGCTATGGTGGCCCAGTGGTAACGGACCCGACTTACGAGGGTCGTGGGTTCGAACCCAGGCAGGCGCTTTACTTTGTGTTAATTTATATCATCACCATTGCTCTCAAAAACGGTGAAGGAAAACCTCGTGAGGAAGCCAGCATGTCCTAGAACCAAAAATTCGAAGACATGTGACATCTACCAAACCGCACTGGGCCCGCGTGGTGGATTGCGGCCCATTCCCTCCCACAGAGAGGAGGCCTGTATCCCAGCAGTGGGAACAGTATTATTTACATGGAGCAATTGCCTTTCAGATCTCCACAACCCAGTTAATAGGCAACACGTCTCTAGGTAAGACTCTTTGTTAGACTTTTGAACTTCTGACTACTCGTAAGGACAGTCAAAGATCTGCAAATGACAGCCGACAGCTTAAAGAGCTTTCCGAGACATGGAGGGATATTATATTATATTATCTTGATATACAAGGAATGTTCACCCATCTACGAACCACCGCCCTGATCGATCGATCTGTGCGGCTGTGACTATTTAGTACCGATAATGTTGTAATTTATTTAAAAAACTTTCCTCTCCAATTTTTGTATATGCAGATGCGATATACAACGTGTAACATAATTAACGCAAGACCTCATACACCTCAATTAGAGTATTGAGTTAAAAGCATAATACAATGACCAAAACTTATTTGTTTTAAAGCTAACTAAATTTATTAAGAAAATCGCGTTGACTCTAGCATTACCTTACGCATTTAAAATTGAGTCTTATTGCCTTGGAATAAGATTTCATTTTCTTTGGCTCGTTAGGCGAAAAGTATAGTAAAATACATAATTATTAAAAAAAATACCTATATTAAAAGTTACTGAAATCGATTCAGTAGTCAACTACGAACAACCTACTTCCAGGACTTGCGTTTATTCTGTTACACCTTGTATAAATAGTATATAGCCAATGTCACTCCCACGAGCCCCTCTATTATTTTATTAATATTACTTGATTATATTACTTTATTTATTATTATAATAAAATTTATGGCGGAATACTCAAACAAATATTATTATTATACCTTATTAATTTCTCTGAAGTCCCAAATCAACAATGTCTACAGAAAACTAAGTATAATTTATTCCATGGCTGATATAAGATGTTCAGCTTTGTAAAACGATGCGGCCAGAAGTAAATCTCTTTGTAAAACATTAAAGATTTAATTTGATCAAATAAAAAAAAATCTATCTCTTCCATCCACCCATTTCACCCGCCCATTGTATAGTTTGTAGTGTTTGATGTATTTTTTTGTTATGTATTTTTGTGGCGTAGAATAAAGTTTTTATAAATCTAAACAGGGTTATTGGCAAAACATTAACAACCTCTTAAGAGGTCATTGTACTCATCATTATGAACAACTTTTACTATGGGACCAAACCTGAAATCGCGAAAAAAATCAGCTGTACCCTACATTTATGTTCTTAAACTTGTCAAAATATAAGGAACAGCTGATTTTTTTTTTCGCGATTGCAGGTTTGGTCCCATGGTAAGACTTGTTCATAATTATGAGTACATTAACCTCTTAAGAGGTTGTTAATGTTTTACCAATAACCCTGTATATTCTTCCATACTAAGAAATATATGGAGGGGCCCGTGGCTAAATAATAACAGTCGCACAGGTCGATCGATCAGGTTAAGCTACGCTTGCCGCGGTTGGTCTGTGGATGGGTGACCATCTTTACATACCATGACCCCTCCGTGCCTCGGAAAGCACGTTAAGCCGTTGGTCCCGGCTGTCATTCGTGGATCTTTGACAGTCGTTACGGGTAGTCGGAAGCCCGAAAGTCTGACAACCAGTCTTACCAAGGAGTATCGTATTACCCAGTAACTGGGTTGTGGAGGTCAGATAGGCAGTCGCTCCATGTAAAATACTGGTATTCAGCTGCATTCTGGTTAAACTGGAAGCCGACCCCAACATATGTAGTTGGGAAAAGGCTAGGCAGATGATGACTAAGAAATATATGATTTTTATATATTTGTTTGCTGATAAAACTGAGTTTAAACTCAATGGAGACAGTTTAACTCATAGCTCAATAGACGGCGTTGTTTCTGCATCTCGCTATGGTTTCGTTTTACAATTAAAACCATTCAATCATTCTGATTTTTTGTCAGATTATTCTACAAGCAACATACTAAAACAATAGTGTTTTAATTTTTTAGTTCAAACAAAAAATTTTTTGTAAATATGTATATAATTGCTTCATATTTTGCAATAAATTACCTGTGATGTGTTATCGCGCTTCTCTTTATTTTCTATGCAGTCCGACAATGACCGCGCTTAAAGTCATAAATAAGCCCTATAACCGGCGAAAAACTTCTACGTTCTACGGGGTTTAGAATCATGTCCTGAAATTCATCGGTATAGTTTGCACATCGATGACCATCTTACCATACCTACAGATTGCCACAGCTAAAATTTCGTCTCCTTCCTTAAACATGCTTAACATTATTTTACAACTAAATCCTAACGCGTAATACCTCATGTAACCATAAACGCGATATTCCTGTGAGACTACTTATCTCATACCAGCGACAAGCTATTTCTTGCTATTTCGTGAGCTCGCAGCATAATTTATGCGACGTTGCACTTCCTTTACTCCAGTCAATATTAGGGCAGGATTCTCCGAGAAATGTGTGGCGGTACTGTGGATACTACACCTCTGCTTTGAGGATTTCAGGCGTGATGTTATGTTTATGTAGATATGTGTGGGGGTTATTCAATCAATCAATTTCAATTTCATCATACACATTGAATAAAATCGTGATTATCTAGTACTACGCCAAGTTGACTAAATTCCTTGCATTCTGGTATAAAAAGTGTTCACCTTTACACTCTTAGTAAGAAATCCGCAGGAGAACCAAGGTAACCGACATAGCCCGAAGAATTGCCAAACTTAAGTCACAATGGGCAGTACACATTGCACGCAGAACAGATGGCCGATGGGGCCGAAAGGTTCTGGAGTGGCGACCGCGTATCGGAAGACGTAGCGTTGGAAGGCCTCCCACAAGGTGGTCCGACACCTTGCGTGAAGGCCGCAGGAACCCGTTGGATCAGTGGCGTGCCTAGGGGTCAAAATTAGGGCAAGCCCACAGATTTTCAAGGTATAAAAAAAAGGCCAACTGAGGGATTGGCTGATTTTCTTGTTGTTAATGGTTGTTAGTAGTACTAACATCATTATTATAATTTCCGCAAGAAAACCTTTAAAATACGAAGAGTACTACATATTTCAAACATCAGTACGTAATTGTCACAAGCGCCATCTATATTAATGAATGCGCATAACCACAGCGCCTATCCGGAACTTTCTTCATTTCGCTTGTCACATGCATTTGTTCAATCAAAATGCACTAGATGGCCTCCAAATTATCGATTTATTGTTCTTTTTTCTTTTCTCGTACGCACTGTTTTATGAATTAGGTACTTACATTTTTAAAGTCAATCATGAGCCAACACATACCTATGTTTAACACCTATGTTTGTCATATTCATACCTAGTAAACAATCGAATGAGTAGGTACTACCTATTTTATATAATCTGTCTTCTTGACTGACAAAAATACTTGTTTTTATTTCCGAGAAGTACCTACAGTAATTTAAGATTGGTTACGGTGAAGTAAATAATTATTTATTGGCAGAAAATTGCAGAAAACTCAATGTATTTACGTACCTTTTCGATGACAATTCCGAATTCACATAATGATAAAAGAACACTATATTCATTAACCGTTTACAAAATCATAGGGAATGACATCGCCACAATCAATCACTTTTTCAAATAATAAAACTAATTCTCAAAGTATTCAAAACTTCAAAACAATAACAATTTGAGACGCGTCGCGTCATCGACTCATCGCGCCCGCCGCACGTGCAACTAACTTTACGCGGGTCAACGCGGATAGTGCATTTGCGCGAACTTCATGCCTATAAAAGCCTGGCTTTTCTTTTCATAGAAATCTGTGTTGTATGTACTTACCAATATCAACAAATGTAAACGTTTTTATAGCAATTTGTAGGCGAAAACTGCGAGACAGAGAAAGGAAACAGAAGCCAGGTAAAAAGCCAGACTAGTGTGAGCGAGATGGCGCAATTGAATGCATTCGGAATTTGGCGCGAACCTAGGCCAGTGCGCGCAAGTTCGGATTTCGAAATAATTGTATTATTATTCCTATGACATGAATGTTTGCGTTCGAGTTCATTGACTGGAATTTTTTGAATATATTTTTTATTGATTTTGTTGTTGTGAATTATGATTTTATTAGGGCAAGCCGGGCTTCTTGGCTTCTATGAAGGGCACGCCACTGCGTTGGATGCGAGAAGCACTGTACCGGTCGAAGTAGAGGTGCTTGGGGGAGGCCTATGTCCAGCAGTGGATGTCTTTCGGCTGAAACGATGAAGAGTTAGTTTGTTATAGTTAACAATTACCTTTATTATTGTCTATAGAAACACGAAAAGACTGCCTGAATTGGAAGAACTAACTGGTATACTGTTATACAGATCTTAGCCTGCTTAGTTTTACCATGCAACCTTCATGCATATTTTGTAAGTTTATGGCATAAATACACTGATCTGTATTATACAATTACGCTGGACTTCATACTATCGATGACAAAAGTAGACATTTGATTTTCGCCATTTTGGCGCTGATAGCAACGTGAGAGTCCGTGGAACTAATATTAGAGATGAGACATATCCTTCGATAAAAAAATACTTTTATGAACTTTATCGATCCTTTTAACCACTGAGAGTAATTTATTACTTAAGAGAAAAAATCGAATCACACCCAATTATTATTATTATGCTTCATTTTTAAGTAATAGAATAATAGCTGCAAAGGTTAACTGAAAATTCATTAGGGCGCGGTCAGACCGCAAGCTATAAACTAGTGGATAGTGTTCTAGTAAAGTTATAGCGCATGACGGTCAGATTAGTGAGCTTTAAATATGAGCATAGGCTTAAAACTTAGCCTAAAAACTGGTTGAGCTAATATTTCCTCGCCCAACTACACTAGTTTTTCAAGCTGAGCCGGTCATATTAGTTCGCAATAGAAACTAAAAACTATTGAGCTATTATGTTACCATTTCGCTCTAACCTAATAACATTGCAGAAATTTCTGGCGACATTAAATTTCTATTTGAAAGACGTACATTATCGACATGGAACATTCACAACTTTATTTATTTGAATTTTAGTTCCTGAGAACCTGGTGCTTTGAATTGGCACAAAAAATAATTGTCATTTCTTAAAGTACGTATGTTTAGTCCAGCGTGCTTCTATAATAGAGATCAGTGTATAATTATGATTCGTATGAAGAATATTAGTAAATATTTAAGAGCCAGCTTGAAGAGCTGACAGTGCGCGTCATGATGTGAAAAAATTTAAACTTAAATCTTCTATACAAAATAAACAAAATTGAAATGTCTGTAATGTCAAAATGACAATTTTTTACTAAATGTATATGAAATAATATGTTCTATTCTATTTTTCTCTATGGCAATGGTGCCGATGTCGACAATTCTGCCAATGTCAAATGTGATCTGAGAAAACGTGGGGGAGACAAAATAATAAAAATTAAAGCTAAAATTCTACATCCAATACTATTTCTATAGCAAATAATTGAGTTTAATGTGAAACTTGTTGACGAGTATTAGTAGGTACACTGAAACAAACAAATAAAAAATATTGTTAATTATATTATCAAATACTATACATAAATGAACACACAAAAATCCGCTAGTATTAAATAAGTCGATGATCATAATTTGATGTCATTGACGCGGATAAAAAACATCAAAGCTTCAAGGAGCTTTGGGGAAGAATATGTTAGTAGGGATGGAAAGTTAGTTGGGACAGGGATCTTTAATTTAGGGAGATGGCTATACAAGTCATGGGCTGGGTTATTCTTGGAGCAGTTAAAAAAGATGTGCTCCAAAGTACCTTCATCCAACCCACATTCGCAGAGAGATGTGTCTCTGACCCGTATTTTGTGAAGAAATACCGGGGAACAACAGTGACCTATGCGGAGACGGCAAATAACAGATATTACTTTCTTGGCTATTTTTTTATAAGGGTAAAACCAAGGCTTGGGTGTAATATTAGGTTGTATTGCGTGATAAAAATGAAATAATATGGGTAACGGTACTTATAAAAAAAAAAAACGTGGGCCTATTTTCTTGGAAATTAAAATAATTAAAGTGTAAAAAGTGTTATTATACCTTAAACGACTTTTTGAACGATACGACTTTGCCATCCTAATTTAATTGTAATCTTTTATACTGTGAAATCTCTCTCTGATAGTTGATAGTTTGACATTGAATAATACTCTGACATTAACCTAGATTCCTAATATTTAACTGACATGCCTCATATTGTGATATTAATTCGTAATTATTTATTCAATAGTATCAGTATTAACCAAATATCTTTATTTTTGTATTTGTAAAACTTTATTTGTGTACCTACCTGATATTCAAAACAAATTCACCAGATTTTTGTACATGAAGCTATACGGTGTCTATCCCTTCTATCCGTTGATGTACCCAACCTTATTCGTTATCGGTATGGTTGGGTACAACAAACTCGAGACAAGGAGGGACTTAGCTGTAACCACATATGTTTTTAAACTATTACGTGGTAAGACCTATAATTCGGGTGTTTTGAGGGAGATTTGTCTGAATGTGCCTGACAATTACGTATCGCGGCGCCGGAAGCCACGGTTACTAGCAGTGCCACATGCACGAACCAACTTGCTCAGCAAAGCGCCACTGACGCGCGCCTTACACGCACTGAATGACACGGCTGACAGGATCGATTTATTTTCATGCTCTCTGAATGAATTCACAAAAATAATGCTATATGTGTTATGTTATTTAAGTTAGTTATTTAATATAGTATAGTCTAAGTAAGGACCACGCTACCGCATTGGGAACTTCCTGTAATGGTGGCGGTGTTTGTGATAAATAAATAAATGAATAAATATTTGCGCGCCCACGTGGCAGAATGTGATGAGACCATTTGTTAATTTAAGACCATGTAATGTACCATGTTCGGACAAATAAATGAATTTAAATTTGAAATTAAAGTTAACCGTGAAATGAAACATTAAATTCATTGTTAGATTGGAACGTAAGATGAGTGAATGAGAGGTGGGAGTGTGTGAATGAGGGGAGAGAATGACGAATGATTGAAAACGAACTGACGACGCGACGCGACGTTACGAAGAATAAAATTTTGTATGTTGAGTGCCAAAATAAACGAAGATATACTGAAAAAGTGTTTCTCTTGTCAATCCCATCTCCTAGATAAATTTATTTTCACTATGGCAACTGATTTTACTTTGGCAACACTTAGAAATAACGAATATTATGTTAATATCCGTTAGTCTGTGTGGTGCCGGTCTTAAAGAATAGCACCACCGCATACTTCCCGTGGGTGTCGTAAAAGGCGACTAAGGGGCGTACCGGAGAATGGGCAGCAGCGTTCTCTATGCATTCCACCACCATACCATACTGCGATCGCCAACCTGCCTGCCAAGCGTGGCGATTATAGCAAACCCCCCCCCCCACTTTTGGGGGAGGCCTATGTCCAGCAGTGGACGTCTTTCGGCTGAAATGATGATGATGATGTTAATATCGGTATTCCTGGGTGAGACAAACGTCGTTTTTAATGGTGCAGAGCCATTCGTCGTTTGATTGTGAAAGGGTACAGTTGTGCGAAATAAAAGTGTTAGAAATAAAAGAGTGTTTTTATTAGCTATTAATATCCCACTGCAGGGCAAAGGCCTCCCTACTCTCTTTCCACCTCTCTCTGTCCAGAGCAGCCACGGACTAACTTATATTAAAGGAGTCCAGCTGATCCTGCCATCTCCGTCTGGACCTGGCGTCTGGACTGATCCTAGTTTATATCAGAATAAAAGTGACATTACGTTCAGACGCCAGCACATCAAGCTACCTGAAACTGTCAAATTCTCCCATTCAACTTTGAACCTAAAAGCTTTAGTGATAAAGTTCAAAATCTATTAAATAAATTTGACAGATTGTAGTCTATACGTAAAGATCTTCGCCTGCTACCACATTAAATTTCAATTTGAAAACTATGTTTAATGAAACATAGATTTCAAATTCGTTTTCGGGTTTTCGGGTTCGTGACCAACCGGTCACGCAGAGGTTTTTCGACATGCGAAAGTTATTTCGCAAATATCTTGCACCAAAGTACTGGAACGGTAAACTATAGAATCGTAGCACGCACACCTTTATGGCCCGTTGCAGACTGGAGACTTTTATCAGACGGGCGTTTGATTAGAAAGCAAACGTTCTTAAAAATACAGCTTATTCAGCCTTTAAGAACCTATACTACCTCAAATGGCTTAGCATGATCCTCCGTTATGTCGAAAATACCGCAGCATTAATTTTAAAATAAATATATACTAAAGTTGAGGATTAATGTTAAGTACTATGTTAGACGAAAACACGATTCCATAAATTTTTCTCGATAGAAAAAAATTCCAAAGTTACCTCCAAATCGAACAATAAACCGCTGGTATTCAAAAAATACATCAAATTAGATCATGATACTTTGCATACTAACTGAACTAACAATAAAGCAGGTCTTATGTTATTTAGTTTTTTTTAATTACTTTTATTTTCACCGTAAAAGCAAATACCTAAACTATTGGTGCTGCCTTCCGCCCCGCAACGCACTCTGTCTCGCTCTCACACAGTCCGCGAGCATCGTGCGAGCGAAATAAAGAGTGAATTTTAGTTGAGGTAGTATAGACTCTTAACGTTGCCATTGTTGGGATTGGGACACAGCCCTCCTCTCCTCTCTGTGAGAGGGAGTGGGCTATAACCCACCACGCGGACCCAGTGCGGGTTGGTAGATGTCACATGTCTTCGAATTTCGAAAAATACAGGAATCCCTGTATTTTTTTTCGTGTCAAAAATACCTCTGATTTCCCTACATCTTTGACAACTGAGTTTGTTTCGCCGTTTCTCGTCAGCGGCATTCAGATAGGAAATGTCAACTATATCAAGCTTATTTTTTTATATATTATGACGTTGGAAAGCTAGGCTAAATAATAACAGCCGCACAGGTCGATCGATCAGGTTACGCTACGCTTGCCGCGGTTGGTCTGTGGATGGGTGACCATCGTTACATACCGTGACCCCTCCTCCCACGCTAAGCCGTTGATCCCGGCTGTCATTCGTTCTGTCATCTTTGACAAGCGTTACGGGTAGTCAGAAGCCCGAAAGTCTGACAACCAGTCTTACCAAGGGGTATCGTATTACCCAGTAACTGGGTTGTGAAGGTCAGATAGGCAGTCGATCCATGTAAAGTACTGGTATTCAGCTGCATCCGGTTAGAGTGGAAGCCTTGGGGTCGGCTTAGTTGGGAAAAGGCTAGACAGATGATCACGTCACACGAAATAATCACGTTTGAAAGCGATTTCTATAACCTATACAGAATAAACAATTTCATTTCATTTTATTGACTGTCGCTGAGATGAGATTATGACTAGATTTTGAGATTTTTTAATCACTGGAAATTGGCTTTCAGGTCTGGCTGGCTGCTTTATTAGTGGTCGCCGGGTACGACTTCTCGAGTGCCCGGTAATGGTTTCGATTCCCGAATCAGGTAAAGTGGTTTTGTGTTTATTTAATAGGATTAAATACCAGTACCTACTCCGCAGTTTCGATTTGACCCCGGTTTATAGCAATAGAAAGAAAAACAAATAAATATATTTTTTATTCTGCACAAACAAAACACATATTACAAAAACTGGCCAAGTGCGAGTCGGACTCGCACACGAAGGGTTCCGTACCACAAGGCAAAAACGCCGAAAAAAACATGTTTGTTGTATGGGAGCCCCCCTTAAATATTTATTTTATTTTAATTTTATTATTTATTATTAAAGTTGAAGTACAACTGAGTGTTTTGTGAATATTTCAAGTGCCTACCTGTTGCCATTTTTGATATCGAGCAAAATAGGGCAAAAAAATTGCGTTTGTTGTATGGGAGCCCCCCTTAAATATTTATTTTATTCAGTTTTTAGTATTTGTTGTTATAGCGGCAACAGAAATACATCATCTGTGAAAATTTCAACTGTCTAGCTATCACGGTTCATGAGATACAGCCTGGTGACAGACAGACGGACAGACGGACAGACGGACAGACGGACAGACGGACAGACGGACAGACGGACAGACAGCGAAGTCTTAGTAATAGGGTCCCGTTTTTACCCTTTGGGTACGGAACCCTAAAAACGACATGAAATACACATGTACAAAGCCAAAAGCCTCATACTCAAACAATAAAAGTTTGTCAATTTTGTTATTTGCTTGCAAAAGGATTTCTATAACATATATGGCTAAATGTAGCAAAATGCACGTCTGCCTACCCATTTCGAAAACAACTACGGGTGTAACGTCATTTGTACATTTAGAGAACACCTACGGGTGTAATGTCATTTGTACATTTAGAGAACACCTACGGGTGTAATGTCATTTGTACATTTAGAGAACACCTACAGGTGTAATGTCATTTGTACATTTAGAGAATACCTACGGGTGTAATGTCATTTGTACATTTAGAGAACACCTACGGGTGTAATGTCATTTGTACATTTAGAGAACACCTACGGGTGTAATGTCATTTGTACATTTAGAGAACACCTACGGGTGTAACGTAATTTGTACATTTAGAGAACACCTACGAGTGTAATGTCATTTGTACATTTAGAGAACAGGTGTAATGTCATTTGTACATTTAGAGAACACCTACGGGTGTAATGTCATTTGTACGTTATGTATTTTTTATCCTTTCCTTCGTGACTTTCAACCATGTAAGTAAAATAAAACTACCAATCGCCGATGCGCAGTTTCGCGAAACAAAACTCAGCAGAAACTCGAAAGCATTCCTACTTACTGCTTATTACGTCCGACCTAGGGTTGACGACACCATCATGTGTCCCTTTTACGGCTTTATCGCATTCCATTGAATTATTTCGATGCAACTTTAGCAGGAATGTAACGACTCTCGCTTTATTAGTCTCACGCTTGTCATAAAAAAACGTCGCGTAAAAAGAAGTTTATAGGAATAACTTTTTTTATAGCGGAGTATCAGCAGATCTAGACTTTGTATTGGATTAGAGGAGTGATTACCTTTGTTTCTTGAAGTATTTTTACTGATACTGTTCTGATTATTAGGCCACGCTTCCGAGATTTTTTTTACAGAAAAACCAATACTTATATTTTTTTTATTTTTTTATTATCAGTAATTTCTGTCCCACTGCTGGGCAAAGGCCTCCCTTCCCTCCTTCCACTTATCCCTATCCAGTGCTGTTATACGCCAATCCTTGTGGAAAGAGTCGAGCCTGTCCCGCCATCTCATTCTGGGCCTGCCGCGTTGTCGTTTGCTGCTGTTTGGGACCCATTGCGTGGTTACTTTAGCCCATAGCTCCTCCGGAATGCGACAGATGTGACCAGCCCAGTTCCATTTTAGCTTGGCAGCCGTGTGACCTACATCGGCAATTTGAGTTTTAGAACGCAGTATCGAGTTCCTTATACGAGAAGTTTAACTCCAAGGATACTGCACTCCATTGCTCGCTGACAGATCCCGATTGCGGACTACTATATTATTAATACTTATTAAAGCTTATTATATTAAGATAAAAAAAATGTGAGGAAAAAAGACAGGTTTTTTCCGATTCTAAATAAAAAGAACTGTGTAAAAAATCTAGTAGCGATCTCATGTCAGCGAAAATCAAATAAGTGGGTAAACACTAAACAACTTTTGACAGCCTGAGAATGAGATTAGACTGCGACCGTTCTTAAAATACGGAAATAACCCCTCTGTTCTTTCAAGTAATTAAATGACATAAGAAACAAAAGAAGTTCACAACCCTGTTAAAAACAGACTACGGCTCAGTACTAGAGCCGTATTTACCCGGTTCATCGATTCCCATGGTAATATCGTGCTAGCAATGTATCGTAACGTTCCATTGCATTCCCGTAATCCATTAGCGGCCATGTAAGCATTGTAAAAGGAGTGACGTAGAATATAACCTCATTCATTTGTTAATTTATATACTAATGCTATTAATAAAGCGGAAGAGTTTGTTTGTTTGATCGCGCTAATCTTTGGAACTACCAGTCGGATTTCAAAAATTTTTATGCATTCAGTAGCGTAATACTTGGTGAAGGCTATAGGCTATATAACTTCATGCTAGGACTCTTAGGAGCCAAAGGAAAAGAAAAAGAGTAAGCAAGAACGCTTAGCGCAAAGGAAGTAAGTAACAGTGCAGAGAGGCAATGCGGTGCGACGGGGGGTTGGGGAACAAAAAATATCACACGGACGAAGTCGTGGGCAAAAACTAGTGTTAAATAAAAGTTACTTTAGCTATGTTGTACTGCGGTATGATTTTTATGGTATGTAAAATGATACATACATTTTTATAATTTAGTGGAACTTCATTTATTTGTCTTTCGACGCTTACATAATGTTCCAAACGTAGGCTAAAAACATTGAATATGCATTAGCGCTAAGCTCAAAATCAACTAAACTGTTTTGTTACGCCAACAGACTTGTTATTATTTTAGTCAATAGTTTAAGCAAATCGCTAAAGTTTGTATTGCCTTTAACGAAACTGTTACCACACAATAGATTGACCTGAAAATATGCCGGAAAACAAAGGGTACAGAAAAACAACATAGTTAACAGCATTCGAATAACATTGGGAACGATATGCTGTGTTGCGAAAACATGTTGACCCAAAATTTTATATTCGCCCCTTAATTTTACATTCCCAAAATGAAAATATCGAAGCATACGTTTATCAAAATTTAAATTTTCGATCACGAGTATAATGTGGGTCGCACGTTTAAATTCTAAAATGCAATTTGTGCCAGCAGAGGGCAGAGTGGGTGAGGTCTGAACTCCATTAGAATTTATGATACATGTACGGGCCGACAGTAATTAAAAGAGCCCGCAGAGGGAAATAACACACCGAAATACTGTAAAGTTATGGTATAATACTGCTGGAGCTACTTTGATAAATGGAGTTGTTTGTTTTGAAGAGGTCGATGACCAACTTATGTAGCAATAAAACTGGTTTGTCTATGATCTTAGAGGCTAAGTAATGTTTTTCATGTAGGTAACAGAAGGAAGCCCTTATCTTGTGTATACCCAACGACTTCAAACCAATAACTTACCAATTAGATATTTTATGTAGCTGGGGGCCCAGTGGCTGTGACTTACGAGTTGTTGGTCGTAGGTTGAAACCCAGTCAGGCACTTTACTTTTTGTTAATTATTTTATCATCACTGCTCTCAAAACGGTGAAAGAAAACATCGTGAGGCAACCGGGACGTCCTAGAGCCAACAATTCGAACACATGTGACATCTACCAAGCCGCACTGGCTCCGCGTGGTGGATTACGGCCCACTACCCCTCACAGAGAGCTGGTCTGTGTCCCAGCAGTGGGAACGTTATATTCTATAGCTAAATCAACATTAATTGTAGACCTTGTGTTAAACTGTTGGAAAATGGAAAATCTAGCTCAACGCTTGCTGTGTTTTTCGCAACTGGCTGCATTACTTGCGAGTGTTTTGTCTGCCTGTAAGAGCCCTATGTCTAGACTATTCATGTACCTATCTATATACATATATACCAACAATGTAAACATTTTGTTTGTAGGTGAATCCGTGGCCTTCAGACAATTTTAGATATATTTTAGTGAAACCGTACCGTGCGAAAAGAAATCTGGTCCACAGCACTTCTATATGCAATTAAGAGGCTT